>CM052710.1:52766966-52801037 GCA_028551405.1 Uromys caudimaculatus | reverse complement strand
AACAAGACATGGGGATGCAATGATCAATTACACTGGCTCATGTCAGGCAGGCTGAGAAACTATGTGGCCGTGGGCTTTCATCCTCAGATACCAAAGTCATGGCAGGCATCTCCAATCAATCACAGCAATCCTGCTCATTGGATTCAGATGTAGCTTTAGCTTTCTTGTCAACACAGTGCTCTGGGCAGAGAGGACAAAATCCATCAGAGCTGGTGGGTTAATTAAAACCTGCATACCTTTGTGTGTGTGTGTGTGTGTGTGCACGTGTGTGCTTGTGTTAGGCTCAGAAGGCCATGCGACAGTTGTTTGGTTATTATTACACAAGCAACCAGATGTCACTAATGGCTTTTGAGGGAGAAGAGTGATGGGTGGAAGACATTAAGTTTGGGAGGAATGTGGAACGGAGGCAGTAGGAGTCAGTGGCTTGAGGCAGGCAGATAAGTCAAAACATCAATTTAGTTCATGATTTGATGGTTAGTAACTAGGGAAACAGATTAGAGATGAATTCATAGGGTGTGCCCTTTTTTTTTTTTTTAACCAAAGTCTTTCAAGTTCATGATACCAAAGTCCTAATTTGTTTCTGCATCTCTATCTCTGTTTATGCAGATGAGATGGGGCACATTTCGCATCTGTTTACAGGAATGTAAGCTTAGCATGTGTCACAGGTTAATTCCAAATGGACTCAATTGTGCAAAAAGGAATCTGAGAAAGTCATCTTTATTCAGCCTTGAATTCTTTTAAGCATCTCACTGTTTGTGTGTTTTGTTTTATTTTGTACTTTTGTAAATGTTGTAAATGTTGTTTTGTAAATGTTCTTCCCTAGGAAACAGTGAAAAACAATCAGCACTATTACAGGAAAGTTAGTAGGGCAACCAAGATTCTGGTTACAGTAGACTATGATTTAAACACCCTTCCTCCAAAATTCAGTTGTTGCCAGCAAGACAGCAGTAAGCGGTAACTAAGTGAGGAGGGCCCCTTCTTTTAATGCAATCATAGCCTTGCTGGTGTCATTCAGAAGGTATTCTCTGCCTTCAGCAAGATGAGGCTGCAGCAAAATGAGGGTCTCCTCCTCATCAGACTACCAATGCCCCCATCTTGATCTTGGACTCCCCACCCCCAGACTGAGAAGTTAATTTCTGTTCTCTATATGCAGCCACTCTGTGACCTTCTATTGGAGCAGCCCAAATGGACTTCAAGGTGGCTCTTTTCTTCCCAGTCTTCCTATCCAAGGCAGCATGCCTGCAGTCCAGAATCACAATGGTTTCCTGCAGTGGTCTCCCTGGTCTTCCAGATGAGACCGTACTTTAAAAGACACTACTTGCAGGGAGTCTAGAACTGTGCCAGCAATTTGCAGGAATCAACTCTTGTTGTACACAAAGGCGGATCATTTACCTTCCGTGCCTCTTTGCATATCCCTAAAACAGCACTTAAGTAGATATTCTCCTCAGTGTTTCCATCTCATTCTGACTCTGAGTCTTTGGGTGTCACCAGAGCTGCAGAGTGGAGTGTCCACTGGCTGTCCACACAAGAAGAGGGAGCACTCTCAGTAATGAAATAAGACCCTAAAGATGAATGAACTCTGATAGTTCTGATCATTGGCCTGCTGCTGAGGACATCGAGTTAGCTCTAAGATTCAGGCTCTGGGGTGAGAATTGGGTTATCTCAGGGCATTGAGGTAATAGTTTTTGTTCCCTCATTAACCATCTGTCACTAGAGTGTGCCTATGCATCTCCTATCTTACTGAAATCAGGGACTGCTTGCCACAGGGACTTCAGCTTGATGAATGACGGTGCCTCAAACAATTTTCCAACTCTTTGGAGCTTGGCTTCATCCTGCCCTGCTCCATCACAAGAACCAAATCAGCACCACATGGTGATGAGACCCAGATTACAGAACAGAGGCCTGCCTTTGAGGACATCTGGAAGTCCTTTAAAACACAGGCTCTGATTGACTTGAATGGATCGTTGAATGGTCGTGGGTCTGTGTGCTGGGTATACCATTGCTGGCCTTTGTGTGGTATGTAGTAGATCTATATAGCAAACAAGAGGCCTTTCTTGCCCAAATAATGCTTTCATTTTGACACTATCATTGCTGTGTCAAAAGAGCCTTCTTGTCTCTGCAATGTGTGATATTTATATGGTTAACATTTCTGAATCCTACCCTAACTCAAATAGTAAATGAGATAGGGATGGTCCATGTCACCTCAAAGCTCCTGTATTCCAATGGTTCATCCTCCAATGCCTCATTAAAATATTTATAAAGATAGTTTATATGTATTCTACAAACACAGAGGACAAAATTTTAAATAAACATCCATAAGCGACATTTTCCTAGCACCAAGGAAACGTGGCCACTGTTAGAACTTACACTAATGTGCTCATTAGTTACCCTCTGTATATGCTATTTCTGGGCTAAAATCATAACATAAAATTACTTAAATTGAAGCAAATGAAAATGTCTTTGGTAAGCAATATATAGCAGTCTCCTCTGAAATGAAACAAGCTCCCAAGACAGGGAGCTCAAGAGACTCGAGAAATAGACTTTACATCATCCAGAAAGCTAAAATTTGAAAGACACGTGAGGATGCCTCTCCAGGGATTTAGAAGCAGGAAACACCTCCTGGAGGAGAGGACTCTGACTGGCCTGGTTGCTTAGAGATTTCTCCAACCTGCTTTGCTGCCTACAAGTCATGCAGAAGCCTGCTTTGCCTTTCTGGTACATCCTCTGCCAACTAAACCAATCCACCATCTTTCAATCATGCTCACTCCAGTCCTCAGGACACAGGCAAAATGAAGCTGCAATCTTAGTCAAAATGTCACACTAAAACTCCTTAGCCTGGCTCTCAACAGCACTCTTGCTGCCTTTCCAAACCTTTATGACCCAGGCCCCACTGCTCACATTTCTGCCAGCATTCTTACCTTCCACGCTCTGGAAGAATGATCCTTTGAACCATACACAGCATCCAATGACTTTTCCAGCTCCCGGTTCCAAACTTGTCCTCCCACAAAACAGTTTCAAAGTCCTTAAAGACATGTAGTCAGATGATCACAGCAAGAGAAAACAAAACTAAAACAGGTTTTATTGTAGAATGTCCTCCCAAAATCATGAACACCAAGAAGTTCTGTGGTATGCCACCTACATGACAGAGAATGATGACCAATGACCGCCAAAAGTGTGATTCAGTGTGAGTCTGAAGGTCTGAGAACCAGGTGAGCTGGTGGCTCATCTTCCTGAGAGAGGCCAAAGGACCGAGAACCTAGAGGTATAGAGGATATTCCTGATGCAAGTCCAAGAATTGGAGGCCCCAATCAAGGAACCCTGGTATCTTAGGGTGGGAGAAAGTGTATGTTCTATATCGTGGACAATACATTTCCTTCCTCAGTCTCTGTTCAAGCATTATATACATAGAATGTCACTTATCTGTGCTGGCAAGGGCAGGTTGTGTGTAGTCTGCTCATTAAAGAGTTAATCTCTTCCAGAAAGGTCCTCATAGACACACTCATCATTTACAAGCTACCTGGGTATCTCTTAGCCCAGACACACTGACACAAGAAAATTAGCTAGCACAGATTTAAAACATGTAAATAGCCTGCTTTGTCATTGAACTAGATCTATGAAACATAAAGGTGTCATCTGAGTATTGTCTTTGGTTAATAGTAAAGGTATATTGCAAGATATAGAGAAACTACCAGAAAGCAAAACTAGGGTCTGATTGATGTGAAAAAGAAACAAAAACAAAAAACAACAACAATAACAAAAACGAACTCAGACTACCACAAAACACTCAAAATCAAAGAATGCAAGACAAAAACAGGAACGTAAGGCAAGGGTAATGATGAAAAGATCTTAATTGATATAGTAGATATTTATCCAGGGATATTAAGATTTCCTTTTTGAGGTAGTTTTGTTTTGCTTGTTGGGTTTGTTTGTTTTGCTGGTAGTGTTTTATCATTTGTGAATAGGGTATTTCCCTGTAGTTCAAGCTGGCTTTTGGACGGATTATATGGTAACACACACACACACACACACACACACACACACACACACACACACACACACTGCAGGGTGACCTGAAATTGACAGCAATCTTTTGTCTCACCCTTCTAGTATTAGGATTATGGGTGTTCAACACTATACTCTGATGTCCTGCTAAAATTATTATTGTTTTGTTTTGTTTTATTGACACAGAATCTCTCTGTAGCCCAGGCTAACCTGGAACTTACAGTAAATTCCTGCCTGAGACTCCCAAGTGATACGTGATACCACATTAGGCTAAAGCTAATATCTCTGCTCTCTCTCTCTCTCTCTCTCTCTCTCTCTCTCTCTCTCGGGTGTGTGTGTGTGTGTGTGTGTGTGTGTGTGTGTGTGTGTGTGTGTGAATATTGAAACCAGGATGATGTGATACTTACTATGTAGTCTAGGCTAACCTGGAGCTCATGGCAGTCCTTCTTTCTCACCCTTGAAACCAAGTGCTAGAATTACAGGTGTAGATCACCAACTAATATTAGTAATACCTTTCTCTGGCTTTGATTTAGAGTCTTGCTATATCATCCAGGCTTGACTAGAAGTAACTATATAGCTCAAGATGGCCTCCAACTAATAGCAATCCTCCTGCCTCATCCCCAAGTGCTAGGATTATATGTATAGATCATCATTCTCAACTCAATAATCACATTAAACATCAATGCTCTAACTATACCACTTAATTACATACATTATCAGCATGCATCAAAACAAAAACCCAACTATATGTGATCTACAAGAAATCCCCTTCAAATATGAAGATACATGAACCTTGAAGGGATAGAGAAAATTAACATATTAATATTCTAACACCAATCAAAAGAAAGCTATTGTTGCTATAGTAATTTCAGATAGAACAGACTTGAAAGGAAATAGAGAAGGATTTGGCATCATGATAGAGATTCAGCTTTGGGAAGTGAACAGTGCTTGGTACATGCATACCTGACACCAAAGCACCAAAACACACAAGAAAAAAATAAATACCTCAAGGTAAAAATAGATGGATTCGCTATTACAGCTATAGGTTTCAATTCTCTCACTTCCGCACCCCACCCTCTGCCACCTACCATGTAGCGTAAAATAAACAGATAGATGTGTGAACAACTAAGAAGGTCCAGCTGAACTCAACAGCACCACCAACCAACTGGATAACTGGCATCCATAGAGACTGGGGGTAAAACGGGCAGAGTATGCAATCTTTGCAGGCTCACATCAATCAACCAAGGTACACCACATTCTGGGCTCTAAAACAGATCTTTAGAGGAAGAAAATCATGCAAGATTTCCTCCCAGAACACAATGAACTCAAACTAGAAATCAATAACAGAAAGAGAGCTGGAAAACAGCAAAAGTTTGTGTGCATTAAGATACGTGCTGCTGGGGCTGCAGAGATGACCCAGTGGTTAAGAGCACTGATTGCTCTTCCAGAGGACACAGGTTCAATTCCTAGCACCCGCATGGAGGCTCACAACTGTCTGTAACTCCAGTTCTAGGGCATTGACACCTCACACAGACATACATGCAGTTAAAACACCAATGCACATAACAAGTAATAAATAAATTATTTTTAAAAAGGAAGAAACATGCTACTAAGTAGCACATTGGTCAAAGAAGTAGATTAATGAAGATGAAAATGCAACTCATCAGAGCTTCAGGACACAACAAAGAAACATTTGGAGAGAAGCTTAAAGCACAGATGTATGTTAAGAGAAAGAAGATCCCCCTGCTGGTGTCCAAACTTCTGCCTTAGTAATGCAGAGTAATTTAATCACAAAGTAAACAGGAGAGAAAAAAAGGAAGCATAAATTATCAAACTGCTACAACCAAAAGTTAATTCTTCAGCAGCTCAATAAAATAAACATTTATCCAACCTAGCTGAAAATAACAGAATATATGAAAATTAATAAAAAAAATTAAAAGATTCCTACAAAGTCAATGGATGTTAAAAGGAGAGGAAGCAAATACAATGGATAGCTCTGGCATACAAATCTGATAACCTACATGAAATTGGCATTTTCTTGAAAGACAATACCTATCAAAATTCACACAAGAAGTAGTAGGTTATCTGAGAAGGTCTGTGTGAATTAAAGAAATAATTTTATAATAAATAACCTTTGGGCCTGGAGAGAGGGTTCAGCAGTAACAGTACTTGTTGCATGTTGCAGAAGACCCAAGTTCGGTTCTCAGCACCTACATCAGGTAGTTCACAATCATCAGTGATTCATCTCCAGGGTATCTAACACCCTCTTTTGACCTGCACAGGTATCTAATGCACATACCTACCAAAACACACATACACATACTTTTAAAAACAAAAATAAGTCTTTTAAAAATAAATAAATGTGTAATAAATAATATTCTAAAACAGAAAGTTCAAGGCTGAAATGGATTGACTTTAAAATGTTTATAAAGATTTAAAGAATGCATACTAAATCTTTTCAGTCTTCCAGAATATATATATATATATATATATATATATATATATATATATATACACACACATATATACATATATATACACACATATATATATACACATATATACATATATATACATATATATAATATTTCTTGAAGTATATAGTAGTTTCTAATTCATTATATAAGGCAATAATACCCTGAAATTGAGAACAGGCAAAAATATTATATGAAGAAGAAGAAGAGGAGGAAGAGAAGGAGGAGAAGGATGAAGAGGAGGAGGAGGAGGAGGAAGAAGAGGAAGAGGAGGAAGAAGAAGAAAAAGAGGAAAAGGAAGAAGAAGGAGAACAAGAACAAGAAGACAAGAAGAACAAAAAGAAGAAGAAGAAGAAGAAGAAGAAGAAGAAGAAGAAGAAGAAGAAGAAGAAGAAGAACAAGAACAAGAACAAGAACAAGAACAAGAACAAGAACAAGAACAAGAACAAGAACAAGAACAAGAACAAGAACAAGAAGATCAAGAAGAAGAACAAGAACAAGAAGAACAAGAACAAGAAGAACAAGAACAAGAAGAAGAACAAGAAGAAGAACAAGAAGAAGAACAAGAAGAAGAACAAGAACAAGAACAAGAACAAGAACAAGAACAAGAACAAGAACAAGAACAAGAACAAGAACCAGAACCAGAACAAGAACAAGAGCAAGAGCAAGAGCAAGAGCAAGAGCAAGAGCAAGAGCAAGAGCAAGAGCAAGAGCAAGAGCAAGAGCAAGAACAAGAACAAGAACAAAGAAGCAACTATAGACCAGTGTGGTGGTGAATAGAACGGCCCCCATAGGCTCATAGATGTGAAAGCTTGGTAATGATGGCGTGACACTATTAAGAGGCATGGCCTTGTTGAAGGAAGTATGTCACTGGGGGGTGGGATTTGAGATTTCAAATGCTCAAGCCAGGCCCAATGTCACTCTCTCTTCTTGCTGCCTGTCAATCTGAATGGAAAATTTTAAGCTGCCTCTCCAGTACCATGTCTGCATGTGAGCTGTCTTGCTTCTTACCACGATGACAATAAATCTCTGAATTGTAAGCCAGTCCCAATGAAATGTTTTCCTTTATAAGAGTTGCCATAGTCATGGTGTCTCTTCACAGCAATAGAACATTGTCTAAGACCAACCAATAGCAGTTATGAACATGGTTCTAAAAATCCTCAGTGAAGTATCAGAAACTTGAATTGAACAACGAAACACATCACAGAGAACAGCCAACTGATATTTATTCCAAGTATGAAAGTTGTTTCATTAATCTAAAGTTAAAATAACACATCAGATCACCAACTCCCGTGTATAACAAATGCTCAGTGAACTAGGAGTAGAAGAAAATTTACTCTATAAAAAAAACATTTAGAAAGGACACTTGTATCACTGACAGTTTATATAATGACTGAAAAAAAAAAAAAACCAAGGTTTCCAGCTGCTTTAATTCTTTTTCCCATTGTTGTGATAAAATATTCTGAGCAAAGCAACCTGAGAGAGAAAGGTTTATTTCAGCACACATAGTTCAAGGCACAGTCCATTCTGGCAGGAATTCAAGCAGAGGAAGTTTGAAGCATCTGGTCACATGACACCCACAGTCAGGGAGCAGAAAGCAGTTAGTACTTGAATGCTAGTACTCGCTTGATTTCTCCACTGTAGGCATGATGTTTTGTGTAAAGTTTACCCTTGTGTTATTCAAATGCTGTTTTCTCTGTCCTCACATCCTGTTTCAATCTCAACATGGCATGCTTATACCAAGAATCCAGTATCTCAAGTTTGCATAAACAACTCTTACCATTTTTTCTCTGCCTTGTCAATAAATGCTGATCACTCAATGACTGTGCAGGATGCCTGCCAGCCAGAGGAAGGAGGGAAGGAGAAATGAGATTCAGATCAGCCAGGAGGCTAGAGGAATTAAAGCCATGAAGGAAAGGTCTGGAGAGAGCTCACAGAAACACCCCTGAAGCCCAAAGAGCCCGATCAATAATAAAATGTAAGTACCATGGGATGGAGCTGGGAGGTAGCCAGACTGCATCCGAGGTTAAGGTAGATCAGTTAACTGCTCAGCTATTGAGGTGCAGCTTTAAATAAATCCTGTTTTATTTTGTGTGGTTATTGGGGACTAGCATAAGGTAAAGAAATACAGCCACCAGATTAATTTACTGCTTACATTTGTATTAAAGATAATTCATTTACACTCCACTTTATGCAACCTGAGTCCCTCTCCTCAGGGAATGGACTCATATACAATTAAGATGAGTCTTCCCACAGCAATTAATGTAATCAAGGTACTATTTCCACAGAATACCAAGAGACCCATCTGCCAGGTGATTCTGCATTCTATCAAATTGACAGTCACCACCAACTCTTATGCCACTTAAGATGAAAAGGAAGGGGAAAACCCTCTGTCCCCATGTACTTTCAACCTTGTATCAAAAATCAAAGTTAACATAATGACACAGAAAAAGAAAGTAGCAGTATACTGATGGATAAGATAGAGACTTGTTTAGAAATTATATGATTTGCAAAACAAAAAGGCATGAAAGTGGGAGAGGGGTGCGTAGGGAGGAGGGGGTGATGATGCGTGTGGGAGAGGAGATACGAGAGAATGAGTGGTAAATTTCATGTCAGCATGAACGTATGGAATTGTAAAGGAGCACATTTAACTTTAAAAATATATCACATTCCTATATAGAACACCCAAAAGAATCAACAACAAATGTGTGCAAGATTGCAGGGTTTAAGATTAATATACAGATATATATTAATATAAATAAGAAGATTAATATACAAATATACACTAGCTTCCTACAAATTAATAATGAACAAATGGCCTCCGTGGACACCCACACACAAATATATATACAAATGTGTACATGAGCACACACACACTTGCACACATAAGCAAAAGCAAAAACAAAGAAGAAAGTATTCAGATGACAAGTAGAGGAAAAAGTCATTGGGAAACTTCGAATTCAAACTGTATGACAAAGTCTGAATAAAAAGGTGCAAAACCAAAGGATGCTAGGGTGCATAGCAGTGGGAGCCCATCCTTGCCAGTGCAAGCCAGAAGTGCTCCACCTTCTTAGGAAGAAAGGTACCCATAAGCAAACATGCTGATTACATGGTCCAGAATTCAATCTCCTTAACACAGAAGCAAACCTATCCACAGGCAAACTTGTACATGGGTCTTTATTAAATCTTTATTCTGACACCAAATTTTTGGAAGCAGCCAGAATAGTCTTCGGTGGGTGAGTGGATAAAATATCTCTACAATGAAATATTACTCAACACGTAAAAAGAATGTGGTATATGTAACATTTTGGTACAGAAAAACTATGGAGAAAGTAAAAGGGCCAGCAGTTTCTATAGGTCAGAAGGAAGGAGTGAGAAGCGCATAAAAGAGCTGGAGGTGTTAAATCCACTTTGCATGGTGCTGTGATAGCAGATACGGGTTAGTGTGCACTTATTGAACCTTGAGGAACACACAACAGGAAGAGTGAACCCCAGTGTGCACTATGGACTCTGGGTGATGGCAATGTCCCCTTTGTATGTCCCCTTGCTGCATCTCATGCATCAATCTGATGGATTATCCTGATTATAGAGCAGCTTGTGAAAGCACTTTGTGCTTAATTTTATGAGCATGAGACCACTCCTTACTAAGTCAAAAAAATCTGTGTGATCTTGGAAGATAGCAGAGATGGGAAAGTGTTTGCCTTTGTAGTCACAAGGACCTGAGTTAATCCCTAGAAGTTGCCAAAGATGCCAGGCGTGGGAGCAGATGCTTATAATCACAGCACCCAGAAGGCAGAGACGGAAGGATCCTGGGGCTTATTGACCAGCCAGGCTAGCATTAATGGTAAGCTCTAGGCCAAGGAGAGACTCTGCCTCAAGAGAAATGGTGTTCCTAAGGATAACACCAGAGATTATTCTCTAGGCTGCACAGGCACCCCAAACACACATTAATAATCTCACATTCATGATACATACATACATACATACATACATACATACATACATAACACACATGCACAAATATTAAGCTGCAACAAGAACTAAAAGTCATTCTACAATATTAATTGCATTACACTGAGTCAAAAATTAGTTTTCAGTAGTCCGTGGATATGGTATTCCTGATTTATTTATTTTATTCTTCTTTGTAGTGTTGTATAGATATCAATGTGAATGGTCTTAAAAGTCATCCATTGAATTCATTGCTAATTAATTAAACAGCAAATGCTATTGCAATGGAATATACATAGTTTAGAATAGTGTCATTATGGCCAGATGTTAATGATTGCTCTGTATCTAAGAAATAATTCCCTTTCCTTCCTCCACTGCCTCACTCCTAGCTGAATATGTTTCAATATATTGATCTATTTTTAAATTTTATAACAGCCATACATGAACATCTTGCTCATGACATACAATGTTCTTTATATACTATCAGATTTTATTTGAGAAAGTTTTTATTAAAATATTTTCATCTGGTTTTTCAAATTTATTTATTTTCTTTTCTAAGTGTTTTTGTCAGCATGGATCTATGTGCACCACATGCATTCTTTCTGTCCAAGGAAGCTAGAAGGGGACATTGAGTTCCTGCACTGGAGTTACAGATGGGCTGCAAGTCACCATGTAGGTGCTGGGAAGCAAAGCCACACTCTGCAAGAACAGGAAGTGCTTTTTAACCAGTGAGACCTGCTCCTTCATCTGTTCTCATAAGAATGATAGGTCTAAATGTGTATTTGTTATAATTCTTTTTTTGGCCCTTGTTTCCAGGCATCTCATCATTTATTATCCGACATAGTGTGCGTGACTGGTATTATTTCTTCCCTTAAGGCTTATATTTCTAAGACAAGACTTCTGTGAATGAATTTTCTATTTGGGAACCTTCTTCCCATTAAATGTCACTGTCTGGGTGCTTTCGGAATTTTCTATGTCTTCTCAGAGAAGCTCTGAAAATCTGAGCATTTCAAAGATTTTGATTCAGACCTCATATCACATAGAACAGAAAATATAAGATAGGCAAGAACAACTGTTTTGTAATCTCTGTAGACAATTTAATACTATTATGATCCAAAAACCTAACTATCCATAAGCAATGGTAGAACTCACTCTAGTCATTTGCTTTTTCTGAAAAACTCTGCCTCATGTTATTGTTTCCTCAAAGATTTGATTTAAAATATTTATTGAGGGATGGAGACTACTGAAGTGGAAACTGAAGTTTCTTTGGAAAATTAGTTGTCAAATGATGGTTTGCTGGGCCACACAGGTGAAAGGATGTCTTGCTAAATCAGACACGTGAAAGACCTTTTTCCTGTAGCAGACTCAGGTGAAAAGGTGTTTGGATATAGCAAACAAATGAACGTACTCACGATAAAGGAGTATCAATATGACCCCACAGACAGTGCGAGACAAGCACTGAGCATCGGTTTGGTTTGCTCTGCCTCGCTATTCTTTGCTAACGATACACATGTATTTGGTTCACCTTACAAAGTGTTGTTGAGCTCAATTTGTGGTAATGCCTCCATTGAGAGAACCTCGCCCAAGAACTGCTTGTGAGATTCCTGCCGCAATTTGCTGCTTGTGCAGCCTCGCCTCAGGCTGGTTGGCAAGCTTTGTGGTTTCTTCGGAAATGAACAACAGCTGCTGGTTCATGCCTGGTGTCTGCCTGCCTAGAGGACTGGTTTGCAGCTGCTGAGTTGTATTTGGTGTTTGCTATGGGATTGAACTGCTGACAAAGAAGATCAAACTCACCCCAAAGAACTATTGCTAACGGTCCAGTTCCTCCATAATCCAATAACTTTTCTCTTCCACTACACCTGCTGGATGGTGGGCTAGAGGAGAGGTTAAACCCTTCTTAAAAGTAGACTGTAAAAAATTTATGCTTACAGTCTACCAATTGAACTCAGGGCTTTGTATACTTGCTTTGTAAGTATCCCGCCACTAACAGGTTCCCAGAACTCTTTTCACTTTTAGTCTGAGATTAAACTCTCATTAAGCTGCCCAGATCAGCCTTGAACTTGGGATCCTCTTGCCTCTGCTAGTACCACCCTGGATGGTTGAAAATGCCTTTTTTTATACTTCTAGATTTTTATCTGTTACTTCACAGAACAAATTATCTAACCTTATTAAGAACTGAATGACATATCTATGAGTTAGCGGTTGTGGTGGCCCCAGAGAATTCCACACACCAGACAACACTGGTCATTGCCATTCCCTTTGGTTACCCATCATAATTAGATGGTAAGACTTCATTGCTGAAGACACCACAGAGCTTGGTGGCAGGACAGAGAGAAATCACCTGTAAATGGCTTGAACACTTCCTCCTTGGTGGCTAGTATCATAGTTCTGGGAAATGTTAGGGGGGCTTCTAGAGGAAAAGGAGCAGCAATGGTCTTACCCATGTGTGAGCCATATCAATTTCAATGTCAATAAGCCAGGAAAGATGTGCTCACTTGTATAATAGTGCCATAACTGTTATGGGGAATGGACTGCTTGCAGACTGACTTTGAGGCCCACACCACAGGAGGGAATGCATACTTGATAGAGTAAACCCAGTCAAAAACTAGTCATAATCTCCAGAAGGGGGAACTCACTACTATTGTTTAGCTAAATTGACATGGTGCTAAAACACCTTCTAAATTATGTGTTTATAGCCAAAGACGAATTCTGCACTCTGCCCTTCTCTGTGGTGAGCAACAATGAACACAGACACTTGAGGATGCTCAAAGTTGTGAGAATAAAGAATGGTTGAGTACTCATTCTTAGATAGGACATTAATACAGCCCTCGAAGGCTTAGGAACAGTGAAGAAGAGAGAGCGGAAAGAATGTAGAAGCTGGGAGATGGGGAGAGAGGCTTTGGGATGCTATTGTTGGGGTATAACTCAGCCATTGCCAAAACGATTCCAGAGCAGCTGTGATTTCCTGTGTGGAGCCCATACACGGTTGGATCTGTCAGCAGTCAATCATGGATGAGGAAAAGGAGCCTACGCCTCCCTGTTGAACTTTCATACACCACTCAGGAGGCAGAAGCATCATGATCAGGAGTTCAGTGCCAACCTGTGTTCTATAGAGACACCGTCTCAAAGGAAAATGAAGTAAATTCCTGACTGTAGAGTAAGTGGCAAGATCTGCTTAGCACAGTGTGTAAGGCCTTGATTTTCATCCCCAGCACCAAAATTAAAATAGTATAAACCACAGTCACCAGCTCAGTTAATGCGGTGATCTCATTCTCGGTTGCTCCTTCTGTACTCTCTGCCTTTCAGCCACACTCCATGTCATCTTCACTCCCCTGGACTGCTGTAGTGTGACTCACTTACCTCAGTCCTGCACAAGCCACAGCTTGCTCAACTTACTCTTTCACTCTCCCTCCTTCTACTTCCAGGCTGCTGAGTAAGAAAGAAGGACATTGCACAAGCCCATAAAGAAGTCCAATCTCCTGTCTGAGATGCCGTCTGTCTCCTGAGTTTGGGCACCCTGGGACAACGTTTGCATTTCTCATCAGATTTACCTTCTGTTTTTCATTGTGGGCATTTTAAACATACACCGATGGAAATCTCCGCATTACTGCATTCCTTCTCCTTATCAGCAGAGAGCTGGTCTGCTTCACAATAAAATAGAAGCGAGGAGATGAAAACCCCTTTCCTGCCTCCACCTGCAAACTTATCAGTGTTCCCAAAGGTCACATTCAGCTTCCTAATGGAACCGTGGGAGACTGCTCCCCACCGTGTAAATCTAACCCCCCTTTTAAACCCTGAATCTTAGTCCAAGATTCTGCAGAGATTTGATGCCATCAATTATCACCTTTTCCATTGATGACGTCATTGGCTTTTCCCCATCCCCGTTTGAATGTGCTTCATTCTCTCCATCTCCCGCAAGCCCTGGATTTCTTTCTTCCTTTCTTCTTTTTTTATTAACTTGTAAAACTTCCATGAACATCTGTCTCCTGCTATCTCAGTCTTGCTTCATGCTCTCATAACAGATGTCCTTGTGGAGACTTGCCTCAGTGACTGCCCACACAGCTCCTTAGGTGTCGGTCTGGCCAGCACTTGAACATTTTACTTCTAGTCCCTTTATTCACGATTACCCATGACTGCCACTGAATCCTGGACAGACTTTTGTATCCCACATGGCAGAGAGACTCAAAAAGGAAAGAGACAAAAGGCAAGCTTGCAGGGGACTTCAAGCAGAGTAGGACACAATTTGGAGGAAAAAAAATCTGGAATGGACAACGGGGACTCTTTTTATACACATAGTTTTAGTTTCCAGACGACTTATAAATGATTTAGTCTTTATGTATGGAATTTCATGTATGGCTATAAATGAAAACTATAAATGCACCCCAAACAACACTGCCGATGTTTCTCTTGGATAAGCAGATGGCAAGAGCCTATTGTTGAAGACACCACACTCCTTGGTTGCAGACAGGGAAAAATCTATTTAGAACTGACCAGGAAATTTGCTCCCTGATGACTGTTTCATTGTGCTAGGAGGTGCAGTGCGGGATATGGGAGAGGGAGTACCACCGGTCTTACCCAGCTATGACCTTCATGAACTATAATGCCAACCTGCTAGGTAGGGTGTGCCCACTGGCACCACAGTGGCATGCCTGTTACAGGGGAACCAGTCACTCTAGGATTAAATTAGACATGACACATGGAGGGTTCCTTCCCATGACACAGAAGGGAATATGTACCAGGTACTAGAATCTTTTCTTTGCAGTGACCAGCCCTTAATAAAGAGACTCGTAACTGGCCAAAATGCTAGAAATGAGTAGCTGTTGAGGGTTCACACCTAATGCCACATCTATGTTAACCCTCGTCTCAAGGCTCAGGGTACATTGTGGACAAAGGAACAAAGAGAAAGGAAGAAGCAGAGGGTTCAGAGAGTGCTGTGAAACGTGGTTTTTCTGGGAATGATATGGTCATTGTATTCGTGAATTCATAGCAGCCTTGGTTTCCCTACATGAGACCTATAGAAGATAAGTCCAGCCAATATTCGAGCGTGGATGGGGATTTACAGAGCCAACCCTTCAATGAGGAGCTATTGGAAGCCCATGGCTTCTAGGAGCAGGAGTTAAGATGGTTATTTTTTTACATTCCAGATTTTATCCCCCTCCTCCCGGTCCACCCTCTGACTGTTCCCCATCCCATACCTCCTCCCCAACCCTGTCTCCACGAGAGGGTCTCCAGACCCCCACCCCCACCCCACCAGACTAAACTCCCTGGGGCCTCCAGTCTCTTGAGGGTTAGGTGCATCTTCTCTGACTGAACCCAGATCCGGAAGTCCTCTGCTGTATATGTGTTGGGGGCCTCATATCAGCTGGTGTATGCTGCCTGTTTGGTGGTGTACTGGCTGGTTTTGTGTGTCAACTTGACACAAGCTGGAGTTATCACAGAGAAAGGAGCTTCAGTTGAGAAAATGCCTCCATGAGATCCAGCTGTAAGGCATTTTCTCAATTAGTGATCAGGCCCCTTTTTTTGTGAGTGCTCCATAGCCTCAGTAATTGTGTCAGGCCTTGAGGTCTCCCCTTGAGCTGGATCCCACTTTGGGCCTGTCGCTGGACCTCCTTTTCCTCAGGCTCCTCTCCATTTCCGTTCCTGCAGTTCTTTAGACAGGAACAATTATGGGCCAGAGTTTTGGCCGTGGGATGGCAACCCCTGCCCTCACTTGATGCCCTGTCTTTCTGCTGGAGGCGGGCTCTCTCCCCATTGTAGGGCATTTCATCTAAGGACCCTCCCTTTGAGTCCTAAAAGTCTCTCACCTCCCATGTCTCTGGTACATTCTGGAGCCCCCCACCCCACTTCCTACCTCCAGAGGCTGCCTGTTTCCATTCTTTCTGCGGGCCCTCAGGACTTCAGACCTTTCCCCACACTCAATACCAGATCATGTTCCCCTCCTTCCCCCCTAGGTCCCTCCCTCCCTCCCCCTTGTGGTTGCTTTCTTTTCCCTCCCAAGTGGGACTGAGGCATCCTCACTTGGACCCTTCAGCTTGTTGACCTTCTTGAGTTCTGTGGATTGTATCCTGGGTATTCTGTACTTTATGGCTAATATCCACTTATTAGTGAGTACATACCATGCATGTCCTTTTGGGTCTGAGTTACCTCACTCAGATTGATATTTTCTAGTACCATCTATTTGCCTGAAAAACTCAGAGTGTCCTCATTCCTAATAGCTGAGTAGTATTCCATTGTGTAAACAAACCATATTTTTGTATTCACTCTTCTGTCGTGGGACATCTGGGTTGTTTCCAATTTCTGGCTATCACAAACAAGGCCCCTATGAACATAGTGGAACACATGCCCCTGTGGCCTGGTGGTGCATCTTTTGGGTATTTCCCGAGTGGTATTGCTGAGTCTTCAGGTAGATCTATTTCCAACTTTCTGAGGAACCTCCAGATTCATTTCCAGAGTGGTAGTGCCAGTTTGCAATCCCACTGGAGTGGAGGAGTGTCCTCTTTCTCTACATCCTCGCCAAAATGTGCTGTCACTTGAAGTTTTGATCTTAGTCATTCTGAATGGTGTAAGGTAGAAACTCAGGGTCGTTTTGATTTGCATTTCTCTGATCACTAAGGACTTTGAACATTTCTTTAGGTGCTTCTCAGCCATTCAAGATAGCTGGCAGCCTGGAGCCTCAACTTCCTTGGCCCACAGGGAGCTCTCCTGGGCAACTGTCTGTGCACCCCAGCCCTGGGCATTCACTTTCCAGTCTGTGCCCTTGGCACTCACACTTCCCGGGGACAAGTAAGATCTCTTCTGAAGCGCCTCTCTCCCTTTCCCCTTCATCTCTCCAGCACTGGCCCTGCGCCCAGGATGGTTTTTTCTACACCTCTGGCATAGCCCTTCTGGCTGAGCGCCTTGAGGCAATGGATGAGGAGGTTGGTGCTTTGTGTCTTGCCAGAGCCACGAGATGACAATACACTGGTTGACGTGCTTGTGCAGCGTGGCATAGTAGGCTACACCAGCCAGAGTGAACACAGGCGGCTCCAGCCTGCCGCTGGTTCTCGTACATTTTCACATACTTGGGGGTTGTAAATGGGCAGGAACTAAAAGTGTTTGAGGCCAGCAGGATGCTGCCCGAGTATGGGCAGATCTTTTGCTGCATGAAGCACAGCTTCAGGTTCTGCAGCAGGTTGGCTTCAGTCAGCTCCAGCAGGTTTCACAGGCGGTCAAAGTCAGCTTAAGGCCGTGGCAACAGCCCTAGCTCCACCAGGCGACATGTGGCTGTAGGCTGAGCCAGCAGCTGCACGTGCAGGTATTGAATGCTACCATGCATCAGCATTGTGCTCCTGCAGCAGGAAGTAGTAGCCAACCTCCTGAGGGTGCTCATCCTGAGCTCACCTAGGCCACAGTAGCACTCGGTGTATAGGTGAGAGCTGGCATCCAACACCCACTCCTTCCCACCTGACTCCTTCACCTGCACCAGCATTTAGTGCTTCGAGCCATCCAGGTGTAGGCTGGCCACCATGTCTCGGACAACATCGCTTGGTGTTGTGGTGACTGGACAGCTGCGGGTAGATGTGCAGGAGGTAGGTGGGCTGCTGCCGACGGCCAGAGCTGCCAGCCTCCTGGCCTCTACATGCCTCACCGGCAGGTGCACAACTCATGCAACTGGACCTTGGCTGCAGTGTGCCACCGGTCCCTGGGCAACCTGCAATCTGCTCCTGGCCACCCCGCCCCGAAGCGGAGTTAAGGTTGTTTTTTTTTTTTTTTTTTGGTTTTTCGAGACAAGAGTTTCTCTGTATAGCCCTGGCTGTCCTGAAACTCACTCTGTAGACCAGGCTGGCCTCGAACTCAGAAATCCGCCTGTCTCTGCCTCCCAAGTGCTGGGATTAAAGGCCTGCACCACCACTACCCGGCTAAGATTTTTTTGTTCAGAGTGTGGCTTCTAGTAGGTTGCCCGTGCTCCAGCAGAGAGACCTACATCTATTTGCATATGGGGAGCACTAGCTGGACTCAGTGGAGTATAACAAATAGAAGAGGATGCTAAGTCATGAGGGGAATGTGTTGAGGTGAGCTAAGGGAGGGCGTGAGGAGACCGAGTGTGAGGAGAGCAGGGGCGATGGTACAATCAAAACACATGGTACACATGGATGCAGCTCTCAAGAAATAAATCTTTTTAAACTATATGTTAATACTTTCTTAACTAAAATATAATTACATCATTCCTTCTTTCCTTTCCCCCTCCAGCCTTCCCCACGTACCCTCATTTCTCTTGCTCAAAGTTATGGCCTCTGTTTAATGTGTGTGTGTGTGTGTGTGTGTGTGTGTGTGTGTGTGTGTATTTCTAAGTATATAAACAATCTGCTCAGTCCACAAATACTACTTGTATGTATATGATTTCAGAAATAACCACATAGTAGAAGTTACACACATGAAGTCTCATCAACACAGCTGCCTAAATATGATGCAAAGAAGGATGACACTAACAGATATGATAACTTGGAAGGGCGAAATCTCATGAGCCTTTTACACTAGACAAAGTATTATAGGCAACTACAGAATGCTTTTTAAAAGGAAATTGTGGGGGCTGGAGAGATGGCTCAGTGGTTAAGAGCACTGACTGTTCTTCCAGAGGTCCTGAGTTCAAGTCCCAGCAACCACATGGTGGCTCACAACCATCTGTAATGGAATCTGATGCCCTCTTCCGGTGTGTATGAAAACAGCTACAGTGTATTCACATACATAAAATTCTTTAAAAAAAAATTAAAAAGGAAATTGTGGTGGTTTGAATACATAGTGAGGTGGGAGTGGGTGAGTGGGTAGAAGAGCACCCTCGCAGAGGCAAAGGGGAAGGGGAGGGGGAGGGGGAGGGGGAGGGGGTGGGGGAGGGGGAGGGGAATGGGGTGGGGGTTTGTGGAGGGGTAAGCGGGAAGGGAGATACCATTTGAAATGTAAATGAATAAGAAAAAAGAAAATAAATAAGTGTGCAATACACATTATTAACAAAAGGAAAATAAAATAGGTATAATAATGAAGAAGGTACTAATATATTTCTCCATGAAATAAAAAAAAAAATCTATGAATTAGAAACAAAAGCTAAGTAGAATAATAAATTTAGGGTCTGATTTGCTGACCATGAAATGGAAAGACCATTGGTGAAGTTAACTCTGTAAGATA
Organism: Uromys caudimaculatus; assembly: GCA_028551405.1. Taxonomy (NCBI): domain Eukaryota; kingdom Metazoa; phylum Chordata; class Mammalia; order Rodentia; family Muridae; genus Uromys; species Uromys caudimaculatus. The sequence goes on along the minus strand of CM052710.1, from coordinate 52,781,454 downwards.
AAGGTCATATCTAACTTGTAAGTCCAGAAGCCTAACTGTTGCTACTGTATGTAGATTTGGAAGGTTCTTAAAAACACAATCCAGATAGAGTATGTGGGAAAATTTTATATATATATACACATATATATGTATATATATGCATTGTGGTGATAGGGAATTATGGAACAGAATTATCATAAATAATATAAATTATTTTTTGAAAATCTGATATACTCACACATAATTTATTAGTTTAAATAGTTTATTTTAGTCTGATCACTTGTAACAGAATATGCAAGAAGCAATATCCATTTTACATAACAATTACCAACAGGATTGCTTCAACTACAAGTGTCTGAAGTCATTCTGACCTAAACTAGGCAAAATAGAAGTTATTGGCAGGATAGTCGGTAGCCCATTATATCCGTTTGCCATCCTGGGGAGAAAATGATTGTTTTTTGTTGTTGTTACAGCCTATCATCAAGAGAAACCAAGGCAAAACCTCAACACAGGAGCTAGAAGCAGAAGCCAATGGAGGACTGCTGCTTATTGGGTTGCTTCTTCTGGCTTGTTCAGATACCTTTCTTATACTGCCAGGCCTACCTGCCTAAGAAAGCTTCTGCCCACAGTTGACTCCTACATCAATTAGAAGTCAAGAAAATGTCATACAGATATGCCTATAAGTCAATCTGATGTAATCCCTTCCTCCGTGGTTACTCCTTCTTCCCAAGTGTGCCAAGCTGACCCTAAAGGTAACTATGACACCTGTGCTTCTGGTCCTCTACTCTCGTGAGTTGTCTGACAGCCAGGCTCTGAGCCTGGAGTTTCCTGGATGATGGATGCACAGTGTCCCTTTACCTCTTACTTGCTTTTCTCTGCACACTGACTTCGGCATGTCATTAAGACTCAATTTCCTGTACCTAGTTTGAAATATGACATTTTTCAACTCCTATGCCTCATTTCCTTTACCTCACAGCACCAGTAGGCAATTTAGCTCTAGGCTCTCAATTTAAAGACATTAAGAAGACACTGGTTCTCCTTGCCTGGTGGGGACTGTATTTCTGAGTAAACTTTCATTTTCCCACTAAAAAAATCAAAGAGAGAAAACTTGCTGATATACACCTATGGTGCCAGCAACCGAGCGGCAGAGGAGAAAGGTCTACCAGTTTGAGGGCATTCTGGGCTGGATAGGAAAAGCCTTTGTCACATATAATGAAATACAGAGCATAATTATTGTGTCTCCCTTATGGAGGTATGGAAGTCAAAGCAAAGACAAGTGTAGAAACAAAGAATGAGGGTTGTTGTTTTTGCCACAGAAATACTACATACCATTGCATGTTAGCCCTCAATAAGAGAGAGTTAGTGAAAGTAAATATCCTAACAGGTATGGATGATGGTTGCAAGCCTGCAATTAAAAGGTCGCAATGACTTTGAAAAACAGCCTGGGCTATCTAATGAAACTCCATTCATTGCAAACTCCAATAAATAGGTAAAACCAAATATACCAATGTCGCTGAATATTAATGTGATAATAATACTAAAAATCAATGAAGACCTTTATAAAGCCTCAGGTACACATATATATGCAAACATATGCACAAATACATACACATATGTACATACATGTACAAGCATATACAAACATGCATATATAGCACATATGCATATATATATATATACTTATACATATACATATACATACACAGGCACATATACACAGACATATTGAAGAAGTAGAAGCATAGCAGGAGACTGGTTGCATGGACTTAGAAATTTTGCTTAATTGGCCAATTTATGTTTTTTACTTGATATATATGCCAAAAGTAAATTAATAAATAACAAATAGGTGAATAGATAGATAGATAGATAGATAGATAGATAGATAGATAGATAGATACTTTGTGGTTCATCCATATAGATGCAGAGGTGGGAGGATTGTCACAAGTTCAAGGCCAGTTCAGTCTACAGAACCCAAAGAAATGCTTTGTATGTGGCCCTTAGCTGTTTTCAAGGTACATGTTTAAAAGAGCTAGAATGAATGGTAGGCTCCCACGGTCACCAAACACAGTTCAAATGTTATAAGGCCTGATTAGTAAACACCAACGGTCCAGTGAAATGCAGCCTCAGCCCTCAGGACTCTGTTGCAGCTCACTTGTCAGCAAGCGACTCTCTGACTGGACGTGAGCTCCTCTGCACATTCTCCAGGTCTCTCAGCAGGTGCCTCTCACCAACCTTCCATCTTCCTGTGCTTTGGGAATGTCTTATTTCTGCTTTGTAATTTCATCCTCATATTCATTTTCCTGTCTTGTTACTTGGAGCTGGGGACAGGGAAGAATTTAGTCCATAACAATAAACTATATTTAAAGACACAATGACTTGTGTAAATCAAATTCTTCATTTTTTTAAATACACATTTTATCATTCTGCTAGCATTAGACATTTCTCTTTGGAAACACAAGGGTCCTTAAGATAGTTATGAAAATATCAGTAATTAGTTTTTAAAAATTGGAATAAGAAAAAAGCCAAAGAGTCCCAAAGATGCCCTCATCCCCACCCCAGGCAAAACCTTGGAGCCATTAACCTGGAAAGAATGTGATAAAAGATGCAGCCATTTGGTGTGAAGAGACTGGTGAGAAGACATCCAAGTGAGAGTTGAGGTAGTAAGCAAGACAAAGACCAAGACCCTCTGTGGAGTTAGCTTTCTGTGGGAAGCCCTAACAGGGCAGGAAAACCTTAGCATCAGACAGAGGACTAAGATCACTGGAAACTCAACTTGAACTCAAAGGGACGTCTGTATCAGGATAGCAAATTGAGACTGAATATTCAGAGGCAAGAGGAGTGGACACTGAAAAGAAAGTAAAACACTGGCCCAGAACCACCTACTTTAATGGCAGCATGCAAATGCAGTTGACCTTCCATAGGAATTCTTATCCACACCTCAGCCAAGGACTGATGCAAACTGAAGCAACTGAAAAAAAGAATTCAGCTTTGAATCTTACTTCAGGGAAGTGAAGGATTAGGCCAGTCAATGCTTGTCAGCTGAAGACTTACTTCATTTGCCTCAGATACAAGTTCACCTTTTGAGTAAAGATTTGAAATACTGGGCAATTCTCACAGCCTAAGGCTTTTAAATTATGACTATGTGTGAATCTGAGCCTCAAAATACTATCCGAGGATGTTTTTTGAGGAGCTTTGATTGTAAGCAACTGAGTTTACCCACTTGGCTTCTTGGTTGGTCCCTATGGGTTTGTGTGTTTGAATACTTGACTCCCATCTGGCACTGCTTTGTGCCTGATTCTCCCGGATATGAGAAGCCTCTAGAAACACAGCAGTGCTCAGCCACATCGCTATTCCATCCTGGCTATGAGGAATTTGGATCCCCTCCGACTGTGAGCCCAGGTAAGTCCCCTTTCCCTTACATTGCTTCCCAGCAGGCATTGGGTCATAGTAATGAAGGAAGTACCTAACATCTTCACTACTGGAATATTCTATAGACAGTTATATGGTGTATTGTCATTCCAAGTTCTTTTCTCATACATGGAGAGAAAGGAGACAAAAAGGGAAAAGGAGCTAGAGATAGAAGAAAGAAGGAAGGAAGAAGGAAAACTACATCAAGAAAATAGTTTCTATTTGAGTCTTTGTGAGTCTGAGACCCAGCCGAAGAGCTAGCAACAACTGTCCAGTTAAAATCTTTGCATATTTTGCCTTCTTGGGTTCTCATTCTCAACCCCACCCACTGCAGATGCTGGGAGACTAGAGAAGGAGCCAGCTTGCTCTCACCTCACAGTGACACCAACCAACAGACCAGGTTGTGTTTCTTTTTCCCTGCAATGCCTCCACCAGCAGCCCGAATAACTTGAAAAGAATACATTCTCAGAACTGAGACATTAGGAGGTCACCACCATGGCCATGACTGGCAGAGGGCATTGATCTGAGGTGAGATATTGGCTGTCAAACGGCCACCAAGGCAAGCAGAGAACTGCCGCTGGCCTTTGACATGAAAATCCAAAGGGTGAGATGCCTGTTGAAAGGCTTCCACAGCCTCTGTTGACAAAGAGCAGAAGCAGATGCCCTGGCAGCCCCAGTCTGAATGTGGGAGCAGTGTGGAATCTGCCTTCTCTAAGTTCTTCCTTTTGATTCTACTGACATCTACGGGTTGATGCTCAGCTACACCCTTTGCTTTTCTTTACCCATCTATCACCCCAATCCTCACCATTTAAAAGAAATTTTTGTACATGGTTATGTAAAAGACAGTGGTGATCCCCTGCTTTCTATAAACAGGGGGCTCTGACAACTGCTGAAATCAGAGAAGGAGCTGACTTGTCTTTCAAAACCCCTGTTTTGTTTCAGATACAACTTGTACCAATAGGCTTGGATGATTAAACTCCAGTGTGGCAACACATCACCACCAGCATAGAAGACTTTATCTATGGCCAGGATGAATGGCACCAGTGTATTTGCAACATAACTGGAGACATTTGACAAGATTCTCCACCCCCCACTCAACAACTACCCACAGCTTGTGACTTAAATAAGAGCCTTTCAAATGCAGAAGAGATCTCTCACCTAGATTTTCCATTTCGAAACACTCTCCTCTTTCTGTCCCTCTGTTCCCTTCTCTATTTTAGGTTTCTTCATAAACGAGCTCCCCAAATACTTTTGCCATCTCCTCTCCCTCCTCTGACTTTTACTCCTTCATGCTGCCCATGTAAGACCCCTCACCAATTCCATCGCCCTCAGCCCAGTCACACAGTTATTCTCTGGACCAATGGCCATCCTTACCACAGCCTTTAGAATCCACTGAGGCAGAACAGAAAGCCTAGGAAGACTGAGAGGATGTGAAATAGGACAGGAGTCTCTCACGCCAGAAAGGGTTGGCATCCCTTATCACCTCAAAGTTAAGATTACAGCACAGTTAATTTGCTGTGATGAGTGCCCACATAGGAATAACAGTCCTGGGGCTGAAGAGATGGCTCAGTGGTTAAGAGCACCGGCTGATCTTCCAGAGGACCCTGGATCTTCCCAGCAACCACATGGAAGCTCGCAGCTGTCTGTAACTCCAGTTCTAGAGGATCAGGCACCCTCACATGGACATATACATGTAGGCAAAACACCAATACACATGAAATAAAAATAAATAAGTCATTTTTAAAAAGAAATAATAGTCCTTTTATATGGATATTTTAAATAAGAGTGTTAAAGTAGCCATGTTTGAAGCCTAAAGACATATGACCTTTGGGTAAGAACTTATACCTCTAGATCTCATGTATCTCTATAAGAGATAACTCTATATTGCATCTCTGTATCTCCATATCTCTTACACCTTATCTAGCTCCAAACCTGAGCGTTTATGAGAATCTCACAAACAAGACTACAAGCTTTGCGTTACAAACTTGCTTTAGTTCCTTTACCCACTATCCATGATCTATAGTTTTACTCTATCAGCTGTAATCACATGCATTGTACCTCAGGTACCACAGCCTCCTTAACCAAACTGAGAGGGGGGAGAGAAACAGCAAAGAACTCCTTTAGAAGCCACCATAGTCACCAATGCTAAAACTTTCTCTCTTTCTCTCTCTCTTTCTTCCTTTCTTCCTTTCTTTTTTTCTTTTCTTTTCTTTTTTTTTACTTTTTTTGTTTCTTGAGTTTATAAAATGATTCCTCTTAAGCAAGACTCTCTTGAGAAGCCCACACCTAGGCAGGTGGGTACACTGGGGTTTTCCGAAGTGTCTGTCTTCCTTTTGGTGCTTTTGCCTAAATCTGTGTCAAAACCTTTTCTTAACAAATTCCATCTCTGTCTCATTCTGTCCTGAAATTCTTTTCTCCAGGAAAGTCATTAATCCAGGTTCTGCCTGAGTGGGACCATCTCTAAAAAGAGCTCCTCTCGGACTGCTGCAGACAGCATCATGGAGCTGTGTCTCCAGCTCTATCCCGACTACCACTGTCACCATTTGTATTTAACTCTGGATGTATGTGCACCTATACTCACCTGGTGCTTTGACTTAAGCCTTCCACTACTTTTTAGACTACCCTTTCGCTTACATCAAACATGCTTCCTGGGGAAGAAGCAGGCTTTCTTTTTGACTCAGACAGTCTAACTTCCCTTAGCTACATTAAGTGTGAATCCAATTCTTGTATTCAGGCTGATGAGCAACTCCAGTGGGCTAACTCCAAGACTCGAACTTCTGACTCATGTCCACAGGTAGTTATGTTTGTGTGTGTCTACTGGATGACGTTGATCCTTTTCTATAGGTAGAAATATTATAGAAAAGTAACCACAATAAGCAGGCACACATTTAGATACAATCCACCCAGAAGAGATGAGCCATAGAATGCATGACCCACATATTTCCCCCATTCTTGTATGTTTCATACAGATGAGGACTGTGTGGTTTGGGAATTCAACAATGAGTTCGAACATTGGTTCTGCCCCTCAGGGAATTAGGTTGGGTAGGCAAGACATTCTCTTTATTTATTCCTAGCTGTAAAGTATAAACAAGAGTTGACTCAGGCAAATCTGTACGTTTAACTCTTTAGGCTTCTAATTCTATGTATTCCCAAAAGAGATTTTTGATAAAAGGAAACCCAGCAGTTTTCAGGTATGATTTCATGAGTCAAAATCTTCCCTAAGATGCCTGATACCAAGAGTTCACAAACCTGGAAGATGACCAGTTTTCAATGGGGAGCTACGATCATGAAATTCTGATTGACTCTAGAGTGGGGCTAGGAATCTACATAGTCGGTTTAGAAGCCCAAATGGATGCTAATGGCCAACTCAATTCAGAGATTATTGATTCCCTGTAGGACCAACAACGGAGGATTCCTGAAGAAAGTGGCTAACAAACTTAGGTGAGGCTTCCCAGTGTCTCCAAGCTGCTAAAATGAGAGAGAGAAATAGGAATGTACGATCATCTCACATTTCCACGTCTGGATAAACAGATTCTGGGACTATATAATCTTGATTTCTAACCAGAACTGCAAGTGACTTATTACCACTCAATAAGGTAGCTGACTTTTCAGCTCAGGCTTGTTAGCAAACTTCTTTCACAAATGTTGGGTGCCCTTTCTTTAAAGACTGCATCCAAACAGTGCAGTCCACTAGGCATGCCCCAATACATACCCAAGCTAAGGGTATTTCTACTGACATGGTTTGCCAATCACTTTCCGGGTGAAGTTCTATTCAAAGCACGATCCAGCCCATTAAATTTCTGGATGCCCCAAGAATAAGTCTTCCATTAAGAGAATGCACACATCATTGACCTGGCTGCTGAGAAATGAGCCTCAGGCATTAAGGACCTGGTTTGGATTGGAAACAGCCAAGTGGTGGGAATCCAGGCCTCAAGAGTATTTGTTACCTGAAAATTGCATCCTTATGTCCTGTCTCACACTGGCGTCTCCATGGGCATCCCCAGTGATTATCAGGCTTCTCTATTCTTTCCCAGCATGTTGACTTCTTTTCCTAAAAGTAAGTTAAACATTAAAGATGCTGAGTACCACAGCTTTACAGTGGAGAATTGCCTCCCCCCCATGGGAGTTAAAGCACACCTATAGACATCCAAACATGATTTGCTAGGCGTTAGGTTTGACCCCTTACTCAGCCATAGCCCTGTGGCCTACAATCTCCCCAGCCTCTCTTTTGAGTGGGAAGAAGCTGACAGCTCAGATGAAGCCCTTGGGGACAAGGGACTCTTATGGGATATGAGCCTCCTTTCTCTTGTCCCAGCCATATCACCTCCTGTCCTTTAGCCTGGGGTCTTAGATAAGCCTTATTTTCCTTTTAAGCAATAACTGAAGTCTTGGATGATGAACACTAACTCTTTATCACTGTTTTGAAAAATCTGCCATTAATATGGAGTGACACTGAGTCTCTTGGTAATCGGATTAGAGCATATTGCACCAACTGTCGTTCAGAGCCCAAGCCCCTTTATCACCCAGCTGATAGGAGCCTAAGCGCCTTGGCTCACTCGCAGGTGTCTCTTTGGAGTCATCAAGAATCTGACTTCTTCAGATCAACAATTTTATTTGCTTAATTTTGGGTGAAGAGATTAAGGATTTAGAGATTCTCAGTGCCTCTAGTGCTCCTAGTAAGAAGACACATTCTTCCCCTCCCACCCATTTGCCTCTGTTGCCAACACACACACACACACACACACACACACACTCACATACCACACATTCACCTCTGCTGCCAACACATACACGCACACAATATCTTTATACAAATACACAACATACAATAAAACAGTAAATTTATTATCAATGCACATTTCAAACACAGAACACACACTTAAAACTCATAGGACAAATTAATACCCACCTACACAAGACACTTGCCTAACATAACACATGCCCCAAACAGATACAACAGACAAGCATATAACACAAACAGCCAAACACAAAACACAGCTCAACACACTTATTCCACACACACAAGATAGCACATATAACACCTCTAATACCTGTAACACCTCAGTACCTATATAAAATACACCACACTTTACAAACACACACAGAGAACACACGGTACCACACACCCAACACAGTACTCCAGCCCAGTGCACATACTTGACATGAACAACAAAACACAAACATTTCAAAGCACATTCCCAAACAGGCAGGCACAAGAGAAAGTCACACACCAAAGCACATAGTCACAGAAACCCACACAAGGAGACAAAAACGGAACCCATACCTACTGACTGACACGCCAAAAAAGTGGCATTTCACAGTGGGGAGACCGAGGCAGGAGAATAATAAATCAGTTAGACTTAAGCTTGAGCTACATAGAAGACTGTGTCTCAAAAAAAAAAATAGTGGTATTTCATTGGATAAACAAAGTGATTTTCACACCTAAAGAGATTCCCCAGGGTTGCATGGTCTGACTCACGCTCATTTTTGTGAACAAGATGACCCTTTGAGTTGTCCGTGTCTACCCTAGCCATGGCCAGAGCAGCAGCTTCCAGTTAGAGACCTAGAGTGATTGCAGGTAACGAGCTGTGTGCTAGAAGCCTAGCAGTCAGTAGCCCTCAGCAAATTCTATAGCATCTCCTCCATTCTCTAGCCCTTCTCGGTTCCACTGGGGCCAGTCTGGTTTATTAACTCCCTCAGCCTCCACCAATGACCAATTGGAGAGCCACAGAAAGAAAAAGAGGTTCCTTCTGATCTGAAGAAGCTTTTTAAAAAGCATTTAACCTAGAAGTAATGTTATGTAAAACATGAAAGAACACAATGACCCATACCTGTAATCCTAGTACCCACTAAGCCAAGACTGGAAAGTGGCAAGGTTTAGCACAGCCTAAACTACATGGTGAGATCCTGTCTCAAAACAACAAAATAAATCATGAGCCTATGAGTCACAACTGACGAACCCCCTTGGCAACTTCATGGTCATGTCACCCATTGATCTAACCCCAAGGTTTCTCATCTCCCACATGGAGATTATGCCAACTTCATATGTGCATTTTTCATGAAGCTGGCTGTGGGCCAAGGGTATGAAAGGGCGTGTACACTGAGGAAGACTGATGATCTATGACTCGCACAGCCAGTGGTCAGCAAGGAAAAGTTGGGAAAAGCACAGGCTGAAGGGATGCCTGATGCCTGCCCTCCGGCACCTACATGGTTATATAGGAAGCCTGCAGATTCACACACAAATGTGAGGCTGCAAAGAGGTGGCCTTGGCCTTGTATCAGCTCAGCTCAGCCCTGGACGCTCTCACTGAGTACCTTGTATATGCCAGGAATTCAGCCAGGTGCCCAGCACTTTGATGGAGTTGTTTGAGGAGAGGAATCAAGAGAGATGCCAACTTTCGGTTTTTCCTAAATGACAAGCAGGACTTTACCAGGAAGGCATTAAAAAGCATGCCATAGAAGGGGCAGTAGCCACACAGACACAGAGGAAGAACCAAGCTGGGAGCACAGTGGCCACCCCATCCTGCATCAGAGGGCAGAGGGGAAATGGTAGAGGGTGACAGTTGGGAGGGGGCCTGGAGAGGCGTACCCCAGAACAGCCTCATCCCGGGATGGGAGAAGAATGCACCCTCCATGCCCTGAGACTGAAGAGAGAGAAGCAAACAGATCCAGAATTGTACAGGGTACAATCTGCAGGGGACTAAAGCGTAGCCCTGGACAGGAGTGAGACCCAGGGAATTTCCATGATCTGGGTCAGAAGAGGCTTGGGATAAATGTGACATCATGTAAGTTCCAGTACTCCTGCTTTTCCTCTAGCACTCAGGCTAGAGTACCTTCCTTTAGTATGTGCAGTTGCCCTGCTGGGAGCTGCAGCTTCCCTGTTCCCTTGACATTGACTGCTTCCAAAACCCAGAGTCGAAAGCTAGAGCCAAGTGTGCTGGCAGTTCCTCCCCACCACTCAGGCTTACAGGGTTACATCCCCCAAGACTGCCCTGGATAAACGCACATCAAAACACACACCCACAACTCCTTCTGGACTGCTCTGCTCTGGACCTTTCCTCTTCAAAGACATGAGATAATAGCTCTGAAGTTGGCTTGATAAACTGCCTCTCTCTCTCCTAAGCTCTACTTACAGTCTCTTTGTCACTCAGCTGTCTACTTTCTTACCCCTGGCCCTAGTGTTTGACAGAAAATTAATCATTATACCCTACAATTTCACATGAGCAGAAAATGAGACTCTCAGTGACAAGGAGTGCTGTAGAGGAGCCTGGAGACTGCATTCTGTGGTGCTCGTGAGTGTAAGGGGAGGAGTTTGTACCCTATCTGCAAGGAGGTTTTCATTTATAAAAATTGAGCTATTTATTCAGAAGCAACCCAGCAATATTCTTTCTCATACCAAGATATTGAGAAATCAATAACTATAGACTGGTTATGTTAGCTAGACATATCTTCAAGATCCACACTTCTTCTATCTCTTTCCTCTACCCGTGTCTTGACTAGACCCTTAAGTTTAACTGCTCTTGATCACAAGTTGGCTGATGCATCTCCAGGAATCCTATCTTCATATATCCAAAGGTAGAAAGAAACTTCCTTTGTTTTTGTGCCTCTCTCCTAATTCTCATGAGTTTATTGATTTATCTTATCTATATTTGTAAATTATATGCATGGGGAAGGATCTGTTCATGTGAGTGCTGGTGTCCACAGAGGTCAGAGGTGTCAGCTGCCCCTGGAGCTAGAGATGATTGTGAGACACCTGATGTGTGTGCTGAGAATAGAACTGAATCTTGTCGGCCCTGATTCTTTGTGTTTATAGATAACATCTTACTATGTAGTCCTAGGTAGCAGGGAACTCATTATATAGGCTAGGCTAGCCTTGAACTCAGAGATCTGTCCACTGTGCATCCTGACCACTGGGATTAAAGACACGCGCCACCATGCCCAGCTTAGGACTTTCTTGTTTAAGTCCCCTACCATCAGTATCACATCATATACCCAAGCTGAGACTGTAAAGAAGGCTAGAGAGACAAATATTTGTCCTTATCAGACTTTATGAATAACTAAATTTTCTTAGTTAGTCCAGTGAGGTTTCAAGCAAAAGTTCATGATCCTGGGGAACCATTAGTCCTGTGCAAACTGGTTGACAAGTCACCCATATGTCCTAGTGGCCATTAACAAAATAGTCAAGAAGTAGAATAGTAGGCAACAGGTGGCTGGGGTACAAGTGACATCCGGTGGAGACAAAGGGGTTGTTGCTATGACAATCTGAAGGAGAGTGAGAGGTCACAAAACAGTCTGGGAGAGCTGAGAGTCACTGAAGGTTCTGGGTGCTACTGAAGTAACAGGAGCACCATATGTCAAGCAGACACAGCTTGAACCACAGGGTCTTCTGCTCTGGCTCTTAAAACTATGACATAAGTGTCCAAACTCTGGAATTACCATCAGAACTTTGATGCTAACGGTTGTAGGACAGAACTTCCAGGTTCTGTAGAGCCTGACCTTCATTGTCAAGCCAGCAGCACCATTCCATCCCTTCCAGCCTTGAACCCCCAGCTTTCCCCTGTGTTAGCAGATAGAGAAAAGGCTCTTGTTTTGAAGGCTTTAATGACTAGAGGAGGCCCCACTAACACCAACAGTCTAAATCAATCTCTCTCTCTCTCTCTCTCTCTCTCTCTCTCTCTCTCTCTCTCTCCCCCTTCCTCCCTCCCAGTGGTGTGTGTGTGTGTGTGTGTGTGTGTGTGTGTGTGTGTGTGTGTGTGTGTGTACATGTGGAGTTTGGGATCAAATAATCTGTAGATCTAAAAACCCAGTGATTAGCACCCCTAAATACACTCCAAAATCCCTGTTGTTGCACAATGCAACACACTACCAGGAGATAATACTTAGAGAGAATGTCCCAGAAACCCAAATCCAGCCTACCACAGTACAGACAGAAAGCCACTGGTGACATTTTGTTATTATAAAGAAGATAAAGATCTAACAATAAGAACTGGCTTACAGTTTGATGACCTGGTTTGCCTAGCTCTAAACCCCACAGCTGAGAAAGAATTTAGAGTCATCAGGAAGTGCTCTTGAGGAAACAGCCACTAAGTTTCCACTAGCTCTGGCCTTCTTCGGTCACAGGATCTCAGCCTGCTGTCATCCTGCCAAGTGGAAGAAAACGTGTTGGCTTCCTGCAAAGGCAGAGTCTTGCAGTCAGTGATCACAGTCTTCCAGCACAGATGGTCCAGCTTTCTGTGTACGACCTGGTGTGAAATTTGAAAGTTAGAGCTTGCAGCAATCAAACCTTCCTTTCTCATCTCATGGAGTTATTACTTCTGAAGAGGTGTGGAGCCATTTAGCAATGGCGGGATATCGGTTCTCTTGGAGCAGCCAGGTGATTGGACAGTCTAATGAAACACTCCCTGGAAAGGGCTGTTTGGCTATCGCTATCACATACTTTTGGGGACCTTTCCCCTCTAAGTGACAGCCAGAGTGCTGGAAGTAGAAACAGACTGTGTGGCCTGAGACTGGGCTTTGACTGATGGTGAATGAGGGGAGAGGCTACAGATGGGAGGAAGTTGGGAGGAGCAGGGATCAGATATGGTGAGGTTCTGTTTTGGAGGAGGAAAAGATCCTCATGAGTCTAAAAGTCCATAAGAGTGGGGATTTCACTAGATTATCTTCCTTACAAACAATTAAGCCTTAAACCAACCAATAGTTAAGTCAACCCATGTAGCCCTTAATGAGAAGCTGATAACCAGACCTTGGTATCCCCTACGCTCAAACAGTACTACACAGTGAAAAGCAGTAAGGACCGCTGTATACAAGCTCCTTTTGAATGCATTTCTCTACAAAGCAGTGGTTCTCAACCTTCCGAATGCTGCAACCCTTTTTTCCTCATGTTTTGGTGATCCCAACCATAACATTTATTTCATTGCTACTTCATAATTTTGTACTGTACAGTAATTTTGCTAGTGCTATGAATTGTAATGTAAATATCTGTGTTTCCCAATGGTCTTAGGTGACCCTTGTGAATGAGCCATTTGACCTCCAAAGGGAGTTGTAACCCACAGGCTGAGAGCCACTGCTATAGTTAGAAGCCAGAGACAAAGGCTACATATACAAAGGTAGATACATTCCAGGTCAACCTGGAAAAAGTACAAGCACTGGTAATAAAGCTCAGACTCAGTTCCCAGGAGTTGTGGGGGAAGGGTTGATAGGAAGGAGCACTGAAGAACTTTGGCCTTGAGGAAACCTGTCTGTTCCTCACAGTAGTGGAAGATGTTTCTGTGTATCTGTGAAAATGAATTTATTTTACTGCATGTGAATATTTTTACATAGCAGTTCAGAAACAAAGATGGCACAAGACAGAAAGTTCGTTTGTCGATGAAAGCCAGCACCATGAAGGAGACCAAGAAGAAAATCATCTTAACTAGCTTGGGAAAGAAGAATGGAACAGAATATTAAGAGCAAAGAATTAGGTGTTAGGGATGGAGAAATTGCTCAGTGGTTAAGAAAACTTGATTTTCTTCCAGAAGACCCAGGTTCAGTTGCCAGCACCTACATGGTGCTCACAATTGCCACAATGCCCTCTTCTGGCTTCCATGAGCACTGCATGCATGTGGTACATAACACATACACAGAGGCAAACACTCACACACATAAAATAAAAGTAAACAAGTCTTTTTAAGAGCACAGACATTGGGACACCAGGAGTCGGCAGCCAAGGAGCGCCGTAGAGAGGAAGCCTCACAGGAACTTGGAAGGCCCGTGAGTGGGGTTGAGGGGAGCAGCACCTCTCGCCCAGACCCGCCCAGATCTGCTGGGATCCCGGGCCTGAGAACCCGGGAACAGAAAGACTCCGAAACTTCCCGATCTCACTTGCAGGGGGAAGCCTCTGCCTGTGACACCAGAAGTCGGTAGCCAAGGAGCGCCATAGAGAGGAAGCCTCACAGGAACTTGGAAGGCCCGTGAGTGGGGTTGAGGGGAGCAGCACCTCTCGCCCAGACCCGCCCGGATCTGCAGGGATCCGGGGCCTGAGAACCCGTGGACAGAAAAACTGTGAACTTTCCGATTTACACCGGTGCCTGGGGACCTCAGCCTGGGCCACAAGGCTCCACGTG
>CM052710.1:52727458-52766466 GCA_028551405.1 Uromys caudimaculatus | reverse complement strand
TGGGAGGTGGAATTCCCTCCTAGAGGCGGGTTGGGGAGGGGATGGGGGGTATACAAAGAGGAGACTCAGAAAAGGGGAAACATTGGAAATGTATATAAAGTATCAAAAATAAAAAAGGAGGAAAAAAAAAAAAAGAGCACAGACATTGAATCTGTACTTGAAAGAGTAAAGCTTTTCTCACATGTATGGGTTAATAATCCCTGATATTCTAGTGTTAAGTAAGTAATCCCATGAGACAGAGGTGACAGCCAAAGATAAATGGAAACATAATGAGTGACACCCCACAGTTGTCTTTCTCTGCAGTCTTCCTTCCCGGGATACCTGTTATCTATGTCTGACATAGATGAGAAGCATTAAGTCAAAAAGGAGTAGAAGTAAATGGTTTGTAAAATTTAAGTAACTTACTGCATCATGCTGTTCTATGGATTCCATTCTATCATAGTTTTGTTATTAACATTTGATTGTTCAGTTAATGTACAAATCAAACCTTTTCCACATATATACTGTACATATGCACACACACACATCACATACATGGTCTGGCCTGTACAGATCCAGGCATCTGGAAGAGGCACTGTCATGTAGCTCCATCAGCTAAGTAGGGATGTACTGGCGTTAGGGATGCTGGAATCATGGGGAATTTACAATAGATACACAGTATGAATACATGAGTAAATGCTGTGCCTATGTGTGCTGGCAGGCATTTATGCATCTTCATGTTCTCTCCATGAAAAGATCTAAAAATCATCATGAAACCTCAGCAGCAATGGCCACGCCCAGAACCTAGATCCGTGTTCCTAAATGGTATGTTTTTTACTAAAATGTTTTTTAGTTCATACTAACTACTCTAATAATTCCCACACACCTGGCATCCTTTATCCATGGACAGCACATCTTAAGCTCCCAGTAAATACCTGAAGCCATGGACAGGTCTTGTGGAAGATAGAACTAATGGCATACTGGGGCAAGAGCACAATATAAACTTTTAACAACACATTGCCCTCCAAAATAAAAAAGTGCTGGGGATGGAGAGAAAAGAAAACACAGGGTATGTCAAAACGGACCAGAGAAAAGTCCCAAGAACCAAGACTCAAATACTTTGAACAGCAAGGAAAACAATATTTTTGGATTACAAAGTGGCATGAAATAAATATCCATGAGCCCATACAGACATACACACACACACACACAAAAATAAATAAACAACTGAATAAACAAAGGTAACTGGAGAAGAAACAGCCATTCCCTACAGAAGGGTTTCAGCTAATAAAGGCAAAGGAAATGAGACAAGAAAGGAGCATGGAAGTCACTGTTGTAGACAAGATCTGCTGACAGATCACAGCGTTGCCTGGAGGCCTGAGAAGAAGTATTGGAATAGTCTAAATTCAGGGAATTTGAATAGTGTAAAGGTGTTTCCTCTGCAGAGGACAATGCAAAAGACAACAGCCTTGTTTTGGAGAAACTCAATAGACCTCACCCAAGTGGCAAAAGTTCACCTCAGCAACAGGATGGCATGTCAGCATCCCATGCCCTCTGCTACTGTGCCCAGAAGGCACTGTGCCTATATCATAGTTCCAACTTAAAACAAAACAAAGCAAAAGCAAATAAGCAAAAAACCCAATACCACCTCCTGATCTAAGAAGCCCAAGTTAAGGTACTGTCTATAAAATAACTGGTCAGAACTTTGACATCATAGAGAGCTAGAGAACACACTAGTGTTTCTGCAACCTTTCTGTAGATCTAAAATATGTGTGTGACTGAGAAAAAGTAAAGAGAAGTAATGCAAATTAAACTCAAAATAAAACACAGGAAAATTAGCATCTGAAACAGGGCTGTCACATTTGTTCCCATTTATAGCCATAAATAGCTTTGTTTAATTTTTAAAAAACACTGTGTTTGAGTGTGTGTGTGTGTGTGTGTGTGTGTGTGTGTGTGTGTGTGTGTGTGTGTGTGTGTGTGTGTGTTATGTGCACCTGTACACATGTGGAGACCCAAAGTTGGCATGTCTTCCTCAATCACCATCCTCCTTTATCTTTGAGACAATTTCATACTGAACCTGAAGGTCCTTGGTTGACCTAGGCTGGCTGGTCAATGAGTTCCGAAATCTGCCTGTCTCTGTCCTCTGCCCTCTGCCCTCTGCCCTCTGCCCTCTGCCCTCTGCCCTCTGCCCCCAAGACTGGGGTTCCAGCATGAGCTCCCACACCTGGCTTCTCATGGCAGTTCTGGGGATCTGAACTCAGGTCCTTATGCTTAGAGGGCAAGCATTTTATCAACTGAGCTAACTTCCAGTTCCTATATTTTTATTTTAACAAAATAGAAAATATTCTAGGAAGGCAAATTATGAAGACTAATACAACATAGGCAGGAACACTTTAAAGCCTCACACCGGAAGAACCAAATGTTGCGGAAGGACCCTGCATACAAAGTTTCTTAGCCCTAATGCTCTGCTAGGGGCTACTTTCAGACATTGAAGGTTTATTTGAAATGTTGACTTTGAGGTCAATGAATCTTATTTTGGAGCAGAAAAATGATAAAAGCATGTTTATAAAAAAAAAATAGTCAGAATGGTTCTGAGAAACAGCTAAGGAAGAATTTGTGTTAACACCCACCAGCACTCCTGAGGCTGAGGCTGGGGGATCCCAGGTTCCAAAAAAGCCTAGACTGCATCACTAGACACTGTCTTTAAAGAAAAAAAAATGATTAGTAAAGTTTAAATAGTAATATACATAATTATTTTTCATAGTTTCAATGGCCACTTTTAGAATTTGGAAACATTTCTTTTTATCAAAAACTAATTTTAATTATTTTTTTTACAAATTTCCCCTCAATATATTTTGATCATGTTCTCTCTTCTCTTCCAGTTCCTCCCAGATGCTATACACCTTCCTAGCCAACCAATTTCATGCTATTTCTTTCTCTCAAAACCAAAACCAAAAATCAATTAAAATAAATTCTAAAAGGACAAAAGGCACCAAACCACAACAAAAAGACCACACACACACAAACACACACACACAGATGACACACACACACGCACACATACACCAACACATCATGAAGTCCATTTTGTCTTGGAAAACTGAGCACAAGTCCTGCCCTGGTTTCTTTTTTGAAGATAAATATAGGAAATAAAACAGAACAAAACACTTTTAAAACATTTTTTCTCCCCTCTGTGTCCATTCCTTGCAATTCTTGCTCTGGCTGTATCTGCTGGCTTCTTGTTTGTTGAGGTCCGGCACGGAGCCCACAGGCTCACTCACACCAGGCAACGGCTTTAGCCGCTGACCCCAGGTAACTCCCAGACCCCAGGTAGATCTTCAGAGGCGTCCCGGGTCTTGCGCTTCTCCTAGCCTCAGCACCTTCCTCCCTCCTCACCCCCCACATCCCATCTCCAATCGTCCTCTGAGTCCCTTCTCCCATTTCTTGTACATGTTCTTTCAGATTGTGGATTAACGGAAAGTCTAGCCACATTGATTTTGAAGAGGTCTCCCCGTTTATTCTTTATTGAAAATCGTTTGTAATTGTATTTTAAGAATTTGATTTTTTATTTTTTGGTCACTTCTTATTTTGTGGGTGATTGTCCTTGCTAATAACTTCAGGTGGAATATGACCGCTCCCTTCATTAGCTATAGCTTTTGAGGTTTGGCAACCTGGTGACAAAGACCCAACCTGGCTATCTGCCAGGCAGCTTCTTCTTACGGAAGCTTCGAGGCTCCACCCTGTTTTACCCGGAGGCTCCACTGCATTTTATAGGAGTGAGGTGTCCACTATGCTGCTAAAAAAAAAAAAAAAAAAAAAAAAAAAAGAGTTTTTCTGTAGTCACGCCACTTTTCAGAGGGCAGAGTCTCCAAATCTCAACCTTCTAAATATTGAGGAAAGGGGGAGAGAGAGAGAGACAGAGAGAGAGAGAGAGACAGAGAGAGAGAGAGAGAGACAGAGAGAGAGAGAGAGAGACAGAGAGAGAGAGACAGAGAGAGAGAGAGAGAGACAGAGAGAGATTTGAACTCCATGTTTCTTATGCTAGCCCAGCCTGGTAGCCATCCCTTACATGTGCACTACAGAATTAAAAACAAAAACAAACAAACAAAGACACTTTACACATTTCAAGAGTCAGAAGTCCCTCAGCAGCATCTCCAACACAGCTGGAGAAACTGAAATGGCTGTTCTCACTGCAGAATTTCAGAGTCTACTATAGATAACCTGTGGCTTGAGGCACAAACAGACTCAGTTTCCACACTGGGCTCCTTAGAGCAGTTAAGGCCTGGCAGAGGTGAATGGCAGTAGCAAAGGGGAGTGTCTACTGATTTTTTATTTTTATTTTTTTGGACAGGGTCTTTCTACATAGACCTGTCTATCTGTCCTGGAACTCACTGTATAGAACAGGCTGGACTCAAACTCACAGAGAGCCATCTGCCTCTTCCTCTGCCTCAAGTTCTAGGCCTGAAGGCACGCTCCCCCATGCCCTGATTGATGCTTTGTAATAGAATAGCGAGGCAGCCACTGAGGTCCTGAAGCAAAGGCCAGCAAGCCACATACACCACACACAAACACACACACACACACACACACACACACACACACACACACACACACACACACACAGTAGAGGGTAGAGGGGTGACATATGCAGTACTGAAAGTTAAAAATTAACTTTTAGTCACTTTAGCTTCAAAATTGCTTCTCTAGCCACCAAGATGGCTCAGTGGGTAAAGGCTCTTGCCACCAAGCCTGGCAAGCCCAGTTTTTCCAGGAACAGCATGGTAGGAGGAGAGAACCAACTCCTCCTGCACATTGTCCTCTGACTTTCACACCCACACAACTCCTCCACCCCCACCACACACATATACACGCACACACACAAAATAAAAATGTAGAAAATATGAAATGTTTTAGAGTATAGAAGTAAAACATTACAGACAGAATACCCTTAGTACCCAAGCTCCAGATCTACAGGAGATGGCACACACGTGCACGCAGAAGCGACAGACTCCTCTCATCTGCAGGCGGGTGGCAGCATGCCACTCAAGAGTCTGTGCTGGTGCTGTGTAAACAAAGCTGTTGTGCTGTCAGGCCCGTGAAAACACAGCACTCGTGATTACACACTGCGGCCGACATCGCATAATGAAACCACAGTGCGTCCCACACAGACGGAACAAGGGACTCAAAAGTGCAATCAGATGCTCACTGATGGTTGCAAACTGCACTTTTCATTGTTATCTAGAGTGCATTTCTCCTGTTTACGTAGTTCACCCTACAGCAGTGTGCTTTATCACGCTGCATGCACCTCCTTGTTTCATGCCTAGCACATCTAGATTCCTCCATAGCAGCAGTAGAGAGCTGTTGACCTGTGACATCCAGAGCCGTGAGAATGCACTCTTTCATGTTTTCACAAAGACAAATTGCCTCGGGGCACGTTTCCCAGAATGCATCTCTAAGGATAAGCAATGCATACCTGTATACTTGACAATAATGTCAATGTTCGTGTTTTAGAAATATCACACACACACAAGCACACACACAAAATTAGTTAGTTTTCATATTATGAAATACATGGTATAATGAGGTTACAAGCAGAAAAGTTCTGCTTAATTCTAAGGCTTCAGTCTATGGAGATGGTCCCTTTATTCCTTACAAGGGTATGGACCAATGACATAGCTTCTAGTCCTACTTTTTAAAGATGTCACCACCTCCCAAAAGCATCACTGGAGACCAAGCCTTCTATATGTGGCCCTTTGGGGGGACATGTGCCCAAACCTTACTCTCTCTCTCTCTCTCTCTCTCTCTCTCTCTCTCTCTCTCACACACACACACACACAGAGGGACATTTCTTGTTAATAACAAACAGACAGTTATTATGGTCAACCATTCAGTTATTGACTTTTTTTTAAACACATGCAACAGAAGGTAAGCTCCTGATACCTGTGTTATGGCATCCTGTCCCATTTCATCTCCATTATGACAGCAAATGACATTTCTTCATAGCACCAAAGAGCAAGTCACCCATCAATCAATGTTGGGTCCTCTTCTTTCTCATATAAAGATATAAGGAGCTTACCTGATTTAAAAAAAAGAAAAAAAAAACAAATTGCAGATCTCAACAACAGGAGGCCAATTTTAAGTTGAAAACACATAAATAAAAAAATGATACTTGTTTTAGAGACAAAGGTGTGGTGTTAAATTAGGGAGAAAAGACAGGAAATAAGAAAAATGGGAGCACTGCTGGTAGGGAGGAGGGGGATAAGGAGGAAATGCAAGTAAGCCAGTGTGGGTGCTCCCAAGGGACAGAGGCAGTGCTCAGTGTCTGTAAGCTCCGTGCACAGTATGTATGTCACATCTGCGTTTTACAAATAACTTCCTCTAAGCTTGAAAATCTTTGCATATATACAGTGAAATATGATCACATTTAATCTCTATTTCCTCTTCCAGCTTCCTCCACATATTTCTTCCAAGACAGGCCCCTACCCGCTTGAAATATTGCTTTTTCTCCTTCTTGTAAACCCAACCAATATTCATTAGTAAGAGATGAAACCTGAGGGTGCCTCCCTCGCCTAGGCTGCCGTTTATCCAGTTTGATTTGGGTCAGGCCTTGTGCTGGTGACCGCAGCTGCTGTGTGCCCCTGAGGTCCATGCCTTGCCCAGAGGACATTATTTCACAGCCCTCCTCCCAACCCCCAGCTCTTGCATCCTTCATGCCTCCTATTCCACAGTGTTCCTGAGATCAATGCAAGAAGAATTTTTAAAAAATGTTCAATTTAGGGCTGGCATCTATTCCTGACTGTCGATGTATATGTAACCACTCTAGGCATGCTATGCCCAAGTTTTATCAAATACGGCATGCATATACAAATGTAAAATATATAACACGGTGTGTGATGCATATATTTAACACATACATGTGATTTAATAATCAATAATAAAAATCAGTTTGAAGTGAGGCATACTTCTCTAAGGCAGAGAAGTTGCAATGGTCACATTTTTATTGTATGGAAGAAAGGTTAAGATGTGGCTGTATCCGTTTGAAGACCCACTCGTGAAAAGGAAATTATACATATGAAAATGTCCTCTGGCAGATGCATGCAAGGGAAGTACCTAGAAAGATTCACACAAACTCTGCCTTGCTACCTTGGGAGCAGGGCTGGAGGAGAAGGGCTTCTCCATATGCTTACACTTTTCTAAGGGAGGATTTCTCTGATGACAGTGACAACATGGAAGAGTGTAACACTAGGAATCTGAGGGCATCATAATCCTTCTCCGTCCTCGTCCAGCTCTTCTGTTGGTACTGAAGAGCACTCAAAAAAAAAAAAAAAAAAAGTAAAGACTGTCAGAGAAATGATGAGATGAGATTTCAACAAAGGCAGGACACCAAAGAACAGCAACAGACAGTCCTCCCGGGATGAGACTGGCTGCTTCACTCTGGCTACTCATTGGATTCTAAGATTAACCCTCTGCGCAGCTGATCCTGGATAACCTTAAAGACTTTCTACTGTGTGACCCAGTTCTACAGAGTCAGCGGAAGCTGGCTGAAGAGCACAGAGCTTCATGCGGAAGAATGAGATGTAGAGACAGGTGCACTGGTCTTAACTTCCGGGTATGAGCCGAGGTGTGGACCAGCATAGCCCAGGTACAAGCAACTATCATGGAATCTTGAGAGAAAGAGACCATCCTTGTCATCTGAGAGCACAGAGCCGCTGCGTGAGTCACAGAGAATTCCGAGGTAGAGATGGCACAGAGAAGTAAGAGAGAGAGTTGAAATATGGAGCAATGGTGGCAGACAGGGACACGGAGTTGCACTCCAAGTAAAGGGGCCTCCGCAGACTAGAAACTGAGGCTCCAGGTCAAGGGTCAATTTTGGAATGGACTGTAATCTGGAATGAGAAATCCGATGTTTTCTAGTTTTCACAGGATTCTCTTGAAATTCCCTTTAGTAACACGTTGGAAAAACCACTGCCCGCTGTGTGTGGTCCACACAGCACACAGGCATGGAGGTCATAGCCAGGACAGCGGAGGGAAAGCCAGCCTAGAAAACCAGGTATGCCAGGTGCTGTGAAGCCGATATGCTTTCTGCCCTCTGCTGGCAAGCTCGGGAACTACAACACCGAGGCTCCTGGCTCGAAAGGATGTCACCCAGCCAGCAAGCAAGCTTCTCCACCAGCAAGCAACAAGCCTAGAAATGCTTCTGTCCTCCTGGAAATTCCCCTGGGGGACAGATCTTCAGAGCTAGTTCAAAATTTGCACAGGAGTTACTTCTATTGCTGATTGAGGTCACGTTGCTGAGTTTGCAACCACCCTTTCAAGTTGTTATCTGGTGACCGTCGTGTGAAGCGTTGTCTTCCTCCTCTGTAGAAGAATGCAGGCCACAGGTATACAGACAGGGTGCGACATGCCACATGCCCTGCCTTAGCTCCAGTCTCCTCTCCACTGTGCTAGCCCAAAGGCTGTAAGACTGGCCCAATAAGTCAGAAGGTCCAGACTACCAATCAGACTCAGGCTGTCCAGTCTATCTGGGGAAGGCTGGGATCTCCTTAAGGACCGGAAGCCATTAACTCTGCCCTCTAGAAAGCTGTATCAGGAAGACAACGGAAGGAGAACAAGATCTTTAGTTCGGGGGATGATTATGGGATATCTCCCCGCACTCACGCAGACCCATGTGCTCCCTCATTTTATAGCTTTCCTGGCAAGCTCATGATGATAGGAGGCTTTACTTCGCCACAGATTTTACACTCACAATATAATAGAGGGAACAGGGGTGAGGGTGGTCTGTCTGTAAATTTTCCTGATATCTCCAAGCTAAACTTTTGACACCAGCGTCACCCTGGCAGCCTGAACCCACCAGGCCAGGCCAGAGTCAGCAAGACGAGGTCAGTAGCCGATTAAGCAAAGCTCTCTTGTCTTACCCCAGCCGAGGTGCTGAGCCCCTTAGCACCTTGTCAAACACGAAATTTAATCCCGGTTTTATTTTCCAATTGCTTTTTTAAAATGCACTCCCCATTCAGCGATAGGGAGAAAAGGTCCTTTTAAAATGATTTATTACGTGTTAACAGCTAGAGAAAACCTAAACAATGTCTCCATAAAGACCCAAGATCACGTTTTTAATTAAGAGCCACAAACTTTTAATGGCAGGCATAATATGCCCATTCATTCCAGGGCACGGGCACCCTAGGTAACCCAGCAGTCAAATTCGGTGGAGGAATAACACCCTTCAGTTCACACCTCAAAGCCTCCTGTTAAAGAAAATAACAATAACGCAAGCCCCTTTTAAAACAAGCTTGACATTTTAACAGAGAAAG
The DNA here is from genome assembly GCA_028551405.1 of Uromys caudimaculatus. NCBI lineage: Eukaryota > Metazoa > Chordata > Mammalia > Rodentia > Muridae > Uromys > Uromys caudimaculatus. The sequence goes on along the minus strand of CM052710.1, from coordinate 52,757,179 downwards.
GACACATTCTGTTGGAGGGCAAGGGCGCCTGCTGCCACTGCTTCCCGGGCTGACAATGGTCCTCTCAGTGCCTAGAAGCTCACCAGCCTCGTAACTGGCATTGCACAACTAAATCACTGTAAACAAGCCCCGTGTGAGTTACCTGGTCAGTTCCTGGCCAAACTCGGGGGACCCTGTGCCCTCAGAGTACAACCAGTTCCTGTCTCCTTCACAGACTGGCCCTTTACAAGCTTTTATTTTCTCTACCAGGTTAATGCAAGATTAAAAGTTAAGGTTCTACGTGAACAGGGTGCTGGGAACCCTGCTTGTATTCGATGCTGTCCATTCTTCCCTCCCACAGACAGGGGTCCCAGGAATGCAGTGAGGCCAACAGAGAGCTACGTTACGAAGGAGGGATGTACCATGCGGTGAAGTGTAGCAGACACTGTGGGCTGAGAAGGGCAAAGCCGAGCGGTGGGGTGCAAGAGATGTACCCTCAAGATATCACACCGCAGCACCTGAGAACATAGCAGGCACGGGATGGCTGGACACTCCCCTCCTGGCCCTGCTCCCCCGTAGGGCATTGTAAGATTCCCTGCCCTCCCTATGGCTGGACAAAGGAACATCCTTATATTGGAAGACACCAGTCCCAGAGGAGAATGTGATGAGCTGAATGTTGCTAAATTCCTCCCAGTGCATCCCATGCCTCTTAGTCTAAGCATTAGAATGGTACATATTGAAACCGTTTCTTTGGGATCTTATTTGTCATATGAAACTTACATGGAAATAATTTATGTGTTCTTCTCTTGTTATTCTGCCTTCTGTTACTGGAACTTCAGCCATGTGCTCTGGATTGGTTTGGGAAGGTGCGCAGGTTAGCCTTCCACAGAGAGGACGAGGAAGCAGTTTGCACGGTGATGGACAGGAGAAGGAGAACAGCTGGGAGGGAGATCCTTCCACCCTCCCTTTATTCAATGCCAGATGGTGGATGGTGCTGCCCACATTCAGGGCAGGTCACTCATCTTCAGTTAGTCCTTTGTGGACATACAGACACACCCAGAGCTGAGACTTTCTACTCTCCTGGGTAGTGCCCAGTGCAATCAAATTGAAAACTACAATTAGCTATCACAGAACGGCATTGCTTTTCCCTCTTCCTGGGGCCACATTGATGTATATGATCCAAACTGTTTCATTCCATTTACTGTTACCATGGCAAAGTATCTAGGACTGGATACTATATAAAGCAAGGAGTTGGTCCAGCTCATGGTTCTGGAAGTTTAAGAGCGTCACGCCAACATCTCAGTGGTTAGGGACCTGGTGATGACTTCACAAAGGCAGAGACACACAAGAGAGTAGTGAACTATGAAGAGGGACTTGGGGGAGACATCGGGTCTGCATATAGTAACATACTCTTGGGGGAGATAATCTAGTGGCGTGTGACTGGCCTCATTCCAGAGAAGCAGAGTTAATGCACACATGAGGATGGGGCCCTCAGGAATGAATGACCCTTCACTCAGCCCCGCCTCTCTGAGTTTCCGCTGCTCCAGTGCCACTGAACTGGAACCAAATGACCTTCCAGCATGTCATTCTTTGGGAATAAATCAAACCACATTATCACGCCATCCAGATTTTAGAATGTGGGGAGAAAGGGTGTGGGCACATAACTGGCTATATAGCATGACAGCTATCGGAACCCAAAGGGACACACAGGACAGACAATACTGCCCAGCAAGGTTCAAAGAGAAGAACACATGTTCTGAAATTTAAAAGAGAGGGAAACTCAGTCTTGACCTTGAACGGCCTTTAGAGCCGCCTGGAATAGAGGGAGGTGAATAGGGTGAATTACACAAGCACCAGTGGCTGTCTTGGCCCTTATGCCTCCTTCTAGGTCTCTGCTATAACATATCCATATTTGGACACACCAAGTGCCACATTTCTGCGTGAGCACTAGGCTATTACTACAAAATATTCTTCTGAAATCATAGTAACTTAATTTTTAAAAAACAGTTACATGGCTGGATATGGAGGAGCATGCCTTTAATCCCAGCACTCTAGACTCAGAGACAATTGGCTCTCCTTGAGTGTGAAGCAACCTGATCTACACAATGAGACCCTGTTTCAAAAACAAACACAAAGTTAAAGACTTAAGACCTGAGGCTATAGCTCAGTGACACAGTACTTGGGGAGCGTGTGTTCAGACTAAAGTTCTATTCCCAGCATGCCCTTCGCCAACCTCTGCTACCAAATATCTTTAAAGGAAACTTCACATTGATTTTGTCATTTGAAAACTGGACTTTGGCCCAAAGTAATAAGTATCTATAAATTGTACAGTAGAGGATATACCTGAGTTTAAAAATGAAATTCACAAGTATTTCCAGAACCATACTTGAAATGAGAACCCTTGACTTGGATGTGGCTTAGTGGCTGAGCACATATTTAACATGTGTGACACCCAGGGTTCAATCTCCAGCACCCCCAAAGGAAAGATACCCAAAATGCAACAATCTTGATCCCTGTTTCTTGGAGGCTCAGACTGATGGCCACATCACAGGCCTGGCATTTCCTCTGTTCACTAAGGTATTATGGGTAGGGTCCAGTGCCATGAGTATAGTCTATCACACCGACAACGGTCGCCCTTCATCCCAGTGCCCGCTTCTTCGCCATCTTTCTCAGGGAGTGGTCTCAAAAGCCTTCTTCCCTCAGTTGCTCTTCCAACCATTCCTGCAGCAAAATGCAAGGTAGAAGAAAACCCAGAAGGAGGTAGACCGAAGGTCATTTAGTCTGTCAACACTGCCAAATTATTGCAGTGGGAAGTTATATTTAGGACGCTTAAAGTAGCAATTAATGTGTCTATATAGCAAGCCCAAGATTCATATGGTTGCACAAATTGGAATGCACAGGCTGGACCTACTTTAACCTGTTGTCAAAAACATCAATGGAACACACACTTCAAATGTGAATCATATTGCTTTGCTTAACGTGCATTAAGATGAATGCACACCAAGTCATATTAAAGAGGCCCTTAACATCTAGGTGCTTATTTGCAGTGCTGGGTCCTCTCATGCATGCTGAGCAAATGCTTGACCTCTGAGTTACTTTCACAGCCCTCAAACCAGGCTACAATGATCTCCTCTGCCACCACTGGTTTGCTTGTCACACTTTCAAGAGACACTAAAGAAGAAACCAAAAGACTCCTCACCTAGTCCTCATGTCCAAAATTCACCTGCGCTGCCCACTGCCTGCTCCACTCCCTACCTTTTGCCTCCCCCTTCAGACTTCCTGTGAGTATCCACAGTGCAGTACCCACTGGCTTCTAGAATTCCATCCATACCATTAAAGCCCATGCTCCTAAGAAGCATTTCTGGTGCATCCCGCTGTCCTGCTCTCCCTTGCTGAAATGCTTGTCTGTTGCATCCTGCAATTACCTTTAGTCTGCTGGCCCCACCAACACTGATTTGAAAGTAAAAGAAGTAGGAGCTGAGGTGTTCAATCTTCATTACAACACAGCATCTCTTTGGCTAGTAGCCTCTCCTACTGAATTCTACTACATCTTTTTCACTCTCCAGACAGCCTCATAATGTGGTTACATTATAAACTAAATCAGCATATTAAACATAGTTGAATTAACATCAAGGGCTCATAGTCCAGTTTCCTCAGGTTCACCAGGAAGTATGATGGTGTCAGTGATGCTCCTCCCTGGAGTTGCCCAGTACCTGCTGAGGCCAGCTTACTTGAACCAGTCTTAAACATGGTAGGTGAGTTCTGCAGGACTTCCCATTAGCCTCAGCTGCCTTCCTGCACTGTCCTGGGATTAAGAAATGGCACCCCATGACCCTGTTTTGGAGCAGTTGCTTAGAGTTCTAAAAGGCCACCATGCTCTCAAATCCTTGGTGTAAATCTGGTTTGGATTTACTTGGTTTGTACTAGTTTGAAGTTATCTGGTGTCTCTTTTCAACATATCCTCAGACCTTTGGAAGAAAGCATTCAAAGAAAGAAAACTTTTAGGCAAATCTACTAAGCAGAGATGGTTTGATGAAGGGGTTGGTTGGGAACTGGGCAGTGCTCAGAACCAAAGATAACCAGAGGAGGCAATCCATATGTGTGGTGACTTCTGAGGCCAGGATCATGCCACAGGGCTTTTCTGACCATGTTTGTGAAGTATCAAGAATAGGTTATTCCTTAGCAGTTTCCAGATTCAGAACACAATGTGTGGTCCCTTAGGCACATTGACTATTATAAACTGAGGGGATTAAGGAGAGACAAGATACAAGAAGACCCATTGAACTTTCTCCTGAGGTAGATCTAACAGCTGTGTGTGGTTTTGCCCTCCCCACCCAGAAGAACGAACACCCATTTCTGAAGATATACGGGACACTTGTCAGCACATAGGCCTTTCCCACTGGGCTTTCTATTACCATCAGATCACACCACTTTTGTCGTGTCAGATTTACTCACGAATGGTATACTGCTGGGAGAAGTAAAAAATGGGGGTCTGAGGTCCACCTTTTCCTTGGGGTGTCTGCATATCAGATGGATGGGGAAGGCAAAGCCCAGGATGAGTGGGATCCAGCCAGATCAGGAGTGAGTGCCCAGTACAGGAGGAGCTAGAGGGGAGAATCCCTTCTTTGAGAGTCTTAGTCACAGATCTTTTAGGCAAAGACCTTCCCATGGCAATTATTAATGAAGCAGTTCTCTGAGAGGATTCTTGCTTGTTCATATTGCTTTATTTGATGGAGGATATGAATGAATACACTTTATTCAGGGTGAACTAGAGATTATGTACCTCTTGGGGGAAGGAATACTCAGGAAAGGAAGGTCATTGGCTGAAGGCTCAAGGCTATACATGACTGAGTATATATGGTCTTCTCAGTGGGGAGTCATGGTTACGTGTTCCAAGCGGCTCTACTCCTGCCATTCTCAAATCTCTGAGATTCCGGGGGTTAGAGCTCATTGAACCTTACCAGTCCTTATGCCTGTCTGACAACACAGTCTCACATACCCAGCATTCTTCTACCCTCACTCAGTCCTCTCTGGATGCACCCTCACAAATACAATCAGAGTTGAGTTTTGTAAATCTTCTAGGTACGTCTCAATTTAGATAACCCCAAGTTGCCGATCAAATTGCACTATTGCATCATATATGTTGCTACAATTTTTTTAAAAACAGGATAAAAGATAAAAATGGCTGAAGGAAGAATGTGAGCATCCAGATTTGTGTATTCCTCAAGGAACATTAGAATTGGGGCTTGCTGAGAGTGAAACATCCCAACCAAATGCATTTCCCTGGGAAGTTTGTGTTGTGTATTAGAGAGCATGCAGCTGTGGGATGGCTCTGTCAAAGCACAGGTGACCAGTGTGGCAGTCCTCCCACCTTTGCTCATTTACAAGACGATCCCTACTCACTTCTGTCTGGAACCATCTGTGCTCTGTGCCTTCACAGCTTTTCCATTCCAATAGTCAGCTCCTTGCTTCTCTTTCAGTATAACAGTCCTGTGCCTTAGCTAGCTCACACAATTTGGGCATTCTTTTCCTTAGTATCTCTCTATTCTTAGCCCAATCTGTGGAATAAAAGCATGGATTTTAGAGGACAAAGAATAAACATAAAACTCCCCTTGAGGTGTCTACATCATCACACTTAAGACTGAGGAAGTCGGATTGGGGCTTCTGGGCAGAGAGTGTGTAAAGCAGGAGACAACTCTGCCAACTAACTATCTTGAACACATTGGCTGGGGCTCATGTAACAAAGGCATTATCAAGGAAAAGACATTCTCACCTACTTCATCTGCATTATATGGCACAAGAGTATTCATAAGGAAATGAACACTCAAAGAAAGCATAAAGGCGGGGGTTTTGACAGCAGACATGATGGAGGCCAGTGGAGAAAGACAATATGGCAAAGGCACGATATGCTCTAAATGTTATCACTGGGAGGTGGGGGGATCCAGCAAAGCCTAGAGCCTCAAGTTCCTCTCTGTGTGCTTGGGAGAGAAGGATATTGACTCCTGGTTTGTAGAGCATGCCTTTCATAGAAGGTCTTACAACCTGACTTGGGATATGCTTAGAAAACTCCTTCATGCAAAGATGCTCTCCCAAGTCCCTCCACATTAAAAGCCCATGCCAAATAAAAGGCCCATGCTAAAGCGTCATAACTGAGGGTATTATGTCCCGAGCCCCCATCTTACGTGAACAGGAAAAATATAGTAATAGAGGTTCTTTGAAGTGGAAGCTTCTGGTTTCTTTGGAGACTCAGTAGTGTCATGGGATGCTTTTCTAAAAGCCACCTTATGAAAGGATGTTTTGGTAAGAACAGACAAGAGGAGTTTTTCTAGAGGCAGCCTAGAAAAAAGACATGCAGTGTTTTGCTAGAGCTGATGCTTGAGAAAATATGTGTTGTTCAAAAAAATATATAAATATAGCTCAACAGACAGCAGATGATACGATACTAAATGATACTGATACACCTTGGCATTCTTTGCTGGTCACCATTGGGCTTTGCTGATGCTGGTCTTCACTGACAGATGCTGGGTAAGATTGATACACCTTACAATTCTTTGTTGGTCATTATTTTTCATGACTTCATAGAAAACAAACACACCAGAAAACTTCTGGTGGTGCTCTGGGGGCTTCTTTCTGCTTCTTCAGACTTGGGCCAATTGACAGAGCCTTACAATGTCTTCTAGATTGACCTGGCATTGCTAATTCATAAGTTGTATTTATAAGTCCCGCTGTTAATGATTCAGCAATGGTGTTTGCAGTAGTAAATCGAGGTGCCACTACTAATTCGTGTAGTCTAAACTGCTGATACTCTGACAACGCAAATTAGATTTATTCCAAAGGAGTATTTCTAAACAGGTCCACATCCTCCTTTACTGTTTTATCCTTCCTTCCTATTACCTCTGGTGAATAATATGAATAAAAAGACATTAAAACATTTTTAAACCCCTTATTAAAAATAGGTTTAAAAAGTTTACATCTACAGTTATTTAATAAGGTTTGCCACACAGAATTAAACTTGGGGTTTTTTCCCCCATTGGTCAGAGTTTTAAGAGGTCTAATTGTGGTAAGAGGGAAGCAACATTTTTTTGTTTTTCTCAATGGAAGTTGCCTTTATAAAAGGACAATAATGGAAGGGGTAAGGAGATGGCTCAGTCAATAAAGTACTTACTATGCTAGTACTGAGGACCAGCATTCAGATCCCCCAACCCACATAAAAGCCAAGTGTAGTGATACAGCTGTCATTCCAATGCCGGGGGAGGGTTCTACAGAGGTGAGCCGCACTCTGGAGTCCACTGGCCTGTCAGTCTAGCCACGCCATAAGATCCTGTCTCCAAACTGAAGATGGAGAAGACGAAAAGTGATTGAGGAAGACACTGGACTGGACACCAACTTCTGGCCTCTACACCCATGCATTCACTCATGCATGCACTTGAACACGCATGTGCTTCTCAAAATAATCCTGGCTTCAAAATAACCCATATGCTACAAATACATATACTGGGGGAGGGAAGTAATACACTCAGAGGAGTACATAACTTCCAGGTCTCAACATGAACATCTAAACAACTACATAGAAACCTTGTATCTAGTAGACTGCCCACCCCTCCTCTGTGCCAGCAGCTTCGGATCCAGTCCATGCTGAGGTCTCCATCTCTCCCTCAGCACTTGGGCCTGCCTTTGAATCTGCCACAATGCTTGATGGTGCCCTTGATGGTGACAGGTCCATGTTCTCTGGCTTGTTCTCATTGGGTCTGTCACAGTAATCATCGTCCTGACTCAGGTCAGGAAATGTCACCCTGGTCACTCTGTTACACCATTGCTGAAGAAGCTTTGCCATGGTATTTCTAATCAGCAACCTGAACCCACAGGTCACCTTTGCTGCTCTGCCTGACATTTCCATACACTCACATTGCAGAAAGGAAGACTGAATAACATTACTATAGTTGGACAGGCGTGTCACTGGCCACTATCTCCTCAGGCTCTCAACTTCTGAAGATAATCATTTATAAACTGTCATTTATGGATGCTTTGGACCCATTCAATTTTCTTAAAATTCATTCATCACCCTTCAAAACTGCCTACACTCCCATTTTCTTCTTGCCTGCATAGAAGGGTATATGTGCACCTCAGCTATACCAGACTCTGAGAGGGCAGTCGTAGGATGCATGGATGCAAGCTTGCATGATTTTAGCGAGTCTATTTCTTGTAGGTTCATTTCAGCTAGACTTACTGGGAATGGAGAGGGGTCCTCCTTACCCCCCATGGGTGCCATTGTCAAAGCCCCTCCTACTCCAAATTGTTGGATTCTGTGAATGCATCATCATGTAGGGTATTACCCTTCCACTCCACTTTTCAACTTGTAAAATGCTGACTCCAGCCCAGAAGCTGCAGAGCCATTGTAAAGTTCCTCCATAGTAAAACCGAAATATTGGGAAAGCATCATGCCTCAAGCAACTAAAAGAAAAGAAGAGGCAATCTCCTTTATTTGCAACATTTTAATAATAAAGTTTAGAAGTAAAAGAAAAAGAACAGGAAGGGACTGAGAAGCTAGTTCAGTACCAGTGCATAGAGTCCTTGCTGCACCTGAGTTTGTATCTATAGCACTCAATAAAAAGTAGGGCACGATGGTACACACTTGTGTAGATGTAAACATTGCTTTTATTTCCTCAGATGACATGATGAAATGAGAGCCATACCCATGCTTTACAAACATATGTCTTGGGCTGAGCCCAAAGTGTTTCTATCTATTTATGATGAGGCCTAGGCATGGAAGCTTCTAGCCCCCATACAATCTAATCTTCTGCAAATCCAGACCTTGAAGAGTTCAGATTCCAGCTTCTGTCTGCTAACCTAGGCCTAGAATTGGCCTCCAAGACTTACTGCTGAATAAACTCACCCTTTCTAGCTTGTTCTGAATTCTGATTGGTTGGTTCAACTTAGCTGTTCTGGTTCAAACTCTTCTTCAAGCTGATTGATTCAATCTGGCTTCTCTCAGCTTCTCACTGAATTGTTTTGCTTGGCCTCAAACTAACTCTGGCAACTTGTTCTAATTTTCAAGCTTCTTATTTTCTGGCTTCAACTGCCTTTGCTGACTTGCACTGAACTGCATGAACTCATGAACGTACTCAACTCCACTGCACTGTACTCACTGCACTGACTCAGTGACTATCTATCTATCTATCTACCTATCTGTCTGTCTGTCTATCTCCTTGTACTGCTCTCTGTGCTGTTGTGCTGTTCTCTTGAGAGTTGGGCATATCCTATCTCTAACTCTAACTTTCTTTGTTTCTTTCTTTCTTTGTTTCTTTCTTTTTTTTTTTTTTTTTTTTGGAGACAGGGTTTCTCTGTGTAGCCCTGACTGTCCTGGAACTCACTCTGTAGATCAGGCTGGCCTTGAACTCAGAAATCCGCCTGCCTTTGCCTCCCAAGTGCTGGGATTAAAGGTGTGCGCCACCACTGCCTGGCTTAACTCTAACTTTCAAATCTTTCTCAGATTCATCACTTTGCTCTTCAATTAGATGTCACATTCAAACATGACTATTTCCTTTTACCTTAAAGATGTGTACTAAGGGCATGTCTATATTCCAGCCATATGGATCAAAAGTGTGTGACATGTCTGCATTCCAGGCGTAGCACACAGACCTAGGTCTTTGGATATGATCCCTTGCCAGAGCAGCCAGAGCATGTTGCTAGATTAAAATTCCTCTACACATATGTAACCCTAGCACTGGGAAAGCAGAGACTAGAGAAGCCCTTGGGAACTTGATGGTCAACTAATCATACCCAGTCACAGAGTTTCAGGTTCAGTGAAAGACCCTCTATCAAAACATCAGATAGAAAACAATAGAAGAAGCCATCCAATGTCAACTTCAGGCACACATGACAGAGCACCTACACATATGCATGTACACATGAAAATGTGTCTGTATAGATGCACAAAAACATGTACACACACACACACACACAAACCAAGAGGAAGAAACTCATCAGTTTCAACAAACTTTAGAAGACACAGAAAGGAGTGGGGTGCTGGCAGCTGAAAAAGAAAGGCAGCTGCTGGCATCAACTCACAGCACAGTGAGTCAGAAAGCAAAGGGACAGGAGTCTGTACAACACAGCTGTGAGCAGGGCTGGGACTAAATGTGCTGCCAACACTTCAGAGCTCACTGGAGCTCTGGGATTGGTGGATGCATGGGCCCAGAACCTCCCCCCACAACCCTCAGCCAAAGAAACCCAACTGCTCTTTTCTAACAACAACCAAAACACTTGTCACAGAGCACTGGTTGTAGTTTTTAGGCCACTTGCAGTCTATAGACTAAGGCTCTCCAGTTTTCACCGAGCACTCACATTTGCCTTTATTCCTTGGCAGGCAAAACAGTGCTCACTGAAGCTGCAAGTTCCCTCCAAAGGGGTTACAATTTTAAGGACTCAATCTACATTTAAAAAGATAAACTTCCAGTGGTTGAACCACTCTCCCTTGCCTGGACCTGGGCAGTTTATCTACTTTAGGGTCAGGCATATCCAAGCATGCTGAATACAGACTGAGGGCTGCTGGCTAGAAATCTGATTACACAAAACCCAAAAGTCCAAGAAGAACTTAAAGGAACAAAATAGGGTCAGAAAGGTGGGGTTATCAGAGATCAATCCAAAGAGAGGACTTCCCCACCACAGAAAAATGGTGGCTCACACAGCTAGCTGCTCTTTGCAACCAGTCCCCCTCACCTGTATCTGGTTTTCAAAAGGAGACTCGAACCTCTAAGTTCTGTCTTTCCTGAATGCTGACAATGTTCCTGTCATAAAGGCACTAAGCCAGGCAGAAGCATAGGTGTCTTTGAGTCTTTCCTCACTATTAGAGTTTACTGAACAGCAATAAATTCACAAGGTGCAGTGGTTTCAATGGCAGAGTTTGCCAGATCATCCCACCTACATTAGTAATCTGGCAGTACAAAATGCAGGATCATTTATTCCAATCTTAATTATCAATAATAGCTCTCATATCACAAACCACATGGCATGCAGTGAACCTATCTAAGTGTCTATACACATAGATGCGAGTTACAGAATGAAGACAAGCTAAAGAGTGTGATAGCTAATCTTGGTTGTCAAACTATATAAGCTATAGGTATAGCTATAGCTATATAGATATAGAATCAGCTAAATCCCATGCAGCTATTCATGTCTGCCAGAGAAAATAGATAAGTCAACCACACCTTCTGGTGGCAGCCCATAAAAAAGACATGGAAGGAGGAAGCTTCTGTCTTTTGCCTGCTTGCCCTCACTCTTGCTCACAAGGTCATCTATCCTGTTGCTGAGGTGTTCCTTTAGTGGAATTAGAACCCACTTCTTCAGGATTCTAACCTAGATCAAAGACCAGCAGGGCTCTAGGAATACTTCAGGACTCCAGCTCCAGACTGGGACTGCTGACACCTACAGTCTCATTGGCTGAGCTGCTAATGGATTCGTGGCCTTTTCATTGAGAAATAGCCATTGTTAGACTGGCTCACAGGTGGCTAGGCATGTGTCTCCATGGTAGAATACTTGTCTACCACGGGAAGTTCCAAGGTTCAATCAAAGCAGCCCCACAAAAGAAAGAGAGAGCGATAAGTAAAGGAGAATGTAAGAGAGGAAGGAAAGAAGGGAGAGAAGAAAAGTTGTGAGCACACTACATCAGAAACATGTCTGTCTTTTCAGAATGTGGGATTTATTGAGCAACAGTAAGTTCAGGAGATTTAATGGTTTCAGTGACAGCAATTTGACAAGTAATTCATCCTACCTTGATAGCCTAGCTAAGGATATTAATTATTAATGCTAACTCTCATATCACACAGAACACAGTAAATAGATCTCTGTACCCGTGTGTATATATATATGATTTACAGAATGAATACCAGTTAAGTTAAAGAGGCTGCATCAGACTCAAGAGGTCTCAGGGTAAAAGTCTGCATTGATAAGGTAATGGACCAGACCAGTACCTGGATGGAGCTGTTGCTGGAACTGCTAGAATCGGATTTGTGAGTGAAGCTCCAGAGGCCAGAGGCCAAATCAGATAATAGGGTGGTGTGGGGCCATCACAAAGTCAGGTGCCCATTGCTTTGTGGGATCCAGACTTCCTTCCCTTGGCATAGTGTAGCTGGAAAGTTATCAGGGCTGGCTTCTCTGTTATGAACACCCCCATTGTCTCAGTTCACCCCCATAAATGTCTAGGGTGGCTCCTTTTCTACTCCCAGGAGTAAGTTATTTATCAGCCTGTGCAAGGCAGTGCCTGACAGATGGTGGTTTGTGGGTCCACCATGGGTTGCAGTCACTCTCATTCACAACCGAGTGACCTGCTACTTACAACAGTCTTCTAGAGCAAGACACATCCTAAGAAACTCAGTGTGGAGTAGCTTAGAGCAGGGCACAGGCTGATCACAACAAAAATGGAGGGGGGAGGAGAGGGAACTTCCAGAGTCCAAGTCAGTAAGCTGGATGAGTGTGTCGCAAGTTCCAGAGCATGGGACATGCCTGTGAAAGTTGGCTGCTGACTTGTTGGTGATCAATAGGCATCATTTGCTTGGCAAATTATTTTCCATCTTTTTATGTCTTTGAGAAATTAGCCGTTCAGCGTGAGATCTGCCTTACCAAAACTTAGTGGGACTCCTAAGCCTCTAGTCCTTTTCCTGGAAAACCCGAGTTCTAGCAAAAAAACCCCTCCTGTATCAGTTCAGCCAGGCCCACCCTGCGGTCTGGTCGACTGTCCACCATACTCCTCTCCCCCAATTCCTTTACACTTGGCCCTGGTGATATCTAGTCATCCTGACACATCTTCAGCAATATATTCTTTGGTTATGTTAGCCAGTGTCTCCTTTAGTTCTATGAGTTTCTCTTGGTCATTTCCCATTGACTCCCAGGTCCTTCCCCTTGACTATAGAGTCTTTCTGCAGTGGTCCCTATGACCTCTCCCCAGACTTAACAAAATTCTTTTGTGTCATGCATTGAAGGGTATTGTTGGAATTTTTTTTTAAAACAAATGTCCTAATAAAGAGCAGGGCTCCAGAGCCCTGTGACAAGGAAGACAGTCCCATTTTTGTCAGGTGAACTTGAAGATTGATAATTCTTTTACCCTTAAGCCTTTGCTTGAAAAATCAAGGTGAAGATAGCACTTATCCCAAGGGAGAAGGAACTAATGAGTTCCCACAGGGGAAACACTTAAAATCTCAGCACCAAATCTGCACAGAAGGATGTCAGGGAGCACTCACCCCCACCTTGTATAGCAGCTGGGTAACCAAAATTTCAGAGAACTACTGGGAACCAGGCTGATTTCAAGCTGGGTTCCCATTCACACCTAGCTGAGGCTCTCTTGAACATAAAAACCATTCCTGGAGCAGGAGGGGAGATTATTCTCTGGGTTCCTTAAAGACTGTCCTGAAAGAACTGCTTTTGACAACTGATTTCAAATGTCCTGGGAAACAGGAAACACGTGTACCTCTTCACCAGAGCTGCCTTGAGAAGCAAGACTGGAAGCCAGGTGATAAGAAAGTTGTAGGTCTCTGAATGTCACAAATCTATCAGGGTCTGGACCTATGCACAAGTAGAGTCTGCTGGTGTCAGCATCCCAGCAGTGCTACAGGGCTGTCCAGAAGACTGCTGGCGTTCTACTAACCTTTTACAAATATTTCTGAAGTTCATTATTAGACTACCCATGTCCCTACCAGCACAATGTGCTGACCCCAGGAGCAAGTCCAGCACCAAGCTTCATTGCAGTGTCTGAGACAGGGTTACTGTTGATGTGATGAAACACCATGACCAAAAGTAAGTTAAAGAGAAATGGCTTTATTTGGTTTATACTTCCACATCGTAGCTCATCATCAAAGGAAGTTAAGACAAAAACTTAAGCAGGGCAGGAACCTGGGGACAGGGGCTGATACAGAGGCCATGAAGGGGTGCTGCTTACTGGCTTGCTTCCTCTGTCTTGCTGAGCCTACTTTCTTATGAAACCAAGAACCACTAGTCTAGGTGGTCCAGGGCTGACACCACCCACAATGGGACTTTCTCGGACTTAGGGACTGAGGGACCATCTCATGTCTTAGGTTGACATAAGTCTCACCCTAAATGTGAGTGCCACCATGGACTGCAATAGATTAGTCAAAAAGGGAAGGCAAGTTAAGTGACTACATTCATCTCTCTCTCCATCCTGACTATGGTTCAATGTCACTAACTCCCTCACCTACCAAGCCTTTCACACCTTAATGGACTGTACCCTTGAACTGGGAACCAAATAAATCCTTCTTTTCTTACGCTGATTTTGTCAGGCATTTTATCACAGCAACAGAACAAATACCTAACACAGGCCCTCCAGTTCAGGATACATCTGCAGAGAGGAAAAGGCAGCGTTGGAGCCTCTGGTCTCCCCTATGCACAGAACACACCAGTTGCTACCTCCTGACCACAGAAGTCATTCCTTTTGACACTGAGCGAAGTCGATAGTACTCCCATTTCAGTAGGGGATCTCAATGTTATTACTTTTAAGAAGAGCTGTCAATAAAGCAAGCAAACACATACCTATTTCTTAGCGAATTCATTGACCAGAATGTGAGCAGCAGAGACACCGGCCTTTGTCTGCTGTGACTGATCTTATTTTGCCTGTGGTTCACTTGAGACACAGGTTCATCCCATGGTGTAACGTGTTATCACCTGTCTTGTCACTAAACTGTCATACACAGAGATAGTCTAATCAGGGCTAAGTGGTTCTAGAAAATAGAGGAAACCCCATTAGAACTTGCTCTAACTGGTCATTCTTTCCCTACTACACCAGCACCTCCTAAACAAGCACGGGGAAGCTGCAATCTGAAGGTGGCGAAGGCACCAATGGCACAGTGATTTTGTTTTGTTTGTTCTTTGAGACAAGGTCTCTTTTGGTAGTTTATTCTAGCTCTGTACTTACAGTCCTCATGTCTTGGCATTTCTGGTGTTCTAGCCTATCCAGCTCCAAAACCGCTTCATCTGAGAAGTGCCTCAGGGACCACTTGTAAGAAGATGATAATCCACCCGTGTCTCACCTGCTGATCAATGAGTGAGCTCTGCTGGGAGGTATATGCATAGATAAAAACATACATATACATTATATATTAATATATAATATGTTATATATAAAACACACACACACACACACATATAACCTTGAATTTATATCAAAACACTTGGTGTTTTAGAGTACCCAACTATGGATTAAATTCATCTTTCCAGAAATCCCTGAAGTCTCTCAGGCCTGTGACAATTTGATTGAACTTTACAGAATGAGCATCGCTGGTCTAAATACCTAAAATCTACCCCAGCATCATGATGTCTGCCTGTCATCCCAACACTCAGGAAGTAGGATGAACAGAGTTCAAGGTCAGCTTGGGTGACACAGAGACATCCTAGCTCAAAAATGATAAAAAAATCTAAAATGTAAAATCATAAATGTTTTAATGTTGATTCTTAGACTTCATTATATTTTATTTTATTCAGACTTTGGAATTTTTTTATTAGTGATGGTCAATTTCTTATTACAAAACCATATGTAAACCAGCAGATAAATTGCCTCTGATGGGATTTGGCCTTGGCTACTGCAGAGAGCAGGGACTTTTGGGTAAACAGCAGGAGGTTCCTCTCTTCTTCTCCCCACCCCTTTCCTCTGAAGCACGTGCTAGACCCTCATTCCCAGGGTGTCCTCCTTATACCCAAAGTCAAAGAACACGCTTACCTCTGGAAGAACCTGAACCAGCAGGCTTGATAAGTCCCCCAGTTTATTACTATATCACTCTCTCTGTCCAATGTTCCTCTATGGCTGTTATTCATCTCCAATATAACATAAGCATATATATGCTTTGCTGTTTTTTGAGGGGTTTAGATCTTTATGAAGGCCTCTGTGAGGCATAAAACTTATACTAAATTTCTATACCTTTCTCATGTTATATAGCCACAAAATCCAGAAATAGGTGAGAAGAAGGTACCTTTTATATATTAAGCACCATATTAAAATAAACTTCAATATACTGGAAAAAAACTTCTGTTGAAAAAATTGGGATCAGCAGATCCTACGTGAATGAATGAAAGAGCCACACACAAAGACTGAGGGTGTGCTGTCTTTCTCCCAAGTCTCCTGCCCTACAGGGTCTGAGTATAATCCAATCAACTAGACCCGATGCACTACATGGGCGGTTACCAGCACTGGATGGCTTTGTGAAGCCCAGTTCTGCCTTAAACTAGATAAGTGACCCTGGATAGGAGACTCAGGCACCTGGATTTCCTCAGTCACTACCTGGTGACCACTATAATACCCTTCTTATAAGGTAAGATGCATAAGAGCTGAATTCCTCCACACATAACAACATGAGCAACAATATCTGGCATTTATGAAACCTTGGGAAAAAACCAAATCCTCCAGTAAGCTCCACTCTGTACACAGAATATGCTGAAAGGGGCATAAGATCTGAAAGTCTGGGGACATCAGAAGAGATACTCATCACCCGTCTGCACTGTGCGGTGTGGAATGGCGACCGTGCTAGCTAGTTTTATGTCATCTGGCCCAAAGCTAGTGTCATCAGAGAGAAGGGAGCCTCAGTTGAGAAAATGCTCCCATATGATTGGGCTGCTGGCAAGCCTGCAGGGCATTTTCTTAACTAGTGATTTATTCAGGAGGGCCTGGTCCATTGTGGGTGGGGCCACTCCTGACCTGGTGGCCCTGGGTGCTGTAGGAAAACAGGCTGAGCCAACCATGATGAGCAAGCCAGTAGGTGTCACTCCTCCATGGTACAGCTCCTGCCTCCAGGTTGGTTTCTGCCTTGTTTGAGTTCCTGTCCTGACTTCCTCCGATGACAAACATTGATGTGGAAGCATAGGCCAAATAAACCCTTTCCTCCTCAAGTTGCTTTGACCTTAGTGTTCTGTCATAGCGATAGAAACCCTAACTATGACAGTCATTCATTCCTCTGCATACATTTTCTATGAAAGAAAGAAAGAAAGAGAGAGAGAGAGAGAGAGAGAGAGAGAGAGAAAGAAAGAAAGAAAGAAAGAAAGAAAGAAAGAAAGAAAGAAAGAAAGAAAGAAAGAAAGAAAGAAAGAAGGAAAGAAGGAAGGAAGGAAGGAAGGAAGGAAGGAAGGAAGGAAGGAAGGAAGGAAGAAAGAAAGAAAGAAAGAAAGAAAGAAAGAAAGAAAGAAAGAAAGAAAGAAAGAGAAAATCCTTGGCAGTATTCAGAACTCTTGTCCCTTGGGCTTTGTGCACAGAATGGCTTGTGATGACTAATCTGATATCAGGGGTGGCTTGACAGCCAAAGCCTTAATTTATGAAGTGTTTAGTACATTCCTGACAAAAGTCAGCTCCAAAATATGGACATGCACTCATTCATGGCTTATAGTTCCCAGCTGTATCACAATGGGGCCATAAACGCTCCTTGGAAACTGATGGGGCAGAGCTGTACTTCCAGACAACGTTTCTTCTGTGCTGGCCAGAGAGCAAAGTTCCCAACACCTGGAGGCTTTGAAGACAGAAGCACCAGCAGGCGCCATGGATGGAAGCAGCACTGAGGACAGGGCTTGACTGTAGTAAGAACTAGGCACCTCTGGTCTCCTATTCATCATCCTAACAGTAGTAAAGCAAGGGGTAGAAGAGACACACACACCCGTCCACACATAGGTGAAAACAGGGACTTCGTGAATTTGTTTAATAAAAAAGTGTCAATCATTTTATAAAGACAATAAAAAAGCAAGGATAACATCATGAGATGAGGGCTGAGGAAGCTTGAGTCCCTGGGTTGTGAGTACTGGTGCCTGAATGAATCACTGACATTGCTTTATTCTGAAGTGGAACCAGGAACTAAAAGATGACCTTTGAGAAGCCCCATGAATGACCTTCCTTCATGGTCGGCTCAGGACTTGCTGTACCAGAATTACCCAGATGATTCCTATTAAAACCACTTACCAGGTCCTACAAAGGGTTATCAAATGTGACTTGGGGTGGAGTTCATGGTGGGTAGGTGCACCTATGGCAAACTCTCTAAGCAATCATGATAAAGCATTGACTTTTTCAACTGGTGTACCAGGTCCCCCCAATCTCAGTCCCCACTCCAAAATTGCTGGGTCTTTAACCCAGTAGTGGAGATGATATTTGTCTAGAGACACACTCTATGGGACTCAAGTGTGCAAGCATGCTAACCAGAAGTGCCACATCCTCTTGACTGTCCTAGGACACCTTTTACCAGGCAGGTTATTGGTGCACTTCCTGAAGAGGTAGGTGCATTTAGTGTGGTTTTCTTCACAGCCACTGTGAGCGTTCAGGCATCTACTTTGTCTACTTGAGGTTGGGTTTATTTATCCAGCTCCAATGGCTTCAGGGGGTAAAAACACAGAGATAACATACAGGAAAGCTCTGTGACAGTGTGACACTCTGGTGAAGCCTGGGTAGCCAAGGATGGTAGCATGCTCCTGTAACCTCAGCACCTGGGAAGCAGAGGCAAGAGGATCATGTTTATGTAGCAAGACCTCTGGCTGAAAAACAATGAGGGTCTGAGGCTGTCACTCAGTGCTAGAGCATTTACCCTGCACATTCAAGCCTTGGGTTTGATGGTCTAATCACCAGCACTGGATCTGTAAAAGGCTGGAGGATGAGTAAGCAGATCTCTGAGTATCCTCTGTCTATTTCCTCTCTCTCATTCTCTCTTCATCATTTCCTCTGCCTATCACTGTCTCTTTACTACCTCTATTACTCTCATCCTTCTAGAACTTTCCTCCTATTATCTTTCCTCATTCTGTAGTCCTCAACTTTCTCTTAGCATAAGACATATCTGAGATAATCAACTCATCAAGTGGGAAAGGTATAATTTGGCTCATAGTTTGAGATGTGAGACCAGAGTGGTTGGCCCTATTGTTTGGGGGCACACCATGGTGGGGAACACACATTGCAAAAGCTGCTTACGTCAAGTCTAGGCCAAGAAGGAATAAGAAGAAGATGAACGTGTCCACAGTCCTCTTCAAAGGCACATGTCCCATGGCCTAAAGCACTTCCTACTGGGCCTCGCCTTTTAATGTCTCTATCACCTCACGACAGTGACCAACTGGAGATGAGTCTCTCACATGCTTATCTGAGGGACTCCAGTCACAGTATCACTCCTCATTTCTTTGCGTGGCTATAATATAAAACTAACTTGTGTATGGTTTGTTGTTCTGATGAAATATAACTGTTTCCTTAGTTTACAAGGCAGTGTGGCATATCATACCTACATATGGTATTGTTATTTTCCTCATTATTGACACAAAACACTTGACAGAAAGTAACTTATGGGTAGAAGGCTTTATCTCTGGCTCACAGTCTCTGGGAATACACAGTCTCTCCATTGCAGCAGAGGAGGAAAAGAAAGAGTGACTTGGACTGGAGTAGTCACTCTGTCTCAGCATTTGGTGGACAGGAAACTGAGAGCTCAGGCATAAGTAGAGTTAGATATAAACTCCAAGACTCAATATCAGTGAGCCACTTATACTAGGGAGGCCAGGCTCAAAGGTTCCACGGCCTTCTAAAGGAGCACCACTGGCTGGGAGCCAGTTGTTGAAGAGCCTGTAGAAAATTCCACATTCAAATCGTAGAGTTTATTTCCCTGAAACTCATCTTTTTGGGACATTTTTGGTCCCAACATGATTCTTAAGACTGTGGTTTTGCTCAGTGGTTAGTGTTTTCTATAAAAGCACAAGTGTCTTGGTTAGGGTTTTTTCCCTGTGAAGAGACTTCATGGTGATGGAAACACTTATACAGAAAAATATTTCATCGGGGCTGGCTTAAACTTTCAGAGGTTTAGTTCATTATCATCATGGTGAGCAGAATGGCAGTGCACCAACAGACATGATAGTGGAGAAGTAGCTGAGAGTTCTACATCTTGATCCATAGGCCACATAAGAAGATTGTGAGCCACACTGGGCATAGCTTGAGCATATGAGACCTCAAAGCCCATCCCCCACAGTGACATACTTTCTTCAACAAGGCCACACTTACCCCAACAAGGCCACCCATCCTAATAATGCCACTCCCTATGGGCCGGCATTCAACCACATGAGTCTGTGAGGGCCCTTCAAATCATATAAGGGATCTGAGTTTGGGTTCCCAGAACTTCTTTAAAATTCTGGTATGATGGTGTGCTTGGGGGGGGGGGGGCAGGCTGAAATGGGTGTATCCCTAGATCTCACAAGCCAACATGCCTGGCTAACCAATCAGTGAATTCCTCCTTTTCAATGAGGAGATGCTGCCACAACTATATGGTAAGACACCACGAATTTTGGCTGTAGGACATAGAGATATCAATTTCAAACCAACTGCAAAACCCTTCCCTACTGGCCAGCTTTCATAGTACTGGAAGGTGCTATGCAAGCTAGTGGGAGAGAAAAGACATTTGTGGTCTTACCCAACACCAACCCTTATGTGCTATAGAATACCAAGCTGCCAGGCAAGATGGGCTCACTGGTGTGATACTGGGCTCACTGCTTTCTGACTGGATTTGAAGACTACTCCACAGGATGGAAGTTCAAGTCTTCTACTATA
Source organism: Uromys caudimaculatus (assembly GCA_028551405.1). Taxonomy (NCBI): domain Eukaryota; kingdom Metazoa; phylum Chordata; class Mammalia; order Rodentia; family Muridae; genus Uromys; species Uromys caudimaculatus. The sequence goes on along the minus strand of CM052710.1, from coordinate 52,736,658 downwards.
ATTCTGGTCAAAAGCCCATAGCTGTGGAGGGCATAGGCTCTAGAATATAACCTACAATTGTTATTTTGCTCAATAGTTATGCTGTCAAATTTCCATCTAAATATTTGTGTTTATATGCATAGACATGGGCTGCCCTTAGCCTTGGTCAGAGAAACGTCTTTTTGCAGTGGATGGAGATTCAAAACTGGTCAAATTCAGAGAACGAGAGGCTGTGAATACTCAGTTCTATACAAGATATCTTTACCAACCACACTCCACAACATGCCCACTCTGTGGCTCAGAGAACTTTAAGGATAAAGAGGTGCAATGTGTGTGCATGTGCGTGTGCGTGTGCGTGTGTGTGTGTGTGCACGTGCACAGAGGATGAGGAGGGTTACAATGAATATGTCCACTGGACACAGCCTGCTGTCCCATTCGTGAGCTCACAGGGACAGTTACCTACAGGAATTAAGCCAGACAAACGTTCAGCATACATAGATGCTTCAGGCCTTACCCCTTCCTAATGAGCTCCCAACAGTTGATAGCCACCGGGGAAGATAGACTCGTTCTTCAGTAAGGGTGTGGTAGCTACTGGTAGATTTCCCAGCTTCTATGGATGATCCCACACCCATTAATTAGATTTAGTGAATTACAAAAAACAAAAAAAGAAAAAGCTACAGAAGTAAGAAGGAGGCCCTGGGAGAATATGGAGAGTGCTGGGAGAAAAGTAAAGGATGGATAGTGTCCTATGTCATCTGTGAGATTCTCAAAGAGTGTTTTAAAGCTATGAAAATTTAAGGTGAGGGGCAATTAGAAGAAGAAAACACACATGGACTCCTGGCCTCCGCGTGCATATATCTGCATGAATACCTGCACATACATGCCCACTATACAAAGGTATACACACGTATACACTGTACACACAAACCAAAACAATAGAAACTTTTAAAATGATAGAGTATTTTTTATGTGTGGCCATGGAGCTTTGAGATTTCAATTCATTTCTACCCAGACCTGAGGGAGGAAACAAAGAGCTTTTTCATGTACTCTGATATTCTCTCTCTCACTCCCTCTTTCCTCCTCCCTCTCTCCCCCCTCTCTCCCTCCCTTTCCCCCTCTCTCATTTTAGTCTCATCAAGCTATTTCTGTATCACTCTATAATTTCATGAATAACCAGTAGGCTGGTGCCATGGTCTCCCATGTGTTGGGCTCTGTGTATGCTAGCAATTATGGTTTCACCCAGTGGCTCTTTGCTTTGGATCTTACATTCCGGTTTGTTAAGGTGTCCATGCTACCTTGTGTGTATGCTAGGTGTGTTGGACTACTTGGTCCAACAGATGATTGAGTCAAACCCCAAAAGAACTGGATGCTGCTTTTAAGTCACCCATAGACCCCATGGAAGGAGAATCGTCACAGACAGTGGCAGCAGCATCACCTCTGAAGTGTGCCACCTCTGACCTGAAGGGGAAATGCTGTGAGCCTGAAGCTTGCTTTAAGGAACGTGACATCATTCAGAACACGTCAGTTTGTTTATAGGTCTCTTTACACGAAAGTCCATAAATTAAGAAGGAGTCAAAGGAAATGGGGATCTGGATGGGGCACTGAGGGTGAGTCCTGATGGCCTAGAGGAACAAGAGCTGAGTCTTTGATGACTTCCAGCTTATAAAATAAGAACTGAACCAGGAGGACTTCAAACATCACAGCTGGCATGGGGCCTGTGCCGCTAGATACAGAAAAACCCAAGAACCCAAACTAGATGAGGGGTTCCCAAGGCCTGTTGCTTGACCCTGAGGGATATCAATGGACAGGTCCACTTTAAAGGTTGGCACATTGAGGCTTAGAGATGATTATGGGAACTACCAGTGGGCGTCTCTGTGGATTTAGATTTATGGGCTAAATATAGAAGTTACAAGCTTCAGAGCCTTATTAGTCAGTTTATAAGCATATAAAAATACTTCCCAAAGGCTGGGAAACTGAAAGGTGGGGGAGTCCTGGAAGGTGCTGGAGCCAATTTGAACAGAGAGGCGATACCACCTGCAGCATCTCTAGCCTCTGCCAAGCCATTCCTCAGTCCAGACCTTACCATGAGCACACTATACAGACCTTGCTGCTGGGCCTCCTTCCTTCCCGTGAGGGGAAGTGGCTGTCAGGGGTGGGGGCAATATGCACCGACAAGCAGTGGCTCCATGTCTACCACACCAGGCCAGGAGAGAAGGGAGAATCCTGTGACCCAGAACTTGTCTCGCCACACAGGTACCAAGAAGAAAAAAGAGCAATGGTTTGAATATCATACACTCAGTTCAGCCCTCAAGACACGGAGAGCACGCTCACCGCACACACATGAACACACACTTATATAAACATACTCACAGACATGCAGATGGATATTCATGAGCACACATGCATGGATACAGATGCACATATATTAGCACATGCCCAAACACGTACATGGACACACCTGAACACATGTGTACAAACATACACATGCACGACTGCATACATGAATACACAATCATGAAAATACATGTACACATGCATGAGCACAAACATCAACATGAACACACATGAGCACATACTAACCATTCAAACATTCAGGATGTATTATGAAATGGAAACTGGAAGCATAAAAGATCAAGATGGAGCTGAGTTCACATGTCATTTTGTTCTATATGAGTACTGTACAAATAAGAAAGAGACACACCACATCCTAACCTGCCCCAGCCCTGGGAGATGCAGGCCTTGGGGAATAGTCATGGTCCTCTTACTCTGACAAAGATGTTGTTTCCTCCAGTGAACGTGACCTTTGCCATAGTGTCTGGTGTATAGACACAATTTTTTTGCAACCTACTTTTAGTAAGGTTTCAACCTCTCCTCTAGCCTGCCACCCAGCAGAGATAGTAAAAGAAAAGTTATTTGGCTACGGAGGAAGTGAACCTGCTCAGCAATAGTTCTTTGAGGGTGAGCTTGACCTTCCTTGCCAGCAGTTCAGTCCTGTAACAAACACCAAATATGACTCAGCAGCGGCAGGCCAGTCATCTAGGCAGGCAGACACCAGGCACGAACCAGCAGCTGTACTTCAATCCTGAAGGAACCACAAGGCTCACCAACTGGCCTGAGGTGAGGCCACAGAAGCAGTAAGCTGCCACGAGAACCTCACAAGCGCTTCTTGGGAGAGTTTCTCTCCGTGGTGTTACCACAAGTTGAGCTCAAAGGATATGTAAGGTTAACCAGTACATTTGTGTCGTTAGAGAAGAATAGCAAGGTGGAACAAACCAAACCAATGCTCAGTACTGTCTGTGGGGTCATTTTATACTCCTTCATCATGGATCCTTTCACATGTTTGCTATATCCAAACATCCTTTCACCTATGTCTGCTTCAGGAAAACATTCTTTCGTGTGCCTGCTTTAGCAAGACATCCTTTCACCTGGGTGCCCCAGCAAATACCATCATGTTACATAACAAAATTCTCAAAGGAACTAGAAGTTTCTACTTCACTGGTGTGTCAATAATTGGGTAGACTAGGGGTGGGGCTCCCTCAGTGGGAGAGCATCTGCTTAGCACACAGGCACCACTGGTTTCCTTTCCCTGCACTGGAAAAAAAGACATATCTTATATAAGCTGAATGTGTCTATATGTGCATTCCTGGGCTCTGGGATATGGCAGATTGCTCTATGACTTGGTCTACACTCCCAGCCCATGTGGCTCCATGTAAGCTCTAACTCAGCCTCCACAGTCACACACAGAATCCCAACCTCACAGCTACATGGGAGCTTCACCATCCCAGAGCCAAGTTTACTTCACCTGCTTCCCTGCCCCCGTCTTTCATCCTCTTTCTGTTTTCCAAATGGGCCTCCCTGTAACTCCCCAGCTTTAACTAACCTCCATCTGAAACTAGGTCAGGCTTTCATCTGTTGTTTTCAATAAGCCTAGACCTCACTGCATGCAATAATTGGCAGGGCAGCCAATAAAGGAAAGACTTCTCTAGCCGTGGAATGGGAATTCCACACCCAGACTGCTTCACTGTGAAATTCTCCAATATTCCATGTGGCTCAAAGCTAAGCTGTGCGCATTCCTGTGTATGCACACCAATGGGGCAAGTCTTGGTCAGTCAGTTATTCATTCAACAATATTTTACCAGCTTTCCTAGATGTATGCGAGGGGGCATTGTATAGAAACTGCCAGCATGACCATTCCATTGTTAGGGAGAAGGTTTTTATTGGAATAAGAAAAAAAAAACAATATTTCCCCCTGTGAGTATTTTGTTCACCCTTCTAAGAAACACTGAAGCAACCGCATTTTGGTCTTCCTTCTTTTTAGGCTTCATATGGTCTGTGAATTGAATCTTGAGACAAAGTGTGGAGCAGAGACTGAAGGAAAGGCCATCCAGAGACTGCTCCACCTGGGGATCCATCCCATATATAGACACCAAACCCCTACACTATTGTGGATGCCAAGAAGTGCTTACTGATGGGAGCATAATAAGCTGTCTCCTGAGAGGCTCAGACAGAGCCTGACAAATATAGAGGTGGATGCTCACAGAACCGTTGGACTGAATGTGAGGTCCCGGATGGAGGAGTTGGAGAAGGGACTGAAGGAGCTGAGGGAGTTTGCAGCCCCATGGAGGGAGCAACAGTGTCAACTGGCCTGACACCCCCGCCCCCCCAGAGCTCCTGGAAACTGGACCAACAATCAAAGAATACACATGGAGGGACCCATGGTGCTGGGCACATATATAGCAGAGGAGGGCCTTGTTGGACATCGGTGGGAGGAGAGGCCCTTGGGCCTGAGGGTGTTAGATGTCCCAGTGTAAGGGAATGCTAGGGAGGGAAGACAGGAGTGGGTGGGTGTGTGGGGGAGCACCCTCATAGAGGCAGGGGGAGGGGGGTGGAATAGAGAGTTTCCAAAGGGGAAAACATTTGAAATGTATATAAAGTAAATATCCAAAAATAAAAATAAAAAACCCAGAGGCATCTGGAGAGTTCAGAGCAAAGAGAAAAGAAAGCACACTCAACATAGCCGGGGCTAAGGGAGAGGGAGAGTGGGAGATGGCAGACAGTAAGAAATAGAGGGGACGGGGATAGCCAAAGGTAGAGAGTTGGGGGTAAACACTTTACAGGGATGATAAGGAGGGCACCTAGCTGAGATGGCCAGGAACTGGCATGGGCGTTGAAATACACAACAGGTCCTCATGACTAAGGAGCCCAGAGGCCACCGCGGGCTTCCATGCACTGATAGGTTCCACAGATGAGCACAAGTCCCTCCCCAGAGGCAATGGGAGTGACTCCTTGTAAAGACGCAAATGTGTTTCACAAGTTCCTGAGGAAGGCTGGCTCTTATCTAACCAGAGAAGACCGTCTGCGGTCCGTGGACTACGCTATGTATGTACACTCAGTGCTCTGGCACCCACCATGGAAAGAATGAGATGCATGTGTTATCCCTGCCCTGAAAATTGATTTCAACCCTATGGTAAACCAAAGACTGATTCTAAATATTCTGGACAAAAGTGAGTCAGTATTATCTACACTAGAGTGACAGCCAGCTTGGATGTTCCCTGGAATCCCGCAAGCCAGCTAGTGAGGCTTTCTTTGACAAATCATTCCCCAATCGACTAGCACAGCCTGAGTGACGAGGCCACAGACAGTCCAGGTGGTCCCAAGAGTGCAATGGGTGTGGGAAGATGAGGGAAGGCTTTCTACCAGACTTCAGGAATGTTCCTAAGCCAGAAAGGATTGCAGAACCCTGGAGCCTTTACTCTAATGTGGTACAGCAGACCCACATAAAAAGAGAGGAAAATGTTTTTCCCTTAAATGCAAGTTAGAGATGACTCAACCCCCCCCCCCCTTTCTCATTTTGAGCAAAGCTGGATTCTTCTCTAATTAAAACACACCAGAGACACCAAGAATATACCAAGGAGGGTAGGCTTGTCCCTGCCTCTAGCCAGTTAGATCTGGCCCTGTCTCTGGGTCTAGTTTGGCTTTGGGGGTCTTTCTGGCCTGCCCACTGCCTTAAGGTGCTGCTCAAGGCAATAACCTGAGCTGCCTGCTGCTGCTCACTAATGTTCTCACGCATGGCAATAGTCTTCTGAAAACTGTAGCAGGGACTAGGAAATAGTACACAGAGGGCTTCCTGTTCCCTTCTTAACATCATTTAAGCCACACACAATGAAGATGCAAGCCCTGCTCCTTCCTCTTCTCCCAGGCCTTCCCCATGAATGCAACATGGCAGTATGTCTAGATGCCCTGACCTTCTGTGAATATGCTGGCACCGGGGCTGTCCTGTGATGGGAAGTATATCTACAGAGATGGATGCCCTGACCGTCTGTGAATATGCTGGCACAGGCTGTCCTGTGATGGGAAGTATATCTACAGAGATGGATGCTCTGTTCCCTGATAGCTCACTATGGCACAGTGGCTTGAGGCAGAAAGCCCTGGAGGAAGGCCAGGGGAGAAATCTGAGAGGAAGGCATGGCTGCCAATACTAGGAATAGCTTCCTTGCTCCTCTCCCATATTCCTGTCTCCTCAGGACACTGGTCTCTGGGATTGAAGAAAAGTTGCCCCCTATCCCTTTGTATTGCTCTGCCCACTGCGACATGTAGGCTTCAGTTGCTGTCCCTAAGATTAGCTCCAACTCTGACACTTTATGGTCTATTAGTACCTAAGATGTGTAAAATTGACATAAAGCCCTTTTGCATAGTAAAGGACTAGATCCCTCGAGTCTACACCTACAACTGTATCCTAAAGTAGTAACCCAGCCTCTCCACCCAGCGGATAAGGTGGAGAATGCTCATCAAGTACCCCTTAGGACAGCAAAGAGCAGAAGAACTTGGCTCCCACAAATGGGCTCAATGATATAAATGCTGTTACTAGGGGCAATCCATAGTCAAATTATTAAAGGAACTCTGCTTCCAACAAAGAAAAAAATAAAATATTTTACTACAGATCTCACTGTCTTCTTATGTAGCATAAATATTAATCAGTAAAATTTGCTGCAGAATGAAAAAGTGAATGAATATTTCTAGCCTGTTTTTTAAAAAATAGCTTCTTGCTTATTTTGCTGGTGGTACTGGGGATTAAATCTAGGTTTTCTCAAATGCTAGAAGAATCTCAACCACTGAGCTGTATTTTCAACCTTCTTCTTATTTAATTTTTAAGTTTTAAAACTGGGTCTCACAAAGTTGTCGAGGCAGGCACTGAACTCTTTCTGTAGCCCAGGCAGGTTTTGAACTTGTGACCTTCTCATGTCGGTCTTCTAGGCTGCTGGGATTGCTGAACCACCAGACTTGGCTTCTGGCTTCTGGCTTCGTTTTTAAAGTCACGGTGCACAATACCTAATATGGCCTTCAGAGAACATCAAATAAGGTTATATATTCATTGCTTGCTTGCTTTGTTTTCAACCTTTTATTCCAGGAAAATCATTAAGACTAGGGAACTAAGTTGTAACTTAGAAAATTCCTGGCCGTCAGGAGATCCTGCCTCGGGCTGTCCTGATGTAAAGCCTGGGTCTAGAGTCCAGGCAGCCAGCACAAGAGTGGTCCCAGGCCCTGTCCAACGTCCCCACTCTGATTTGTACAAAACAACTAGGTCACAGTGGAAACAGTATTTATTTCTTTGAGCTCCCAGATCTCCAAGTCCTCAGTGCCAGTAGCACCACCCCTTTTCCAGGGAAATAGGGCCTTTCTAAAGAAGATGTGGGGCTTCAGTCACTGAACCTTTTCCACCAGGCTGTTCTCAAGTGAGACTCCAGGGGAGCTGAGCCACATGCAAGTTACAAAGGAGTCTGCACTCCTGGCCTAAGGCTTTAGGTAAAACTAAACACAATACAGGCCATCATTGAGAGTTTATGGGTACCTTAACAAGCTGGACAGTAAGACCCAAAGCAACGAGCAGCTGGGTAAGATCATAATCACTAGCATACACAGAGTCCATGTCACTGGTGTTCAGGGTTCTTTGAGCTTATAGTGTGAGTTGCCTTGTTCTTCCCTTTCCTCTTGCTGAGAAAAACTAGAGAACAGAGAATTGCAGAGACTTAACAATGGTGACCCAGCCAGCATCAGTTGTCCAGCTATAAAATCTGAATTCTTGCCCATCACACGATTCTCTTTCCAAAAGTAACCCTCAATTACTTAAAACAAAGAAGGAACCTTCCGGTTTCCATCTCTCTCAGGAGACCTGTGCCTGGGTCACCAGCGTTCTATAGCCAAGTAACTCCGGAAGAAAGTTACCCTCCCAGGAGTGTGGAAAAGCCATGAGTGGGGACAAGACAAGCACCAATACTCACAGGGATCTGCCCGGAACCCGTGGGACACAGAGACTGAGATAAAGTCGGGGACAGGAAACTTCTGGTTTCCATCTGTGGCAGGGACCTCAGCTTGGGCCACAGGGCTCCATAGCCAATTAGCGCCTAAAGAAAGCTAGCCTCCCAGGCCCTTAGGACACAGAGACTGAGGAGGAAAAGTCAGGGACAGGAACCTTCCGGTTTCCATCTGTGGCAGGAGACCTGGGCCTGGGCCACCAGGGTTCCATAGCCAAGTAGCTCCGGAAGAAAGTTACCCTCCCAGGAGTGTGGAAAAGCTGTGAGTGGGGATAAGACAAGCATGACTGCTCACCGGGACCAGGGCACCTCAGCCTGGGCCACATGGCTCCAGGAGAGAGCTGGTATCCCAGGAGTGCTGACACACCTTCGAGCATAGGCAAAACCACCACTTCTGTTCAAACTCACTGGGCCAAGAGGGACCCTTGCAGAGCCATCAGGACACAGGAACCAAGGGACCACTGGGGACAAGATCCTTCCGGTTTCTGTCTGCACCCCAGACCTGACCCTGTGCCACAGCTATCCAAACCCAAACACCTCTCAGAGAGAGCTGGTCTTCAAGGAGTATTGATACAGAGACCTGCAGGAGGGACAAGTCACAGCCAGACAGAATAAGGTCACCTAACATCAGAGTTAACAAGATGGCAAAAGGCAAGGGCAAAAACGTAAGGAACAGAAACCAAGGCTACTTGGCAACATCAGAACCCAGCTCTCCCACCACAGCAAGCCCTGGATACCCCAACACACCAGAAAAGCAAGACTCAGATTTAAAATCAGTTCTCATGATGATGATAGAAGACTTTAAGAAAGAAATTAACACCCTTAAAGAAATACAAGAGAACAGAGATAAACAACTAGAAGCCCTTAAAGAGGAAACACAGAAATCCATTAAAGAATTACAGGAAAACA
>CM052710.1:52595356-52726958 GCA_028551405.1 Uromys caudimaculatus | reverse complement strand
GGGGTGGGGGGGGGGGGGTGGTTGGGGGATGGAATCCCCTCATAGAGGTGGGGAGGGGATAGGGGGTTTCCAAAGAGGAGACCTAGAAAGGGGGAAACATTGGAAATGTAAATAAAGTATCAAAAAATAAAAATAAAAATAAATTAAAAAAAGAAGAAGAAGAAGGAAGCAAGCATCACGCTCTGTTGAAATACAGGTGCACTTCTGTTTGGGGCTTGTATCCAGATTCCCTGCTGCAAGGCAAACAGACTGTAAGTTTCAAGTGCATTGACTACTTGGAAAGTTAGTCATAAAGCTAAAACATTGGAAGTTGAAAACTGTCTGTATTACAGGCTTATAACACAGCTTGATGGAACTTTGCCAAGTGATTACCTTAGTTAGCTACTGCCTAACAGACCTTCTGTCCCAGGAGGTGGCCTTCCTGACCACCCACTGTCCAAAGAGAACTATGTTGGTGTTTATTGTTATCAGTTAGTTTTTGTGTGTTTCGGAACTTTCTATGAGTGGCATCACAAAGCACACAGAACTTCTTGCCTGGGTTTTCTTCCCATTTAGTCACCCACCTGCTGAGTGTGGCAGCTGTCATTCTCTTCTCCTTTATCTGTTTCTGTAGGACTTTCCGACTCTATTATCTTGGGTCCTTTCATGGGGGAAAAAAAGGCTGAAAATAAGCAAAAGCAGAAATGGATATATAGCCCCATCTTTATGGCTTCTAAACACTGTATTCAGTACCATGCATCAGGACTTTATACATGGCTTACCATTAAGATGGGTTTTGATATTTTTCAATGGTTGAAATAAATCAAAAGGAGAATAATATTTTATGATATGGCAATTATATAGAACCAGATTTTATTGTCCATAAATAGAATTTCAGGGGTTTAACCATGCTTGTTAGCTTATGTATTGTCCCTTGCTGTATTCACACAGCAGCAGAGATGGCTCATGGTAGTAAGGGTTGTATGTGCCCAAAGTCTCTCAAAATAATGTTTAGTGGCCAGTCTTTTATGGAGAAAAACTTTATAAAACCCTGCTTTCTAGTGTTCTGTTCTATGAATTAACTATAAACTATCATCCATTCAATTGCTGATTGCCATTCAGGCCATGTCTAAAGGAAAGCTTCTACCATTTAAATGTGTCCCTCTAAATTCGTGTGTTGAGGTTGGACAAATGGCTCAGTGGCTAAGAGTACATAGTGGTCTTGCAGAGGACCTGAGCTTAATTCCTAGTATCCACACTGAGCAACTCACCGATATCTCCAACTACAGAAAAATAAAATGCTTTTGGCCTCCGTGGGGACATTCACACATGTGTGCATACCTACACACAGACACACATGTAATGCAAAATAAAAGACATAATTCGTTAAGAAAATCATGTGTTGAGATTTGGTTGCCATTGATATAGTAGCAAACAAATGGGAAATATGACTGAAATTTATGCTGATGGCATGTGAACTTGACTTTTAGGAAGTAATTACAGTAAGATGAGGTGACAAATGGGTGTGGCCTTCATGGTGAGAGGCCTTGATACAGAGACCTGAGCTAGTTCCATCTCACCATGTAAGTTCCTCCACCACAATACAATGCAGGGGAAAGGCTCACACCAGAGGCCAACCCAATGCACTTAGACTCCCTAGCCACAGACTGAGCAAAATACACTTTATCAATTATGCAGTGTGTGGTATAGCAACAGAAAATGGGTGCGGTGGAGGCTACCATAAGCCCTTTTTTTGCACACATTTTGTTTGTCATTATGGTAAAATGTGGGGCTCTGCCTTACAGAATATTCACGCTTTTCAAAGTGAACACACAGTTCATATTGCCACCCATAACATAGCCAGAGATTTAGTCATGCATGGGGTGAACAAACCTGGGATCAGCTTCTAATTAATACTACTTCATCGGTTTCTCTACATTTATGCAATCTTATTGGCTACAGCTTTATAAGTCTCCTTAAAATTTAGTTATCTTATCTTTAGCTCTTTCCATTTCTACATAAATTCTAGAAATAAATAAATCTTCAAATAAACGTTTGTGCCTTCTTTCTAGTCCCCATAACCTCCCCCCCCAAATGTGGAGATGCATGTCCATCTGTTTATTCTGTAGTTTTCTGTGAACAAGTTTTGAATCTCTTCCCCTGGACATTTCGAGATGTCTAATGACTTTGATGCTCTGTTGAGTTACAGCTCCACATGGACTCTTCTGCTAGCCAAGAAGAAATTAAATGGCCCAAATCCACTTTTAAACATGACTTCTTCAAGCCTTCATCTAACTCCTCTCTTCGGAGATTTTTTTTCTACCTGCCACATCCCAATTATATTTAAAATTCCAGAAAGCCTTCCATCTCTTGTTTGAAATTCTCTTAAACAGATGACCTCCTGCAATCACGCCCTAACCCCTCACTCACACCACACCCACCCTCGGCCCCCTGCAGGGGACTGATACCTGTTGTCTGTGGTGCCACACAGTGGTTTTCTGATGCTTTTGCATCTGATGCATCTCTTGGGAGTCCATCACTAAGGATATTTTCAAGGTAGATGCATGCATGGTCTTTGACGTCTCATCTCCCAAAAATATGCTACCTAGTCCCTGAGGGTGGGTGGAAGGATGTTATTTTTCACTTTAAGCGTTTCTCGGACATCTTTGGAGAGTAAACGGCTCTGAAAGGATTTCATGCTGGCTCCGTCTTAGGCTGAATTCTAAATTCATTTCTCTGAACAGAGTTTAACTGGAGATTGTTGCAAACCTCTCAGCAATCTTTTATTCCTTCTGTAACCAACCCATTGATCATGTACAGAATAATCAATGTATTTAAAGTATTTTAATGTTTTTAAGCTAAGTGTTTCAGTGAATTAAGAGAATTAAATATATATTCTTTTCTTCTGTCTTTTTTAGAGGAGAAAGTAGGCAGCTAGTTCAAAAAGAGCATTGAGAAGAAGAAAAAAAAATCCACTATCATTTGGTCTTTTATTTTCTTTTGGCTCACTAAACCCCATTGAATGAGACCTTGCAATGCTGTAAGATGCAAATCTGTTATCCGCAGTTTGCAGTTGTTGACATGCAAGACCCCATGTGTATTCATAAGCCAGTTTTCCAAATGCCAAACAACATTTTGGGGGCTCATAAATAGCAGCGGTTGTCTGTGTGACCCAAATAATGTTTCCTCAATCGGAAAGCACTTGGATGTAACCAGGAGAGTTTAGAAAGAAGAAAGGCAAAGATATAGAAAGAAGAAAGAGAAAATTGGCCAGACTGAGGCTGGGCTGGCATGCATGACTGGGATTGGGCCAAAGAGGGAGAATAAAAATTAGAAAGATTGAATCTTTGACAAAGGGGACTTCATGGAGGACTCTATACAAGAATCAATTGGGGCTTATGTTTTGTTCAAAAAAATCACCCCACAACAACCAGCCTGATCCCTCAAAATGCTGCTAGCAGCTGCTTCCAGAGATAAGGAAGAGGCGCTTCACAGTCTATTACTAATCGTGTTGGGGCATTTCAAGTCAGATTGGACCAGAGACTTTTTTTTCTTTCATAACGTTTATTTTTAAGTTCAAAGCAAGTGCTTGTTCTATATGTGAATGATCCCGTTGAATCTAAAATACAAAACAGAGGAACAGGAGGGAGGAAGCTCCTTGAGGCAAGGGATGGGAACTGGAGCAGAATTATGCTTCTTTCCAGAAGAACCCAGTCATTAATACTGGAATTCCTATAAACAACCAGAATGCCCCAGATAATACCCACATGAGGGTGGAGGCGGCTGCCAAGGCTGCCAGCCCTCTGGATGGGGGAATGCAGTTTAATGATCAGTAATATAATGGACTGCTGTAGGCTGTCACAGAAAGGGAGGGCTCCCAGTGGAGAGGCCTCGCTCATGTGGAGCAACTCGATTCCTTCGACCAGCAGCGCTGAGCTTCCTGTCCAGTTTCATCTCCGTGGAACAGCACTAGGAACAGGGGTGCCAGGGACAACCTGCCATTGGTGACAATGAGACTCTGACAAAGACATCCTTGTATATCCCAAAGTTCTGTCAGGAGTCTTTAACTTTTGGTTTTTGTTTAATTAAACTGGCTTTTGACTCAAAATACTCTTCCATCCTTACACTAGATAAATATGCAGGTAGCCAGCAGCATTTATCATTTTTAATTTTTCATTAACATAACAACTGTACACATTGATAGCAAATGATGCGAAATTTCATTAATATATTCAACATGTAATGATCAGATCATGGTAGCTTGTGTATCTATCACTTTAAATATTTATCATTATTTATATCAGGGACTTTCAAAACCTCTACCTGTCATTTGAAAATATTTAATTGTTATTATGTGAATAAAATTTTGTGGGAAAAAAACTATACCTTCCACTGAACCTTTTGTAAGACTGATTAAATTATTAGCTTTCAATGGTCATGGAGAGGTTGGGATGTTGCAAGTTAAGAACAAATTATCTTGAGTCATCTTTAGCCCCAGGTAGCTGTTTAAAACCTCTTCTGTATATGACCATTAGGTAAATTCTTTGGAATGTAGGAACAGAAGCCACATTTACACTAACCAAACAGCTTGGAGTATCACCAGATAGCATCTGAGGCTTATAGCTGAGACCACCCACTTGGCTTTAACCACCCACATATTTGTGCTTGTTGGTTTTGCTCAACTTGACACAAACTTAGCTGCATCCCAGAGGAGGGAATCTGAACTGAGAATATGCCTCCCTATGGTTGGCCTGTGGGCAAATTGTGGAAGTATTGTCCGGATTAATGATTGATGAGGAAGGGCCCAGACAATGGGGGTGATGCCATCCTTGGGACTGTGGTCCTCACTGGTATAAGAAAAAGCAGGCTGAAAAGGCCGATCAGCAGTATTCCTCCAGAACCTCGGCATGAGCTCCTGCCTCCAGGTTCCTGCTTGCGTTCTTGTCCCACCTCCCCTCAGTGATGGACTGTTGCATAAAACAGTAAGGTGAAATAAACCTGTGCCTCCCAAGGTTACTTTTGGTAATGGTGTTTTGTCACGGCACCTAAGTTGTAACTAAGATAGAAACATACCCACCAATGTAGGTTAAAGATGCTTTGGTTTGTGACTTCCTTTGCTCTGTTACTAGAAACGCTTCATTGAATTGCTACTACATTGCAGCATGCAATTTAGGCAGGATCTATGTTCCTGGGGGCATGGTCACTCATATTTGGCTCCAGAATAAACTATTTCCCATCTCCTTTGAGGCAAGAGTTGTGGCTTTAAGTTGACAGTTGTCAGACACATACGGCTATGCCATAGAGTGTCCATGGTCCTGCTAGCTATCCAGGCGCAGTTTGCTTGTGAGAAAATGTATTCTTCTTTCTGCGCATGATTTATTTCACATAGTACAATGTCCTTCAGTTCCAATTACATTGATGCAAATGACAAATTTTCATTCCTTTATGGGGAATATCCTACTGTGTTTACGGCACATTTTATTATCCATTTATCCATTCGTCCATGGACGGACACCTAAGTTGGCTCTGTCCTAGCTAGTGTGGACAGTGATGCAGTGGATGTGCACTCCTCCAGACGTACAGATACTATTTCCTCTGGCTGCGTTTCAGACGTATGGTCACTGGTCATTTGGGAGCTCTAGTTCAAGGGTTTTCTAAAGGCACTTCATGCCGCTTCCCACATGGCTATTCTGCCTTATATTCTTATCAGCCATGTCTGAGCATCTCCCTTCTCCTCGTCCTTACCAGTGCTTGCTTGCTGTTTATGTCTTGGAGAAAGTCATTCTGGCTGGGTGAAGTGGCATTTCACCACAGTTGTAGTTGTGATGTCTACAGGAGACTGCAATGTGATCATGTCCCTGGACTTCTTGCCATTGGGTATCTTCTAGGTCTTTTACTCATCTGCAGACTGGAGTATGTGCCTTTAGTGAGTTGTTCCTCTGGGATCTGAATATTCATTACTTATTGGGTGAATGGTTTGCTATTATTTTAGGAGTTCTGTTGGTTTTCTCTGCATTCCAATGAGGATTTTCTTTGCTGTCCAGAAGACTTTGTTAAATTTCATCTTTCTTGCCTGTGCTTTTAGATGATGTCTGAAAAAATAAAGATGTGCCTGGGCAGAGCTGCCTGAATTTTGACAAGCTATCTAGCAACTGTGGCACATTTCAAAGGGCACATTGAATGGTTTACTTTTACACTGGGAGTTCAGGCAGAGAGCTGAGACTCTGAGGTAGTCTGGTGTAAAGAGAAGCCTTGTGGGACTTGGATATCATCTGAAGAGTCTATTCTAAATCAACAGCCAAGGTTAAAATTAATTTGAATTTCCAGTTGGTGCCTAGAGAAGCACAGAGTGGGTGGAGAGGTAGAGAAAACCCCAGCACCCCACACATCTGTTATCAGGAGCAATGGGTTTCATAGGAAATGAGTGAGCATGGCCTGCTGACCTCAGTAGTTCCATGAGTCAGAGACCTTAACACCATCATCTCAGAAAGAGACAGGTTAAAGAGATGAAGTACATGTCCTAAGCTTACTTTGAGTTACTAGGTCACTGGTCTGGGATCAAACAAGCCCTCCTACTTCAACATGAAAGCTTCTTTAAAACTTTGTGTGCATCTGGTAGGGAATCATGTACAGGTTTCCTTATTCCTAGGCCCCGTACTGGAAGGGCCTGTGTTCCACAGCGGGCCTCACAGAAAGGCAGGACCCATACAGAGGTAGGGATTTGCTTCTTAATGCCATTACTTATTTACATAATCTGGAATTGCACTTACTCTCTGGAGGGGAAGCCCTGAGACCATTACACTCTATATATATCAGAGCAGAAGGCTTCTGGACTAAGTAGGATACTTTTACAGCCCTGGGATTCGCTTTACAGAATAAAAAGAACTACTCTATATCAAAGGCCCTGGCAAGTACTCGTTCAATAGTGCAATCTCTCCCTGTAGAAAGATCAGAAGAAAGGATGTGTAGAAACTTAATGTGTGTCCTTCCAGGGGTTCACTATATCTGAAGGTCTCAATTACAGCCAAGAATCCCTACATTGTTTAGCAAAAGCTCTAGACCAGAAAGTTTCAAAAACACAGTTGAGTCCTTTTCTGTCACTCGCTAGCAATGTGGCCTTTTGCCAGTTACCTAGACTGTTTGTGTCCCAGTTACTGTATCTATAATATGTAGCTAATAATCCTTTCCTTACATTGTTTAAACACGGCAGTGGCTTCTAATTGCAAGGAACTATTCAAATGTAAATAATTGCTATCATTAACATTATTAGAATCAGAACAGCATGAAGGAAGAGATAACTAGCTGGAACAGGGGCCAATCCAGGCAGCAAGGAACTGGGCATGCGCGGCCTGATCAGCTGAGCTCTTTGTTCCATGCCCTCCATGTCCAAGTGGAAACATGACAGCGAGATTTCTCCAAGTCCCTCTGGGCTTATGAATTTGAGTTTCCGTCACCAAACAACCCCCTTTGGCACATGTGGTAGCCCAACTAAAATGCCTCTGCTGGACCTGTGGCATGAATGCATTTATTTTTAGCTCTGGTGGTGTTTTTGATGTGTTGGCTTCCATAGATGCACGTGTTAGAAGGCGCTTTTGTATCCTGGGCCTGGCTGTCTAATTAAAAGAACACCCTGAGGAGCGGGGGCAGGACTCAATTGCAAAGTGCGTGCCTAGCATGCATGAGGTCCTGGGTCCCATCTCTAGCATTGCATAAAATAGGAGAAGAGTATGCTAAGCATGTGTTCGTTCTCTAGCTCTGTTTTATTGACTCAGTGCATGTGCTTATGTTGGGGAAAGTAGAGATATCATCGTCAAAGATGGCACACTATTGTGGAGGCAGAGAGAGGATACAACTTCTGCCCCACTAACAAATTTAAGAGATGTAGGATTCTGAGCCTCCCTTGAAGAAAGCATAGACTGATGCCACCTCAGACACTCTGCTTTATCTTTTTAAACTCTCCTAGTTCTGTGTCAAGTTTGCATTAAAACATTTTTTTAAAACTCACATTCCCCAGCTGGCAGCCTTAGCCAGTTACCTGTGGTTCAAACCCACTTGATAAGCTCAGCAGAATGATTCAGTGTTAACTTCAGTGTGTTAACTTCAAAGGCAACAAACCCAACATCTACTTTCAAACATAAGCAAGTGTCACATGACATGGTGCTCCTGGGGACCACATTAGAGCCTGTAGTCTAGACTGATGAGAATCTTTTCTGTCAATCCTTTGCACCAAGTGGTCAATGGGATTCATTTCTTCTCCCTTGTATTGTCATTCAATGGTCAATGTTCTGCCTTATCTATGTAGAGTGATTTTATAAGGAGTTCAAACACCTTAATTAAATACATCAAATGAGTTAAGTTAGACAACGATAAAGTGTACTGCCTCCTAGGACTTCCTTCATAGAACCAGTGTAACAATCTTATTTTTAAATGAATGGATCCAAACTGGGCATAGTTGTGTGTGTGTGTGTGTGTGTGTGTGTGTGTGTGTGTGTGTGTGTGTGTGCGCGCGAGTATCTGTGTATTGTCTGTAGTCCTGGCTTCTCGGGAGGCTGAGGCAGGAGATCTGCTTGAGCCCAGGAGTTCAAGGCTAGCCTGGCCAATATAGCAAGGCTTCGCCTCAAGGAAAAAAAGTTACAGTTATAACTAATACATGATAACTTTGGAAGTGTTTGCAAAGCTATCAAAGGCACTGCTGAAGATACCTGATCAAAGTCCAAAGGAGAGCCTCTGATTCCAGAACTGGTTCCAGCATTAACAAGGGGCCTGCCATCATCCAGCCCACAGGTAAAGTCACTCTCTCACACGCTCATTGTGCCTCACTGGTTCCGTTCCAAACATCTCCAAGAATCCCAGGAAAGCAGGCTAGTTTCAGATGACCAAAACCAGGATCAGCCTTATACTTCTTCGAGGCCCATGGTCAAGAATTTCTGTATATAAAAATGAAGATTAAACTAGTCAATCTAGAAGGCAAGATGGCAACAATGGAATCTTTGAGAGATTTATTTGGTATAAAATGCTTTGCCCAGATGGAAGCATTAATCACACTCACATGGTAATTATCCAAACCCTCCCTCCACTTCCCTTGCCTTGAATTTTCTCAAGATGCCCCGAGTTCCAGGCAAGTGGATAGAATTGCCTGCAGCTTGGCACATGAGAAGGGCTGTCCTAGACCCATGCTGGGTGCGGCTGCCTTCTTGGTGATGTTAACCAGAGTTGGCTGCTGGGATCTTAGAGGATCAAAAGGAATTTCTGAAAATTGTACATTCGCCCAGAAGAAAGCCCATAAAAATCACTTCCTTGTGTCTGTGGGTTCCACCCATTAATAGCCTGCCAAGCCCAAATACCTGGAAGGAAGCAGGGTGCGGAGAGAAAGGAGAAACTGACTGGGGATGAAAAATGAATCAGTTGCCCAATTTTGGATTCATCAGCACATATCTGGGGCCACAGGGCACACCCTTCCTGCATATAATATGATATGCATGTGAGTTTGGGGAGAGACTTCAACAATCTCTCCCATGGATGGGAAGACAAAATAGAGACATGGGATGGACCTGGAGGATAATGGTTAGGGAGGGGTTATCTCACATACTAAGCTGGTCACTCGCCCTTTTCCAGTGAGAGCTGTATTTACTTGTTTTGCTTTTGTTTTGCCTCCATAAATATCAAGACTGAAAACAAACAGTGCACAGGTGCTTCCCGTTCCTCCTCTGCTGGCCTTGTCCAACAATCAGAGACAAGCATTCCTCTGTGCCACGCTGAATCTAGTTTCAGAGTCACATGTTTTCACTTCAGCTCCACCAAGGTGCAGGCTAGTTCCTGGCAGGTTAAGCCTTTGGCTCCATGATGCCTATAGGTTTGCAACAGCTGTGCCTACCACCAGCATGCCTCTCTGGCCCAGCTAGAACATTCCTGCCAGGCATTAGACTGAGAGGCCAGTCCCAGCTCCACCATCTCTGTAGCTCACTCCCACCACTTCACCTCAAGCCCCCAGCCCTCGCCTGCCTGTCCCAGCATTTCTCTCTGTACAATCTCAGGAGGTTTGTGAGTTCTGATATAATAGTCCTATACTATGGTGTTTCCCATGTATGGGTGACTCATGGAAGAGCCGCTCACAGCCCATGTTTTAATTACTAATACCAGTCCTATTCGCTACTTTCATGCTGCTGTGACCAAAAGAGTCAAGAGGACAACTTAAAAGGACGAAAGTTATTTTGACTCATGGCTTTCGTAGAGTCAGTCTGTGGTTGAGTCTTGACCTCATGCATTTGGGCAGACTTAACGCTGTGGAGAAAAAAAACCTTAACAGGAGACCGCTGCATTCATCTCATGTCGGACAGAAAGCAGAGAGAGAGAGGTAGAAAGGGACCAGAGGCAAGGTATTCTCAGGAACTTACGCACTTCCCCCACATAGGCCTCACCTCCTAAAGCTTCTAGATTCTTTCAAACCAGTGATGACAGCTGAGGATACAGCATGTAATACAGGGGTTCATGGGGGACATTTCATATCCAACCCATAACATCAATAGATGATGGCCATATGCGTGATCTTGCATCTGAGAAAGCTCACAGCTTTATAAGCCCTCAATCCCATTCATTGCTCTCAGTGCGGTTGGACAGTCCACATGAGGAACATGGAGCCCATATGAAGTGGGCAGCGCCATAACATGTGCAGGTTATGTGGTTCTAGTAATGGTTTACACATGAGCCCACGATGCAGTATCCTTCCACAGCCTGTTTTTTCCATCTTTCCCAGGTGAGTAACATCACATCCAGAGTGACCACAGTAAGAACTGAGGCATCCTGGGTGGGCTGCTCCAGACACGTTTAATGATTGCCTGTCCCCTGGATTAATCAAATAATGGAATGAGCGCCTAAAAGTAGTGTCATTGCAAATGAGTTTGTAGGATACCAGGGTAATTTCTTACAATTGTCTCTGTGAATTATGTCCTGAATTGGGAACAAATGCTTAATAGATGTCATTCATCATCGTCGTCGTCATCGGGGTCTGGTATGTCCATTTGGAAATTAATCTTTTACCATTAAAGTTTAGATGTTCGTGAGTATCATTATTATTTAACATTCTGGGAACTCCAGACAATGCACTCAGACAGGCAATAATAGGGACTGCATGTGCCAGGTATCAACTGTGTGCTTTACAAGGCCTGTTTCTTTAATCCCCACCCGATCCCTGTAAAGTAGGTATCATTATTTGTCTTTGAGAGAACTGAGTTTCAGACACTGAGCAAATTGCACAAAGTTCCAGTTAGTAGGAGGCACTGCTCAAATTTCCCCCAGTTGGTTCTGTCTCAAAAGTCTCTGCTCCTTTAGTGTTGCATTATATTGGCCTATAAGAAAAAGAGGTAAGCAGTCTTAATATTGACAAATACTTTTAAAAATCAAAAGCTAGGGATATCCCTGGATCCCATGTAAATGTGAAAGAAGAGAAATGACTCCTTTGGTTGCTTTCTGATATACACATGTGCTGCATGGTGTGTGTGTGTGTGTGTGTGTGTGTGTGTGTGTGTGTGTGTGTGTGTGTGTGTATACGCACATATAAACTAAAATTTTATATTGAAGTCATTATGAAATAAATATCCAAATGTGTTGTGCCTTGCCTTTGCAGTCCCAGTGACACATTCAGAAGCAGACATGATGTTATATGCACACCTTGTGAGCACAAGGGAAGAGGATGGTGTATCTGGAGCCAGCCTGAGCTGTATAGCAAGGCCATGGCTCAAACTGTCACACTTTAACGTTTAAGGGGTGCTGTTGAATGCCTGCATCCAGGGGCTGCACTTTCTGCTTGCAGCCCATCTGCACCTTCGGGCATGCAGGGCCAGCTGTAGCTGACAAAGATGCACTCTTACATAAATGCTGAAGAAGTGGCAGCCAGGACCCCAGCAAAGAAACAGTGGGACAGAAATAGAGATGTGAAGGTCCAAGATTAAACAACCACAGCAAAGAAAAAGATTGTTATAGCATATTTCCAAATGGGATGACTTAATATGGATAAAAATCAAATTCGCAAATTTAATTTTACGTTTAACCATTCCAACCAAACCTCTGACAGGGCTGTTTTCTAGACCTCCGGAAAATGATTTTTACATTCATGTGAGAGAACACACATGAGGGAAAAGTCAAAAGTGTTTTGGAAATGAAGAATTTTAAGAAAGCCTTACCACACAAATATTAGCATATAATATATAGCACAAGTGATTAAAGCAATATGTTACATGTACCAAGTTTAGAAAGATAGCAATAAAACAGAATCAGAAGTATAAAAACAGACCCAAATATGAATGTCCATAAATACAGAGTATTAGTTAGGGTAAAGTTTTAAATCGGTAGAAAAGAAATTAATAACTCAACAAATGGTTTGGGGAGAATTGGGTAGGCATTTAGAAAGCAACTGTAAATACCAGGCTCACACTACACCCTAAATAAATTCCAGATGTACAGTTTCAGGGATTTAAACAAAGTAACTCACAGAATGGTCAATAGGCACGTCTTGAGCCTTATCATGGTTGAACCAAAGTATCTTATCAAAGGGAAATCAAAGCTGAGCACCCAGACACTGAGAGAAATATCTTTCTTAAGTTATGTGATAAGATGTTAATTCATCCACATATATAGACTTTGAATGAGTCCCTTAGAAAGGAATAATTATCTCTGCTAAAATTTCAGCAAAAGCAGCTCAGGAAAGAAATACATATGGTTAGAAATCTCAGGAGAAATGAAAGAACACCAGCAGCTGTGGTAGTGTGTGATCCTGAGAGGCTGAGGCAGGAGGATCGTGAGGCCATGGGTAGCTTGGGCTACAAGAGCAGCTCCTGTCTCAGAGAAAGACAGAACCAAAGCAGGAGTCAATTGCAAAGCAAATGTCTTTGAGATAACACCGCCTCGACTATCAAAGTGGCCGTGGATCACTCTACCAGGTGTATATAAAAACAAGCTGAAGAAACTGAAGCCTGCTCTAGGAGTGAGAGCTAACCAGATGCCAGATGGCTGTTAGAAAGTTTGTGAAATGCTTGTTATGCAGTGACACATTATATGTGTGTCTGTGTGTGTGTGTGTGTCTGTGTGTCTGTGTGTCTGTGTGTGTGTCTGTGTGTGTGTCTGTGTGTGTGTGTCTATGTGTGTGTGTGTGTGTGTGTCTGTGATAAATATATCATCCAGCTTTAGAGACAAGGCTTGGAGATGTGACCTTAGTCACCCCCACAGCTGAACACCATGTGACTAGTACTCTGTAGACATGGAAAGTGGGTCATAGCCAGTATTTTAAAGTAGGATTATATCCATTGTGGTGTATTGGTCTGATTTGTGTCAGTATATCAAACTGTCTGAGACAAGTTACTGCTGAGATAAGAAAAGGTTAATGAGACTCACTGATCTGAGTCTAAGTTCAGCAGCTCCATCCTGGGCCTCTGGTTAGGACATGACATCATGGTGTGAGCACACTAGGCCACTCTGCCACTCTCACATTCTGAGCCAGGAGAAGGCAAGGAGGAAGGAAGGAGAATCTCTAATCCTTTTGGAGGCCACATTCCCAATAATTTACAAACTTCCCATGAAGCACCACCACTTAAAGGCATACTACACCTTCCAGTAGCACCTCCTGAGAGACCAGGTTCTCACAGATGGACATCTAGGGGGTCATTACTCTTACTCAAGCCATAGCATGTGCTGTTTGTCAGGATTGCTTTACTTTCTAAGAGACACATCCAATTCTGAGCATCTGAAAAATGGCTGTTACAACTGAGGGGCTGGATCTTTTAACTTATTTTTGCTAACTTTATTTTGAATGGCTATTTGTATCTATTGACTATTGACTTACTCAGGATTACTATTGCTATGATGAAACACCATGACCGAAAGCAAGTTGGAGAAGAAAGAGTTTATTTGGCTTATGCATCCATATAATAGTTCATCATCGGAGGAAGTCAAGACAGAAATTCAAACAGGGCAGGAACCTGGGTTGATGCAGAAGTCATGGAGGGGTGTTTACCGGATTGCTCCCCCTAGCTTGCTTGACCTGTTTTATTATTCAACCATAACCACCTGTCTAGGGGTGGCACTGCCCACAGTGGGCTGGGCTCTCCTCCATCAGTCATTAATCAAAAAAAAAAAAAAATGCCTCTATACAGACTTGCCTACAGCCCCTACAGAGACATTTTCTTATTTGAGGTTCCCTTATCTCAGATGACTTAGTTTGTGTCAAGTTGACATGAGACTAGCCAGCACAGCTCTCATAATAAACTGTGCAGATTTAGCACCAGAGCCAATTGTTGTCTCCATATAAATGCATATGAATAAGACTGGAAAATATACAACAAATATAACCATTTGGGTGTTTCTATCCATTAAGTCTATGGTTACTTAATTTTAAAACTTTATTTGAATTATGTTTTTTGATGGAATCATAATGTGCTACAAATTCATTTGGAGTTACATTTTATGCAAAATGTTGTGAAAATGCTGGGCCTGTCACATGTGTTCCTTATGGGGTTACCTGGCCACTCAGACAGAGTCAAGATTAACTGTAGCCCCAGATTCTTCCCCAGGACCATACCAGATATCATGGTCCCACATCTCAGCACAGAAGGGATGACTTCTTCAGAGTCACAGCCTCCGGCTTTGCTCACTGTTATTTTCATAACAGTCTTCTTAACTGATGGGCTGAGAGTAAGAACTTGTGTAGTGACATGCAGGAGGCCTGGTTTCAATAGAAGATGCTGTGAGTTATGAGTTTGGGTTCAGTCACACATGCTCCCGTCCAGAACGCCTTCTCTCATCCTTGGTCAAAGCTTTTCATCACATGCTGTGTCCCAGGCCAGGAGATTTGCTCCCTTGTATGGCTCCCAGCCCAGTTCTCCGTCCCAGGAGCCAGGGCTAGGCATGCCTCAATGATGAAATATTATCCAAGCTGCTGGCAGGGATTAATGTTCCCACTGTGGTTGCTTCAAGGTGTTTTAGAACCCCTTTGATTTGCAGAAATCCCCTCAACGGAAGTTCTTCTGGCAGGCCATGTCTGCTGGTACCTGCACCACATCTTAAGTCCATCATACCATATGCCTTTGTCTTCATTTGTCTCTGCTTCAAGTCGTGACCAGCACAGGATAAATCAGGCCTGATCTCAGTGCCTCCTCCTTTCCCTAAGCACTATATGCAAGCACATTCTTGCCTGCCCAGTGGGTCCTCACCATGAATCTCATCACAGGATGGGCAATGGTTGGAACTGACATAGTCCCAAGGCATGGTCTGTTACTATAATGTGACACCTGAGACTACATAGTTTCTGAAGAAAGGAGGCTACTTTGGGTTCCTGGTTCTGGACACTGGGACATCCCAGATGTAGTATAAGCATCTGCTTGGCTTCTGGTAAAGCATTTGTCTGCCTCAACTCACAGTGCAGGAGTGGGCACAGCTGTGCATGTAGAGGAAGGAAAACTCAGTGGGAAGCCATGCTTCATATCAGTCCTCCTTCACAGTAGTTTATCTAGTTCTATAAGACCCCAAACTCACTCGGATTAATTCATTTTCCTGGGATCCATCTTCATTACCCAACTACCTTCTACAAGGTCTCACCACCCAACCCTACCCCAACTAAACTCAGTGTGAGTTTTGAAGCAAAAGTGTATTCAAGCCATAGCTCATGCTATCTGACCCTTGGAAGTTAAGGTCTGTTGCTTTGAGGAACAAGTCACTAGTGAAGCATAGGGTTGTCTTCTAATCAGCTTGAGCCAGGAAGAAGCATGCATGCAAACTTCAGCTCACTCCTGACTGGTGGTGGAATAGAGCTAGGGCGTACTAGGTTTCCCTGAGTAGTTCACTGTGTACCCCATCCTGTGGTTCAGCATCACCCCAGCTTCCAGCTTCTTAATTTCCATGATTTCCATGCCTGTTTGCTCCTGGCTTCTATGGCAGTGTGCACTTGAATAAGCTCCCATCCCTTACAGTAGCAAAAGTACCCCCATCAAACAAACACACCCCACCCTCAGTCCTTATGGTCTTTGTTCTAGAATGTAAGCATGCTTTAAGGAGAGGCTGAAGGAGCATAAACCCTGACTGTACAGGAGTGCTTTCCTGACATCGGTCCCAACTTCCAGCCATCCTGGGGCTCCATAAGCAGAGATTTGCCTTCTCTCAGGCCATAAGTACACTCTTTAGCCATTCTGGATTCATTGTTGATGCCAAACCTGAAGAACACTCAGGTACAAAGTAATACAAGAACCATTTAATGGGACAGAAACATGGTAGGCCTTTGGGATATTGCTTTAAACTAGTGTCAGAATAGAAAGAAGGAAATTATTTAGTAAAGTAACAGCAGTGGCTCTCAATATTTTTTTTCCACATAAGCATGATCGATGCTTGTAGGTGGCATGGGATGACTGCATCATTGCCTTCATTCTGTCCTCCCTGTACCCTGCCCTCTCAGCCTTATCACTGGGAGCCACTGATCTACTCTCTATTGTCATACAATAACTTTGCCTCGCAGATATCACAGAAAATAGGTTCTATATAGCACACTGCTTTTAAGTTTCTTAACACAATACCTTTCAACCTCAAGGTCATCTCCATCATCAGCAACAACAACAACAACAAAAAAACAAAAACAACAAACAAATGTGGGTCTGGGTTTCTGCCTGGCCTCAGGGGAGACAAAATGCAGAGGTTTAGGCTGCATTTCTTCTGTGCAGCCCATGTGAACACACCACTCAGGGAAGGTGAAGCATAGTCTAAGATAGGGGGCCCAGCCTGTGTTTCTCCAGGTGAGAAACAGCAGGAGTTGGGACGTAGACTGTGGTTCTCAAACTACTGTACACATAAATGCCGCTGGGAACCTTGAGGAGTTTGAGAAGTGGGCCCATGGTTCCTGCAATGAGCCCAGGATGGGGTAGAATCTGGCTTATCTCCAAGGGAGTGCCAGGAGTATGAGAAGGCTTCTTTGGGAGACGTAGGCATGGTTCTATATGGTGAAGGCCTTCCCCCCACGGTGGTCCTTGATGAAGGAAACAGCCCTTGCTTGTCTAAACTGCTTTATTCATGGCAGATGCGGATGCATTTGTTTTACTTAGGAGGAAAGAGAGATTAAATACCTTTTGCAGGAAGGGATGACCAGGAAGGGGAGCTCATTGGCTAAACACTCCGGTTCTATCTAGATATCTCATTAGCATGGAGAACTCTAGGTCCTATGCTATGTGACCGGTTGTCATGGTCCTCTTAGTGGGGTATTGTGGTCACATGCTCCAGGACAAGAACTTGGTTGAACTCCTAGTTCAAACTCTTGCCTATTCTCAATTATGAGATTTACCGCTATTCTGAACTAGCTACTGTGTTACCAGTTCTTCTGTCCGGGGTGGCACAGTCCACTGCCCCCCACACACACACCAAATCCTCCCCTCTATTGGCGAGTGGGATGTGCCATGCTTTGCTAGACTTCCAACTTCCCAGTGCCATCCCTCCAGGCTACCTCTGCTGCCAAAGTGAAGATGCTTTCTGCCATATTCCATCTCTATCACCTCAAGGAAAGCCAGAGTTAAGGCCAGAACATTTTTGCTGTTTGATGTCCATGGTCCTGACTTTCCTAATCCTAGCATAGGCTACTGTTATGGTTTGTATATGCTTATATATATGGCATATATATATATATATATATATATATATATATGCTTATATATATAATATATATGGTTTTTACATATGGTGGCACTATTAGAAGGTGTGGCCCTGTTGGAGTAGGTATGGCCTTGTTGGAGTAGGTGTGTCACTGTGGCTGTGGGCTTTAAGACCCTCATCCTAGCTGCTTGGAAACCAGTCTTCCACTAGCAGCCTTCAGATGGAGATGTAGAACTCTCAGCTCTTCCTGCACCATGCCTGTCTAGATGCTGCCCTGCTCCCAGCTTGATGATAATGGACTGAATCTCTGAACCTGTAAGCCAGCCCAATTAATTGTTGTCCTTTATAAGACTAACCTTGGCCATGGCGTCTGTTCCCAGCAGTAAAACCCTAACTAAGACAGCTACTCTTCATTCCTTACATCATTCACCACAGTCACTGAAGAGCATCATACTGGGGGTACCAGTCCCGCCCACCCAGCCCTGTGTCCACCATTCCACTTTCCGTGGTCTGGTAGCACAGCACAGTAGAGTAAGATAGCTGGAGGAAGATCAGACACACTCAAGGAACTTTCCTCAGAGCATATTGTTAGATTGTCATATGTTATTCTTAATTGTGGTTGTTAGTCTCTTGCTATACCAATTTTGTAAGTTAGATGTTTCCCTGTATGGGAGAGCCCATAGAGTATAGGACTGAATACTAACCACAGTTTCTTGAATCTGTGAGGAGTGGAAAGTGTCCTTGAGGGGGAATGGAGCTACTGTACACTGTTGTATTTTATCCTTTTCATTCCTGAATTTTAAAATCCATAATGGCTTCCTATACTGATATGTAATTTCCCACCTTTTGGATCCCATAATCTTAACAAAATGACAATCTTTATCCAAATGGTAGCAACATGCGGCCTGTGACTCACAGCCACAGTCATGTTAACTGACATGTTTTAACAGGTCTCATTTTCCTCCTTCCCAAGCTCATGCCCTGCATTCAACATCCTGTCGGACAAACCACATCAGTACACCCACTCCAAACCACACATCACTCTCAGGCAAATTAATAACAGCTCGGAGAAATACAATAGCAGCATTGAGCAAATAGTTACATTTAAATTAAATTTCAGCCATCCCAATCCAGAGTCAGCAAACCATCATGGGGGCTCAGGCCCAGGAGGAATCAGAGTAAATGATTTGGGGCCATTTTCTCAGAAGTACAGACAAATCTTCTAGGTCAATCTTAACACATCTCAGTCCATGAAGGAAGCATACATATGTCTGACATGACATTTCCTGCCAATCACCAAACTGCACAGTCAGCATTTGGGGGGTGATGCTAACAGCATCCTGGCCTGCCTTGTAAGTACCTCAGGTTGAGATTTCCACTGTCTTTCCAGCCATTTCAACTCTCATTCAATGAGCCCGTTGCAAAGGCTACAGTGTGCTGTTATCTCAAAGTGCTCTAACCTCTGTAAAGCACATTTATTCTTCCAAATGAGTTGGTAGAAGATGTGAACGATTATGGAATCAAATCAACCCGTAATGGCCCACTGCATAATTACAAACCAAAACAAAAGCAGCTCTAAACATTAAGCACACCCATGTATTGACAAGGAATGAGCAAAACAATTCTTCCAGACCCAGCCTGGCTCCTTCATCTTATTATTAGGAATAAATCTTCTGGCTCTGTATCAGTTTGTTGGTTATGGGGAGGGTGGTTTCTTCTTGCAGAGTAACTGCACTTTAAGAGGTTTCTCTCCCAGGAATAGCACTATTTACTTCCTGGCTATTATCATCAAGCAGCGTGTTATAGTAATATTCCACTTGAACACAATTATTAAGGAGGATCATAGGTCAAGAATTATCTTCTGCAGCCAAACTATGTGCATTAAATCTTGGTTCTACCACTGACTAGCCATATAACCTGGGCCAAATTATTAAATCTCTTTATGTCCCAGCTTCAGAACGCTAGTATGGGGAGAGACCTACTTGCTATACTTGCTGTAGGGGATCACCATGAGTTACTATGTGTGGTTTCCCAGCTCCATCCCAGGTGCATACAAGGTACTCAGCTCTTGCTAGCTACATGCTTTCCCTGTTTTATCAGCTTTTCATTCAGACATGTCCAGACCTCACACGATAACAAAGAACTGCTTGAGAAAAGAGTTTCATCTACCACTCCCCTCCCATTCTCTGGATAGAGCTGGGGCTCCACCCAGGGGTCCAGAGTAAGAAACCTCAATGTGGAAAGAGAGGCAGTCACCACAGGCGAAATCCTGCCCATTGGATTTGGTGACGGTGGACCTCCAGTTCTTCCTGTAATGGACAGTCCTGGTCATTTTGAACTCTTCCATGCTGGTTTCTCAGGCTGGTTCTCAGTTCTGGTCCAATGAAGAGACATTCTTTATCAGGCCAGCCAAATACCAGGTCACCACCATCACAGCTTAACCTGGCCTCTTGTACATTCTATTTTTTAATTAACCTTGGATCAGCAAAGCAATATCTGTTCTCCAAATACAGCCGTATTTTATGCAAGCAGTGACAAGCTAATTAAGTTAATTATTATAACACCTATCTGTATAATGAAGCTACGGGTAGATGAGTCCAGCTGCTTCTCCTTAAAGCACATCCTGGTGATGATTAAAAAATAATTAATATTTCACCAAAGACAGGAACAAGAAGTTAATTAAAAGATGGAGCTACAGTCTTAATGAAACATATCTTCTTGTGTTCGGCTTGACGCTCCACAGCCAAATCCCTCCTTAGAATACAGATGAATGCCAATGCACACAATGTCTTTCTTGAGAGCATTTAGAAAACCTTAACGTCTCCATTAACCTCATGCTGCAAGCATTCCAGAAGTCTCTTTTCGCCTTTTAACAAGATAAAGGGAACATTCCAGAAGTCTCTTCCTGCCTTTTAACAAGATAAAGTGAACTTCTGTCAAGTCAGTTGGCTGGAATGAATTCCTAATATGAAGCAATGATTATACCATCAGCTGTAGCATCCAAACCATAGCTAGTCTGTTAATTCCAGGTGCATAGATGGATAGTTCTGACTATCAGACAGCTCTCATGGTGCCCGTTCTTATATAGTTAGTGTCCTGTTTGTTTTAGTCTATTTGGGATACTACAACAAAATGCCAGAGACTGGATAGCTGATAAACAATATTTCTCACAAAAATTGGGACTAGAAATTTAGCATCAGCATAATTACAGACTTGGTAACCCATGTGGGTGGGCCCATTTCCTGATTCATAGGTTCTTCTTATGAGGACCTCAGTCCCATCCATGAAGCCTCCATTTAGCTGCTGGTTCCATCATCCTGTGTGAAGATTTAACGTAAGAACTTGCCCGTAGCTAAAGCCAACCTAAAGCATGACTTCATGAAGTAAAGACAGCATAAAACAAGGTCAGAATAAGTTAGAATTTTATTTTGATGTTGTTAGTTGGACTCCTTATATCTGAATGCCAGGCACTAGCTTCCTCATATAGAGAGTACAGGGTTCGGCATAGCTGGTTGGGATCCCAGAAGGTAAGGCCCTAGACCACAGATGGTTTGTTTGAAGGTATCTGAGAGCCGAGACAGGTGGATCAAATGCTTACCCACAGGCAAAGGTTAAAGGCTCTGAACCTGCTACAGCAGAGCTCTTTGGTTAGAAGAGACTTTTGTAAAGAGAGACATGGGGAAGAGTCAAGTCCTATCACAGCCAAATGTGAAATAGGGAAAACATCTCCCTTAATGCACAAGTACTGGGTCCTTCCTCATCCCCATCTCACACAAAGACAGAGAGAGAGAGAGAGAGAGAGAGAGAGAGAGAGAGAGAGAGAGAGAGAGAGAGAGGTGTCCGTCTCAGGGAGACGTTGCCTCTCTGAGTTGCTTGCTCTCTCCTTGTTCACAAAATAAGAACATACATCCTCACTACAGACTCTCTAAGTTTCTGCTCGACAGATGTGAAACGTCCCCTCTGAGAGCTTTTAGTGGAATGAAATGAGATTAGAAGAGTATTATTAAGCCTATTTTACAAAGGGGGGAAAAAAAAACTAAAACAAAAACAGGAAATCACGTTACTCATCCATCTTCCAGAACGTCGTGAAAGTAAATTTCATACAAACCCAAGCATTCAGATAACTCCCAGGTATTCTGACGCCTCATGGCTTGCTAGAGAAATAAGCCCCAACCTGAGCATCCTCTAAGAGGCCCCCGTTCTTTTTCTGTAAGTAGCCCCTCTCAGGATAAGAAACACTATAGGGAGCCAGTCCTCAGCAAAGGAAAAGTGCCCTGGTGGCTTCAGTTTTTTCTAGGACAGGGTGCTCCTGCACACCGGGTGGATGTCCCACACCAAGGGCCACATCCATGTAAAAAACAGTGTGATGCAGTCGGTCCAGATGGGCCTTCACACAGATACAACCCCATGATGCTCATCATTAGCACCTCATTTGGAGCAGGCTCCAGCATCTTCCTCGCAGGAAGCAATTACACACACATGCGCCTGCCTGGAAATTTTATCCTGGCTTTGAGTTTGCTGGGGCACCAGCAAAACCTGGCGGAAAAGGGGTTTCTCACTCATTTGTTTGGAATGGGGGATTTGAGTGTTGGTGTCACGTGAAAGGTGAAGACATTTTGGAAAGGGGTTTGGTGCCTGAAGAGGGATGGATGGGCCAGGCGGAGGAGCCCAGGCTGTTCAGTAGGGGAGCCCAGGCCTCCCAGGGGGAGCAGCAGATATTCAGAGTTAGGGTATGAAGCATCATGTCATTCCCTATAGTGTTTCCAGGGTCTGCAGAGCCCTTTCTTATTCCACAGCCCTAGAGAAAGAGGCAGGCCTGCATCTGCATGTCAGAAGTAAGGGTACTGGCAGCAAAGACTCTTCTAAAGCCTGCAGGTAGCAGCCCACGCATGCATCCTTTGGGGTCAAATGGCAGCCCATGGCCTTCACTCCCTTAGCAGAGAGGAAGTTTCTGCTCTTGTAAAGTTGGGCAAAGGTGAAATTGAGGAACAAGAGTGTTAAGTGCCTATGAGTTGGACTTTAGTATAGTGTCCTGAACTCTGGCCACTTAGTCAAAGGAATCCTGCTATACAGAATCAGTGTCATTTAGCAGCTCTGGACCTCAGTGTCCTGAGCTATACAATTGGCCCATAATAGTTATTTTGTCTGTGCACAGAACAGATATGACTATGTCAATGGGAGTGATTCATACACAAATGGGGTTCTCTAGAGAGTTCCATGTACAGTGGTGACCACTGAGATCTCAGGACAGGGGAGGAGAACAGTAAACAGATGTCCACCAGTCCTGATTTCTCCAGCATGGGGGGGGGGGGTGTTTGTTTGTTTCCTTCTGCCTGAATGTGTTCCCTAGAGGGCAGATCAAGCCATCTTGACTGAAACTGAGAGAGCTGTGTGTGTACACCAGCTATCAGTGTTGTTTCCACAGCATCAGTGCTACTGATACAGCATCCACTCAGAGGAGCAAGGTCCCACTCCGGAGCTTCCAGTCTGATGACTGATATCACAGAACACACCAGCAGCAAGGCTGATGGAGTGATTCTCTGGGGCTCAAGAAATGGCTCAGAGCTAAGAGTACTTGCTGCTCTTACGAAGGACCAGGTTTGGTTCTAACACCCAAGTCAAGCAGCTCATACTGCCTACGACTCCAGATCCAGAGGACTCCATGCTGTGTCTGGCCTCTTTGGGCACCTGTCCTCACACATTCACAGAAATATACATAAACACATAGTTTTAAAAGAATTTAAATAGAGAAACCAACAAACAAACAAAAAAACCTGCTTGTCACAATTGACCATACAATGGTATCCTGCCTGGAGGATACAGCTCAGGGCTTGAACAGTTGCCTAGCATGTTTGCGGCATGGGACCCCATGAAGAATCTTGTGTCCACTCCTCAGAGTGGTTGTTTTCATCATTCTGAAGTGGGGCATGAGTTGTACAAGTTCCCAGGATACGTGTGTGCTGTGGATCTAGAGACCTCAGTCTGAGCCCCACGGGCATTAAGACATGAACAAGCTTCAGAAGCACAGAACTCTGAGTTCACATCCTTCAGCTCTTGTTCCTCTCCTGAAACTAGTGGGAGATGATCCAAAAATATCAGTATGATGAAGTTAACACAAGGGCAAGTGGACCTCACAACTGGCCCATACTTGCCCTGATGAAGGGCAGGATGTAGGAGAAGGACAGAAGAGGATGGTTATCCCAGCTGGAAAGGAGCGAGTGCTTCTGGGTAGAAGTTTAGTTGGACTAGAATCCTGAGGAATTAGGGTGATGGTAATGCAAAAGCTCTGAAGCCGATGAGTGACAAAGCCAAGTATTCTGAAGCATAGATAAGTATCTATGCTTGGATTGATGTTGACAATTCTGAATCTCTAAATATAAGTGACAGTAGACAAAGACAAAGTAGATGGCTTCTCCACCTGCATTCTCTATAAAAATCTCACATGATATCAGGAAGAATCAAAGTAGTGTGCGTGTGTGTGTGTGCACTCACGCACACGTGTTAAAACAAGTTCCTTTGTGTTACCCTGGATGGTTCCCAGTGGCTACTGAGATCCATCCATTCCTCATTGTTAGCATTCAACACTTCACTCACTTGCAGTTTGAAAATGTTTGATGTAAAACGTGGCAGACATTTCCTGAACACACCAAAAATTTGACAACCAACTCCCGGGAGAGCCATTGCAAATCACTCAACATGCTCGCCCACAACAGAATGCAGACGCTGTGTTCGCGCCACATTTCGGTGGTTATGCTTCCCTCCTTCATGGACACTTGCCTGGATGCTGAAGCCACAGACTATGGGGCTGTTGTGTGGCAGCTCCTGCCAAGCCAAGGCTCAGGCAGGGAGGAGCAGGGTGAGTGCTGAGTGAGGGTCTCGTGCTTGCCAGAGAAGGAATTGACCTCGGTTGCGTAAATCCTGAAAGGGCAACAGCCTGCACAGCCAAATGGAGGGGGAGATCTGATTCTGGACCCTGGAAGCTGTAAGTGTCACACCCAGACTAGATTGTAGACACCCAGAGGGGGAAGGAACACAGGCCTAAATGGAAGACATAAGGAATCTTGTGTTCCTCCAACCCCACAGCCCACTTGGCAGATCACTGTGCAGAGATGGTTAGCCTGGTTTGGTTCCCACACCAGGGTTTCTCAAATGATATTGCACAAAAATTCTCTCCCATTTCAAAAATCAATATTGCCTCTGTTTCTTGGAGACCACAAAGCAGATGTCTCTAAGCAACTGTATCCAAGTCTTTCTTGGTTCCAAACTCTCCTGTTCACTGTCTCCAGCCAAACTTCTCCAGAACACCCCCCCCAATCTTGTGTGTGTGTGTGTGTGTGTGTGTGTGTGTGTGTGTGTGTGTGTGTGTGTGTGATGCCTGCTTTCTTTAGCCTGTCCTTGTCTCTGAGACACAGATTTGCTATATAAAGTAAGCACCCCAGCATATTCATACAGCTCTCGGGGTTCCAACGAATGCACAGGCTCAGAGCTGATGTCTGAGCTGAGACCTGGGCTTCTCTGTATTTGTGTCGCCCGAGGTGCTGATGATATTGCTGATCTTTGATCTCTCAGGAAAGTCACTGAAACCGTGTCAGAGGTGCCCGCTGTGTGCTTCATCATCCATGGCAAGATGGAACTGTCACATGCCATGGTGTCTCACCTAGGCTTGCGGCAAATGGTTTTGAATTGAGCTGTTTCCACTCACCGTGTTATTTAAGGTGAAGAAGGCCATTTCCTGTATTTCAGGATTAAACTGTTAGGTGAACTCATTGTGTGAACTCACAGCTGGTATGGCCAGGTAAGAACTTACATTAACCTTAGAATTAAAAGACAGAGTATAATGCCCAGGTGTTCCCATCCCCAGCTGTGTTTATTGAATGGACAATTAAAACATCTGAAAGTTGCAAGGGGCTTATGATAACTGCTGTATTAACATGGCTTCAAAGGTGGAAGTAGATATATGTGAGAAAGTCCAATGCATTTTCCACCACGGTACTCAGTAAATTACCAGTGCATATGGATCGCAAAATAACCATCTTATTTTTGAAAAGACAAGAAAGAAAAGAGAAAAAGATGTTTCTTTCCACTGTCACATGTAACTCCACTTTGTCCTGTCTTGCATTTTAAGAAATAACCCTGTGTTCTAATCCTGATGTATCTACAGCCAGAGAAGACCCAGGATGAGAAAAACAGCATTTGCAGGGTTAATAATGGGATTGCTATCCTGAGCCATTTTTTCCCTTCTGGTATCAGGGAACCTTACACCAGTCAGTGTGCCTCAAGTTCAGCAATCTTCCCAGCTGGACCATCTCCAGAGAAACCCTCACTCCAGGCTTCTGTGAGTCTCAGCCCTTCAGGGAATGATTATTGTCAGAGGCCCCACCCACATATCCTCTGAGTCCTCTTTGCTTAGGGAAAAGATGGTGCATTGTCAAATACCCTCAAGAAGATCAGAGAGGGGAGCTCATAGGGTTCATATTTTAGAATCTGCCATCAGAGAATGAAGCCCAGCTGAATGAGATGCAAGCCCAGAGAAATTATGTCACTCTGCACATAATCATCCTGGCTAAGTGTTTACTAAGGACCCAAACTTCCCTGCCTGCCTGGTGTGTATCACATTTAGACAACTGACGGTCCGAACCTAGGCCCTTGTGTTCTATGATTAGGGGAATGGGATTCTCATTAAGTCTTAAGGTGTTTGTTGTTGCTTTCTGCAGACAGCACGCTTGCTCGGCACATGTTCCTCCCAGTGCCACAGTTGCTGCCTGTGGGAGCAGTTTCCCTTCTCTCTTCTCGCTGCTGTGAAGAAAGCACAGGACACAGTCTAAAGGGGCCAGGAGCATTTCCTCCTTGGCCCTTTATGTTGCTTTACTTTGGGCTTAACTTCTGTGAGAAATTGGATTCCTACAGAGTGAGGCCATGTAAACAGAACTCCCTTTCCTCATGATCATTAACCCTTTCCTGGGCAGACAGCAGCCACATCAACTCATATCAGATGGGAGAACAGAGCCAACATTTGCAAGAGGGAAGAAATACATCTTTACATGCCCCACTTGGAAGACAGTATGTGGGTGTTTCATACATGTATTGTGTGCTTCAGGAAACCCAAGAGTCGTAGAGTGAAGTACTGAATTGGAGTGTGGAGACTCAGACACTCCCAACGGGGGAACAGTCCTCCAGAAGTCTTGGATAAAGCTGACCTCGTCAAACAATCCTAGCAACCTTTGAGGCCAGGATGTTTCAGGTTAGCTGGGGTCAGCTACAAATCAAAACTGTGGCTGATAATATCAGTTTAATCAGTCAGCAGCGATTTATTGTGTGTATTTTGTGCAGAAGGGTCAATGGGCTTCAGAGAGGGTTCAGCCTTGAAATTTTAGGACAAGGTCAGAGAACGTTACCTTCTCCAACTGAAGCTAATGAGGACTAACATGGAATTGGAGCCAGGAGCCATGAGTCAGGTGCAGGGCTAATCGGCTCTGTGGAATGTGTTGCAGATGAGACCTGGGTGTTTCCTGAATTTCCATCTATTGGGTCACACAGAGGAAAATCTAAGAAATAGAAGGCAGCTATTGTTGAAAAAACTTGGGGTCAGGCTGCCCCTGCAGATGCCTTTCTGAGAGAGAGAGAGAGAGAGAGAGAGAGAGAGAGAGAGAGAGAGAGAGAGAGATTGAGGAGTATCATCCAGTTATTTGAGCCACCTCGAAATCACCCCACATCAAAACCATCTGATAATCTTTGATCAATCATGGACTCAAAGAGCAAACTTTCCCTACTTGTCTGACAACACTTAGCCCACCTAAAGTGGTTCCCATAGTGAACTAATCGGTTAATGGCCCTGTAGGTGCCACACTGACAGGGCCACAGACAATGTCTGACTTAGGTGGTGCTTCGGCTTAGCAGTTTCTTTTGCTTGACACTGACATCCCCACAGCCAGTTTGTTATTCCACTGTCAATAGAGCATTGAAAAGGTTCCCAACGTTGACCAACGTTTTCCTGGTAAATGGACTTTCTGTTAGATGAATTTGCCCAGCCTTAAGTGATGTAAGTCTTCTGAACACCTTTAAGTTAGGGGAGGCTGGGCTCTGATGCTAGGTACCTGTGAGGGTTTAACTGGCTGCAATTCCACCACAAAATGAATATCTGTGTTTGTATCCGAATGGTCTCGATATTGAGTGAGAGTGGGTGCTGAGCCAGTGTGGACCATACTAAAAGCCATTCATTCATTCACCAGCTTACAGCAGTGGGACCTCTATGCTGGATATTGTAGCAGAAGTGTAGTGCTTGGTAATGAAGCTGCTCTTGGTGTTTCTAGTGCCTTACGGAGTGGGGTTTGTTTGTTTGTGCAGTATAACTCTCCTGGAAAGGGAGAAAATACTCTGAAGGGACACACTATCGGGTTATTGAAGCTATGGGCCCCAAAGAGCTAACATTTCCCCAGGAATCTCATGCTGGGTGAAGGGGAAAGCTGAGGCCCTGTTGCTAGCCAGAGATTTCTTGAAATTCTGACAACTTCCAGAACAACAATAAAGGGAATGAGGGGAGCTCAGAGCAAAGTCATTGATGGACCAGTGATGGCTGGGACCACACCTTGACTGTATACTTAGGCTCACCCATGCCTTCTGTACTGGCTGGTTTTGTGTCAACTTGACACAAGCTGGAGTTATCATAGAGAAAGGAATTTCAGTTGAGAAAATGCCTCCATGAGATCCAGCTGTAAGGCATTTTCTCAATTAGTGATCAAGGGGGGGAGGGCCCCTTGTGGGTTGTACTATCTGTGGCCTGGTAGTCTTGGGTTCTATAAGAAAGCAGGCTGAGCAAGCCAGGGGAAGCAAGTCAGTAAGAAGCATCCCTCCATGGTCTCTGCATCAGCTCCTGCTTCCTGACCTGCTTGAGTTCCAGTCCTGACTTCCTCTGGTGATGAACAGCAGTGTGGAAGTGTAAGCTGAATAAACCCTTTCCTCCCCAACTTTCATCTTGGTCATGATGTTTGTGCAGGAGTAGAAACCCTGACTAAGACACCTTCTTTTAAAAAAAAAGATTTACTTATTTTTATTTTATGTGTGTTAGTGTTTTTGCCTGTCTGCACATATGTGCAGTAACTATGTGCCCAATGGCCATGGAGACCAGAGAGGGCATCTGATCTCCTAGGCCTGGGGTAATATATGATTGTGAACCTCCATGTAGGTACTGAGAACTGAACTCAGCTTCCCTACAGGAGCAGTACATGCTTTTATCCACTGAGTCACCTCTCTAGAACCCACTCTTGCTTTCTATTTAAGATGAAATGTCATGTTAGAATCTCATGGACAGAATTAGGTTCACTGAGCCTCTTTCTTGCTCTTTCCAATATGACCATGTTGAATAAATGTCTGTTTTTCATGATCACCTCTTCTCTTAGTTAGGGTTTTACTGCTGTGAAGAAACGCCATGACATGGAAACTCTTGTAAAGGAATTAATTGGGCCTGGTTTACAGTTTCAGAGGTTTGGTCCATTATCATCATGGCAGGAGACGCGGTGGCATGCAGACAGAACTGGTACTGGAGGGGTAGCTGAGAGTTGTATATCTGGATCCTCAGACAGCAGAATAGTCTGAAATACACCTTCTCCAACAAGGCCACACCTTCTCCAACAAGGCCACACCTTCTCCAACAAAGCCAATCTCCTAATAGAGTCACTCCCTATGGACCATGGGGCCAATTTTTTATTCAAACCACCACACCTGTCTCTGAGACAGGTCTTGCTTGGGAACAGGTGGTTGAACCTGGCTGGTTAGGGCTGCTAGGGCTCAGGCCTGGACCCTAGGAACTCTTGTAACAGTAGTTTTGAAATCAGTTTCATGGGTCACAAACAGTATTTTAAAAGCTAATTAATAGGACAAAAAAATAACCTAGAATTGCAGTCATCTGCTTTGGTTTTATACCATCAAAGACCAGTTATTCAAATTTTAGATCAAAACAGATGTCCATCAATGCAATTAAATTCTGATACTATCTGAACAGACCCCAGGGCTAAGAGCTCGGCTCCACAGGGCACGTCTACTTCAGGTGTGAACAGGAAATGTGGTCTGTAAGCCACACACACCTTTACCCAGAAGATTATAAGATCAGGGGTTCCATGGCTCTCGCTAAGGTCTGATCATCTACTAGAAAGTTGTATAGGACTCAGGAAAGCTCTGTTACCATCCCAATGTATTATAAGAACAGAGATAAGCAGTCAGGTAAAGTGCCCAAGTCAAGTCTGCAAGGGTCTTGGTGCTCCAGAGCCTCAGCCCTTATAGGGTTGGGGGTCATTCACCCTTCTAGGTAATGGTGTGTATCTTAGGTTGCTTTCTATTTCTATGATAAACACCACGACCAAAAGCACCTTGGGGGAGGGAAGGGTTTATTTGGTTTACATTTCTTAGCACAATCCATCATTGAAGAAAATCAGTGACGGAACTCAAGTAGAGACCATGAGGGAACACTGCTTACTGGCTTGTCCCTCATGGCTTGCTTAGCCTGCTTTCTTACACAACTTAGCACCTGGCCAGTGGTGACCCTGCCTCTAGTAGACTGGGAACTCCCACATCAGTCTGGTGCTCCAGAGCCTCAAAAATATGCCCTACAGAAAAGTCACAGGACCATCCAATGGAGGCATTTTCTCTATTAGGATTTTCTCCTCTCAGAGATGTCTAGGTCAGTGTCAAATTCAAGAAAACTGTGGTTGGAGAGATGGCTCAGTGGTTAAGAGCACTGGCTGTCCTTCAAAAGACCTGGGTTCAATTCCCAGCACCATATGACAGTTCACAACTGTCTGTAATTCCAGCTCCAGGGGATCTGACACCCTCAGACATACATACAGACAGACAAACAGACATACAGGGAGGCAGAACAATGCACACAAAATAAAAATAGTAAAGTATTTCTAAAAATTTCAAGAAAACTAACCATCACGTCCTGTTTCAGAAGCCTGGTAGGCCCCCAGAGGTTGCTCTTCCACATTTTCTGACAGAAGTTTCATTGTGCACACATGTGTGATGGATTGAAGCATGAACTGAAGTGGCTGTGGTCAGTCTGTAGTCTCTCTCCAGTGACTGGAGGCTGGGGAGTGGGGATGGAAGTTCCAACTCTAATCACTGTGTTTCACTTTTCTGGCAACTAGTCCTCATCCTGAGGATATCCACTGCCTGCCTGCCATGAGCCACCTCATTAGCATACAAGAGACAAGAGGCAGGAAATTCCATGGGTTTTAGGGGTTCAGTGCCAGGTATCAGGAACAAAGAATCAATACCGTTTTTATTGTACCTCAGTTGCACAGAGTAAAGATTAGAGTTATTTTGTGGAAGTTTTTCCCTCAATTGTTCACATATGTGTGTTGTCTTCTTAACCAGATCACCATAGGAAAGGTATTTCTTGCTATGGATTGTGGTGGAAACAGTTGGAAAAACCAGCCAGACATGCCTGCCTCCCAGACTTAGCTGTAAACTCTGATGTATTTGCTGTGCCAGGGGGCTGAAGGTGGCCATTTCTCTGATCCAACTCTGAGATCAGGATCTTTGTTTTCCCAGCTCTTACTGCAGTGTGCAGGGTCTGATTCCAGGAAGGAGTCCTATGTTCCAGAATCTTCTAAGTTTAAGAAATACAAAAAGACAAAGCATTATACATATAATGATTTCTGTCTGTGTCTAAGGGTTTTGACAAAACATGGAAGGACACAGCAAGGCCAGAGAGGAGACAACTTTAACTAGCAGGGAACGCTTTTTGGGAGAGGGAACACTGAGCACAAGAACTCAGTCTGTAAAGATCTGCTCTGCTTTCTCTCTGAAGCTCAGTCCTGGGTATAAACTTACCATGGTGTGAGTATGAGTGGTCTCCCATATACCTGTGGGCATGCTGAAAGCTCAGTCCTTGGTGTATAGCATTGAGACAGTGAACTTTGAAGTCTCTGAGAGAAGTAGAAAGTCATTGGTTCACAGGTACTTCATTTTCAAGGATGGATGGATGGATGTCATCACTGGGAAGTGGGTCAGGTATGGTGGGAATGGATCAGCTCTATAAGAGCTTCTTGTTCCAAAAATGAAAGTGTCCCCTCTCGATCTCTTGTTTCCTGTCATCACATGGCCTCTCTCTTTACACGTGCTTCATCGTTGTAATGCTATCTATCAGATGAGAAGAGCTGGTCTGTGCCCTTAAACCTACAGACTTACAAGCTGAAGTGTTTTGTTATAGCTACATAAAACAGACTAAATATTGAGATCAGGTTGTTCCTTGCCCAAAATTACTCCAGATTATGTAAAAGCAGTGGTTTTTCATATGTACCTTGGCCTGAGAGAATCCATTTTGGGGACTGCACTGGGGCAGATACATGAAGAACACCATCTGTCCAGCGCCATCCATGCAGCACAGACTGATAAATGACTTGTTCCTGGGATAGAAGAGAGTCACCATATAAACATTTCTGGGAGAACTGAGACTATATGTATGACCAGACTTAGGGCTGCCACTACCTGTGCCCTATCAAGCCATACATCCTTCATAAGCTATTAAAAGAGCCCAATTCATAGTAAAATGCAAAAAGAAGGTGTTATTAAAGAAGATTTATTTAATGTGGTCATATGAGGAAGAGAGACAAAGAGATCAATGGCTGTTCAAAGTCTGTCTTTGGAACCTATCATGAGGACAGGGGTTAAATTAAATGCAAGAGATAGATATTCATGGTTGAGTATTCAGCCAAAGTGTGGTCTCACACACATCCAACCAACCCTCACCACTACCCTGTCCAACATTGCCTCTGCTCCAATCTGTCCATACGGTTGTCTCACAACTTATAAATCCTTCTCTGGGACATAAGTTCCTCCTCTGGCAGAGAGCTGTCTCTGGTTGCCCCTGGGGCTTCAGCCATTTCTTCTCCCAGGAGAATATTCCTGGGGAAATTCTTATGTCTTGGGGTTCATGGTTTCAATCATCTGATGGCCAAGGAGAGAGACACAATATTTCTTTAGAATATATTCATTCCTACCAGGTGGCTGGTTATGTGAGTATACAAAAATCATATCAGGGAAGCCAGGCCTAGGAACTTAGCAGATACATGAGATGAGGATGTGTGACTCCCTCACCTGGATGCCATAAAGAGGTGGGCACACAGTATTGCAATGCGGATGGCCCCCACCTGCCCATCATCCGACCACCCAGTGTGTGCCCCAGGAAGAACAGACAGACAGACTTCTGACTCTCCCCATGGCTTCCACCCAGATTCTTCCCCCAGGTGCTGTTGATGTTGCTACTCAGTAGCCATTTGCCCATTCTCCTGCCTATCCCTCTGGCTCTGCCCTTTCACCTTTGCAGCTGGACTCTACATCTCTCATGTCTGTGGACCATAGAAGCCTGACTACAGCAGAAACGTCTTCCTGGAATTGGTTTGGGTTTGTTATCTTATCGACAGACTATTTACATTTCTATCAGCCCTTCTTCTGAACCCTTTTGAATTCTGCTGTGGCCTCTAGCCTTCTGTGGCTTTCAGAGGCCACATATACACAGAGATCTAGATAGATTTATAGGGTGCCTCGTAATGTGTGATCTGAGGGTTAGTGGTAGTTAAGATTGGAATAAAAGAACCTGTGTTCACCTTGGCCGGGGTTAGGGGGGAAAGCACGAATAGCTGGCAAACTGCTGTCATTGAAACCACCACATCTTGTAAAGTTTTTGTTATTCCATAAATCCTAATAGGGTAGAAAGACATGAATGTGGTCCTGACATTGGGCACTCGCACCTCTAAGATGCTCATTTATCACCTGAAAGCTCAGCTTGATCCAACTAATGCAATGAGCAGACAGTTTCGGTGTAAACTTGCAGTAGGCTACTGAACTATAGTTATGCATCTTATGAAAGTATTCCTAAGAATACTTTACATGGTAAAAATATCTTGGGTAAAACTGGTCTCAGGACCAGCCCTAAATTCCTACAGTAAACTGGCCTCTAAATTCCTTCACGCTGTCACTCTGAGCTAAAGGTTAACTGCCCAACCATTAACTGTTATCTCTCTGCTTCTGTGAGCAATGCTTGCTTTCTGTATATTATCACAATTGCTTATTTTGCCCTTAAATTCTCAGACCAACTTAGTTGGGGTTGCTTCCTGCTACTCTGCTTGAACAGTCCCACTGGCAGTTAGTAATGACTCCAATTTAATCAGGCCTCTTTAGGGGTTTTTCTCTTCAGGTCCCCCCTCCCCCCAAAAAACTTACATTGCTAGATTGTTTCAGGCAAAATTGTCCCATGGAGATACCCTGATATTCAGGGCCCTAGGGCACATTGGAGGCTGGGATGAGACCAGGAAAAGCACTCTCAAAGCATTTGAAAAGTGACACTCTTTAAGGGCAACAATTACATTGATGTGTGAAAGGAAGATGACCAGGTCTTGTTGGGTGGCCTGAAAAGACTCTGAGTTGGAGAATCCTAAGCCAAAGCTACCACAGATGAGATACCTGTAAGAGGGTAAGGAAGGCAGACTGGGGAGAGGGGACGGTTCAGTCACAATGTCACTACAGCTGAGGCCTTGGGTGAGCCAACAGGAAGCACTGAAGTTGAGATTGAGACACCCCCAGTTGAGAGAAGAGGCCTGAGCCTTTGTATTCCCATTGGATTCCATCCAGATATCCATTAACTGTGATTTGAGCCTTCAAAGGGCATGGGATCTTAGGGAAGTGAAGAAGAAGACATGGAAAGGGCCCACAGTTCTCTTAGAGGGCATGCCCTTGACATCACTCATGCCTCTCTCTATACATTTCCACCGCTGCCCACATGCCAAGCTGGGGACTAAGTCTTTACCA
This sequence comes from Uromys caudimaculatus, assembly GCA_028551405.1. NCBI lineage: Eukaryota > Metazoa > Chordata > Mammalia > Rodentia > Muridae > Uromys > Uromys caudimaculatus. The sequence continues at coordinate 52,692,560 of CM052710.1, read as the reverse complement.
CATAGGTCCTTAAGGACCATTCAGGACCAAATTGCAGCCAGAAACAGCGAGTCATTTGTATAGATTCATCTTGGCAGTCTCCCCATCTCCACTTACAACCTTTTCCTCTTCATGGTACAAAAAGAGCATTTCTCATGAGAAATATGTACTCTGCCTTTGGGGAGAAAGTGGGAGGCTCCGGCAGCTTCTGGGGTGCCCTTGGGTCAAAACCATCAAGATGTCCCAATTACATGCAGACTTGGGGTTGATATCGTCTGATTCCTTCAGAATCAATAAGGGACTGTCTTGCCCCCAAGGACAGGACTAAGAAAACGTGTAGTGTGTCTTTTTAGTCAGTGTGATATGGGCAGTGATTGCAGAAGGAATGTCCTCTCGCCTCCTTGGGTTAAGTCCTTGCTCTGTCGTATCAGCTGTGCCATCCCAGAAACTTCATTACACTTCTGTGTTTCTATATTCAGGGTTATAAAACAAGAATGAAAACGACATCCATTATACAAGTGGTGTGAGGAAGAAGCAAGCTGTGGGCCTGTCAAGAGCTTGGAAAAGTGTGGAATCCATATCAGCTAGTACTATTTTTATTTGAAAAGAGAGAAAGCCTCTGTGGCTTGTAGGGGATGAGGCAATAGAGAAACAGATGTGGCTGAAACAAGCCCTTTGGTAAGACTCTGCTTGGGGAAAGCTCAGCCATGGGCCGGGAAGTCCTTCCTGTGCTATGGATGGAGTGTGGTGGGCCCTGCACAAGATGACCATGTCCCCATCCCCAGTGCCGATGAATTGGGCTCTGTATGTGTTCCACATGGCAGACAGATGTAGTTAAATAAGGGATCCAGAGATGAGGAGTCCCTCACTGTGCTGCTGTAACAGAATACCTGTGACTGGATAATGGAGAGAGAGAGAGAGAGAGAGAGAGAGAGAGAGAGAGAGAGAGAGAGAGACAGAGAGAGACAGAGACCAGACCTGGCATCTCACCCCTATGATTCCAACACCTCAGAGGCTAAAGCAAGAAGATTGTCATAAGTTTGGGGCTCTCCTGGGCTATACAGTAAGTTAAAGGCAAGATTTTATAATGATAGTCTCCCTATAGCAAAACTAAGATCATTATATTTCACAGTACTGGGGGATGGACGATTCTAAGATCAGTGACCCCTCCACTAGGGCACAGGAAATCTTGTATCATCCCATAGTGGAAAGCAGAATGTTAAGAGCAAGTAAGACTTAGTGTAAGAGAACTAACTTTATCCTTTCATTAAAAACCCATTCAGATGATTGTTTTAATCCACTCATGAGCGTAAAGGTGGGGCCTTGTAATCCAAATTCTGTGCCTTTCTAACTTTCATGGAGGAAATGGATAAGGAGACAAGAATCTTCTTGGTTCTGGAATGAATGGAAATGCCTTTGGTTACCAACATTAACCTTGCAGCAAGATACCGTCCTGAAGTTGACAGTTTGGGTTCCCTTACTTTTGGTTGGTGGCATTCCATGGTGTCAAGGTGTCTTGTTCAGCAAAGAGCTTCAGATTCACTTCTGGAGACCAGAACAGGAGGTGGAAAAGACCACTCTGGTGTCCCATTTAAAGATCTCAGTGCATCTTTGTCAGATTTCAGACATGCCTGCAACTCAAAAGGTTGTAGCTAAACCTTAGTGCATCGGAAAAGGCACAAAGAGGGACAGAGATCATGGAGCTTAGCATCAGCCCCTGCTGAGGTGTCCTAGTCACAGGAAGTGGGAAGGGAAAGTGAGGACTCTGCACACAACCCTCAGTGGCTCTGCTCCTTCTGACTTTATCACCCTCCACATGTCAGCTTATTGTTTTGTGGCTTCAAAGCAGCAAGCCATTGTTAAGCACTGAAAATAAAGATCTGTCTTCCAGAATCTTGAAGCTATTACTGACAAGGCGAAGGACAGAACTGGAGTCATTATAATACAGTGCTTTTCTTCTCTCCCTCTGTTTTTATTTTGTACTTGAAAACAAGGCAGCCAACTCCAAGTCCACAGCACAAGCTCAAGTCCAAGGTCCATTCGTATTTTCTACTTTCTGGTACTTTGTGGTGGGTGTCCTCATCTGCCAGCTGAACCCCGCATCTTCAGCATTATCCAGGAATCTGCTAGAGAGGGAACTTCTCAGGCCCCACTCCAAGCCCACCACATAAGAGTCTGGGGTGAATGGAAAGGTGAGCGGACACCATCATGCTAAACAGCACAGAATTTGTTTTTAGATGAAAAGCCACATAGAGGAAAGAATAGAAGGAAGTTGGAAATGCACAGGGTGCAGAAACTGGTCCTCACCATGAAAGGAAAGCAGACACAAGCATTCCAGGGGCTGGAAACGCTGGCTGCACACATACCACTTTTTTTTTCAGCCCACAGTGTCTTTTTATTTTTAATTTCACTTAAAAATATAAACTCATCCTTTCCTTCAAGTGATCTTACAACAGAGCACTTCCGAGGCTGTGCTTCACCAGGGCTGGATGTCTTGTTATGATGGAGCAAGGGTCTCTCTCATCCAGGGCACCTACCTTACCCCTTTGTGCCACTCAACAGTCAACAATGCCCTGGGAGGGCAGGTGAGATAGAAGGCTTTGCTTGTTTGTTTTGTTTTTAGAGTCAGGGAGGGTTTGCTGACACTCTGGTTGTCCCCAACTACCTAGCCAACGCTGACCTTGAATTCCTCAACTTTTTGCTTCCTGTTTTCCAAGTGCCTGGACTACAGGGGCGCACCATCATGCCTGGCTTAAGACAAGGCAGCTTTTCGACAACTGTAAACACACCGCAGCAAAAGGAAATGTGAGAAGCGTCTGTGCGCACTCTGTGTTCTAACATTTTCTTCCTCATCCTGGTCCTGTCACTCACACCCAGGACTGTGTGTCCCCGACACCATGTGGCCCTGTTCTGGGGTTTGTCTGTCTCTCCAGCTAGTTTGTAAGTTCTATAAGGACAGAGACCAAGATGATCTTAATATTGAAACCCTTGGCAAAGTACCTCGTTCTTCACAAGGACCCAATGAGCATAAGGAAGACAGGCAGGCAGGAAGATGGCTAATAAAATACAGTATCCCTGCTCTCTGAGCCTGAACCATGGGGCCTCAGAGTTCTTCTCAACACAACACTACAAACAACTGCCCTACATCAGTCCTCCTTAAATTCAAACCCTAGTGGTCCAGGGGAGATGGAGAAGTCCTTGGTTTTCTGGCAGGAGCTAACGCTGGCAGAAAAGAGTGAGAGGAGAGGCTGCTGGTGGCAGGCAGAATACAGCATCTCCCTAAACTGCACTTAGCTCCAGGGTACTGGTCACAGGTTACTGGTTGGGGTCACTGGGATGCAGGTGACTTAGGAGATTTGTGGAGCTGTCACCAGAGTAGCTCCTGAAAACAAAACCCCAGGCTGGCAGGAACCCTTCCCTGGGCTGCTCAGCTGCAAACCAGATGGGCTTAGCCAGTGGTCACCTCCCTCACAAACCTCAGTCTTTGGCAAACATGGGCACACATTGCCACCCAGTGGTTATGGTTGGTTACAGGAGAAGGATAAAGAAAAGCGGACAACCACAATATCCAAGGAATGGATGCGTGAGAAGATAACAACTGGAATTATTTTATTTAGCCTTTCTCAGCTAACCAAAACACACATTCATATTATTGTATATAAAGTACTGTGGGAAACTCAGTGCAGAAAAAGGAGACTCAAAACCTTTAAAGATGCTACCATGTACTACTAGCCAAGAAAGAATGACCAGCTTGGGAATTCAGCTCAGATCCCTGGGATCCTATCCAGATGTTTGACCAGCTGGTCACACGAGTCCCCTCCAGTCAATTACTTTTCTTGATGTTTCTAATCAACAGTGTTATATATGTGACGCTGTAAGCTTTTACATTTAATATTAGCTCATAACTCAGGAGCCTAAACCATATGTTTTGGGTGAGAAAGAAATTGATGACTTATCAGGAGATTGAACCCAGGCCACTGGCTGCTCTCCAGGCATTCTGCCAGCTGAGCTGCAAAGCGAGTGCCTGTTACCCACTCTCTTCAGTTACAGAGGGAGGAGGGGACAGAGTGGGGCAGAGCACCAATGTGTGGCAGCATGCAAGGAAATCTGAGCAATGTTTCCTTATAAAGCAGGAGCCTTGTGTTCTTTTAAGTCAGTAATGGTCAGGGTGTTCAGTGTTTTAGATGTGTTTATGATTTTATGGAGGAGGGGGAAATAATGGGGAGAAGACACTGACTACACAACCATGAGAAGGCACTGAAATGGCATAGTGGTTGAGTGTTGCAGATGAGGGGAGCTCATGGTTTAAAGGTACTGCCTTAGAGGTGGGGGAAAGGCTCAGTGGCTAAAGTGCAGCCATGTTACAGGACCTGCATTCAGATCTTCAGTACCCATGTAAGAGCTGAGCACACCAGAAGACATTTCTGTAACTCCAGCACTACAAGCCAAGGGGGCGGGGTGCACAGAGACAGCCAAGTCCCAGGGGCCCACCAGCGCCAGTATAAGCCAAAATATCAAGCTCCAGGTTTAGGGGCAGATCCTGTTGCAAAAAAAGTAGTAAAGTAGAAATGTGTTTAAAGAAAACATGCTGACATCAGTCTCTGGCTACTTCATGTACCTGAACACTTACACAAACATGTGCACAAATACACACATGAGCACAGAGATACAGACTTGATCCAGGCATGAACATGCCTGTAATCCCTAGCACCTTGGATGCTGAGGCAGGAGGATCACTACAAGACTGAGGTCAGCCTGGGTTATGAGTTCAAGTCCAGCCCATGAGACAAATTGAGACTCTGTCTCAAACAAGCAAGCAAAACAAACAAACAAACAAACAAACACGCTGTCATTTCCTCTGCTTGGCTGGGCAGTGAGGCCCATTCACTGAAGGAGTGAGGTAGACTACAGAGAGAGAGAAAAGAAGACTTCTGGGTTTTGCTTTCTGAAAGCCAGGCTTCCAGGGGAATGAGGATGACAAGGTACCCCACCTTCATGAGGGTTCAAACTCATAAAGGATCAGAGACATTTTTGCCCTCTTGCACCCCTCTAGAAACGCACACCAATCATTAGAGCAGGGGGCAGAAATTGGTTGGGTCCTGTGTCTGACTTCCCGACTTAGAATCCTGGAGAAGGGTTGCTGGGGAGATGGCATAGCAGTTCCCAGCACTTACCTCTCATGTAGAGTACCAGAGTTCATCTCACTGCACCCAGAGGAGGCAGCTTGTAGCTGCCTGTAACTCCATTTTCAGGGATTAGATGTCCTCTTGTAGGATCTGTAGGCACAAACCAAATGTGGCGTACACACACACACACACACACACACACACACACACACACACACACACACACACATATTCACGGACCTTTACACTTACAAAAATTAAACAAATAAAATAAATCTTTTAAAAAAAATCATTTCCTAGGAAGGGAATAGACCTGGGCCAGGCAGAGCTTGGTCTGACCCAGTTGAACCCAGTGATTATGTAGGAGATAAGCCCTAGGAAGCACTGAGCAAAACACCTTAAGTCATATAAAAAACGTACTTAATAACTGGCCATTCTTTCTGAGTTATCAGATGACTGAACTGTGAGGGGCTTCGACAATGGTCCACTTCCTCTGACGGGTAAATGCCCAGCAAAGGGCAGCCAGCGCCGAACCTGCTCGCTCTTTCGTTCTATCCATTCTCATCCCAAGCTTGGTGTCTTGCATCATGTCAGCTGGTGGCAAGCATCATGTGAAATTAAGCTCTGTTAACTTGGCTGGGCTATAGCTCCAGATAGTTCATTTACCATTGATTCCAGCTGCTTCTGTGAATGTGCTTAGAGAAAGCATGATTCAGTTGCTCTTCTATTTCTGTGATCATACCATGACGAAGGCAGCTATAGAAGGAAGGGCTTATTTGGGCTCATGGTTCTAGGTCCATCAGAAACCATCCAAAGCAAAGAATTTTGACAACTGTCATCAGGAACATCTCGTGCAGTAAGCAGGAAATCAAGACACATGAGAATTGCATGTGGCTTTTGAAACCTCTCAGCTTGACCCCCAAGTGACATACTTCCCCCAGAAACCTTGACTTCCTAAACTACCCAAACAGCCAACTTGGGACCAAATTACTCAAATGGCAGACTGTAGGGAACAACTCAGTCAAATGACCACAGGAGATGGCATTTTTCTTCAAACAGCACACCTCCTGATCTGGGAGATGCAGAGTTGGTTTTTGGGTGGAGAGAGGGAGATGGACAGAGCATAGGTAAGTGAGGGTGGGTAGCAAGTGCTAGTGGTGTGGGGACTAAGTACTTGGGTGGGTGTGTCGTAGTAAAAAGAAATTCTTTGCCCCAGTTCAGCAGGAAATAATTATCAGAAGACTTGTCCTAGCCCCTTAAGTTGGGGTAGATGGTTTTGGTCATTTTGTGAGTTATAGATCTGTTGTCATTTTAGGGGATGATTGCAAATAATTATGGTCTTGGAAAGGGAGGAAATGAGACAGGCAGCTTAGACTCAGAGGTTTCTATCATTCCTTTCCTTTTCTCTATCCTTCTTTCTTTCTTAGGTAAAAGGAAGGGGGTTGAGGAGAAAGGGGGGATGTAGAACTATCATATAGAAAAATACAATAAAAGGGTAGATTATCAAATCTACTCTTCAATTTAGAGCTATTTTTATTCTCAAATAAGGTTATTTTGTTTACATTGCTATGGATTATAGATTATAGACACAAGTTTAAGGTTTTCATTGGTATAAGTCTTTGTATATTGATACAAAATTTAAGATTGATTTTGTTACAACATAATGTATGTATGTTTCAACTCTTGTATAGTTATTGGGCCTATGCAACTCATCTAAAAATAAAAAGTTTAGTCCCAGTCCTTTTGATAACTGTCATTGCAAACTGTTTAGGATAATGCAAGTTAATCCTAATCAAGTAATACAAGTCCATAGTCAATCAAACTCGTGGTCTTGTTCGATACTAGTCTGGATTATCACAGAAATATACACACTGGGTTGAACAGATAATAGGTAGCTGGAAACAGGCAATGTTTGCTTGTCCAGATATGCTAAAAATAGATCAGATGGTCTTCAAACCTCAGAGACTCACAGAATGTGGCATTTAAAGATGTTTTATTTTATTAATTTAAGGCTTTTTTTTTTTTTTTTTACATTGAGACATGTCAACTCCTGGCAGTACCCCATTAGATTTGGGAGAAGAAGATGAGCATCAGAAACCTCCATATGGAGTTGCTTCAATTGTGGCAAGCTAGCCACTAGGCAAAGAAAATATCCTAACTTCATCTACAGACAGAATACTATACAAAATGGACAAATGGATCCAGGGAAGTCTACTGCCAAGCTCTGCCAATACAGTGTAAACAAGTCCTTCATAATTCTTGCTTTACATAAGATCTATCAGATATTCTGGACCATAAGGCTGAAGATGATGCTCCAGTGTTTTAGAGAATATTCAGAACAGTCAGCTGTCTCTGTCAAATCTTAGTCTTGGAAGCTGCTGCTTGCATTTCCTACGTACTCAGATAATATTTATTGCTTCTTAGGTCCCTGATGGAGTTAAATACTAGATAGTTACAGCCTCGCAAATAAGTTTAAATTGTTTAGGATTTTAATAGATGTGTTTAGGTCTAAAAAGATGTTTTTAGGTTAGTAGTACAAGTCAGGTTAGAAATTGATTTAGATGCGGAACTCTGAACTCACCAAGAGAGGATAGGTAGTAAAATACTTTCTCCTGAGTTGCCAAATACAAACAGACTGAACTTTTTGAATGTGATTCTTCCCTAATAATTTTCTTGTTTCATAATTGTTATAATTATATTCGATTTATATTTGAAAGGAAAAGAGTCTTTTATTGGACTAAAAAAGGAATTGTAGAGAGACTATCTTGTGTATTGTATAGATGTATCACCTGTCAATTAAAAAACCTATGGCCTATAGGAAAAGGTAGAATAGAAGGTAGGACATCCAGGAAGCAGAAAGAATTCTGGGATAGAGCTAGGAACGGGAGATTCACCTGGAAAATGTGACAAGACATAAGCATGGGACCTGAGCACAGGTAATCAGCCATATGGCAGAATGTAGGTTAAAATAAATGGTATAATTTGAGTTATAATCTAATAAGAGAAAAGCCTAGCTATGTGGCCAAATTATTTGTAAATATATTTTGAGTGTGAGTCTTATTTCTGAGAACATGAGACTGGGAGGAAGAACCAGGCTGTAATTTCTACATGGATATCTACTGGACAGTTGAAGGTTCTCGTTATGCTTTGATTGAGGAATAAGGGTATTGTTCACATTTTCCAGCCTTTTAAACTATGCCTATGATAGGTGAAAATTAGAAAAGTGTCCCCTGTGCCCTGTCAGAGCAAACTGGGCAGGTGCCAATTGCTCACCTGTACTGATCCTCAGTCCCAGTTAGGGGACTGGTATGTCTCTGTCCTGTCACTCTGTAGACACTGGAGCCTGTGCAAAATGTTACCCTTGGGGGTATGTGTAATATATGCTTTAAGCACACCCTAAAGCCATGGAGCAAGGAGAAGCTCACTTATAGGTCATGACTAGCTCCTCAATGCTCAATTCTGGAGGATTCTCACAATGACTGGCTTGCCCAGAACTGGAGAAGTTGATAAGGGCCAAGATATACACACTAGAGGGTGGAAAAGGCCAGGCCTTGGGATCAAAGATGAGACTCTAGAACAGGGTTCGGGGTGGCCACCACGTAGATGGTCTGCCAGGGGTAGGTTCAGGTAGTCAAGCCAGGTGTGGGATGAGGAAGGTGTGGTGGTATTCAAGAGGGTTTCTGGCCCAAGAGTGCTGAGAGAAGGTAAGGCCATAGTATACGAAGAACCATTCACCTCCCTCCGGGCCACTGCTCCTGCTCCAACACTCACAGTTGAGACAGAACTAGCATGTGTGTTTATGAGTGCGTATGTAAAATTAGGTTATAAAATACAAATATGTCATGCATATATGTGAAAGAACTCCTACACCAGAGTAAATCATCCATATAATTCTATCTTTATTGGTGATCATAGGGTACAGGGTGTCAAGAAAACTTGACCTCTTCTACTCCAAAGGCTACTTTGCTGTTTAACTTGCATACCTCTCTGATCACAAGGTGGGATCTATTTACCTCTTCTTTGGTTCTAGCTGGATGCTATCTAAGACTTACTTTGAGTTATGGGTTCATCGCTCTATAAGTACTGTGGTTTCACTTCAACTCTTTGAAAACTAGCTACCACAAGAAGCTCAGCCTGATCACGGAAAAGGGACAGTCTACATGGATGGAGAAGCCACTTAGAGACTAGTGGCACCTCAGCCCACAGTCAATATCACAATTCCTAGCTTGGAAGACCATGTTGGACATACCACTCCCCATTGAACACTCTAGGAAAATAAATCCTCAAGTCGAAGTGACAAGCCACCCTTCTGAGTGTATCCGTCTGTGAGCAATAAAGGGTGGAAATGATCCCAAGCCACTGGGTTTAGGGTAGTCTCCATATATGACAATGAACAACTAAGTAAAAGGAAGTGGGTAGCTTATATTAATTCAGAGTGTCACTGGGTTCTGAAAGCCCATGACCTAAGTTTCCACTTCCCAGACATTTCTGACAGTCAGGCTCTCTCCCCTTCAGCAAGTCAGGAGACAAGTTTATCCCATCGTGTCCTTTCCTGGATGCCAGTTTGACTGAGTGATTCTTCATCCCGTCAAATTGTCAATATTGACCAAGATGAACTATATTTACAGTCAAAACCTGTGTCTCAGGCTGGGGAAATGGCTCAGAGAGTAAAACACTTGCCACTTAAATATGAGGATCTGAGTTTAAATCCATAGAGCCCATGTAAAGTCAGACACAATAGCAGGTATGTTATGTACGGTATGAACTATGATAGCCATATGTTTAGTTTTGAAGGTGTGACTTTACTAAGCACAGCAAGCCAAAGCAAAAGGAGAGAGAGAGAGAGAGAGAGAGAGAGAGAGAGAGAGAGAGAGAGAGAGCGAGCACAAAAAGACAAATTGGACACTCAAAATATTCAGCAGAAATCAACGGGGGAAGTCCCTTTGAAGCAGCCAGATAGTGTTTTCAAGCAAGTGTTCAGGACCCCAGCTTTACCTGAGTAGAGGCCTCTGAATTCAAGACTATTACAGCTTTCAGCTGTGAGGTGCATCTCCTGCTGCTGGTGAAAATGATTCCTATATTTTAAAGTATGTTCAGTTTGGGGATATCTGACAGACATGTGCTAGGACAACAATAACACGGATCCACTTTTTTGTGTGTGGGATTTAGAATGAAAACATTCTCTGAAATGGATTTGTTTGTTGTTTTGATTTTTTCAGACAAAGTTTCTCAATGTAGTCCTAGCTGTCCTGGAACTTATCCTGTAGACCAGGATGGCCTCAAACTGATTCACCTGCCTCTGCCTTCCCAGTGCTGAGATTAAAGGCATGTGCCACCACTGCCTGGCTTCTACATGGAATTTTACTGTAATTCCTAACATATTTTTTAAACTGTGCCAGATGTGCGGGTGTAGACCTTTAATTCTATCACTCAGGAGGCAAAGGATAGTGGAACTCTGTGAATTCAAGGCCAGCCTGGTCTATATAGAGAGCTCCAAGACTGCCTGGGCTACATAAAGAGACCCTGTCTCAAAATAATAAAATAAAAAGAATGTGCAATTGCTTATTTTTAATATTTGTAGGAGTTGTGGTGTCAAGAAAAAAATAAAATGGGATATAGCATTGGTGTGGGGACTTTAAAATGGAGTCAAAAGTTCCCAGACAGGCCACAAGCTAAAACTCTGAAGTGGGCTGCAGATATGCCGTTCCTCAGATCCAGTTGTTTTTTCAAAGATTGTTAACCTCTCCTGACCCCTACAACAGACCCTCTCCTCTGAAACACTCAAGAGACAAAGACAGCATCCAATCCTCCCTTTTAAAGAAATGGCTTAATTTTTGCCAGAATCAACCACAATTCATGATTAAAAGATATAATTTAAGACAGGTGGTAGTGGTGCACGGCTTTAATCTCAGCACTTGGGAGACAGGAGCTGGTGGATTTCTGTGAGTTTGAGGCCAGCCTGGTCTACAGAGTTCCAAGCCAGACAGAGATACATAGAGGACACTCTCTTGATAAAACATGGGTGTGTTAAAACCTTTAGGGGTTCAAACAATAAATGCAGCCACTATCTTGTAAAGCTCCAGATATTTAAGATTTCATGAATGTGATTTACCTAATATCAATCCTAATTAACCCCGAGCAAATGTAATTCTTTTTGTTCTTGGCTAGGTAATAGTATGTTACACCCTTTCCTGTGTATAAACCCTGCCCCTCACTGGTATGATTACTTCAAGTAGGATGGTAATTGTCACAGAGCCAGTTTCATATTCAGTGAGGCTTCCAAGTAAATTACACCCCCCCCCCCCATTCCTCAAGGGTGCTTTCTGCATTTCTAGTGGCTTCAAAAGAGATTTCTGTGGTGGAGAAATCCTAAAGAGACTCTGAGGAGGTAATAGGTCTTTTTCTCAAATGACCTACACTGGGACACCGAATGTTACAGTGACTTGCATATAGTCAGCCTCTCAGCCTGCCCTCCCTCTTTCTCTGCTAGCCTAGATCCACTAAGAACCCCAGGCTGGCCTTGAGCTCATGGGAGCCATCATGCCTGGATGTTATTATTTTAAATGTATATGGACATTTTTCATCAATGTACTCCAAGTGCCTAACTGACACCTGCTAGGGTCAGAAGATGTGAGGTTCTGTGGGACTGTTGTCGTGAGTCACATGTGGGTGGCTGGCAACAGAAGCTCAGACCTCTGAAGAGTAGCCAGTGTTCTTGAATTATGAGCTCTCTATCTAGTCCCAGCATTAAAAAAAAAAAAAAAAAAAAGTGTGTGTGTGTGTGTGTGTGTGTGTGTGTGTGTGTGTGTGTGTGCACGCGCGCATGCCCGCCTGCCCACCCGCCCACACGCCCAGGTTGGGAAAGGGTCTCATGTAGCCCCAGGTTCACCTCCAACTCACTATCTTGATTGTCATGCTTCAGCCTAAGAGCCACCTGACACCACTCCCTGAAAATTTGTTTAAATGCATTTCCTGCAGGTGGCAACATTTTCTTCTGTATAAATTTCTACTATTTATTCTGCGTATCTCTTTAGTGCCACTCAAAGTGCCAGCCATCGAAGGGCCTTTAGCCGGCCCAAACATGGCAAACATGGCTTTGGCAGGCTTTGCCTTCTCCCCCATACCCTCTGTCTTGTAAAAACCATTAAATTACATCTCTAAAGCTAGACACCAAGATCTATTCCTTATTCGACCTTTTTCTTCTTCTTGAGGCTGACCACCAAGGTCCAGCTATCAAAGCATTGAAGTCCAGTCCCTTGAAAAGCCCCCTTTGGCTCACTAATTAACATACACAATCAAAACAAACCAACTCATCCTAACACAGGGTTTTCTCCTTTTTCCTTTATAAACTGCCATTTGCCTCTGGGCCGGTCTCCTCCCTATCTAGAAGCAGTCCTTTGTGCCTCAGGTGCAAATAGCCCTCTCCCTTTTCTCTTGACCCTTTTCTCTTCTCCCTAGTCGTCTATCTCCTCTCTTTGTCTCGTATTCCCTGCCCTTTATCCCTCTGGGAAAAATAAATCTCCTTTGTGCTGAGAACTTGGTCTTGGAGTGTTTTGTCGACTTTCGAGTTCCCTACAGCCATGTTATTCTAAATATCTCCCAAAGATAAGCACTATTAACTATTTCCGTCTTTAAGTAAGGAATGCAAGGCAGAGAGGACCGGCTCATAACACCAATAAAAACCAACACTACGAAGCTTACTTAGTCTTTTAACTTTTATTCTTGCCCCAAAACAAAGAATATCATTTGAAATGTGTTTTTATGGTGGAAATCAAATTAGCTAGATCTAGCTCCCGTGCGATCTTCGCCATTATCATAAACAAGAACAAGGCAAGGCTTGAAGTACTTTTGTCTAAGGGCACTGCTCCTTACAGCAGAAAAAGACTCACTCCTTTCCCAGTAATGCCTTTCGAGTAGTTGCACTCCCAGAAGTCCCGCCTCCGCCAAATGACAGTATCCGGAAAACGTCAACACTGGGAAAGCCGGAATGGGTGAGGGGGCAGGGCCTCCGGCGACGCTCTAGCTTTCGCTTAGTCTACGTCAGCCTCGATTGACAGGCTCCGAGCTCCAAGGCTCCTTACGATTGGATGCGGCGCTTTGGATGGGCGGGCCGCTAGAGTTGCGGCGCTCTGATTGGTCAGTTCCGCCATGCGGGCGGAGAGGCGGTGCTTGTCGCGGCGCGAGGGGTCCGGCTGCCTTGTCAGCCTGGTGTGGACGGGTGTGCATGTGGGCGCTCCGTTCCCTGCTGCGTCCCCTTGGTTTGCGCACTATGTCGCAGGGTTCGGCTCGTCGGCCGCGGCCGCCCAAAGACCCACTGCGACACCTGCGCACGCGGGAGAAGCGCGGTCCGGGCTGGGGGCCCGGGGGCCCGAACACCGTGTACCTGCAGGTGGTGGCGGCGGGCGGCCGGGACGCGGGCGCTGCTCTCTACGTCTTCTCAGAATACAACAGGTCAGAGAGGGCCGACAGCCCCGGGGGTCTGGCCCCAGCGCCACGTGCTCGGGAGGCCTTCTCCTGTTCAACCATGTGTGTCCCTTACCTCCCTTAGTCAGCATCTGTGTAAAAACTTCCCATTGCCTGTGCCGGCGGTGAGTTTTGGCGTGCCCTGAGTCTCACCATCTCAAAGCGGGGGCCTCACTGTGAGTGTGTAGGCTAGACCGATTTCATAAGTTGATAGGGAAAGGGATTTCTCCTCTATTCCGAACTACACTCTTCCGTCACTAACCAAAGAGGGCTCAGAACCTACTAGCCAATGTCAGAACCCTGCCATTTTGCTTGTAGTTATTTCTCTGTATCTACAATAAAGCATTTTACAGAGTATACTTGTAAGTACAGTAATATTCCTCCCATAGGTACCTTTTTAACTGCGGAGAAGGCATCCAACGACTTATGCAGGAACACAAGTGAGTCAACACCTGGCTTCTGGGGTGGAGATGATTTTGGGCTTGAAAGCTGAGGTGAGAGGCAGATGAGACTTCTCAGCAGAAACGATCTTTGGGCAGATTTGTTTCATCTTGCTGAAATGTATGTTTTTTTCTTAGACTCAAAGTTGCTCGCTTGGACAACATATTTCTGACTCGAATGCATTGGTCAAATGTTGGGGGATTGTGTGGTGAGTATGTGTTTGGAGGTTAGAGGCTGGTGGGAAGTTTCTGGGAGCTTAACGTGGCTTGCAGCTCTTTTGTTCATCTTCCTAGGCCAGGAGAGCTAGAATTCCTTGTATACTAGCTTAGTCAGCTTGAGTAGAGAGTGTGAAAACTTAAACTCAGAAAAGCAGGTCTTGATATGGTTACGACCTCTGCCCGGACTACAGATTTAACTAGAGAGTGTCCTGGTGGTGATCAGACATCTACTGTCATCCAGACTGTCGCAGCCAGATTTTGAAAGCACAGTGGTATGGACAGAGGATAAGAATGAAGTAGTGGACTGCCACCCTTTTCATAGCTGATCCTGCTATGATGCATGGTTAGACTAATGCTAACATTATTTTCTCTTTATGTATTGTACAGTTGCTTATACTCAAGAATAGGGACACGTAGGTAAATAACTAGTATAGCCAGAAGCACCCCACCAACCACACAAACACATACACACACACACACACATACCCGGGCAGGGCCTGTATGCTAAGTTGAGAGAGCTGATTTTGTATTTTTATTTATTTATTTTCTTTACATTCTTCTAAGGAATGATTTTAACTTTAAAGGAAACTGGGCTTCCCAAATGCGTTCTCTCTGGACCGCCACAACTGGTGAGTGTCTCCTGGTCACCTGTTAAAACCACCTCCTTTTAAAATGATAACAGTCTTCATTTTTGTAACATAACCCTCCACCTTCAAGGAGAACAGGTAGTAGAGTAAACACATTTCCTTTCATAGTATATAAACACTAACTGTGTATTCCTGGGTAAGTACTTTGCCTCTCAACCCCAATTTCTTAATTATAAAGTGGTCAGAATGTTCCGTAGGCTGTTAAGGATTGAATGAAGTGGTACACGGGGGGGACTAAATCACTTTAGATATGGCACCAAAGAAGGACTTAATGAATGACAGCTTTTGTTCTTTCTTAGTAAGCTTTAGACATCTAACTCTGTCTAAATATGTGTCTCTCTATCTCCTTGAGAACTCACTCTCTGTGTACTGAATTAGCCTTGCTTGTCAGGTCCTACTTCTCTGCAATCCTCCTCTGTATGGCAGCCAGAGCATGGTGTACACGCAGCACACCACGTCCCACCCTAAGGCTTCTTATGTGATATGTGTGATCCACAGGGTGGCTTTTAAATCCCATAGGCCCAGGCCGCTGTTCACACTTCTACCTGTGTCATCAAACTGGAGCCACAAGGGCCAACACTGACCCCCTGTCTTGCTTTCAAATGTCATTCCCTCTGAAGCTGTATCACACAAATTGGTGTCCACCCTGTGCCTTTCATTCTTTCAGAGTACCTAATTGTTACTGAGTTGTTTGCATTATTGTATGTTTCCTCTCCATCTCTGTTCTAATGAGAGCAAGAACTTCATGTCTCTCAGTGTTGCTAAACGGTGGTATCTAATGACACTGGGCATAATAAAGATCTGCCTGGATGAAATTCAAAGTTCTAGCTAAGTTTTGTGTTCACATAGAGTACGTATAGAACTTACTTGAATACCTTACTGTGTGGTGTATTTAAAACATGACTTCTTGCTTATTTTTTAGGAGAAATATCTAGAAGCAATCAAAATATTTTCTGGTCCATTGAAAGGAATAGACCTAGGTATGTTGTTGACTGTGACCTCTTGTCTCATATTTCTCCTTGCATGAACCCTGCTTTGCAAATTAAAATCCATCCAGAACTGCCTTAAAGCAAGTCTTAGAATCACATACTTCCCTCACATGCAGTGGTTTTCTTAAGAGCCATGGTTCTGTTCTTTCCTGGTTCCTTCGCTTACTTTTCTTTTTGATGATTTATTTATATTTCACATGGCTTGGTATTATGTCTGTATGAGGTGTCAGATCCCCTGGAACTGAAGTTACCGGCAGTTATGAGTTGCTGTGTGGGTGCTGAGAATTGAACCGAGGTCCTCTGGAAGAGCAGCCACTGCTCTAACTCTCTCCAGCCCCTCTTGCTCCTCTCATGCCTCAAGAATACTGGCTGGGCAGGCAGGAAGTACTTTAATCTGGTACATGCCTGCATTCACTCTGCATCTCTCAACCTCCACTCTGGCTCAGGCTCCTTCCCCACTCCGAAGAGGTGTTTCTTAGGGCCTTGAACTCCTTGTAGGAGGAGGTGGTATGAGGAGTCTTTGGCCATCTTTGTAGCTGACCTTTATCTCCAGCTCTGCTGGGAGGCCCATAACCTTGATGGGAAGAGGTATGAATGAAGAGACAGAGGATCCTGGAGCCAGCAGCCACCCCGTAACCCCCCTCCCACTCCACTCCCACCTCCGTTGGCCTGTCCGTGTAAAGCACTGACAGTTTTATTTCAGAACTTATACCACTTCTCATGGCTGAGAAGATAGAGTTCATGGCTGGCTGGTAGTCTTGTTAACCCAGAGCTCTTGCATTTAAGCACGGTGTTGGTTTATCTTTTCTTACTGGATCCTGTGCAGTGCTCAGAGCATGACTTCCCTTGACTCTGCTCCATATAAAATGGCTGATGAAAAAACAGCTATGTTAAAGCTTCCTGGAGAACCTGGTTTTGCTGGTATATTCCCATTA
Organism: Uromys caudimaculatus; assembly: GCA_028551405.1. Classification (NCBI taxonomy): domain Eukaryota; kingdom Metazoa; phylum Chordata; class Mammalia; order Rodentia; family Muridae; genus Uromys; species Uromys caudimaculatus. Next base: position 52,675,762 of record CM052710.1, on the reverse strand, counting down.
GCACTCTGAGGCAAGTCCGTGGTCATCGGTGGGAACCCTGGAGGTTCATTTTCCCACGCCTTTACTAATGCACTCCATTTCTTGACCTGTGTTTTTCCTGCAGCTGTGAGGCCTCACTCTGCACCAGAATACAAGGATGAGACCATGACTGTTTACCAAGTCCCTATCCACAGTGAGTCTGAATCTCTGGAGCATGTTGTGCTGTGGTTCTTAATTACAGGGAATGTGGGTGAGGAGAGTCTGTGAGGACTTGGTGTGAGTGGCCTGTTTGGGACCTTAGCCTCTTATGGACAAGACTATGTGCACTCAGGCTGGCAAGTTCATTTCCCCAGGGTTTGTTTGATGCAGATATAAGTGTCTTTCTTAGAGACTTTTAAATAACTGCAACCTAGAAGAGAGTCACTGGGAGCTGAGAAGCTCCAGCTATGCTTCATGGTACCAGGACCAAAAGACATGGCACTGAGTTGGAAACAGAGATGCTCTGCGCGCCGCTCTAGCTAAACAGCCTGTGCTGGGTTTACTTACATTCAAAGAGAGGACCTGGTGGCAAGGAGATGCCAACTGTCATGATCTTGCCACCTGCTGAGGTGTTATGGAGGAGCTGAGAGAGCTAACAAAGGCAGAATGGAGGAAGGAACTGAGGTTTTTGCTGGCCATGGGTGTTCATGAGCATTGGCACCAGTGCCAGTGCTTAAGGCCAGCAAGGGGATGGCCCAAGGCCTCTTCACTCACTTTCCCTTTCTTATTTCTTCACAGCACTCTCTTCTTTGTAGAGCACACCATAGTTTACTGTCGTGTGTTTTCCTGTGGCTGACACTCGCCCAATTCTGCTGGCCAGTGTTTTTCCTTGGAGACCAGCAGGTCCTAATTGTGTGCCTGAAGGAGCAAATGCAGTTTCTGTTGAGACCAGTTGTGTTTCAGCTTCTCATAACAGCACTTCCCCCTCTTGATTTTGATACTTAAAAGCTGCAGAATTTTGCTCCTTTTAGTGATGGGTATCCCATGGGCCTTTTTTAGATCAGACAATGGTGATAACTAAACTAGTCTATAGCCTGGATGCTTTTAGTCAAACGGTATTGAATCTCTTCTGTGGGCAAGGCCATGAAGCCAGGGAGAGGCCTGGAAGCTGGTTATTTACTGCTGCAGGAAAGGAGTGCTGGTGTGAAAGATGTTAGGGAGCTCGCACATGTGAGCACCTTGGCTGCAGTTATGGGGACTGTGATGTGATGACTTCCTATGCTGCCTAGGTGAACGGAGGTGTGGAAAGCAACAGCCATCACAGAGCCCGAAAAGATCTCCCAGCAGGCTCAGTCCTGAACAGTCGTCATCGGACTCTGGATCAGCTGAAAATGGGCAGTGCCCTCCAGAGGGCGGCAGTGCAGGTAAACTGGGGAACAGGCCTTGGAGTTTTAATACCTTGTCCTTTTAATAGATTATCTCTAGGGGCTGGAGAGATGGCTCAGCGGTTAAGGGCACTGGCTGCTCTTCCAGAGGTCTTGAGTTGAATTCCCAGCAACCACATGGTAGATCACAACCTTCTATAGTGTGACCTGATGCCCTCTTCTGGCATGTAGAATAAATATATATCTATTGACAGTGGTCGTGTATGCTTTGGGGGTACAGTGATGTTGATCTATCTAGAAAGAGTCAAGCTAGCTAACATACCCGTCATCTCACCATGCTGTGTGTTATGCTGACCCTCCCTCTCAGCACTGCCTCACCCAGTGCCTCATGCATGCTGGACAAATTATGTTCAGTGAGCCACCTTTCTAACTGAGCAATTTTAAAATGAACACCGCGTGGCTTTCTGTGTTCACAGTATAGTGTGGCCTGTGGCCAGCTCACCTGAAAACTTGCACTCCTTGATCAGTTTCTCCTCTGTCCCCATCCTCAGCCTTTGGTAACCACCTATGATGTGAATTTTTCCGTTTAGAGTCTATGAATGGGTGGGGTGCCTTCACCTAAGGTTAATGACAGACCTTTGCCTCCTATGCTCTAAGTTAGGATCTTCACTGTGAGGTAGCAGTTTGCACAAGTGGATGCTTTTCTTTGTCATGCAGGAGGGGTCAAGAAGGGCGGCAGGCCTAAGTGTCAGGCCTCTGTGGCTTTGCATAGCCCAGAACTTGAAGGGTGGCAGGCCTAAGTGTCGGCCCCTCTGTGGCTTTGCATAGCCCAGAACTTGAAGGGTGGCAGGCCTAAGTGTCGGCCCCCTCTGTGGCTTTGCACTCACAGAGCTGCAGGGCCTGGCCCACTCTTGGGTATGGGGATCTTTGGTTTTGTCATTAGTGAGACAATGGTGCAGGGACAGGCTGCTTCACTTACCACAGCACACAAGTCAGCCTGAGGCCCAGCTTCTCAAGATAGCTGTCAAGATTTGCTCTGTCTGAGGAATTGGACACTCATACTGCTCTTCAGTGTTTGGGCACAGATTGGTCAGCTCCCTCTGGCTTGACAAGCCTCATTTGTATGGCAAGCTGAGAGGATTAAAGCCCACAGATTTCCCTCAGGCCTTTAGCTGTTGTCTCATTTTATTTAGGTACTTGTTTATAAAATATTACAATGAGGCCTGGCAGGGTGGCTCAATGGGTAGACATTTGCTACCAAGCCTGAGACCTGGGATTGATTCCCAAAATCCACATAGGAGAAGGAGAGAACAAACTTGGGACAAATAAAGTTTTCCTCTGACATCTGCATAAGCACAGTGTCACCTGCTCCCACAGTTACATCTACCCCACCCCATAAATAAATGTAAAAAATGAATTAAACATTGCAACTTATTTTATCCTGCCCCCAGTTGTTAAGCCAAATGGGATGTGTAAAGTTTTAGTTGCTGTTATGCTAGATTTCTGGTTGGAGTTTCCTTTCTCACCTTTTCCTTCTGCTCTCTCCATAGAACTGGAGCCCTGAATCTGTTGGGCAAGCATTCTCTTACTGTGCTAATTTTCTTTTTATTTCTTTGAGATAGCAGTCTGAGCTGGCTTTGAACTTTTGATCCCCCGTCTCAGCCTCTCAAGTCGCTAGGATTATAGCCACGCATATCCAGGCCTGGCTGGGGTTTCACCTTTTCTATTCAGTTATTGTTGACATAAGGATAAAGAGGTACAAGATTAATGTCAGGGTCCCCTTCCACTTCAAGATGGGGTCAGCAATGTCCCTTTAACATACTGAAGGAAGATAAGGGATAGTAATTTGAGAAGCATGTACAGCTTTCACATTCACATTGTTAAATTTGCTTTTCCTCAGGTGTCAACGGGAAAGCATGGGGCAGGGACCCCTCCTTAGTGGTAGCTTTTGTCTGCAAGGTGAGTCTTGGCGTAGGTGGGCAGTGAGGGGCATGTGGCTAGTGGACAGCAGGTGGTGTGTTCTGAGACTGTCTGTCAGCACCTGTGCAGTCATTTGCAGGTAGCTCGTGGGTTGCCTGTGTTGACAAAGAACAGAACTTCTTCTCCAAACTCCACCCATGCTTTCCTGTGTTTCAAATTCTTATCTGGTGGGGTGCCCTCTCTGTTATGTTTTATGCTGTGGGTGTCTGGTCCTCTCAGAATTCAAAAATCATTCAGGGCAGTTGTGCTTGTTTCCTGTAAGTCGGGCGTTTGAACTGTAAGTCAGGGCCCTCTTGCTCCAGTTACAGACTGGTGACCTGACTTTCCTCTCTTCCTTTTCTGCTGCCACTTCGTTTTGCTGGCAGTGCTAGAGACAGAGTCTAAGAGGCTTTGCATATCTTAGCAAGCTCTCTACCACTGAGCTACATCTCTAGTCCCTTTTCATTTTTTATTTCAGGGCAGGGCCTTGCTAAGCTGTCCCCACTGGCCTTGAGCTCTTGATATTCTGCTGAACCTCTGAAGGCTGATCTTGGTCATTCTCAGCCCTCCTTTCCCCCTTGTTAATATGATGCTTATCAATCAACTGAGGGTTAGGAAAGCAGTGAGCTAGCTCCAGTCATAGGAGCCAGAGAAAACAAGGCCTGTGGCAGCACATCTTACAGGCTGCTATTGGCTTGGGGAAGCTGTGGTGCCTCTGGGCCCTCCTTGGCATATTGTGCTTCTCCCTGTTGAGCAGGAGTCAGGTTGAATCCTGCTCAGAGATAGTACAAGTGACTTGCTGTGAAATGTCCTTCTTGTACTCAGACTCACTTGCTGTATGAGGTGAGAGACTTGTTCACTGTGGCATTTGCTCACACTTGAAAGTGCCACCTGAACCTCAGTGTCTCTGTGGTCTGCAAGTGCACAGTAAACCCATAGTCCTCCCACCAGCAACCTAGTGTGTAAGATGGGAAGGTCTAGATGCTAGAGAATGAGACTCTGGGATCCAGATAAGTCTTGGTCCTAGGAGTAACTTCTAAAAATAAACTCAGTAGTTTATCAAGATTTAAGGAAGAAAAAGGTCAAGTGTGACTCTGCAGAGACCTGAGGTGGCCTTCTGCACCATCATGTGTGAACTCTGTAGGTCAGACAGAAGCTTACAGAGTAGGATGGTTTTGCTGTAGCGTTGCTTTGTCATCTGATGAAAGGAGCATACTGGGAGTTTGTCACCAGCATGAGATCCAGAGTCTCTGTCCAATAAAATCTGATTTGAAGGATGTAAAAAACCCATTCTGTTATCTTCCTACCAGTGTCACTGCCCAGGTGTACAGCACTGACTGGCCCAGGAAGACATTACTTTGGTAGCACCCTGATGTGAGATTAGATCCTGAAACAACCCAAGTACCCAGCATTTCCCTTGGGGTTACGTAACATCCTTGCTGTTTGTTAACTGTGACATGGAAGAGTGGGAGTACACACTGTATCTTAGTTTATCTGGCTTTAATTCTAATGCCTTCCTCTTCTTGAGAATATGTATTCTCACTGTGTTTTAATGACTGTGAAGAAGTAGATACACTGAAAAAGTTAAAGTGAGCTTCAAACCCTGAAACTCTGTTTGTGTTCCCTTTATCACAGCTTCACTTGAGGAAAGGAAACTTCTTGGTGCTTAAAGCAAAGGAGCTGGGCCTTCCTGTGTGAGTGTCAGGTCCTTGGGAACTCCATGGTAGGCCTCAGTAAAAAGAAGGTTTCTCACAGAGCTTGCCTGTCTTTCAGTGGGACAGCTGCCATTGCACCCATTATTGCTGCTGTCAAGGATGGGAAGAGTATCACTTATGAAGGAAGAGAGGTGAGACTCCTGGTTTTTGTGATTTTGAAACTGTAGATGGGACCTGGACCCTGAGCCAAGCCGCTGTCTGGTTTAAGCTTACAGACATCACTTTGAAGGATGTGTGGGACAGCATGGGATTGTCTTCTGTTGGCCGCATGGTGGAATTGTTACTACACCTTTGATGCACCCTGTGATACTCTGCCTGGGCATCTCTGTATCTTGTCTGCTCACATCTGGTGGTTCTTTTTGTGTGTAGATGCTTTCCCTCAAAGTCCCTGCCTTCAAGAATGCCCTTCTCTAGCAAGTCTCCAAAGAGAGTTATGCCCTTTGTATAAGAAGGTGTTTCTGGTGTTGAAAGTACCTTCCATGCTAACCCTCCCACTAGCCACTCAGGTTTGAAATGTCTTCATAAGCTAGTGCCTATCTGATGACGTATGGACAGAGCAGGAAAGGGTGGGTGCCAGACTTACGCTCCGTGCGTTCAGTATGGGTTGTGTAATGGCAGCAGCTGCCGTAAAGGACATCTGGTTGTGGATTCTGAGCTGAGGCCGAGCTGAGTTTGTTCTGAAAGGGCATTCTGTTCCAGTAAGTGGCCTGTCTAATTTTCTAGATTGCTGCTGAAGAGCTTTGTACACCCCCAGATCCTGGTCTTGTATTTATCGTGGTAGAGTGTCCTGATGAAGGATTCATCCAGCCCATCTATGAAAATGACACCTTTAAAAGGTAATGGGATGATTTTGGCTGGGAAAGGTGAGCACCATCACTGTTCAGCACAGACATTCATGTCCTTGACATATAGTGTGTCTCTGGGAAGGCCTGGATTTTGGGTTTAAGGTGTGTCTTGATCTTACTGGCAAGATTTGGGAAGAAGTATTGTAGTTAATGGGCTTTGAAATAAACAACTGAGAACCACAAGCCATTGAAGACTAGACAAATCAACTGCAAATGGTGGCAGGGGGTGTGTGGACAACACACACGAGCAAGAGAGAGACATCTAAGTCTAGAACAAATTTCAGAATAAATGCCCAGGCAAATAAATTATTTTACCTATTTCTACCCTTTATGAGTTTCCTTCCCTCACCAACATTGAGACTAATAAGGTATGGCAGAGTGTCAAAGACCCTGTCGGTGTCCTACACTGTGCTAGGGACAGTATGAGCATTGAAACATCTCTCTGGTCCAAGTGTTGTGTCTACTGGAAAACAGCCAGATCTGCAGCTTCAGTCCTGGGTAGGCATCCCTTCACCATGTCTTCCTGGTGCTTGGAGTTAGCCTTGAACGCACTTGGCAAGTGCCCTTGCACTGAGCTTCATCTCCAGCCCTGTCCTTTTGAGACAAGAATCACCATGTAGGCTCACCTGGCTCTGATCACGTAGTCCTGCCTCAGCCTTCTGAGGCAGGGAATGGTGCACGCCACCACCCTAGGTAGAAACAAGCCTCGTGTTTGTTTTAAACTTGACCCATTTGTAGTAGCTCCTTTGCTTACTTGTTTTTTCATGAGCTGTTTATTCTATGTATACCACAAATCCCTTGTGCTCTTGTGCTTTTCTATAGCATGATAAGGGGCTCTGCCTAGGCCGCTTTGTCCTTCGTAGGGTCACTGTCCTGACCAGAGACTATCCTAATCTGCTTTGAGAAACTAGAGAGAGATGGTGTGTGTTGGGGCAAGGGTGGGTGGTGATGGAAACAGCCACTGAACAGAAATAAGTGTCACCAGGTTAGCAGACCACGCCTGGGTAGGAGGTGGTACACGTGGCAGCAGTGAGTATTCCAACAAATAGCTGTACAGTCTCCTTCCTTGCATGTCTTGAGTTTGTATCTCTTTCTAGATACAAACTCATTCTTCCTTCTGCCCAGGTACCAGGGAGAGGCCGATGCCCCTGTGGCGCTGGTGGTTCACATAGCCCCGGAGTCTGTACTCATCGACAGCAGGTACCAGCAGTGGATGGAGAGGTATGGAGACCAGCCCAGGCACAGAGGGCACCTTTTGTGGGTTTGCTGTAGTTGATTAATCCACTCTTATCTCCACTGTGCACGTTCCTTGCTACCTGCTTCAATGCCTTATAATTTACATAATTGTGATAACTATGTTTAAAGGGGTAGGGAAGGGTAAGAAAATTAGAAAAGTGGTTAGACTTTAGAAAGCCAGCCTTTCTTAAGTTATCTATCCTTTGTATGCTTAGAAGGCTCAGGGATTGACTGGTTCCATCTGAAAGGCTAAATGAACTGAGTCCATCAGGAGTCAGCAGCTAATCCTGAAGTTGTTCTGGAAGCACGTCTCTGGAAATAGCATCAGGAGGTAGGGGGCTGGAACAGTAGGGCATTTCAGCGTCCCTGTGGATGAATCTTGCCAGAGCTGTACATTCTGCAATATATGAATCTTACAACCAAAATTTTAGTACTATTAAAATATTTGTATGGATTGTGCAAGGTGCACAGATGAGGTAAGGATGGATTTTTGGTCCTTGTTTGATCAGGTGAAAGACAACTGTCCTTTTATGACTTAATTTGCCATATGAAGGATGGCACGATGAATCTTAAGGATTCCATAACTAGCAGGATTTATTGTCTAATTTTAGCTGAAGTTTTTTTTTTATGTCTAAGCCAATACAGGGCTGTTCCCATGTGGAGGAATCAGCAAATCAAGTTACCTACCTGTTTGATTTTCTTGACTTTTTCTTTTTTGTAGCTAAGATCTTCGGGGGGTCTTCCCCTATCATATCTGATCCTTCTTTCCTATTAATACAAATACAGAGCCTCTCTCCTATGATAGCATGTCCTATGCCGAGTAACCTGAAATCATCAAAGGTAGAGATTGATTCAAATTAGCAGCCTCTTTTCTCTTTAGGCCTGTTCTGTTTTAACCTCTCTCCCAGAGGATTTTTAATATCATAACCACCAAACTTATAACCACATGCATTTTAATAATTGAAATAATTCAAAGCAATCAAAGCAATCTAAACAATTACCATTATCTGTTGAGACAGTGCACCTCCACTAGTCTCTGTCTTGTTCTTAAATGATAAATTTTTAATACTGAGATCAAGGCCTAAATATATGTATCTATAACTTTCTCTTCTATGGCGATTAATACCTCTGTGGGTGTGTATACATATATATATGTATATATATATACACATATATATATATACATATATATATATATCCCTTTTCTCTTTATAAGAGTTAATATAAAGCAGTCTAAATAATTATTATTATCCATTGAGACAGTGCTCTGCCACTGTCTTCTGCCTTGTTCCTACACTTCCTTGTTCCTGCCTTCCTTAGACAATGCCTAAGTTTCTACTATCTGTCTGAGATAAAGTTATTTTCCCTATCCCCTGATCTTGACCTACATTTTAAGGTCAAAACCCTCAATTTATTCATCCATTTATACTTAAATTCTCCCTTCCATGGAATTAATATCCTTTCCTATTTTGCTTCCTATCCTTTTCTATTTACTGTATAAGCCTACCCAGGCTACCAATGTCATATGCCAGGCTAAACAATCCCAGAGTTATGGTGTAGCTCATGTTCAAAGAACCTGTTGCTTGTAAAACATAGACTTCGTAATTTTCCTTTAAAGCAATTACTATTATTTCTCCTCTCTATTATTAAAAACAATTAAATAAATTATCATTTATTTCCCCTTCTTTGGAGATTAATATCTCTGTGGATATATATATTATATCACCTTTGTTTTTATATGAGTTAAATTAATATTTCCTATATAACTTCAATTAAGTCTCTTCTATTTACTGTATAAGCCTATTCCTAGGCTATCAATTTGTCATGTTAGCTAAGCAATCCCAGAATTCCCGTGGAGCCCACATTCAAAGAACCCAGTTGCTTACAGAGCATAAACTAATTTTCCTTTAAATCAGTCCTCCATTTCTCTATCTTATTTAGACTAGCTGTCAGTGGCCTGCTTTGTCCTCAGCAGGAGCTTTCTGTTTGCTGCCTGCCTTCTCCTAGCAGGAACTGTTAGTGTTTGCTGCCTAAGCTCTTGCAGAATTGCTAGCCCACCGTTTATGTCCCTGGGTTGGCCTGGGTCTGTCTCATCCTTAAGCCATGAATCCAGAATTATGTGTGCCAGTTTAATACACCTTTTGTTGTAGTTGCAAACCTGTGTGGCTTGGGGAAGAACCATGTGACTCGGGTAAAGCCCGCAGCTCTTTAAGGAACCAATTCTCCGTACCTCCTAATCCATGTCACTGTGCGTGTCTTCCATTCTAGAATCGCCAAGTAATTTTTAATAGTCAGTTGGAGCCTAACCTGGGCCACGATCCCCAACTCTTACATGTTGGCAGTCTTTCTGTCTCTGGCCTACACTTCTCTGGCCTGGACCTTCTCCTTCTCAGGCATGGCGCTTTCTTCCTCCTCCCGAGTCCTTGCCCAGGAATCCTAGAAGTCCCACATCTGTCTCCCTCCCCAGCTATTGGCCTGGCAACTTTATTTCCAGTCAAAGCCAAGAGGGGGCAGGGACCCTCAGCATCATACATGCAGACATGCAGATTCCCTTGTGATTTTTGGAAACCTAAATAACAATGCAAGCATTGAACCAAATCCACAACATGTGGGTGGTTGTTTGGACCGATGTACACTAAGTACTGCTCTACTCACTGCCTGCCCTCACCTGAGCCTGCCTGAATTTTTTCTGGGCTTTTCATCCTGGGAATTCTGGGAAGGTTTCTTCTGAAGGGGGTCTGTGTTGAATCATGGCCACTAGATGGTTCAGTGTCCCACTCTCCACTTGTTGAGGACTCCTTGTCACATCTCTTACACTTTGCTCAGTCAGTGCAGAGGAGATCCTGGCACATCCTCCAGCCTCCCAGTGCACTTCTGTGTTTGACTTCAACTGCTCTGGCTTATTCTTAGCAGTCCTATAAGGAGAAGGTCTGCTGTCATATAACCCTGCACTAGGTTGTAGCACAGGAGAATGTTAGAGTATGAGTAGTTGGTGACCTGCAGTGCTCCTCAGTTTCCCCGCCATCTACTTCACCTCACAGCCTCCCATCCTCTCTGCCCTGAGCAGTTCTGGATCTTAGGCTCTGTCTTTCATTCCTTGTGTGTCTGAGTTAGAACACAGATTGTCTATTTTCTTTCCTCCTAGGCTGTTTTCATACCCTGTACTTGGTGATGGTTTCACATCCGTACATGAAGGTCTTACATTTCCTTAGTTTTTCCACTGTTCTTTCCATCATTATCCCATAGGCAGCACAGGAGAGACAAAAGCCTGGACTTTGGCACAGAAGCTATAGGATTATGCCTGGCTGTGTAGTAATTGTTTGGGGCAAACGACATAACTCTGAGTCTGTCCATTTACATAAGGCTTTTCATCTGCTGTCCTTTTCCTGAGGTGGAGAGATTCCCTGACAGATACTATAATGATGGATCCTTTTCCTGAGATGGGGTGATTCTCTGACAGACACTTTAATGATGGGCTGTTTCTTCCTAGGTTTGGGCCTGACACACAGCACCTGATTCTGAATGAGAACTGCCCCTCGGTCCACAACCTGCGCAGCCACAAGATTCAGACCCAACTCAGCCTCATCCACCCTGACATCTTCCCCCAGCTCACCAGCTTCTACAGTAAGGTAGCATGTCCTACATCCTTCCTAGCCAGTGGATTTCTAACCTTTGCTTTCTCACTGAGAAGTGTGTTCTCATCTTCCAGGAGGAAGGTTCAACCTTCAGCATGCCGACAGTTCGGGGTGAATGCCTTCTCAAGTATCAGCTTCGCCCCAAGAGAGAGTGGCAGAGGTGTGTGCAATTTTGAACCTATGGAAACTTCTAGGGCAGGGGTTGGGAGGGTTTTCCAAAACTGGTCAGTAGTGGTGTTCTGGAAAGCATTTCCAGCCCTGTGATTTCTGCCACAGTAGTCACCTGTGCAGCAGCAGGAAGAGCCCAGCTCCAGTCACAAGGTAGTTATTAGATAAGATCTTACTGTGTAGCGCTGGCTGGCCTCAAACTCAGAGATCTGGCCTCTGCCTCCCAAGTGCTGGGATTAAAAGTATGTGCCACTATGCCTGGTCCTGGTAAAAAGGTTTCTGTTGGTATTTCTGATACTGATGTTTTACTCATTTGGGACTTTTTTTTCTTCTTGTTTTAATGCAACAGTAAGTCTTTGATTGGAACTCAAGACTTCCTAAAGACAATTTCTAAATGTGAGTTATAGTGAGTGACTTCTTTAGGCACCCAATGATCATGCATTGCCACCTGGAATGCCCCTGGCTATAAACTCCCAGGCAAGTGAGAAGTATTTGCTGACTACTTGAGAGCGTGTGTGGGGTTTGTAATACTTCTGGCTTCCTAGCATTGTTGTTAGAGTAGATCACGTGTTAGGATGTCACTGTGAGCTGTCGTGGTTGAATAATTGCTCTGTAGTGGTATGCCTGAGGCCATGGGCATCCCTGCATACCTTCCTCAGCCCATGTGCCAGTGAAAATGTTATTCCAAGATCCTAGAGCCAGTGAGTTGATCTGGAAAGGTTGACATGGGACTGCTTTATAAGCTTCAGAGTACTTTCCTCCTTAGCTAGCTCAGAGAACCAGCCCTCTCAGTATTGGTGCTGAGTGGAGGGGGCAGCAGTACCAGCATTCTCTGGAACTAAGGAACTAGGCTCCCTGACTCCACCCAAGAGCTGATGCCAGTTTGGGTTCTGCAGATCACCAAGGTTCCCAGTTTAGTTGTGTGCATGCTCACTTTAGTTTGAGAGGTACTTACTGGAAACCTGCTTCTTAGCTAGAGCCCTTGTGGTCCTCCTAAGGGACAGTGCCTCATATGTGGACACATTTAATTATCACAGCCTTGGATGGGGGATTGTGATGCTGCAGGGAACAACTCCACTGTAAAGAAAGATTCATCTTGCCTGAGCACCAGGAAGCCCTGATTGTTGGGCTTGAGGCTAGAGAGGTTGTGACAAGCTAGGGTTGTTCAAGACTCATTCACCTTATTTAGTTGAAGAAGATTCCAGAGACTAGAACTGCCCGGGTCATTATCTGTAGGAGTGTTCTATGCCTGTATTGGTTACTTTTCTGTTGCTATGATAAAATACCAGCACCAAAATAACATATGGAAAAATGCTTATTTTGATTGACAATTCCAGAGGGGTAAGGGTTCCTCTTGGTAGGGAGGCATGGTGGCAAGTGACAATCATGGTATGGCAGGAGGTGAGAGACCATAGCCTCAGCCTCAGACACAACACCGAGAGTGAACAGGGAGAGGCAAAGCTATAAACTCCCAAAGTTTGTCCTGAATGATGTACTTCCTCCAGCAGAGCTACAGTTAGTTCCCCATAACCTCCCCAAAGGCATAGCACACATGGGACTGGGGGTCGAGGCTAGGGATGGTGTGTTTTTCAGCCAAACTATCAAGAGTACACATGGATTTATTCTGAACATCCAAATTAGCATTTGCTGAGAGGCTCTACAGACCCTTCGGGTTACCCAAGTTATCTTCCTCCGTAGGGATACCACACTGGACTGCAATACTGATGAGTTCATAGCCGAGGCCTTGGAGCTCCCCAATTTCCAGGAGAGTGTGGAGGAGTACAGGAAGAACATGCAGGAAAGCCCAGCCCCAGCAGGTGAGCCAAAGCCTTGGGCAGCCACTCCTAAGTCTCAAGCAGAGGGTTGGACAAATTGCACCCTGACTATTTAACTCAGGGCTTAACAGAAGCCCTGTATTATAACAGAAGGCCAAGGGAGGTGTTGAAGATCTTGGCACTCATGCCCCCCCCACTCAGTAAACTCTGCCTTTAGTGACAGTGTCTGGGCATTCTTGAAGGCCCACCTGTAGGAAAATGGTTTGGAGAAACCCTGTGAGACCATGGAGATCATCTGTTGCAATAGTTGCTATGGGCCTGCTCCTGCTTGGCTAAGACTGGCTGTGGAAGGTGGCTGCCATCCAACCAGTTCCATTGCTCTATCAGGGAAAACAGTTGGAGACTTTTGTGACTTCTGCACTTTGGGGGTCTTCTGAGATTTCAATTACTGATAAAGAGAATGCTGGAATAGAAGAGGGTAGGTTTTAATCTAGCCAGATGGCCCTTCCCCACCCTTGCTTTTCTAAAGGTTAGTGCTAGGTCAGCCACTCCTCTTCCTATATGTGTCCTGAAAGAACTATTTCCTGGGAGTTGCTTCATCCTTTCTGTAAATTGGTGCCCTAGTGTGTTAGTCCATGGCCATCCAATGAGGCTGGGGGCCAGCCCTGTGTACCTGTACAGCAGATGTGAGGTACATACACATGAAGTGTGCAGTCTTAATGCAAGGTAGAATACCATCCCCATGAAGGAAGTGGTGAGTCAGAGCTAAGGAAACCTTCTACGTTGTTTAGTGGGTTGTTTGTTTTGTTTTGTTTTGTTTTAAAGAAAGGCCTGAGGAATTACTCTCTTCCAGATGATGCTTTTCTTCAGTAGACTGCAGGCCTCATTGAAGTGGGACACCTTCACTGAGCAACTCTCTAGGAAAGGGAATTGGACTGGATTGCTTGTCTACCTCATGACAGAATGCTGGCTTGTAAATTCACTTGTATTTCAACAGAGAAAAGAAGCCAGTATCCTGAAATTGTCTTCCTGGGTACGGGGTCTGCCATCCCAATGAAAATCCGAAATGTCAGTTCCACACTCATCAACCTAAGGTACCATGTGTCTTAGTTAGGGTTTTACTGCTGTAAACCCATGGTGAACAGACACCATGACCAAGGCAACTCTTATAAAGGACAACACTTAATTGGGGCTGACTTACAGGTTCAGAGGTTCAGTCCATTATCATCAAGGCAGGAGCATGGCAGCATCCAGGCAGACATGGAGCTGGAGGACCTGAGAGTTCCACCTCTTGTTCCGAAGGCAGCTAGGAGAAGACTGGCTTCTAAGGAGCTAGGATGAGGGTCTTAAAGCCCACGACCACAGTGACACACTTCCTCCAACAAGGCCACACCTCCTAATAGTGCCACTCCCTCTGCCAAGCATATTCAAACCATCACACCATATTTTTCCCAGAAGCTGCTGTCCATCACAGCTTTCTGATAAACAGTCCTCTCCACTCATTGGGCTGATTGTCCTGGAGCAGAAGTAGTGCTTTGCTGTGCTTTATTTCATTTAGAATATATTATTGAGATAGGGTCTTGCTATACAGTGCTGGCCGGCCTGGAACTTCTGCCTCCCAAGTGTTGGGCTTACCTTGTCCACTTGCTTACTTCTGGGAAGCATGCAGTCCCATTCCTCATGACTGGAGACATCCCTCTGCTGTCCACATTGCTGAGGGGTGTCCCAATGAACTTGTACATTAAGCTTGTGAAGGACAGGTGACTACTGTCTTGTTTGACTGGTAAGCACATGCTGAAAGAGGTTGCTTCAGTTTTGTAGCCTACGCTACAGATCCACGCCCTGAGCTGGTATCTTAACTGGTACCTGATTTCCCCCAGCTGTATTGCTCATATACGTGCACCTGAGGTCAGACTGTGTGCACTGCAGTCCAGGCTCATCTGAGCTTGAATGCTTTCAAATCTAAGCATGGCTTCTTTATGAGTGAGAAATGTATGAAGGTTGGTTATCAAGCTGGCTTCTATTTAGGACTTCTGGTTTCTGATCCCTAAACTGAACCTGGTACCTTTGTTGAGGTGAACAAAGTCTGTTTTTTTTGTTTTTTTGGTTTTTTTTTTCCTCATGTAGGCTTTCCCCTGGAAGTCAATGTCTTTAGATGGGTGTGGCCCTTCCGATCTTTGTGGCTTCCTTTAGAGAGGAAGGAAGCCAGAGGGATAGCTCTGTCTACCTGAGAGTAGAGCCTCTGCATTGGAGTGCTGGACTCGGACTTGAGACCTGCCCAGCAGACAGCTGTGAGAGTCACACTAGCCACTTCCCCAGAGGAGATTCATGAAGCCCATCCTGTCTCTAGGCAGTTTGAGGACCAGGGTCGCTTGGGAACTGGAAGCCATCTCCTGTGACATTGCTGCCTCTGGCACTCTCAGCTGAGTGTAGCACATTCAGGAGAAGTGGAGGTGTGCCGTGGGGGTTGACTCCCAGTCTATAGTCTGTTTTTCTTTTTTCTGTTTTTGATACCCAGTATTGTGTTGATACATACCCTTAAAGACTACAGGGTTCTTTGGATCTTTCTCTTATGTAGAGAAGAGAGACTGGTCTAAAATGACCCATATGATTTAAGTAGTTAGCTTTCATATGTGCTCCACAAAAGACAGGTAGGTGTAGTTGTGGAAGATGGGGATGCTGTCCATAGCTGCTGCCTGTTCTGTCTCTGCTGCAACAATGCCATTCTGGAAAATCTAGATTAAAGCCTGTTGGTGACTGTCTTCTGCAGCCCTGACAAGTCTGTGCTGCTGGATTGTGGAGAAGGCACTTTTGGGCAGTTGTGCCGTCATTATGGACAGCAAATAGACAGAGTCCTATGCAACCTCACTGCTGTGTTTGTGTCCCACCTGCATGCGGACCACCACACGGTGAGTGTGGGACCCCAGACATCAGCATATGGAGGTGCTGTCCCCTTGGGCTTCTTGCTCTCTAGTACCAAACTTTCGAGTTTACTCAGCGTTTCTGCTGAATAAAACTTGCTTCACACACGGCCTGCCCAGCAGGACCATCCAGATCTGGATCTTTTAGGCTTCTAGGTCTTAGCCCATTGCCCTCCTTCTAACACAGCTATGTTTTTCTGCCTGTAACATTTTAGTCAGCATGTGCCACCCACCTGTGACATGGGGTCAGTGAGATAGGAACCACTTATAGGGAGGGACTTGAGCTCTATGCTGTGGGGATGACGACTGGACCTGACTCATCACCTATGCTCCCCTCCCCAGGGCTTGCTGAATATCTTGCTGCAGAGAGAGCATGCGTTGGTAAGTAAGGCACCTGACTGACATTGGTAATTGCCTGCTTCATTGTTGCCTGTGCCTACCACTCATTTCAAACCATTTTTACTGGGAAGCTCCCTTATTAACTGTACCGGGATCTTTTTTCAGGCGTCTCTGGGGAGACCTTTCCAGCCCTTGCTGGTGGTGGCCCCTACCCAGCTCAGGGCCTGGCTGCAGCAGTATCACAACCAGTGCCAGGAGGTTCTGCATCACATCAGGTGAGCATCATGTGCATCAGGCTCTAGGCTGTTGCCTTCTACTGCTGCTTCCTTCCTGACCCCAGCTGGCTGGGTGGGAGCAGAAGTCACGGCAGCTGTGCCCTTAGAGCATAAGTGTCCCAGTTCTCACTGCTGCTCTGTACCACCATGACTGGTCACTGTCTCTGCAGCTGACAGTTCCAGGGTCAAGTGCACAAACAGGTGCTAGCACAGACATCCAGGCCAGGTGGTACATGGCAGGGATGGCCCAGGCTCACCTCCAGGGAAGGATGAGGAGTCCTTCTGACAGATGCTGCCTATCACCTGCAGGGTTTCTTAAGTTTCTTGCAGTGACCTGGATAGGCTGGATGTATGGCCTAGCTCTTTTCATTTGATCAGTTTAGTCTTCATTACTGGATTAAAGTCATGATTCTCAGAACCACTGAAGGTTCTTCATCCAGAGAACAGAAGTGTTGATTGCAGGTGTAAAATACATGTTCATTATCATTTTTCAAATGCTTTGTCTTCTCTTAGTATGATTCCTGCCAAATGCCTTCAGAAAGGGGCAGAGGTCTCCAGCCCCCCAGTTGAAAGGCTGATCAGCTTGCTGTTGGAAACATGTGACTTAGAAGAAGTAAGTGATCCAGGTACAGAATCCACAGAGGGCAGGCAGGGTGCGGAGTAGAGACCTGAGCCCTCCACCTCTGCTTGCTCAGTTTCAGACCTGCCTGGTCCGGCACTGCAAGCACGCCTTTGGCTGTGCGCTGGTACATTCATCTGGCTGGAAGGTGGTCTACTCGGGGGACACCATGCCCTGTGAGGCTCTGGTCCAGATGGGTAAGTGAGGGGAGTGGGCCTTGAGAGATGCATGGGACACGTGGCATGTGCAAGGTGTGTGCAGATGGCTGTGTAGGTGATGCCATCAGATAGCAGACTGGTTCTTAGCCAGTCAGTCCCCTACAGGACCAAGAGAGCTGAGTCAGAACACGGCTGCGGATCCTAGACATATATGCTGCTCATTCAGACTTTTCTTTGATGTCCGTGTTCCTGTGCAGGGAAAGATGCCACCCTCCTGATACATGAAGCCACTCTGGAGGATGGCTTGGAAGAGGAAGCAGTGGAGAAGACACACAGGTAGAAACACCGCTTCGTCCTATCCAGCCTCTATTCTTTTGTCACGTGAAAGCTAAGCAGCCCTCCCTCACCCCTGCAGAGAGCTGGTACCCACAGCCATGGAGGACTGGCTGGCTTTCTTCCAGGCTTATGTGATTTCCTGAACCCATATTAGCTCTCCTGGGCTCTCTGCCTCTGTTCTTACATATCCCCAAGGCAGGGTTCTCTGGTGAGGAATGGTTAAAAGAACAAACCAGCTGGAATAAACTGTCATTTCAGGGAAGGTAGGGTCATGACTGGTACAGGGTGTCTTAAGAAGAGAGACCTTCCCAGGGGTTGTCTCAGGTGTTTATCCTGACAAGCTGACAGCCAGCACTCACTGCAAGGACTTCCTTGGGAAGTGTGGGCAGGCTCCAGCCCTCAGGAGCATCTCTGCTGGCTCAGCAGCCTTCAGAGGACTTCTACCAGCCTTCCTTAGTGTCATCAGCATGGGAGGGACAGGCTTGTGGACTCCTGCCCCAACGCTATTTCTTGCTTTCTTTGCTACAGTACCACCTCCCAGGCTATTAATGTGGGGATGCGGATGAATGCTGAGTTCATCATGCTGAACCACTTCAGTCAGCGGTACGCCAAGATCCCCCTTTTTAGCCCTGACTTCAACGAGAAAGTTGGCATCGCCTTTGACCACATGAAGGTCTGTATGTCACTGTGGACTGTGGGGGCTCTGAGGGGCAGGGCCATATAAGAAAGTGATCCTCATTTGATTCTCCTTTTATGGCGTAGGACCACCAAAGGAAGAAACTTTATCACTAGCCAGGTGTAACCAAAAGCAGACTGACAAAGTCTGCTCCTGAAGGGTCTTCCTTCTCTTGGGGTTCCTGGAGATTCTAGAATGTCTCTTGCCTGGGCCATTCCCATTGCAACAATAGCAAAAACCTGTGGGGCAGGGGCTAGTCCCCCCTGAGAGTAGCAGAGGTGGGCCTTGCCCCTTTCACCTTCCCATAGGGCTTGAGCCAGCTCTGGTTGTTAGAAGCTTGACAGAAACGTCTAGACTACTTGTTTCTTTTCCCTTTGGTCTCCCTGCCCTCAGTCTAGGTGTGGGGCTTGGCCCTTCTTCATTCTTCAAGCTAAGGTCCATTGGCCTGAGGGTATGCAAGCAAGGAGGAGTGGGCCCACCCCACACCCCAGCTCACATACTCTTTCAGTGTTTCTCTGTCCTGTTCTTCCAGGTTTGCTTTGGAGATTTCCCAACAGTGCCCAAGCTGATTCCCCCACTGAAGGCCCTGTTTGCAGATGACATTGAAGAGATGGTGGAACGCAGGGAGAAGAGGGAGCTACGGCTGGTGCGAGCAGCCCTCCTGACCCCGCAGGCAGACAGCCCAGAGGACAGAGAACCCCAACAGAAGCGGGCCCACACAGAGGAACCACACAGCCCACAGAGCAAGAAGGTCAGAACCCAGTGAAAGTTTAAACCATCCTGGACTGAAGGCTGTGTTCTCTGCCCTGTGTGGAAGCCACATCTGTCATCTTGGTGGGAGCCAGCGCACACAATCTAGCCGGGAGGCAGCATGGAATCAGTATGCAGTCCTCCATGGTCATGGCTGGGGGAGCACCCATCTGCCAGGTGCCTCCGACGCCTGGAGGAGAGCACAGCGGCAGGACAGGAGACCACTCAGTCGGAGACAGCAAGCCAGTCTTTAAAAGAAGTCATGGAAATTGAGGTGTCTGCCCCTCATTCACTAGTACAGGGGTTCT
This sequence comes from Uromys caudimaculatus, assembly GCA_028551405.1. Taxonomy (NCBI): domain Eukaryota; kingdom Metazoa; phylum Chordata; class Mammalia; order Rodentia; family Muridae; genus Uromys; species Uromys caudimaculatus. The sequence continues at coordinate 52,656,704 of CM052710.1, read as the reverse complement.
CTCTGCATGCCAGAGTCAAGCCATGTTACAAGTGACATTGGGTGTATATGTCCCAGGCTCCAAGAATAGTATTTGCAAGAACTCAGACTATAATAAAGCTCGTGTTTGGAACCCTGCTTCAGTGTGGGGGTCTTCTGTGGGCTGGGTTACCTAGTGAGGCCTGCATGCTCCTGTGGCCTGGTGTGCTCTTGGTCCATGATGAGAATGAAAATCACTGTGAAAGTATGAAGAAATGTCATCTTGGGCTAGATGCCTGTTGGATCTGAAAACAGGTTAGTGGCTGAAACATGGAAGGATGTTCAAAGTCGACTCTAACATTTCTATATTCTCCCTACCCAGGAGAGCGTGGGAAGCACTTAGAAACTCGGGTGTGAGACAGCAAGGACTTGGCCTTCCCTGGTGGTGATCTTCAGACTTCGTCCTGAGGCAGCACAGGATGCTGTTACTGCCCTGCAGCCTTCACTGAAACAAGACCATGTGCCAAGCTCAGGGTTAATAAATCTATTTTAATAACATTACTCTTGACAACAGTTTGTACATGTATGTAAAGATAACCTTCAACCCCCAGGCTCTGTTACAAATTTGGGGACTGGACTGCCCTTGCCAGGAAGTGAGCAAAGCTGTAACATCAAGTCTGCAGATCCCACTCTCGGAGAAGGGTGAGTTTACGCTGCTGGGAAAAATAACTAAGCACTTAGAATTTTTCATTGTACACCTGTACATAGGTTTAAATTGAATGGCTCAAATTAAACAAATATAGATTTCATATATACAAATATATCATGTATAGGTATATCTATTTTCAGAGGAACAAACTTTAAACTTTGACTGTGCATGCAGGCCCAGATCTGTTTTATTCCCTTAATCCCAAAGTGTGAACAGGCTTCCTGCGCCCTTGCTCCAGGGCTGCATGGGACATGGTGAGAAGGATGAGCAGGGTCTGCTGGTGAGCAACGCAGGCCACACTATGGGCTAGGTGCCCAGTACCACCCCCTCTACCTGCTTTGGGAAACAGAATTATTGCTAGTCAGCTCTAACCTCTAGAAGAGGAGTGTCAGGCCCCACATACCTACTAAGCTGGGTGCCTGAATGGGAAAGTGCTCTAAGATACCTTATATGTGTGGGGAACATGGAGACCTACATGGGGCCATCTATGTTCAAATCCTCAGTTCAGATTGTCAGCGTGGAGTAAAGGAGCCTTCATCACACGGGGAAGTAAAGCTGTCAGAAGTAGGTGTATTAAGCTGTTTACTTTGGAGCTGTGATTACGGGTAGCCCGGAAGGTCTTTCTGTTTAGCCGGGACCCTGGCAGCAGGCAGAGGACAGACAATGCCCAGGGCTTCTCTTGCCCTAGTGAAAGGGTCTCCTCCTGTCTTGCTTCCCCTCTAGCTGTGATGCTGCAGGACCTGATGTCCCAGTCAAGGCAGTAAGGGGACTCTCTCTTGCACCCTTGTCCTGCAAAGGCCATTCTGACAAGCCCTTGAGTGGAGAGGTGGATGGATGCTGCTTGCCATAGAGGCCAAAGATGGATCAAAATAGGCACAAAGTCAAAAGGCAAAGGTTAAAAAAAAAAAAAAAGGCTGGAATCATCACCCAGAATGAACAAACAGAATCTGCACCACCAACACTGGCCACATGGACAGGAGAGCTCTTTTCCTCTGCCCAACTCCACCCTGGTGTTGGACATGACAGCAAAGGGCTGATGGGAAATCCTTGGCAGGCTAGGAGGCACTGCCCTGGGTGGTGTCTCGGGGCCCATGGATGTATGTACACGTGTCAGGGTAGGCCACATCAAAGGGCTGTACTCTCAGACTCCTCTTCCGAGTCCCTCTTGTCAGTCACCGAGTGCCGCCGTGCATGTTCCAGGGGGCTCAGGCGGAGCGTTGACCCCAGCTCTATGTGGATGGAGGGGACATCAAAGTGGACGAGATCTGTAAAGAGAGGAGGAGGTGAAAGAGGGCCAATTGCAAACTGACAGCATAGGAAACAGGGTGGCCTAGGTGTGCTCAGGCTAGCTCATCAGAAGTTGGGCACTGCAGGATCAGGGTGTGGCTGAGTCTGATCTGCTTCTGCCTGGGAGACTGGCTAGGGGACAAGGCCCTGTTCCAATCTTTCAGCCTCTTTACCCAAGTCCTGATAAGCAGGGTATTCCCAGGTAGGCCTCAGTAACATCTCTTGAGAATCAAGTCTACAGAGACAGTCACTAAGTACTAGAAGTTTCAAGGCTTAGTGTCTTGACATCTGGGAGTCACCAAAAATAAAACAACTTCATAGGGCCATCAGCTGGGAACTCAGCCCTTTGAACACCACACTGGGAGTGGTCCTGGAGCCTCAATTGGGTAGCTCCTGGAGAGCCCAGCCTGTTGAGCCCCCTGGGCTCTAGGAGGTGAGTTGGGATGATGGATGCTCTGGACCCTTCCCTCTTGGTTGTATCATCCCCTCTGCCCATTTCACTCAGTTCTGGACTTCTGTGAGCTGTGTCAACCTTAGCTGTCAGCAGCATTCCAACAGACAGTACTCTTACCTGCCTAGGACTCAGCCCTTGGCCACTCAGAAGGTGACTTTGCTTTTTGTTGGCTTTAAAAATTTTAATAAAACATGTTCTGAATAAGGAGCACCAAACCGAGTGTACGGGCATTACACTTGGACACTGCCCTCAAAGACATTTTACAGACACACGAGCACTGGGACACCCCTACTCTACCCATTGTAGCCTGTTTGCACAGTGGCAGGGCAGATCTGGGGTCTGACTCATGGCCCAGCCAGTACTGTGTGCTCCCCCTGCAGTGTGTGATGTGGATCTCACAGGATGCTTAAAGGCTGACTTTCTTCTGCATGTGGGTGGTGGGAGGCTGGAGGTGGGGTAGGGTGGGAGTGGGGGTCTACCAGGAACCTGCCCAGGCTCTCTGGATACAGACCTGCAGATCTGTCACAGCAGGCCTGGCTTTGGGCAAGCTTAAGCTCCCCTGTAGTCCTATCAGGGTAACAGCATTGAGAGTAAACATGACAGTTCAGATGCTGCCCTGAGAGCACAGGACTGTCTCAGCCTTACCTTGGCAGTAACCTCAAAGGAACCTGAGCAAAAAAGGGTCACTCAGCAAGAGGACAGGACTTAGGAAAGAAGCCTCAGGGAAGCTTTGTCTGTCCTCCTCAGGAGACTTGTGAGTATTAGATGCCTAACTGCTAGTCAGCAGGACAAAATCCTCTCAGTGCTCTGGGCTTCACATGCTGTTGCCTGATTTTTAGGTTTGAGTATCCGTTCTTGATGAGAAGAAACCTAAGTAGACACTGATAAAAATTCTCCCAAACTTTCCAGGGTTGGACAGAACATCTGTCGGTAGCTATTCCCACTGATCAGATGTGTTCTAAAACACGTGCATGCCAGAACCTCGGGTGCTCTGCCCTATGGCCTTCCAAGCCTTGCCTCAGTACTGACAATGGTATTAGATCAGGTGGTGCAAATCGATGGCCACCCACCAGGGTAGTAGCCCTGCTCCAGACAGCACCTGGTGAGTGTTCTCGAAGACATATCCCTCAGCAAAGGGATGCTGTCACCGAGTAGAGCACAAGCTTCCAGTAGCTATGTCTATTTGAACAGGCTTGTTATCCAGGTAAACTGTTAACTTGAGGAAAGGAGATCTGCTGCTAAGAGGGTGACATGGGTAGAAAGAAGGGGCCGGGCTCCCCCCTGCTGAGTGTGTCTCCCAACTCCTAATGAGAAGAAAGGGAAAACAGGCCTGTGAGCTCAGTAAGCCACAGGCTCCTAAGCCAGGAGGCCCTCCCTGAGGCTGGGAAAGCTAGTAAGTGAAGTAGGCATGCTTTTGGTGGGTCTGAGCCACATGCAGTGAGAGGAGGGGCTGGTGGGATGGGTGGTGGCCAGGCAGCTGGCTGGGCTGGCTAGGGGGGAGTAAAGCGAGGTGAGCTGGGGCCAGCTTACCCTGAAAATCCCCCTCACACGTATCCAACACTGCGTCACTCATGTCACACAGCTGCAAGAACATAATGATAGCATTCGGAGAGAGGAACAAACAGGATGAAACACACGTAACACAAAACACTGCCCGTGGCACAGTCCCAGATAGGCCACACTGACTACAATTCTCCACTGTCAGAGACCTACACATACAGGACACATGATGGTCTGCTGCCTAAAGAACAGTAACACAATGTCATTTGAGTCTAAAGGTCACAGACATTGAGCCTGGGCTGTGGAAAGTGACCTTTCCAAAGTGACAAAATGCCTCACAAGCTGCAAGGCAGTCTCTCCTTGCCTGTTGATATCCACTACCACTTCTGTCATTCTGTTCTGTACTGCTTCCTTGGGTGACATCACTGCTCCTACGCCTTATAGAATGGGCTACTTTGTATTCCTGGGAGTGGTTGGGAAAGTTGGCAGAGCTGCAGTGCTGATGGAGCAGCCCCTGCGAGCTGCCTCTGGCCACTACCCACTTGGAGCAGGTGCTGCCTCCCCACAAGGGCTCACCTGGGTAACATACAGCTGCAGCACTCACAGGAGGGGGCACTGCTCACTGCCTCTTCCAGGAAAGTTTTTAGGTTTGACTATGCTACAGAATGGGTGAAAGCAGCCCTATGTTCAACATTTATCACTTTCAAAAATACAGAAGCCTGGTTGCCAGTTGGCTTTTCCCTATAATACTGCAACTCCTGACCCATCGCAAGCACTTGGCACCCATGAGCTGGACCCCACAAACTGGCTGCCATCATGAGCTGGACCCCACAAACTGGCTGCCATCTTATGTGGCATGCCAAGTTCTGTGATGCTGTGGTAGGGAAAGAAAGCAATATCTATGGCAAGGCCCCACTGTATCCAGGTAGGTTGGTGGTCTTTGTATGTATGTGGCGCCTGGTGCGGGTGAGAATGTGGATTTCTTAATATGTGTGCTGGGGGTAAACTCAGGTAGAACAGAAGGTCTGCCACTGAATTACGCCTCAGGAAAATTCTTATGTGGATATGTGGCTTCTATGTATGGGTATGTAGAATGTGCATGTATGTGTGTCATGTATGGTGTATTCATGCAATCTGCCGGTGTGTATGTATGTGTGCTATATATGTATGTTCATAGGTTTAGTGTATGTGTAATGGGTGTACATGTGGCCCAAGTGTGGTGTAAATATTTTTGTGTGCTGCATGTGTATGTGTAGTCCATATGTGATTATATATGTATATGCTAAGTAAACATGCAGGTATGGTACATCTATGTGTGTGGTATACAAATGTGTGTGTGCATTTGGGGGTGTATGTCGTATGGTGTACTGGCTAGTTCTATGTCAACTTGACACCGGCCAGAGTCATCTGGGAAGAAGGAGAATTGAGAAAATGCCTCCACAAGATTGGCCTCTGGTGCCTGTGGTGCATTTTCCTAATCGAGGACTGATGTGAGAGCCCAGCTCCCTGTGGGTGGTGCCATGCCTGGGATGGTGGTACTAGGTGCTATAATAGAGTAGGCTGAGCAAACTATGAGAAGCAAGCCAGTAAGCAGCACCCTCCACGGCTTCTGCATCAGTTCCTGCCACCAGGTCCGTTCCCAACTTCCCTGGATGATGGACTGTAAGCTCTAAGGTGAAAGATACCTTTTCCTCCCCAAGTTACTTTTGGTCTTGGTGCTTTTATTACCTCGATAGGACTCCTAAACGTGTATGTGTGATATGTATATGTGTGTGCTGCGTACACATCTGAGTATGAGGTGTAAACATGCATTGGACATGCATAATATGCATATGTGTGCTGCGTGCATATGTGTGTATGTACATATTTGTGGTGCATGTGTGTGCGCTGTGCACACTTGTGTGGTGGTGCAGAGTGTATGTGCTTTCAGTGTGCACGTGCTGTGCATGTTTGGCAGTGCATGAGTGACAGTACTTGTGGGTATGCAGTGCTCTCAAACTGCCACACCTGCTGTCCGGGATTGTGCTCTACAGCGGTATTCAGGCTCTGTCTGCCCTATGAAATAAACCTGTTCAAGGACCAGCCCAGCACTATGCTCATCTCCCTAAAGAAGGAACAGCTCATGTGACATTAGCAGTCACTAGAGATTTGCACCTGACTTTATAATTGTGTAAGGCAAGTGACTAGGAGACATTTTTAAAATGCTCCATTTTTCCCACAGTCAATGGTGTTCAGTAACTGTAACACTGTCCTTGGGAAGACAACCCCATCCTTGTTTTGAATTTAGGCTAAAACTCAGCTAAGCAATTGTGGGTTTGACTCATTTCCTTGAGGATGCATGGCTAGAGAAGACCTGTCTTTCTGAAGGTGACCTGTAAGTAATATGCATCTGCAGATATATTTTCCTAGCAAGGCTTAGTTTTCTCCTCAGGAAAACCCTCTAGTTCTTTAGGCCTCTCTCTTCCAGAGAGAGTTGGAACTCAACTCTCAGTTGCTGAGCTGTCTGGAGGAAGGTGACACCACCTCTGTGCTTTGACACCAGCCTCTCTGGAGGTCTCATATAGAGACGCAATCTCACAAACACCACGGACTCAGATCCCTAAGCTGTTGGAGTCCCATGTGCACAACAGCTGCTCTCCAGGACAGGTTTCCGCTGGGGGCTTAGGGAGAGCAGCCTGGGAGCTAGCTTGTGGCCAGTGGTGATGCTGCTGGTCCCGCTCCTGGCACACTCTGCTAAGCTTCACAGCAGCCTTGCAGACAGCCCACGGCCCACTTACCTGTAGACATGCTTTCCCCCGGCGAAATGCCGTCTAACATAGGGTGCTCTGTGGACTGTGGACTTGAAGCCGACAGGCTGACACTGGGAGGCTGAGGAGGCGGCAGGGTGGGCCTCTGTCGGGGCTTAGGGGTGGGCCGAGATTTGGCTAAAGTGCTTGTAAAGACAGAGGGAGAGGCCAGGGGAGGAGCTGAGGCAGGAGAAAGCTGGCCAGAGGCCATGGAGTACCCCGGAGGGTAGCTCAGTCCATAGGGTGATGGGGTGCTTGGTGGAGTGGGAGACAGGCTGACTGGGGATGGCTGGCCAGTGGGCTGATCAGAAATAGTCCCTGGCTGCACGAAGGGGACCTTGGGAGGAATTGGTGCCAACTTCTTTGAAACTGTAAGAGAAAACAACATAGGACAATATGGCTATCAGGGAGGCCCACCAGGGTGCCCACTGTGTATCTTCATGGGTTGGATTGGCCATTGCTTCTGCCTGCCAGGCCAAGAGCATCCAATAAGCTTTTAAAAATGAATAGAGAACTCCAAGTTCCCTTAACTTGCCACCTGCTGCTAACTCATCTCTCTCTCCTCCCTGAATTCTAAGAGTGACTCAGGAAGGCTGATTCTACTGGGGAAGATTCTAGTTCAAGGTGTCACGGATGGATAGGGTGCTTCCCAGGGAATAAATAAATGGTCTTTGTCTGAAGCTGTGCAGTGTTACCTTGGTCTTCCACAGTGATAAATCCTCTAGCAAGACGCCCCCAGCCCACATCCCCTCAGATCCCCACTTCAGCTAGTGCTTTTAATCTTTGAGTTAACAGATATAATAGCTTTTGTGTATCGATGGATTGTAATGCATGATGACCAAACTACAGTCATTACCCCGTGTCCCCAAGCGTGCTCACTTCTGTGTGCTGGGAATTTGCCAGGACTTCCCTAGTTCTTTGGGAATGCCTAATTGATTGTGGTATGTGCACTATAGTGACCCAACTGTGCTGTGCGATGGGACGGTAGAACTCTGCCCCTCACAACTTTAACTTGGTACCTGCACCCTCCCCTTTCTCAGCCTGTGGCTAGGGATCACTTTCTTTTACCAATTTTCTATCAAGAATTGTACTCCCTGGGTACCAGCTGTAGTTTCTCTTTTGCAGTTCTGGGGAGTACGGGAGTGGTCGAGCACTGAGCTACATTTTTAAAGATACCATTGGCCCGGCCTTTCTAAAGTGCCTCCATTTCCCTTTTATTTATTCAATCCTCAGGGATGCCTGCTACCTTGAATTGAAAATGAATGGTCTACACAATGGAGCCAAGCACCCTGGACATCCCGCTGATAGGCAAGCATCCTGAGACCATGAACACTGGCCTCTACAACCGAGGAATGGCTGCCCGTACATGACTAACGCTAGAAGGAACTCATTTAAGTCCCCAGAGAGGCCCAGCAGGCTCTTCCCCACCTTTGCCCCTCCCTATACCCACTCCATGAAAGAAAAGTAAGTTGAAGGATATCTTATTTCCTGGGCTAGTTTACCCTGCAGTATGGAAGAAAGAAAGACAGGCTCTGCCCACTCGGGGTCAGGTTTCTATCTTCTATTTGTTACTATATGCCTTGGGGGTAATTATTTTAGCCTCTTCTAAAAAATAAATAGCCCTCTTTGATATAAAGTGAAGAACAATGGCTTCTCCATGGCAGTGTGGTAATTCAGTAGGATTTTGTGGAAAAACACCATAGCATCATGATACATTACGAAAGTTCTGTTCCCCATCCATCTCATCCTGCCCACTGCATATGTACCCATTCCCTGGTGGGATGGGTAATTTTCCAAAGCTCTAGTGGCAAGACTAGAAATGATTCGCCAAGCAAAGGTTCCCAGAGGCCCTTGCTAATGGGAAGAGCATCCATCTCTGGCCTAAGAATGGTCAGAAGAGGGGAACCTACCTTTCCGGAGGGTATGAGGACTCTGGTCTGCAGGAAGCTGGCTGGGGCTGGCAGCCGGCTGTGGCCCCAGTTGCGTCCCTGGGCAGGCTGTCCCCTGGATGGAACCTGGACTTCCTTTCTGCCCAGACCCTGGCGACAGTTCCTTGCTTTTAGACACACTGAAACACAAGCACACGGGACAGGGGAACTCCTGAGTGCAGACAACTTCAGTTCCACTGGACTGCCGAGTGGCTGGGCCCTGCTTAACTATCACCACACTGCTTGTCTCCGTCCCTTCCCAAAGCCTTTGAAGGTCCCAAATAGGTGAGGCAACTGTCCTTTCCCGGAGTGCTGACCCTGGTTCCACTCTCAGCTTGGTATTCACAGCCAGCTTCCTCTGCCCTCAGGTAACCAATGGGCAATGTGGAACATACGTATGGCACCCCTCTATACTGTCCTCAACCAGGGCATTCTAAGTCACTCTGAAACCAAACACCCAAAGCTCCATGTTTCTTCTATCCACCATGGCACACCAGAGCCAAGAGGGCTCTGTGTTCCCAGCAAGGGCTTCTGACACTGCCTCTGAGGCCACACCTCTGGCTATGGCTCCCCAGGCAAAGGGGACTCTCTTCCATTTGTGTGACTTTCGCAATCACCTGCACCAATGAGTGATGCCCTCCACAGAAGTGCCCTGAGGGGCACCAATGTATAATAGCCTTGGGATGTCTGCAGAGCCCGGGGGACCCATCCACAGCAAGTATTTGTGTGACAGGGGTGCACCACACGGCACCTTTGTAAGATGGGGAATGCAGATGATGAAGAAGAAGAGTACTGCAAGAGGGGACCCCTCAGTCAAGCTGCTCATGTGTCTCTCAGTTCATCTCTCTACAGCTTGTCTGGCCCACTGTTGCCAGCCTGTACATCTCCAAGCTCCCACTGCTTTGTCTGCAGCTCCCATGGACTCAGGTGCACAGCCAGCATCAGGCCTTATCTGAGGCACAGACATCTGCAATCTCTTCAGCATACCTAGTGTTGGGTGCCCCTCCCAGGATTTAACGGTTTTCCCTTCATCATGTTTATAGTTTGAAATGGAATTATGGGGCAGGAGAGATGGCTCAGCAGTTAAGAGCACTGGCTGCTCTTCCAGAGGTCCTGAGTTCAATTCCCAGCAACCATATGGGGGCCTCACAACCATCTGTAATGGGATCTGACGCCCTCTTCTGGTGTGTCTGAAGACAGCTACAGTGTCCTCATATAAATAAAATAAATCTTTTTTAAAAATGGAATTATGTTCTACTCATTAAAGGAAGCAAATGATAAAAAAAAAAAAATCTGTAATCTCATTTAGAAACAGTCTAAGTTAAAGGCCCAGGCTAACTCAGCATCCCCTCCCACCCAGTGTCCATGGAAGTGTAAAGTGTGTGTGTCCCTAGCACCCCCCCCCACCCCCAGCAGTCTCTCTACTTCTCTGGCTGCTGCAGGAGAAACAAACCACCTCCCTCCATGATGCTGCTCCCACTTCCAAGTCTTGACCTCTGCCTGGGCCTCACCAGGTATGGTGTCCTTTCCTTACAGCCTGGGCTGTGCTGAGCTCAGTGCTGTTGTCTCTGGTCACTGGGGCATGAGATGTGGAGATCATGTTACTCGCTTTGGGTAGAAGTAGTTCTGGTGATGTTCTCTTTCTTCTCTGAAAGGCAACCCCACTATATAGCACGCTGTGGAGGTTACCACACCCTTTACACCTCTGGCTGAGCTAATTTTAGTAGTAAAGGTTCTAGGAAGTTCTGGAGAAGTGCCACCTTCTATGTCTGCTTGGGGATGCTGTGCTTGGAAAGCCTGGACTTCACATGGTAATCCAGGGCAGGTGATGCAGATGACTGGCATGATGCAGAAAGCCAAACATGAACGCTTAGATGTGGGAGCAGGGTGAGCAGATCCAGGAGGCCTGGAGGGAGAGCCAAAGCCCAGTCACCCCAGCACATATGCCAGCCTTCCATGGCGGGGCTGGGCTTACCTGGGGCGCTCAGGGGCGGGCTGCAGGCTGGCACCTGATGGAGAGAGCGCAGGAGCTGGAGTGGCAGGGCTGTCTGGGACCTGCTCCGGCAGGGGTGAAGGCAGGGGTGCAGCCAGCTCGGAGGGTGGGGCAGGAGGCTGCATGGAAGGCGGGGTGCAGGATGCTTTCCGACCAGCAGAGGAGCCTCTTCGTGCCACCCAAGATGTGTCCATGACCCTCACACCCATGCTGGCGAGGGACACAAAGACATCTGCTTACCCACATGTGACAGGTGATATGGTCCCTCCCCCATGAAGCAGAGACATTCAAGCAATCTGTGTTTGGAGAGCAGCAGGCTTAGCACCCTCCTGGGTCCTGGAAAGCAACGCCCATGGTGGAGAGGTATGGCTAGCGACACTCCAGTGCCTGGGCTGCTGGGAACCTGCTGACATGCAGTCCTGCACGCAGCCCAGGCCTGGCACGAGCTGCCCTCCCACAGTGGAAAAGCATAACAGGACACAGCCAGCGGTTTGGAAGTCCACAAGCTGTGCTTTTCGCTCTCGGCCAAAGCCAGCAGGCCCTGGGATAATGGCCCCCAAAGCATCCTTGGTGTGGAACTCAAGCTGTCATCAGAGCAGTATGTGGCCTACCTGGGGGTGGGCAAGGGAAAAGTTCCTCCCGTGTGAGATGAAGGGGGTGGGACAAGGACAGACAGCACCAGTCTTGGACATGAACCAACCAGCAGAAGACTTCTAAATGCATCCTTTGTGCAATGTGGGGTCTAGTCCCAGCTTTGCTACTGCTGGGAATATGTCAAGGCATGACCTCTGTAGGCCACAGCTGCTTATCTATACAGCATGGAGGGGCTGCTCATGCCTATGGTCCCTCCAGGCTCAGTGTCTATTTTGATGATGGACACACAGCTCCAAGTAAATCGGCCAAGCAACCAAACACGGCACATTCACCCTCTTGCCGAGCTCACTACCACACAGCTTGCTTGCTTTAAGAGACTGAAAGTGACCTCATAGCTACCAGAGGATACTGTACCTTTGGATTTTCCTAAGGCTGCAGGGACAGAAACATACAGATATTAGTGCCAACAAAACTACACTTTCCTTTGGACACAGAGGTGGAGTGTCTGCAAGGAGTTTCCTGTCTGAGTCCTGATGGAATGCTCATATTGTGTGATGCCTACTGTTTAGTTGGTCTCTAAGCCTCTCCAGTGGCTGCACAAGCCAAAACCACGCAGGTGAATAGAGAGGCGCTGTCTTGACAGGGCAATGGGATCACGGACACATCTGAGAACCAGGCACCTGCTCATTTCCAAGTTGCATGGACACAGAAGGTAGTTAATGCCTGTCATCTGGTCCAGTAGACCTGGTCCTGTGCCCTCAGGCAACAGCTTCATTGACAAGAATCCTAGCATGGAGGGATATATGAACAAGGACAAGCCATAGTCCAGAACACACCCATCTCTAGTGCACAGCAGGGTGAAAATAAGAGAACACCCACGTGCTTATTCTCTGCTCTTCTCCCTCAATGGTCGGACGCACTGAGCCATTCACATGAGTCCTGCAGGTCTAGAATGGTCACATTTACATTGTAGAAGTGCAACGAGATAAAAGACCAATTCAGATGAGCTGTTACACGTGGGACGGCTCCTTTAAGGAAGCATGCCTAAGCACAGACCTGTCTGAGGGGATTGGTATGAGTGTTAGCAAGCAACCCTAGGCTGCCTCAGTTTCCTGAAACTTTCATGCCTATTGTCATAGCTGGCATTCCTCAGATCCCCTGTGGCTTCAAGGGGGCATCTTGAAAAACAGGAGTATCTCTTCCCAGGATTTACTGGCTTCCAAGTCATCTTGAACAGATGCCTTCTTTGGGTAGAAAACCCCAGGGAGGTCATAAATTCTGGGGCAGGTGTCAATTATGTCCCCTGGTAGTCACAGCAGGCCAAGGAAGATTAGCAAGCTGCTTTCTGGGTTTCCGGATTTTAACAGGAAAAGGGAGGAGAAAGCTTATTCTTGCACAAGGGGTGGGGGCTGAAGACACTTAACTGCAGAGGTCGGGAACAGGGAGGCAGGCGGTCAGGCACAAATTCTGAAGTCCAGCCCTCCGCTCCTCACCACAGTCTCTACTGCTTAGAAGGCCCTTCCCTCATCAGGAAGAGGAATCTAAGTCCTTAGAAGCAGGGCTGTGGGGGTTGCTTTCTCTTTCAAGAATGGCTTCTAACATTGGGAACCTCTGATTCCAGAGTAGCCACTGATCTGAATCACCTGGGAAAGGAGCAGGCTTGGGCACCAGTTAGATATTAAACAAGCTCTGGTAATTATGACTGGCAAATGCCAACAGTTAAGAACTGCAAGCTGGCTGCATACTGCCCTTCACTAAAGGTTGCTGGGCCATGCCAATCACCTTTCTGCCTGTCGAAGAGACTGATGGGTGAATACACATACCATGTCCACTGACATTTTCAAGTAGTTATATAAACCTTGGAGTGACTCAATAGCCAAGGTGGCAGCTACATTCTCGGATACGTAAACACTCATTTACACTCAAAGGAACAAGCTGCTAATTATGTATGTCTGGATGTCCAGATAAACTCAGCCCAAAGGCAGCAATGACAGAGCTGCTTAGTTCTCTGCACAATGGGGGCGGCACACAGACAAGGAGCACCCAACCAGATGTCTGCATCAACAGCTCACAAGTCTCTGCTCTCACTGTTGTCTCAAACAAGAGATCAGAACAGACTCAAGGCGCTGGTTGTGTTTAAGGATGATAAAATGGAAGTGGGCATAATCACAAGCTGACTCGATTGAGTCAGCGGGTGCTGTTGATGGACATTCAAAGCTATTAGGGAGGCTCCAGCAACCCCATGACTGAGAACTGAGAACTCAGCCTTAGAGAAAGGGAACAAATACTAGGCTAGGAGACCCTGAGAAGCTAAGGTTGGGTGAAGGTTATTTCTCCACTGCCGGTGATATGAGCCAATTCATACCAGATTAGAATATATTAAAGGCAGGCTTATTGAGAAGCAGCTCTTAGGTGGGAGAGTTCACTGGCAACAAGGAAGGAGGTCGTGGGGAGAGAGGGCGTGGAGAAGAGAAAGAGAGAAAGAGTGTGCTCTCATAGAGAGAAGAAGAAAGAGCAAGGAGACTAAAATGTCTGGATTATATAGGAAGAAACCTCTGAGGGGAAGGGCAGCCTGGGCTGGAACGTTCAGGGTTGGGGGCAGGGTATGCCAGGTAGGGATTGAGGAATGCTGGGAGAACCTAGAGTACATCTTGCTATGTAAAATACATGCTTTAGTCCCTTATTCCTGGCCAAAGCCAAACATGGGGAAATCTATGAACAGGAAGCACGGTCTTCATTCCTCTCTCCCTACCAGAACCTTCCATTAATTTCTTTTTACTTATAGGCTTTTTTGACCAAAAAATAAGAAAAAAAAAATCACCTCCCAAGTGCTGGCATTACAAGTGTGTGACACCATACACAGCCAAGTGCCATTTGTAGGAGATTTGCTCTAGGTCACACTTTGGATTTTTAAATGAGATTTTAACAAGGAATAGGTTCTGAGATGACCATGCCTCTAGTTCCAGGTAGACCAATTACTGACTTGTTCAAACTCTTTCCTCATACACAGAATGGGGCAAACACCTCCCTCCTTCCTCCGGCATCCATGGGGGTAGCTTAGCAATTCAGGACAGATGACAGGCCTGGTACATCTTGACAGCACTTCCTGGCAGCAGAGGCTGAATGCTGACAGGATGGGTTGTGCATGTGTGAGAGATAGCGCTGTGTTTTGGGAAGGCCTACAGTGCATTCAGGAGCTGGTGGAACCTCAAGAGCTGGGACTTCGCACGAGGTAATGGGGTCATAAGTAACACTATCCTCAGAAGGAACTGAGGAAGTTCTGATGGGACCTGGCCTCTCACAGGAGAGATATTATACAAGGCAAGTGTAATGCCTGAACCCCTCTCTGGCTTCCTGTCTTGCCATGTCATCTCTTGCTTTCACATGCACTCCTACTGTCATGGGATGCAGCCAAGAGGACCTTCACTATTGCCAAGCTGAGGCTGGCACCGTGTCTTGGAAGCTCCAAAACTATGAGTTATGAAAACCTCTTGTCTTTATATTACCCAGCCTCCGGCATTTAGTTATAGCAATGAAACTAATGTAAACACAAAGTATGTCTAAGAAGCAGTGTGCCTGATTACAAGAGAATTGTATTTTATGAGGTGATATAGTGAAGACTCATGGTGACAACATACCCTCTGTTCAGAACAGCAGAATGGCTTTGGGGACAGTAAATTTTGGTGTGAATCCCAGACTTGCCAATTATTAGCTATAGAATACAGATACAAATGAGTGAGTGTGAAGAGAATATCTTGTGTATTGTAATGGATGCATCACATGTCAGTTTAAAAACTTACCAACTACAGAAAGGGTAGATTAGAAAGTGGGACACCCAGGAGGCAGAAAGAATTCTGGGATAGAGCCAGGACAGGAGATCCCACCCATCACCCCCAAAATGTGAGCACAGGTAGTCAGCCACATGGCAGAAGGTAGATTAGAATAAATGGGATAATTATGATCTAATAAGAGAAAAGCCTAGCTGTGTGGCCAAGGTATTTGTAAATATATTTTGCAAAGTAGGAGTGACACATTCTCTCTCCCTTGGGGGTGTTTATAGGATAATAAACATAAACATAAGACCCTCAGTCCTTGGAGACCAGGCTCAAGCTGAGCACCCTTCATCTGAAAATTTGGTGTGTAGAATGCTTCAAATCCCAAAGCCACGTGAACTGCTGAGACTGTCAGAAATTCTACACTTGACCTCACGTGCCGACTTGCAGGGAAAATGCTATGTAAAATGACCTTCAGGATCTATATGTGAAACATATTTCATTTTTATTCTTGGGTTACACCCCCAAGATGTTTCATGTGTTTAAGTATATACACTAAAAACTGAAATATGTCTAGTCCTTAACTATTTACATGAGGGACATACAACCCTGAGGAAGAATCAACAGCTGTAATGGCTGTCACTCCTAATGCTAAGCAAATTTGACTAAGGACCTAAGGAGGTGTGGTGGCACATACCTTTAATGCCAGCACTCAGGAGGCAGGGGCAAGCAGATCTCTGAATTTAAGCCTAGTCTACACAGTGAGTCCTCAGTCAACCGAAGCTACACCATGAGACTTTGTCTACAATAAAATGTCTACTGGGGAAAGAAGTAGACTGTGTTTGCTGAAGGCAGAAGAAGGTTACTGTTTTGGTGAAGTGGGGACAGCATGAGACGGAGACTCCAGCTGAGCTTAACATCTGATATTGGAGTTCTTTCTTCCTGAGCAATAAAGCACAGAAGAGTAACTCAGAGCCCCTCTTCTCTGTGTTGCTTGGTCCTGTAGGGCCCTGACCTGCGGACCCATCAAGATGAGTTTCTGAGGAAGGGATGCTGGTAGCCTAATAGAAGAGGAGCCGAAAGTAAGGTGGAGATCTATACAACCACCCCCGGCATGATTGGGATGTGTCTTCCCAAGGTCTGCCTACTGAAAGCCTCATCTCTGGCCCGCTGCCCTCTGGAGAGATGGTGGAACCATTAGGAGCTGGTCCCACAGAAGGATGCTAAGTTACCAGCTGCGGGCCTTACGGAGTATTTCTCAGGAGCTAGGACCCTTCCTCCTCCTTTCCCTGTACTTCCTCTGCTGTGAACTTTTATACACCGAGAACCAAAGGCAATGGGGCCAATGCTAAAACTATTGTCTATAAAAAACCTCCCTCAACCTCGGTTGACTGACTCTGGCATTCAGTTACATTAGCAGAGCCCTGACTACCACATCTGTGTGTTTCCGTGCTCAGCCCTGGACAGCAGGTAAGCAGAGGAGGCAGGGGTGAGGACTGTCATCTTGAATGAAAGGTTCTCTGGAGAACAAACTGGCAGAGGACAGAGGACCCTGCTATGAAGGACACAACCTTCCTGCCTACAGAATTGTTTGTTAATTATAGAGCTTCAGGTGTCCTTGGCCAGTTCTACTTTAGTATATTTTATTCCTGTAGAGTTAGCTCAAAGACTTTGTCATAGTACAGACAGACAAAAACAACAAGTACTTAAGAGGCAAGGAACATGCTTGGTCAGGATACGGCCCTGGCAGAAAAGTGGGTCCAGGCACACCACTATTTGAAAGATTTATTTTTTATATGTATGTGCTTCTGTCTGTATGTGACACATGAAGGTGCCTATGGAGGCCAGAAGAGGGCACTGAATCATGTGTAACAGGAGATATAGGTGGATGTGAGCCAGCTAACCATGCTGGGAACTGAACTCATGTCCTTTGGAAAGGTAGCAAGTACTCTTAACGGATGAGACATCCTCCCTCTAGCCCCAGTGCACTGCTCTTCCATCTTAAAGATATATGTGTGTGTGGGGGGGTGTCACTCAAAAGTATGGTTTATTAATCTTGAGACTCCCTGACAGAGCTGGTAAATGGAGCTGTCTGCAAGGTCAGTATTCTCTTGGGAAAGATCCCATTGGGACCTCAGTTTCTCTCTAGGGGATACTTGGACCCTGCACCAGTTACATTCTAAGGCTGAATGTTCCCAGAGACACTGGAGGTACCTACAGGGCTAGGCTTAGAAGTTTCAGAACAGGCACACATTCTGCCTCTCAGCCAAATGCCACTGAAGGCCACTGAGATGCCAACACTGAGCAAGGACAACGAAGTGTCTGCTGCCATCTTTCCCACGATGCTACTTGTTGGCAGCTTCAGCAAATGGTTGTATTAGCCTCCTGCAGCTGCTATGACAGGCACCACAAAATAGGCAAATGGCAGATATACACACACAGTTCTGGAAGCTGATCCTCGGACTCGATAACTATGATGCATTCAGCAATAGCAGGGCTGTAGTCCCTTCGGGGACTTTAGGAGACGTGTTCTGTTTCTGTCCCAGCTTCTGGTGTCACCTAACCTTCAAATCTCAGCTCTGCCTTCACAGTTTTAGTGCAGTGCAGTTCCCCACATCGATCCTGTAAATGAGGTCCTGTAGGGACCCCTGAGAAGCCAGTACAACTTCCTACTTCAAAGTCAACATTTCAATGAGAAAATTAACATTTTTCTCAAGATATTTTAAAAGCTCAGAGATGGGGACAGGGGTCAAGAATTAGCGAATACTGGTGGTGCTCAGTGGATGTACCATGTTCTCCTCTCCCTCAGACAACAACTGCAGGCTCCTCTCTTTTCCAGAGTTCAGAAGTGACCATGGTACTGACAAATCTGTTACCGGCCAAT
The DNA here is from genome assembly GCA_028551405.1 of Uromys caudimaculatus. NCBI lineage: Eukaryota > Metazoa > Chordata > Mammalia > Rodentia > Muridae > Uromys > Uromys caudimaculatus. The sequence goes on along the minus strand of CM052710.1, from coordinate 52,638,839 downwards.
TGCATTTTTGCCTGAGCATCACAGAGTAAACTATGCTGCTGGGGCACCATTAGATGACACAATCTCATATGACAGTCATGTATGTGAGCTACCACTGCCTAAATGTCACCATGTGGTTCATGGCTTCATACCATGCCCTGTCAGCCAGCTCTTTGAAGGTTGGCTTAAAGTATATTTTCTATGGAATACAAATTTTAAAACACACACAATACAATTTATTTCATGTATTTCAGTACTGCATAGACTCATAGGGTAGAAATAAAATTTTGATTTTATAAACTTAGATTTAGAGAGAAAGAGAGAGAGTGTGTGTGTGTGCGCACGCGCGCGCGTGCAAGCAAATGCACCATAGCATAATGTGGAGGTCAGAGGACAACCTGTCAGAGTTAAGTTCTCTTCTTCCACCTCTTGAGACCCGGGGATCATGTCATCATGATGACTTGGCAGAAATGCCAATGCACACTGAGCCTCACACAGGCCCCACCTGTAGATCAGTATGGGACACACACTGGACAGTTCATCCACGGTGATCTGAAGCAACAGGACTTCACCGGAGAGGTAGCATCAGCCTAAAATGCCATTGGCCAAGCTTCTGCCAGACCTGTACACTGTAGGAGGACGGCACAGTTTGAAGAGCCCAGTGGCTCTGAGGTATTCTCTTATGGCTCAGGCAGCACCAGCTGCACCTGTGGGGGCAGCTTGGCACCTTGGCAAGGGGTCATGTGAGAACCGGACTGCTGCTTGGAACAGGGTTTAAAAGCACTGCCCAATGTGCACGTCAGTTTTCTGTCTCTCGAACATTCTAATTTTGCTACTTCTTCTTTTTTAAATAAAGTTAGGGTTTTTCTCTTCCACATGTGAATACCTGAGATTTCCTATTTTCCCCTCCCTGCTAGATAGTGAACAACACACAAACACACCACATACGCAAATAACCCCAGGCACACCACACATTAACTCTGTTGAGTAAGTTCACAAGCAGGGACGGCAACCTACTGAAGACAACTGCCCCTTCGTCCCACATACACACACAGTGCAGGACACAGGCTTAGGCCTCCTCTGCAAATTTAGTCCTCAATGCCAACTCCCACACAGAAGGAGGAGGGACAGTTCGACTCCCACTCATCCACAGGTCCCCCAAAATCTTTTGGCATTTGCCTTTGCAACACATCCTGGTGGCTCCTGGGGTGGGGGGTGGGGGTGGGGTGGGGTGGTCAGACTGCTTTACTTCCTATCATCTGGGTTTCTGATACTCTGACTCGGTGCTCCCTGTTCCCACCCTGAGGGAGCAGTTGTAGAATGTGACTGTATGTAAGCATTTAATTCCTAATCACAGTTTACTTAATTGACTGGCTTGACAAACCATGGTAATCCACTCCTGCAGCAGGTGTACTGACACCCTTGGGGAGCTGGACTCTCGTCAGACTATATACTCTGAGGCGACTGAGTGGCTGCTTACCGTGACTCACTGGAGTGAGTTACATAACCTGCTTATGCCTCTGTTGCTTACTGAGGCAATCATGTTGTGTAATTAAACATTATGTAAACTGATTTAACGGGCGCTCCGAGCGGCTGCTCCTCTGCACACTCACACTAAGCTGGGTGTATTTGAATGGCATTCAAGTAGGCAGACCCTGGAAAAAACCTAGAAAACCTGTATAATTGGGCCACTCCTAGGTTCAGGGTTTCTTTCCAGCCTCACAGAGAAAGTTATTCACCAATGGTGCTGTGTATGGGAGCTTAAGAGGGCAGAGGAGGAGGTCTACAATTAAAGGGAAGCCAGTGAAGAGGCAAGAATGGCTACGCATTTATACACGTTAGGCTTTTGGAAATTCTACAGTACTGAGATTTGTCTTCACATACGCAAAACATGAGCTGTGTCACTGGGCCACACCCCCAGCTACGCATTCGTGAATTCTAAGTCAAGATAAAGAGCTTATGGGCTGGAGTGTGGCTCAACTCCCAGAGGGTTTATCTAGCATGCGCAAAGCCCTGAGTTCAATCCCCAACACTGCCTAAAACTAGGTATATGGATACACACCTAGGATACCTATATTTGGGAGATGGAGACAGGAGGATTATAAGTTTAATATCATCCCTGTCTATACAGACAACGCATGGCTAGCCTGGGCTAATATAAGACTATGTCTAGAAATACATAAAACAATAAATAAATAAGGCTTACTATGGTTTAAAGAAATTCCCTTCATTGACCAACATTTCTTTACTTGCTGAGAACTAATCATACTGATGGCAATCATGCCAGCTAAGAAGGCTGTACTTACCTCTCGACCAAAAGGGAAGCAGGCCAAAGAAACCTGTTCCAGACAGCACACACAGATGGAAGCATCTAGAATGAGGTCCCAATTAAATTGCTACAAGCCATCTCAAATGCCATAATAAGTACTGCCTTCCTGTTGATTCTGGTTTTCCTAAATACACCCTCCCCAAAACCAATTTTCCCAATGCTGAAGAAGGGGCACTAGCTCATACCCATCCTTCTTGTAAAACTCCAGCATCATGTTGTCTGTGGCAACACTGAGCGGCCGGCGGACCTGCTCTGGCTGGCGCCGGTCAGCAGGGTCCATGTCTGGGGAGGGCATTGAGCTGTAGTTGGCATTGTGGTTCACGTGGACTGGACTCCCATAACTGCCTGTGATGTTGAACTCTATCTCTGCAGGGAGAAAGAATCAGCATATGTGATCTCTTGTGAGGGCACACCCTTCCGGGACAAGAGAGACGCTCACATGCTGCCTCTAGAAAAAGTCGCCTCACAGTCTACACCAGCTATACTGATATTCACTCACCATACTGACCAGCCAACAAAGAGACTTATGTGGTCGTCAGATTGGCCTTTAAGAGAGGGAGATAACCAGGTCAGCCTTGACTGCTGGGATCCCAGCCTTAGTAACATTTTGTCCTCACACGAGTTAGTGGTGATTGACAGCTAAAAGCTCACCCTCAACACTTACTACACATGATGGACAGGAGCAATGTATTGTTTTAACGACTATGACTACAACTGTTGTCTCCATAAAATGATTGCCGCATAGAAATACTCATGCAGTGATGCTTCTGAGGCTCCTACCATCTTGTAGATTCCCTTGTAGAAACCTGCCTCAAGTGCCTAATTTTGAACCAGGCACAAATAAGCAAGTCACTGCTTTGGAGCCCTGCTTTTACATGCTGAGGGAGGGGCAGCTCAAAGAACACCATTTAAGTCAGTAAAAAGGTAGCACCCAGGTGATGGCTGGGCTCTGAAGTACTCCCCACCCGCTACCCACCTTCCACTGTACCATCAGGTTCAGCCACCCTCTGCATTTGGAAAGTGAGGGATTTGGAGCTAAGGAGCACTCTATTTTGGGCCAGTTTCCACATTTTGTGGGTGTGAATAAAGCATGGTGTAGCTGTTAGGTCAGGAGAATCTATGGACCTACTTAGTACAAGGCACGGACGTCTGGATGACAGAAATGTCTCCTGGACGGGGACAGAGAAGGGAGCAGCTGAGGCTCTACTCCAGTGCCTGCTGCATTTGTAAGTAGATGTGTGGGCAGAGTGTAAACAAAGCCATCCACGCCTGGGTGCAAACCCCTGGCTTTCCAGGCTTCAAGCTCACAGTGAGCATCCTGTCCCCACTTCTGCCCCTCTGTCCCCCAGATGTGGGTGCTGACACATACCCCCAGGGAAGAACCAGTCTGCGTGCTGGATAATGGGCTCGATAATGCCAACAATCTGCAGGGAAACTGTGGTCATCATCTCAGTGATGTTCCTGCAAACAGAGCAGAGCAGTGGGGGTTAGCAGCTGAGGCAGGGGGACAGCTGCACAGTCCTCTGGGTACTAAGCTCGAGAAAGAACCCTGGCCTGGAATTCTGCAGGCCCAGGTTTTCAGCTGCTTTCCGGAACCTTTGGAACAGCATTACTCCTGGTGACCACACAATACCCATAAGAGCTTTTTCAGCATAGGGTAGCTTGCCTGCTTTGCAGCTCTGCTGTCTCTTGCAGACAGGCCTCCCTTTCAAGTCTAGATGCCTGGACTTCTCGCGAAGTGCTCTCCTGTCCCTTGCTCTCCTCTGTCATGCTCCATGGTGATTTAGGTTAGTCACAGAAGGTCATACTCAGAACCATATCTCTGAGCCTGTCAGTGAGGAAGATCTATAGAATTCTGTTCCTCCTCCTGGCCCCAAGAGAAAAGAACAGGCTAAGATATGTTAAGAGACTGGTTCTAATGCTTTGATTTAATAGGGAATCTGTGTGTCCAAACACTGAAGGGTCCTTGTCCCCAACTGGTTTTTGATCAATAAAGATGTCAGCGGCAAATGGCTGGGCAAAGGGAGATGGGGCACGACCTTTATATTTGCATGGGCTATGAACCAGGAAAAAGGAGACAGAGAATCACCATGACTTGGGGGAGAAGTATGGGATGTAAGAGCTACAGGAGAGAAAGCCAACCAGCCATGTGAGAATTTGGGCCACTGGCCACTTCTCCAATTGGGCCTGGGGTAAATAGGGAAGGTTTAGGAGTGCCCAGCCTTTGAAGTAGCAAAGACATTTTAAAATTAACTGGTGTGTGTTTGTGTGTATATGTTTGTGTGTGTCTACCATTCGAGAATCCAGCTCCTGGGTGAGTGCGAGAGTGCAACCCACCAGAGGAAAAGCGATACAGCCCAAACTCACTGCTACAGAGATGACCCAGGGTCCAGGCCTCCTGCCCTACAGCCCATGCCTGGTACCCTAGGGGGCCTCTCATTTCTGTACTCACCCCTCTGACTGTGGCCAAAGGAGGTTGGGTCCCAGGACGATTGCCATGTTACTGGGAGTCATCTTGTTTACATCCTGATATTCAGACAGTTTTGATAAAAATTTGATCAAGTATCTGAAAGGCAATGAGAAGAGGCAGGTTTACCTGGGGCTCAACACCAGCCACTGTCTTGCAGAACTGAATAGAAACTTCTCACCTGCAGCACATTCTTGACAAGGAGAATCACAGATCCAGCAATATATGAAGAGATACATAATTTCATATCATGAAATGTGAATTCTGGATTCTCTTCCCCAAAGCAGACAGACCCAGAACTCACCCACTTAGGTGCTCACATCTACTCCAGTGAACAACTAGTAAAAATCTCCATCTGTCCTTGTGCCTTAGGTACAGGAAGCTCAAGGTATGTCTCTCACCACACCCTGTTACCTCTCATCCTCTCTGTAACCAAACTGTCTGTGGATATTTACAGACTGGGGTCTTATTATCCCTCACTCAGGCTTCTTGGAATATCCAGTGAAGACCCAGCAATTTCACTGGTAGAAATACACCCAAAAGAAATACTCCCATGCACAAGATGCTAAAAAGACATCCGGGGAGGCATTATTTGTGGTATTACTAGAGCTGAGGTCACTCAAATGCCCTTTTAGGAGTGAATGAGTGTATGTAGAATGTAAGTAAGGCATAAAAGAGAACGGAAATTTGACCCTTTCTGTCATGTGGGTGAGCCCTGGAAATATGGCAATCAAAAGGAGACAGAAAAGGCTACACAGTGCAGTTCTACTCCATTATGTGAAATATCCAGAAGAGGTAAGTACACCATGCAAGAGGCTGGATTAGCGGCTGCTGAACTGAGCTGGGCGTAGTGAGGAATGGCTGCAGTGGGAACTGGGTTTCTTTGTGCAGTGATTAAAAACACCCCCAAACCGGACATTATTAACAGGTGCACAGCTTTGCCAATGTAGACTCAATCTCAAACGTCACCTTTAGAGAGACACAGTGGTGTGTGAATTATGTTTCAATCACATTAGTTTTTAAAAATGAGAATGAAGGAGCTGTGCACAAGGTAAACATCCAAGAACAGCTTGGGCGTGCCACCCTGAGAATATGCCTGTCCTCCCTGGGGCCCAGGGCTGTGTGTTCTTCGGGACTCCTAGCTACAAAAGGCTGTCATCCTAACCCTTGGGTCACAACAAAGGAAGTTCTTTGGAGGATTTTAACTCCTCTTCTCTCAACCTAGCAGAGAGTGTACCAGCCTTGGGGATGGAGGCCAACTGAGTAGTAGCCATATTATTCCTGAACCAACTCTACCCACAGCCTCCCCTGACACATTCTAGAACTGGAATAGAATGTGGGATCTCTGAGAGCAGTGGACCTGGATCCTTGCCAGTGGCCGTGGGCTGAGCTCACCAAACATGTAGTGCACTGTACGCATTTGACTCGCATCTGGATACTTCCAAGTGCAGATTTAATAAACTATACCCACAGTTTACTGTACATTTGTAAGTGTACACGGGTGTCCGATGAGGTACATCCACACTGTTACACGACCATCACGACCATCTACCTACCCCCAGGGCCACCTGACCTTCTCAAACTGAGACTGTACATATTAAATAATAACCCCTGCACTGTCCACTGCCCTGCCCTGACAACCAAGCGCATTCAGTACCTGTGACTCCAGCTACTCTCAGCACCTCATATACATGGTACCAACCCTTTTTGTCCCTGTCACTATAAGAACCACAGTCCCACTGTATGTGCACAACACACTGGATTTATCCATTTATCTGCCTGGGGACACTTAGGTTATTTTCACTGTGGCTACTGTGAATCTCGCTGCTATGAATGTAGGTGCATACATATCCAGTCTCTGTTTTGGATTCTTTTGGGCATATGCTCTGAAGTGGAGCTGCCACATCCGATGGTAATTCAGGGATTAGTGCTTAAGGAATAACCATACCACCGCTTGCTTGTTCTAGGGATTTTTAACAGGGGAACAAAAATTATCTGGTAGATAGAAGCAGAGATTGAAGCTGGAAGCCTGCATCCTAAGACACAGGGAAGAGAGGAAGCAAACAGGAGAGAAACAGGGTAGGGTAGAGAACAGAAGTCAATGGTGGGGAAGGATCTGCAGAAGAGACACAGCGAGAACCTCCCGGAAAGGACAGACACATGTGTAGAGTTCTCTCCCTCACTGCCCTGCCTGTGACATTTGCCTCCTTCAGCTCCAGAGTAGGTCAGTCCTTCCTATGAGTCCACCGATCTCAAATACTGTAGGTGGTCTGCACTACTCCTTGTTCTTTCACAAACTGAAAAACTGTCATAGACTCAGCCAATGGCTGTTGGGTAGCAACTGGTTGGACATATTGGCTTCTGTCCCTTAGCAGCAAAACCTATCAACTGCCCCTGTCTATCTTATTTCATAGGCTGTTTGAAGCTTAAAATGGACCATGCATGCTAACAGAACCATGGATCCCATGGGGTGCCCATGTACACTACTTTCTATGACCTTTATCCAGGGAGTTGGGCAGCTGGGCACATGTAAGCCCCATCTACTTCCTCCTTTTCCTACTTACCGGATGTTGTTATGGTTGGCCTTGGGCAACTTCTCACAAGCATTCCAGAGAGCCTGAAGTCTCTTGTCTTGCTCCTGGATACTGGGAAATTAACAGGAAAAGCCATTGGTTGAACAGGAATTGATGTAGCACTGGTCACCAATCCTGACCAGTTTTTATCATGAACCCTGGAGGCAATCATTGTAGGTTATTATACTTAAACACATGTGACTATTATCATTTCTCCTTCTCCTCTCCTTGAGTCCTGCCCTACACTACTTTAACAGAACCTCACCTGCACAGATCACAGGTCTCAGGCGAACAAACTGAACAGGCGACCAGTGAGGTCAAGAGGCTAGACAACTGTGGAGGGGGGGCTCTGGGGCTGTTGGGAGAACATAGGACAGCAGCTGGGGAAGACCACCCAGCTGCATGCTGTAACCTACATATCAGCTCTACAGACATTAGTCATTGCATATTAAATTCCTCCATGGCCAACATAAACTAAATGTTCAACAAATAACTTGAATAAGTAGGCTACAAAGATAAATGAATCCAACTTTTCAAAATTTTTAACTTCAGCGAGTGGAATGGTTTTCTATGACATATAACAATTTCCTCTGTGGGTTTAGTAATCAACCTCTCAGAACTAAATCATTATTTATAGGACTGAGTTTTATAAAAATCTGTATCCAGGGCTACATGGTAAGAAAAGTCTGATGCGAGAGAATATTTTCTCCAGAAGATCCAAAGAGTAAACAGCAGTGGGGTGAGGCCCACACCTAAGGAGTGGCCATCCCCTTTACACGTCATTGTCATTGCTGGGTATCCCTAGGGTCCTCCTACTGATCTTGAACTTCAGAGAAAAGCCCCCTGTATGAGCGCAAAGGACCAGAACATATGTATTCATATAATGCATGATTAAAGTAGTCTTCACTGGGAAGCCATGAGGTGGTCCTTCCACGCCCTGGCCTGTGGTAACTTTGTCCTCCAGGGGTAACACCTACCTCACAGAGCTGGTGTGAACACTCTAAACCAGAACATGACCCAAGTGCCCGGCCCTGCTGCTGCTTCCTGCAAGGTCCTGTCTTGTGTGAGGCACTTTCTGTGGCAACAGGCCAGTCCCACGCACTCTTCCAACCTTCACCTTATCTTAAGGAACCGTCTGTGGGAAGTTACTTTTTTCTGCTCACATCTAGCACTGGGCCCAGCAGAACAGACTGAGCTGTAATGGGGCCACTGTGCTAAAAAGCCACAGAAACAAAGTGAACTATGAAAACTGGGACTAGTTTCCTAAAACAGTCCTCTCCCAGGAACCAGTCCTAGGAGGCCGGTGTTGCTGAGCCGGTAGGATCACCCACTCTGCCTCAAAGGGTTGAGGAATCCCTTTAAAACCATTACTTTTTGGTGTCTCTTCAGGCTTTTCTGCCTGTACAGCTAGCTAGCTAAGCCCTCCCACTTAATTCACTGGAAGAACTCATTCCACTTTGTGGAGTCAAGTGCTGCCCGGTTATAAAGTGGGAAATGAAAGGCGCTGGATTTTTAAGCTGAATTTGTCTTCTGACAAAGGGCAGATGATACTTGACCTTTCAAGAAAGGTAAGTCAACAGACATTAAGATGAGTCCCTCGGTGCCTGGAACTGCCTTGTGAACTGAGAAGCCCTCATAAGCGTTCCTAAGCTACCAGCTATACAAGAAGCTTAGGCATCCAGACTCTTCCTGGTGCAGAAGCAACAGCAGGAGGGAGGAAGGCTGCCAGGGAAGGCTTCTCTGAGGTGGTGACATTTAAGATGAGGCAGAGGGTATCCGTGGGGCAGAGGTCTTAGAGAACAGTCCATTGGAAGAACCAGTCAGGGCTCCTGTCCTGGGGATGGTCTCCTAGCCTCTGGTCCCCGCTCCCACTCGCATCGTTCTCCCTCTCAGCATGGTCTTCCACAGACACAGTTAGTTTACCAGGCTCCCCAGAATGCCTCCTCAGTCTCAATCATTTTGCACCGTCCTGATATGCTCTCATTTTAAAGAGAACATTTTATTTATACTTTCACTATTTCATACACATATATAATACATGGTAGTCACACCTGTCTCTACGACCTCACCCCATTCCTCTGGAACCCTTCCAGAATGTTCCCTTCCTGGTGTCATGGCTTATCTTTTTTATTGGTTTGTAACCCACTGAGTTCAATCAGTTCAGCCCGCCGGAATGCTGCCTATCTTGCTGGCTCAATCTTACAAGGTCTGCAGTGAGTTTGGAGTTGTAGGCCATGTCCTACCCAGAAGCCGGTATGTCACAGTGACTCCTCCCTGTCCTCCAGCTCTTACCTCCTTTCTTTTTCTTCTTCTTTAATGTCACCTGAGCTTTGTGGAACAGTTTTGATACTGTGTGACCAGTTGTGAGTCTTTGCATTAACTGATGTCCACTGTAAAGAGAAGCCACTCTGACACTACTCCTGATCTGGGATCCTCTTCTCTTTCCTGTCCTACCTGTATCCTGGGCATCCAAGGTCCCCTCAGATTTGTCTATACCCTGCTGTGTCATCCCGTAGCATAATAATCTGAGTCCAGCTGAGTGCCATCCTGTGTGAAACTTAGTCTCTTACAGGACTAAGGTTATCCTCTCAGCAGTCGGGGATTATGGAGACATAGCATCCCAAACAGTTCAATCCAGATCTCTGAGAAGCAGGCTCAGATCCTGGTATCTTCTAAAAGTGTAACTAAGAGACTCTAATGCTTACAGATGGTAGGGACATCTGCGCTGGGGAAAGTCCTCTCCTTACAGGATGAGACCCTGCAAGGCAGGTCCTCTCATTCCTCATGAATCTCCTCATGAATCTTCAGCATTAGAAATGCTTATCATCCAGGGCCAGAAACAAGTCCTTGCGCTTCCGTGGTGCAGTGTCTGGGAGTCATCGGGACCACTCCTTTCTTCTGGACACCTACCTTTTCAAATGAACTGGGACCAGAGGGGCTCTGAGCACAATCAGTGTCACTCTCAGCTCTTCTCTTTCTCTAGTTTCTTATCAAGAGCTCTCATCTATCCAGTAAAAGCACAAGGCAGTTTCTGTCAAGGGATATGTGCTCATTTCTCCCTAGAATCTCTGTCTTGTTCCACAACGGCATAAAGTGCAGTGGCTGTATGCGTGAGTCTAGGACTGGACTCACTGATTAATCAGTCTCTCGCGCTTGTGTGTTAGCTGGCAACGAACTTGCTGTCCTAGCTCTGCTCCACCTCAGCATCCTCATTTGGAAAGTGAGGGAAACAGCCTAGTCCACTTCAGAGAGTTATGAAAATTAGATGGTTTAAAGATGTTTATCCGCTTAGAACACTGGTAAGCCTCGAATAAGCATTCAACAGATGGTACCATTTATTAAAAGCACCATGGAACCCGAGACCCTTCCTTCACAGACTATATGTTCACCAAAGTATGACTCTGTTCTACTTTGGAAAACAAACAGTAGGCAATTTGACTTGAGGCAGCCTTCTCTAACTTGATACATTTAAGCATGCCTCCATCTTGAGGTGATCCGGATCTCTTTGAGCTCCCAGTAGTTCAAGGAATGGAAGAACAATGAGCAATGCCCATTTGAGGGACAAGTGTGCTAATGATAACCCTGGATTGATCACTGCACAATATACCCACACACTGACACGTCACACCACACCCTAAGACCTTGTAGATGATATGTCAATTAAAATGAATGATTCACTTGACAGAGATGAAAAGCTAGGCTGGATGCCGTGGGTGGCCAGATCCCATGACCAGACACCTTGGCTCCCAACCTGCTCTCAGATAAACATCTTCTACCTCTTCTCTTCTACCTGCATGAGCTCTACTCTGGTCTGCACCATCCTGGCTCTGGTACCAATTCTCCTGCCTCATGCTGTCTACTTCCTCACTATGGTCGTTTGTATTTTCTTAAGATAGTTCTTAGCCTATGGACAAAGAGAACATGCCCCTTGATGAAGCCCACACAAGCAAGGGAAGAGAGTGAGGACTCACAAAGGCAAGCTACACTGAGTAGCCCCAGGCTGTGGCTTGCCTTGTCTTTGGGATGCACTGGCTGCTGGCCTCCTAATCGTGCTGGGTCATCCTGATCCTCAGGACCATAGACCACTTCCACTGCCCACATAGTATGCCTTAGTGTTATTAATTCATTGTTGCTAAAATATCCCTGCAACAGATATGGAAAAAAACCCTGAGACTACTCGTCTTGCTCTTTCTACCAAAAGAAATCACTGTCCTTACCTAGTTGTGCCTTTCCAGAACCTTCTTTAATGTACACAGATAGGTTCACTCCTAAAATTCTATCTTATTGAGTATTGGGTGCTTAGTTTTCTTTAAAAACTATACCTGGAAGAAGGAAAGTGAAGGGGAACATGATGTAATTACATTATAATCTTCAATATAGTTATATATATAAACCCCGTGTGTCCTCCTTAAGTTGCCAGAGTGACTTGATAACTTCTTACTTGCCTCAGAACATGAGGCAATGTCTCTGTCCCTTCCTCAAGAGCCATTAGTTCCTTCCCAAATAGAGTTGCTGGCAGTGTTCTTGCACGTGCCTTTTTGGGAACATGTGCCAACAGTCCTTCATGATGGAAAGAAGAAGGGCAATTGCTTGATCCCAGCTCACAGGCTCTCACACCTCAATGAACCTATAGACAATGGAGTATATTAATTATTTACATGGTGCTGGGCATTCTAAGTAATCTATGGATGACTTAAATGACATGAGGTTCTACGCTAACACTGCTGGCTGCTTTGTATAAGGAACCTAAGCAACCAGTGGTCCACAGATACACACAGATGATTATCATCCCCACCATTCCAAGTCACAGCAAAATCCAACACGGGGTACTCACTTAGAAGCCTGGATCCATTCGTCATAGAGTTCAAAGGTCATAAGAGGCTCTGGCAACTCTCGGAGATAAGACTTCAAGGCCCCTGGGCATAAATACAGTAAGCTGTTACAACACAACAGGACAAACTGCATCAGCCTGAACTGCTCCGTTTGGCATGACTGCTTGGGCAACACGAGATTAAATAGTGGTTTCCCATGTGAACAGTTGCTAGGCTTTGAGAGTACCTGGGCTGCACATTACATAGCCTTGCCCCCTGTTTTTCACATCACCTCACCTTCAGCTACCTGTACGACCAAGGTAGTGTTCCTTCAATGATCAGAACAATCAGGCCTGAGCAAGGGCCCTAGGTGGACTAGGAAGCCACTGGTCCAGACACAGAGCCACACCCTGCCCTTGCTACCCCTTCCCCGAGAACCCTAGCGCAGAGGTGGAGGGTACCTACCTGCTATGGCGTGAGGGTCTGCTGAGTACTCCTGAACATCCACCACACAGCAGTCCAGAGCAGCCTTCAGCTTCTTCAGCTTGGAGGCTGAGGGGGCTACCCGGAAGAGGCCCTACCAATAGGATGGAGGGGTGAGAGCGTGGCCAGCAACTCAAAAGAACAAGAGCAAACCAGAGACGAAAAGTCTACCTGCCCCTCCCCCGGACCACCGCCCTCCAGCATTCACCAAGCGCCATGTTCTGATGGTGCAGCTCTCTACTTTCTTAGGCATCTCCTTCAGACTCAAGCAGCTCAAGAGTCCGCCATGCTGTTCCCAGTGTGGTGGCTCACTGCCCGGTGGCTCACTGAACTGACTGAATAAGTTTATGGAGTATCTGAATCTTAGACTCTCGGGTGCCTGATTCTTTTTATACTTGAAGTAAACCTTGGAGAATCTGCCTGAGAGCTGTCAAACATGAAGGTTTAATAACTTAAACAAACAAATGTCTGTGGTAACAGTTCTCAACCTTCTTAAAGCTGTGACTCTTTAATTCAGTTCCACATGTTGTGGTGACCCCCAGCCATAAAATTATGTTTGTTGCTCCTTCATAACTATAATTTTGCTACTGTTATGAATGGAAGTATCAATCTGTGTATTCCAGTGTCTTAGGTGATCCCTGTGAAAGGGTCATTTGACATGACCCTAAGGGTCATTTGACCTCCCCAAAGGGACCAATGACTCACAGGTTGAGAAACACTGGTCCATGTGCACGTGCATGTTTGTACTTGAATGTTCACTGAGAGGCACAAAATGAACTAAGTAGCACCTGTGTCCTGAGAAGAATGGTACGTGGCAGTGGCCTGCAAATCTCCAGGTTCTGCCCTTAGCACTACTTCAGGGTTACTCCACTTAGGTCCAAATGAGCAGCCTCAGATCATAAAGTAAAACTGGAGTAAATGGAGGTGTTTGAAAGAGAAGATAAATGCAGGTCAGAGTGGGAAGGAAGCTCCAGTCCCAGAGGAGTGAATTGTGGGATCCTCTGGCTTTCTTCTATGCCTCCTTACCCTTCCCCCCAACCCCAGACTAAAAGCAAGCTGGCTCACTCCTCTTTGGTTTTATGGCAACTCAGATTTCCAAGTTCCTTCCAAAGAAAAATTTCCCAGTCTATGATGTAGCTTCTGAGCTGATGGGATGGCAAGATTCCTTCTCAGTGGAGGCTGCGAGACAAGCAGATGCCTAGAGCTCGCTGGCACGGGTGAGGAGGTTGTACTAACCAGTGTAGGCAGATGTGTCCATCGAGCAGCTGTGGCAAAGACAGCAAGCTACGGAGCACACACAAAGATGGACTTACAACTTAGAACCATGCAATGGCTACATGGGAAGAGCCAGTAGAGTTTGGGAAGGGTAACACAAAAGAGGCGGGACCAAGCTGTCAAACTCAGTGATCCTGACCCTATCTGTATTTCTCATGTTCCAAGGTCTCAGTTACCCATAGTCATTTGCAGTTTGAAAACACTAAATTGAAAATTCTGGAAAGGAGTCACTCATAGACTAAATTCTTTTATTACAACATGCTATTAGAGCCATTCTGGTTTATTATTAATTACTATTAGTCTTTGTGGTGATTTGAATGATAAATGTTCCCATAAGCTTAAACATTTGAACACTTAGTCCCCCAGTTGGTAGCACTGTTTGGGGGAGGTTTAGGAGGTGCAGCTTCACTGGGGGAAGTACATCACCGGAGTTGGGGTTTGAGGGTTTAAAGCTTCATGACACTTCCAGCTTGCTATCTCTGCCTAGTGCTGTTAAAGATGGAAGCTCTCAGCGTCCTAACCTGACCACCATGCCTGCCTATTTGTGCTCTGCCTCACCATCATGATGGACTCTCATCCCTCTCCTTTCTTTGGTTACAGTGTTTTATCAACCAACCAAAGAGTAATTAACACAGTCTTTTATTGTTCCTAATTTATAAATCTAACTTTCTTATAAGAGTGTGCAGACATATGAAGGAACAAAGCAAAGATGATTTGGTGTTTTTCATGCTTTGGGCATCCACTTGGTGCCTTATGGAAAAGGGGAAAACAGATAGTATAAGCAGGTACAGCTGGCTACATAACACTAAAGGCTGTTTTATTAAAGGAGGATTATGAATATAGAGAGTGAGTTTAGTACTAGTTAGCTAGCTAGTTAGTAGTTAGTTAGTTAGTTAGTTAGTCAAGGGGTTTGCAAGGCACACTGGAAAAATGCCAACAAAGGCAGAGTGGAGTCTGCTCATTGGTGAAATCCATATATAGGCTGGGCATAATTCCGAGAGAGCAGATGGGAGGAGTCCTCAGAGAGGCTGAGGTACAGATTGTGAAGTAGATGACCATAATAAAAAATAACCTGACAGAGAGGAGGGCAGAGGCCTATGTTTACCAGGGATGTTGAGGCCCCAGGGGCCAAGATATGTGATAGCCACAGTAGCTGTATCAGGTAGCAATGAGACAAATGGGGCTGAGGCTGGTCACTGGACTTGGCTTGGAAGCTCAGCGAGGGTAATTTGAGCTATAAAATAATGGGGACTGTGGTTGTTTGAATGAGAATGGCCTCTGTGGACTCCTATGTTTGAATACTTAGTTCCCAGTTAGTAGAACTGTTTGTGAAGACTTAGGAGGTATGACATTGTTGGAGGAGGTGTGCCCCTGGGAATGGAACTTTGAGGTTTCTAAAGCTTCATTCTATTTCCAGTTAGCTCTCTGCTCTGGTGACAGTTTTGGAGTTTAGTTTTCTAAAAAAATACTTTAAAAATATTATAAGAATATGTTTTTGTTTTATTTCCAAGTGTGAGATATGGGACTGCTTCAGATTGTCCACAGCAGCTGACTATGATTTGTCTCGTGCTCTAGCAGGGGTGTGGTTTTGTCAACTGCAGATGGTTTCTGCAACTGTGTGATGTTTGGAATTCTGGGAACTTTTCAGAGGGTCTATAAATGCTAGATCCCAGAGGCAGGTTGGGTTCTTTGTTGTTGGTTGTTGTTGGTCATGGTTTGTAAGTAGTCATGCACAAAGAAGAAACAAAAAGAAAAAAAAAAATCAGATATCCTGACAGTGAAGATCAAATTTGCCCCAAAGAATTTGATGCCCCAAATCAGCAGGAAGTAATCTAATGATAATGTCTCCCCATTTCTGGTCCCCAATCTAATTCAGCTTTTTCCTTTCCTCTCTACGCTTTCTTCTCTCCTACCTAGTGTTAGGTGGTTGAAAGAGTAGAAGAAAAGTGGTGGAGAAGGGTAGAAGAAAGAACTCACAATGCAGTGACAGACAGACTACACTCTGCCTCCTGCTGCTATGGAACAGGAATGCTTCACCATCAAGGACTCTAACCCTCTGAAACTACAAACCCTACATTAAATACTTTCTCTTATAAAATGCCTTGGTCATGGTGTTTTGTCACAGCACTAGTAAAGTAACTAAGAGACAGAAATAACACCACAAGGAGAGAGAGGGTGAGTCGTGGTAGGCACATGGCAGTGAATGTTGAGAGTGTTTCTTTGGAATTGTGCTTTATAAGAAAACACAACCAATGAGCTAGGGAAAGGAATGGGAGGCTCCCCTGGGCTATAGGGGGCATATTCTTTTCTAGGTTGAGGAAAATCTAATCATATTTATTAATAAAAGGAGGTGATGCAAATGGGAAAAATACGGCAAAAATTTGGAGGTGGATCTGTCTATAGGAAGAGTGTTGCCAGAAAGGCAGGGATAATACAGGAAACATCAGAGGCCAGTTCACTAACTGATACTGACTAGGTACTTGACAGTGCTGAAAACGTGTTGTTACTTACAGCATGCGATGAGACTATGGCTTCTAAATAGCCAAGGCGAGGATTAGTGGCAGTGGAGAGGAACCAAGGTAGCTAGGGTATAAGACTCATTGTTTTATCTTTGTGTACGTTTTTCTATAATTAAAAGAAATAATCAAGGCTACATAGCAAGTTCCAAACCAGCTTGGCCTATAGGGTGAGATGCTGCCTCAAAAAAACAAAAAAAAAAAGTGAAGAAAGAAAAAAAAAAGTAAGGAAAGGAGGGAGGGACAGGGATAGATGACAGACAGACAGACAGGCCAGAAAAGCTCAGTCAGCCTCCTCCAGAAGACTTCCTTAAGGACCAAGGAGACCCTTTTTACATTTTTCACTGTGAAACTATAACAGAGTTTTAGCTGTATAAAGACACACACCAAACCAAACCTCGTATTTATTCCCCATCCTTTTCAGTGTATATGGGTAATGTAAGCAAATGTGGGCAGGTGAGGGACGCCCTTGAAAAGGGCTCTCTAGCTACACCTAAAATTCACAGGTCTGTGGTTAGGAAGGAGCCCAGAAAACCCCAGAAATCCTCTGTGCACTAAAGTTCCAGGAGTGTACGTGCAGCCATTTCTTGACGGGGCTGCTGGATATTCCAACTTAGGTCCTCCTGCTTGCATAGCAGATGCTTAAGGAATGAACCATCATCCCAGCTCCATATTTATTCTTTTTCCCTTTGAAATTCTGTGGTTTTTATATTTAGTTTTCCAATTTTATTTTAAGATGCCACCCACATTTTGGTGATTAAACTTAAAAGACATGTATCCACTGATCATATTTAATTTTTATCAATTAAATTTGATGACAATTTTCAGTCTCAATTCTTATTTTATATTTATATGTAGGACTGTTTAAGCTTTCTCATGGAGAAAAAGAAATCCAGGCATCAGCTAGAGCTACAACCTAGTTTTCTTCTACTGACCCTTAGACAATTTCTATTAAGTGGGCTGAGTGATATTAGCAAGGGTGGCTGTACTGTGAACATGACAGGGTCTCACTATGCAACCCCGGCTGGTCTAGAACTCACTATGTAGAACAGCCTCTGCCTCCCGAGATCTGGAATTAAAGATGCGCACCACCATGCCTGGATGGCCAGCCTGTATGTTGAGAGTTGTTATCCTTGACCCATTGTCCAATCCATTTTGTGATTTGGTTGACATTATCCTTTAGCTCTTCTTAGTAAAATACAATGACTTCTTCATAAAGAACTTGAAACTCTCACACTGAATCCTGTCCTGTCATCTCTCCTCATTAAACCCACTTGTTTCAAGTCTATTTTACAATATATCATTACCTGTTCTCAACACAAACACTATATGAAACCAGTGTTCAGGAAAGTACTCATAACCATGGTAATCAACAATAATGCTGCCTTCCCTCACCTGACTCTCTACCTCATCAACAACTCTATCTTTGTCTAAAATGAGACAATCATATTCTTCATTGGAGCCATCATATAAAAAACTGCCCTCCTGGAGCTAAAACATCTACATTTTTGTACTTCAGTCCTTGTTTCTCCAGTTACTGGTATCCCAGTGACCAAGATGTTCAGAGTTTCATGATCCCCTTTCACAAACAGCCAGCTTCTCAGGTCATGTGCCCTTTAAATTTTATTTTTAAATATCTACTATGTAGAATAGGCCTGATACACAAAAATCAGCCAACATAGATGTGCATTATGCTACCTTCCCTCTCTAGTTCATTCTATCTGGTCTTGCACTGAAAGAATACAGCCTGTCTTGAACTAATCATGCTTACTGGATGAATGCTAGACTCATCTCTTCCAGTAAGTTTATAAGCCCTCATCCCATGCTTATATTTTTCTCAGTATCAAATGACTCATCTCTTCCAATGATGTGCTTATATTTTGTGTAGTAACAAATAATGAGCACTTAGCATGCCCTACACCAATACAGAGTGGTTGATCAGGGTAAAGAAAGATGGAGTGAAGATGTTAAAACAGCTTGGAGATAAAACCAAATAAAAGACCGACTAGTCAAGACAAAGAGTGACCGCCAACAATTCTTTACAAGCCTTCCTTACAGGGCACTCCAAAAAGAACACTCTAATGTCCTGATCAGTGAAATTGTGAAGATCTGTATAAAATGGATGGACAAGAGTGCTATCCTGAAAATCAGAAACTTTCTAACCTGAAGGAGGAGGGGGAGGAAGAGGAAGAGAATCCAGGAAGAGCAAAGGGGGAGGAGCAGCAAGAGGGGGAGGAGAAAGGAGAGGGGAGAAGGAAGGGAAGGAGAAGGAAGCAGGGGGAAAAGATAATTAGAAAAAGGAGACAAGAAGAAGAGGAAGAGGGGGAGGAGGAAAGGAAGACAGAAAAGGAGGAGGATGAAGAGAGGGAGGGGGTAAGATTAATAGATGTAAAAGCAGCAGCAGATTCTTTATATCACTGATCACATGAAATATGAAGAACTGGTGTCTAGAATTTCATTGTCTTCATGGACACCTGTCCATCTCCCATAGTCCTCTAGTCTCTGTGTAAAAGTAAAACTTCTCAAGAGAATGCAGTGCCTATTAGTATCTGCAGAAGAGACAATATTGTCCAAATTAGCACATGTCTTAATTTAGGGATCTAGGGTGGGGATGCTACAGGGGAGAAGCTCCTGCAGACCCTGCTTCTTGGAAGAGCAAATCAGCTGGGAGATGGGTGCGGATGCTTTGTGCCTACCTCCTCCTGCATCCCACACTCCAGCAGCATCGTCACACACGCCTCGATAGGGAAGGCGATCTCACGGCCACTGATCATCAGGTGCTCTTCCAGGGGCTTCCCAAAGGAAGGCTTCTCCACCCAGGCCTCTGGGGAGGGGGTGAGCAAGGGAGGGGTCAGTTAGTAGTTTCCCAAGGCGACCTAGGACAGACTTTCTCCCCTCACCCAGATTCTGCACAGAGTACCAAAGTAACAGAGGGTCCAGATGAGCATCCACTCTTGTGGCTTAGTGGAAAATGGAAAGGCACGGAGAGAACTGAACTTGGTACCACTGGGGTTAATGTGACAGCCAAACTACACATACCCAAGTCATCCCCTTTGAAGGGTGGAGGGATGAGCTCACTGATGAACACCAGCTCAGGGAGGTCTACCAGCTCTTCTAAACAAGAGTGTTCCCAGGAGAGCACAGGTGGTGAGCTGTTCTCATCCAGGAGAGCAGGCAAGCTCCCCACACCCTGAGCTCTGAGGGAGGCTTGCACTTACCCTGCTGTGCTTTGATCTGAGGCAACACAGTCTGCAGCAGTGTCAGAGATTTCCTGTGGTATTCAGCTTGCACTTCTATTAGCTGAGAAAACACAAGAACAAACGTTACCCTTTGCCAAAGGGAAGTAGACTTCTATAGCACCCTTCATTCTTCACAAAGGCACTTGCTCATGGAGGAAGGGAACAGGATAACCCTCAACCTCCAGTGCTTCAGGCAGTATGGAAAAGTGGGTCACTCTGAGTGGAAATATAGGAGGTAGAAGAATCAGGAAGGAACAGGGGAATCTGCCAGAGCTGGATCCTGGCTTAGGAACTTGCTTTGGGTCACCTGACCTCACCTGGTCCCCTATCCCCTAAGCTGAAGATAGCAATGAAGGTGCAACAATTGGTGAATATAAATTGAAAATACATGCTGCAGTCTTTTTGCCTGTAAGAGATACACGAGTTAGAGCAGCCTGGGTGCACACTTATTTCTGTGAGTCACTTGAACATGTAAGCGCTTGCAGAGCATGTGGCTCTACTTCATATACACCGAGAGGCATAACTGCTTTGACTGTAGTCACGTGGTCCTGGTGAAGAGTCAGCTCGGAAACTTTGAGATATTCCACCAGGGTCCCCTCCCCCCTCCGAGCACATGGGCACCCCTCCCCTCCTGCAAGAAACAGGTTAGAGAGCATGTAGGCTGGAAGGGAGGGGCTGATTAAGCCCCTGCTACCTCATTCCCTAAAGACCAATCAGTTTAAAAGTCACACTGTTCTGCCCATCACATTGTGCCTAATGGCAGCTGCTTTAAAATCCTATATAAGGTCCCTGAACGAGTTCTGGGGGGTCGCTCTCCCATCTTGGTATGCAGAGCGACCTCAGCATGCTGATGAATCAATAAATTTCTCTTGCATTTTGCATCCATCCCCGACTCCATGTGTTCCCTCGGAGGGTCTCGGGTAACTCTCCCTGAGTCTTACACTGGGAACAAACTCCTTCAAGGTGTTCTCCACACTACCCAATCCATTAAAGAAACAACTGCAGTGTTGCTTAAGGCCAAGGAAAACTCATGAGCAAGAGTGACTTCATTTATTTTCTGGCTGTCCATCTCCCCCAATCCAAACAAAAGCCTGGCACATAGCATAAACAATGACAGCAGTAGTGTGGGACAAAAGGAACCTGAGGCCTGAGAAAACACCACGTGGAAGCCAGGGAAGCAGCCTGACAAAGCCTGGGCGCTGATGATTTTGTTGGCTTCAGTGACTCTAGAATTTCATAAGTGAAACCCATGGAATGCATTTGAAAATATACATACTACTGTAGTGGCTTAAATGAGAAATGGCCCCGCAGTCTCCTTCATTTGACCACTTGGTCCCTAAATAGTGGTGCAGTTTGGGGCTAGAGTTCAGATGGTGGGCCTTGCTGGAGGAAATATGTCACTAGGGGCAGGCTTGGAGAGGAAAAAGCCTTTCTACTTCCGGTTTGCCGTCTCTGCTTCCTGATTGCATTTGAGGATATGAGCTCTCGGCTTCCTTCTTGGACTTCCATGCCTGGCTGCTGCCAAGCTTCCCCTCTGTGATGAACTCTTGTCCCTCTAGTACCCTAAGTCCCAAATAAACCCTTCCTTGGAAGAGCTGCTTTGGGGCATGGTGGTTGACAATGGCAACAGAAAATTAATCAATACAACTACTTGGAAGCAAACATTCCACATTGGAAGCGATACTTAGCAACTCTTTTGTAGGGGTGTGTGTGTGTGTGTGGTGTGTAAGGGGGAACTGCAAAAGTTTGCACCCCTATTAATGCAGGAAAGTGCCAAGCCCGCAGTTGGTCACCTGCTGTACACCACTGAGCACTTTGTATTTCTCAGATTTGTCTGCTGGCTACTCTCTCTGAGTCACTTCTTTTCTTATCCCACCATTTCTTGGGTCATGAAATAAAAGCTGGTGGGTTCTAGGGAACAGGTACACTCAACTGTTTTCCATGTATGATTTCTCTGTCAAGGCTTTTCTGTCATTTCTTCATTGAGCCTTATGTTCACTCTGGCAAGGAGCCAGGATCCAAATTAGCAGGACTGGCTGACTGAAGTTCAGGTGACTCAGATCCAGTCTCTGGACTCTAAATCTGCTTTCACTGAGGAGAGGCAGTCACCAGGCCAAATCAATCATTGCCTTTTGAGGTTGGCAGAGATCTTCAATAGAAACAAATATGCCTTGGTTGGGAGCGAATCTCTCCCTATTCTTCTCAAATTCTTTGCTGTCATAAATCTAGGTTTCTCAGCATGAGTCCTCAGACTTCCCAGGTTGGGCAACTCTGCTGTACAGAGCTGCTGGTACATCTGAAAAGGCTTAGCGTTTCCCTTTGTCTACCATTGACACGGAGCTGGGACAACCAGAGACATCTGTTGACTCCCCAAGTCCTCCAGGAAAGGGGACAACACAACTCTTGGTTGAGAATCCCTGCTACTGGTTAACTAAACTGTGATAATCCTCAGGGATGGGGTTCTGTTTTAAGCTTAGGTTTTGGAGGACAAAATTCGCCTAGAGATTGAAGCAGCAAAGCGCTGCCCACCCCGCCCCTCACCTCCTCCATTGATAATTTCATGCAATCAGAAGGCCCTTTTTCATGCCCACCTTCCTTTGCCGCCCACACCATAACAGTCTATAAAGACTCTCTGTGGTCTTGCCTTGGAAGACCCTTACCGTTTGAAAGTAGTTTGCATAGTCAATTTCTTTGGCCACAAAACTGTACATGTCAGCGGAAAGCTGGTCCTGTGCAAGGTAAAATATATAAGCGAGGTTATAAAAAGATTATCGGGGGAGGGTGGCTAACACCTGTCCCAGACAGCATGGGAGGAAAGGGCTTAAACTTTGCTGCACCTGATTTTCAATAATAAATGGCATGTCAAATCCTCTTCCCACGGGACTTCCTGTCTCCCAGCCATGGTTCTAATGTCTTTGAAAGTCTACCATACTAGTAGTTTTCCCAGAGCTTTAACTTATGGGCTAGCAAAACCAAGCTGGTGTGGGACAGTGGTATGCAAATGAGCTCACTACACCTCTGTAGCTTACCCACCACCCGCCACCTGAAGAAACTCAGAGCACACACAGTGGCTTGCCTCTCTCTGCCACTTCTTGGTTACTTCACCTTCCTGTTAGCCTTCACCCTCAAACTGACTGCATGACCATGAGCACATGGGAAAGCAACAGAAATGCAGTAATTTGCAGAAAACCCGGACAGATAAGGTCCACAGTGTGGGGAGGATTGCTGGTTTAAAACATGGTAAATTCTGACTTCCTCCTATGTTACACGCAAATGTAACAGAGTTAAAAGTTCTTCACCACTAGGCTTTCCATCGACTTGGGTGGCAATGGCCTAATGCTGCCCTGGAATCTGGAACATTTTATTCTGAGAAGAAAGAGTTTCAGTTCCAGAGAAATAGCCACAACATGCACAATCAGTGTTCTTTGAGCAACTGGTGTTAGTAGCATTTTGGGGATGTCACTCTGTGCTTGTGTGTGGGAGCCATGTGGCATCCAGAGGCCACAATCTCTAGAAGAAACACTCAGAGGAGAGTTTGCATGCTGGAATCAGACAGGCAGAGCAATAACACACAAAGCCAATAAGATCCTGAACGAACAGAAGCAGGCAGCCCCGTGCTTCAGGAAGAGTTGGCATTGTGAGATCCTAGGCAGTCATGATGTGCAAAGGGGAAGTCCCAGCCACATTCCCACTGCCACAGAGGCAGTGCTTCCTCTGTCATGATGGACTGGGTCCCCTTAAACAAGGAGAGGAAATAAACCTTTCCTCCCTTAAGTTACTTCTGGCAGGCATTCCATCACAATGGCAAAAAAAGTGGTAAAAGATAACCAATGGAGAATAACAACTCCTGTTTTCTAGTTTACAACACAGAAGAATGCAAAATAAATAACCAGATTCTGACAGGTGATCACCACCATAAACGCTGTTTGCCCTGGGTCTCTCTATTCTACACACTCACACCATTTCACACAGGTGCTTGGTTAAGTAAAAAACAAATAAGAATAAAAATGGGCCCAGCCTGCTGTGTAGGTCACTGACATGCGGATAGGGTGATTCTAGGGTTGTAGCTTGTTCCTATTTCCTCACCAGTATAATGTCCAATCTGTATCCATTCACATGCATCCAAACCCACCGCCTTATTCCTCTGTGACAAAGTGGGTAGTTGAGTTACGATTCTGAACATCAGAACCTAAGTCTATACTGCCACACAGAGGTCCGTCTCCTACAAGGAATAATCATAAATGTTTGCTTCCCATGATCGGTTTATTCACTCATATCAAGTATATGAGAGAAATTAAAGTGATATGCTATTAGTTTATATTTTTATAGAAGTTAACTTCCCCTAGATTTATTGTGTCTATCAATTACATTTATTGCCCACTGTCAATTCCTTGATGTGTGTAGTGAAGAACTGTGGTTCTATGACAATTGTTGGGTTGGCTTTTCTATTTATTTTTATGTTTTTGAAAATATGATCTGAGCTTGGAAATTCACTAGGAAGTTTCAGGTTTTTTACTCCCCTTTTAGGCATGATAGCTAGACTTGGGAGGATGCTGTGAGCTCCTTTCTTCTTTCTAAGGCTGATTAGCCCGGGGTGTGCATGCCTCTGTGTGTGTGTGTGTGTGTGTGTGTGTGTGTGTGTGTGTGTGTGTGTGTGTGTATGTTAAATTTTTTAATTCTAATTTTAATTTTATTTGTATGAGTACACTGCAGCTGTCTTCAGACACACCAGAAGAGGGCATCAGATCCCATTACAGATGGTTGTGAGCCACCATGTGGTTGCTGGGAATTAAACTTAGGACCTCTAGAAGCACAGTCAGTGTTCTTAACTGCTGAGCCATCTCTTCAGCCCCATGTGTGTTAAACTTTGACAAGATAACTCCTTCTGAGGACAGACCTTCTTAAGAATGACAGAAGGGGGTGTGAGTTCTGGCGTTCAGATGGTTCCTGCTCATGCAAATGCCAGGTGGGCCTGTGGGCTGGCCACAATCCCAGTGTGCTGGAGGAGGAAGAAACAAGGGATCCCTGAACCAAGCTTGACAGCTAGACGAGATGAATTTTGAGCTCTGGGTGCAAATCATACATGTTGCCTCAATATACGCGATGAGAATGATCAAGGAAGACACCTGACTTCAGCTTCTGGTCTCTATACTCATGCACGCAGAAATATGTGCACAGTACATGCATACACACACACACACACACACACACCCTACACATACTCAAGAATAAGTTTTCCCTTCAGGGTTCAGCAAGAGTGGGCATGCTCAAGAGAAGTTAATGAGAGGATAAAATGCATTACATATGTGTATGAATTGTCAAAGAATAAATTTTAAAAAAATTTAATTCCCTTCAGGTTCTTTGTAAAAGGTAAATATGAAACATAAGTGAATGTTAGACTTATCTATGCAGAGATATTTCACAATCTGGAAAAAAATCCAATATTAAAAAAATTGAGTCCAGTACTTTTATGCAGAATATTCAATAAATACTAAGAGAAAATGAAAGAACAGTACAAAAGCAAGATTTAAAGCAGCAATTACTAAGAATGTCCCCAAATTTTCAAAAACCCATAGATCAAGGAAAGGCAGAGAACTTCATGCTCAATAAACACACATAAATTACCCATGCTATCATTAATAGTGTCAGGGGTTGGTTCTTATCCATGAGCTGGGTCTCAATTTGCAGCAGTCATTGGCTGGCCATTCCTTCAGTCTCTGCTCTATCTTTGTTCCTGCACTTCTTATAGGCTGAACACACATTAAGTCAAAGGTTTTGTGGGTGGGTTTGGGTTGCTGTCCTTATCCCTCCCCTGGGAACCCTGCCTGGCTACAGGAAATGGTCACTTCAGGATCCCTATCCCCCACTGCTAGGAGTCTCAGCTAGAGTCACCCCCCAGACCCTCTGGGACCTCTCCCATCCCGGTCTCTGGCATGTTCATGCTAGAGATTGCCCCTCCCCGCTGCCGATCTCCCCTTTCTCTCCAGGCTCTCCCTATATGATCTCCCCTCCACGCCACTTCCCTCCCCACCCCTCTCCCCCCCAGTTCCCTCCTTCCATCGACCTTCAATATCTATTTTGTGTCCCCTCCTGAGAAAGATTCAACCATCCTCCCTTGGGCCCTCCTTGTTATTTGGCTTCTTTGGGTCTGTTTATTATAATGTGATTATCTTGTACTTTATGGCTAATGTCCACTTATAAGTGAGCACATACCATGAATGTCCTTTTGGGTCTAGGTTACCTCACTCAGGCTGATATTTTCTAGTTCCATCCATTTTCCTGTGGAATTCATATTGTCCTTGTTTTTAATGGCTGAGTAGTATTCCACTGCGTAAAAGAACCATATTTTCTTTATCCATTCTTTGGTTGAAGGACATCTAGGTTATTTCCAGTTTCTGGCTATTACAAACAAGGCTACTAGGAACATAGTGGAGCAGGTGTCCTTGTGAGATAGTGGAGCATCTTTTGGGTATATGCCCAGGAATGGTATAGCTGGGTCTTGCGGTAGAAACTATTCCCAATTTTCTGAGAAAATGCCAAATTGATTTCCAGGGTGGTTGGACAAGTTTGTACTCCCACCAGCAATGGAGAAGTGTTCTCCTTGCTCCACAACCTTGCCGGCATGTGCTGTCCTTTGAGTTTTTGATCTTAGCCATTATGATGGGTGTGAGGTGGAATCTCAGACTCATTTTGATTTGCATTTCCCTGATGACTAAGGACTTTGAACATTTCTTTAGGTGCTTCTTAGCCTGACACTATTAATGATACTCTGTTATGCTTGCAGAGAGGAACCTAGCATAACTGTCCTCTGAGAGGTTTCACCCAGCAGCCAATAGAGAGAGATGCAGAGACTCACATCTAAACATTAGTTGGAGCCCAGGAAGTCTTATGGAAGAATTAGTAGGCGGATTGAGAGACCCAAAGACGGGGATTCCACAGGAAGACCAACAGAGTCAACTAACCTGGCCCCTAGGGTCTCCCAGAGACTGAATAACCAACAAAAGAGCGAGCACAGGCTGGAAACAGCTCCCCTGCACATAGGCAGTAGATGAACAGCTTGGTCTTCATGTGCGTCCTCCAACAACTGGAGGGGGGGCTGTCCCTGAACCCCGTTGCCTGCCTGCCTGCCTGCCTGTCTGCCTGTGAATCCTGTGTCCCTAAATGGACTGCTTTGTCTGGCCTCAGTGGGAAAGGATATGCCTAGTTTGTAGCCACTTGATGTATTGGGGGGGGGCGCAGGATGGGGGATTGTTAATGGAGGGATGACACTCAGAGGGAGGTTTCCCCTTCTCAAAAGAGAAGAGGAAGGTGGAATGGGGGGAGGACTTACTTGACAGGGTATTGAGAGGAGAGGGGTGTGATATTAGGATGAAAAGTGAATAAATTAATTTTAAAAAATAAAATTACACATAGAGGCACAATGTTTAAATTTCAGCAAATCAAACAAAGACAAAATCCTGGGAAAAGTGACATAAGGGAAAAGGAATTAGAGTTTAACTTAGAAAGCATGCAAGCTAGAACATAGCACGGGATGGTTAAAATATTAAAAGAAAAACATTAAAGCACTAACTTAGAATCCCATACTTTGAAAAATTATTCTTTAAAAGTAAAGGAGAAATAAAGACTTGGCCAGACAAAGAAAGACTGAAGATCTGGGTTGCCCTACACACGACATGTCCAGCATGTTAAAGATGATTCCACAGAGAAAGAATATGACATGAGGAGACACCCAGAGCCCCAGAAAGAAAGCTCACTGCAGAACAATGAATGAGGGTGTACTGAGTAATTTTGATTGTTGGTCTCCTCTCACAGCCTCATGTGATTTAGAACACCTAGGAGACATGTCTCTAAGGGCATTTCCAGAGAGGTTTAGCTGGGGAGCCAGATATACTCTGAATGTGGTGGGTAACACCAACCTATGGTCTAGAGCTCTTGACTGAACAAAATGGGAGAGAGAGAGATAAAGAGGGGGGAGAGGGGTGTCACCTCTCTCTGCTTCCTAATTGTGATGTGACCAAGAGTCTCATGCCTCTGCCATCATGCCTCACGGACCATCAACCACTGTGCCCTCTGTGGTGGTTTGAATATCCTTGGCCCAGGGAGTGGCACTATGAGGAGGTGTGGCCTTGTTGGAGGAAGTGTGTCACTGTGGGGTGGGCTTTGAGACCCTCCTCCTAGCTACCTGAGAGTCAGTCTTTTCCTGTTTGCCTTCTAAACAAGATGTAGAACTCTCAGTTCCTCCAGCACCATGGCTGCCTGGACATTGCCATGTTTCCTGCTTTGATGATAATGGCCTGAACTTCTGAACCTATAAGCAAGCCATGATTAAATGTTGTCCTCTGTAAGAGTTGCCTTGGTCATGGTGTCTCTTCACAGCAATGGAAACCCTAACTAATACACTTTCCAACTATTAGCCAAAGTAAATTCTTCTTTCCATAAGCTGTCTCTGTCCTGCATTTTTTCACAGCAATGAGAAAATTAACTGATAGTGAAAGTAAAATGAAAGCTTTTTTGTAATTAAGTGGTCTCGGGGGGGTGACAGTTCCCAAAAGCTAATATTAGCAACAATGTATTCACAATTGGGAGTACTTGGTTCTAAGGCACTTTGGATACAGAGAACCAAACAAAGATCTGTGTTCCATCCCTGGAATGCACATGGTAGAAGGAGAGACCGATTCTCCAGATTTGTCCTCTGACCTCCCAAGTGTCACGGTGTGCCTGCATACAAGAACTTACACACAAGGAAGAAATACATAAGCAAATAAGAGGGCATTTTTGCTACTTATGAAAGAGCACTATGTTATTTGAGAGTGGACTTGAACTAGCTTGTAAATTGTAAGTTCTAGAGAAGCCACTATAAAAAGTAAAAATGGAGGGTATTGTTATTTTAAAGGAGAGAATCAAAATCAAATAAAATGTTCAATTCAAATTAAAAATGAAAGAATTGTGGAAGAGAAGCCTAGGAGGAAGGGCGACATACATGAATCAGAAACACACGTTAGCTATCAACCTGTACTATCGATAATCGATAAACAGCTCTAAGTCAACCAAGTGATAGAGAAAGACTATCAGAACAGCATCATAAAGCAAAGCCAATCAACTATATGCTGGCTATGGCTCTAATTTTTTGTATAGATTAATTTATTTTTATATTATGTATGTGAGAGTTTTGGTGGCCACACATACATGTGTATATGTGGTACCCCAGGAGGCCAGAAGAGGGCATCTAATCCTGTGGAACTGGGGTTAGAGATGGTTGTGGTGCCAGTGTGGTGGTAGGAGCCAAACCTGGGTCATTTGCAAGAGTGATAAATACTCTTAACCACCAAGACTACCAGGTCTTAAATCCAGAAGAAACACACTTTAAATAAAAATGCACATATAGATTAAATGTAAAGGGAAGAGCCAGGCATGGGGACACTTGCTTATAATCATGACACTCTGGAGGCCGAGGAAGGGGATGACGACTCTGAAGCTACTACAGAATATAGGATGAAATATTGTCTTACTATCCTCCCCAAAAGAAGAAAAAGAATGTACAAAGACACACTTTGTCAAGACTAATCAAAAGAAAGTGGGGTTGCTACATTGCTATTTCAGATAAAGCAGACAGTAGAGTAAGGAAGGTTATTGGGGCAGGAGAGATAGAAGGAACCCCATTAGAGAGGAGTCAGAACTCCAGAAGACATAATAATCTTCACTGTATATACACAACAGCAAGCTATGTTCATCAATAACTTATAGAACTCCAAAGGGAAACAGCCTCACAGTAGAAACAGCAACTGCGGGCCAGAAGTCAGCACACACACAGGTGAGCTCAGCAGCATCATTAATGGCACAGGTGGGCCACACCCTCAACCTCAGCAAATGCACACCATTCACAAACGCGCATGCCAAGAAAGACTATGTTCTGGGCCATGACACATACTTGGTAAGTGCAGCAGAATAAATGCCTTCGGATGTCTTCCTTCAGGCCTTAGTGGAATTAAATGAGAAACTGGTATCAGGCAGAACACTTGCCCAAGCACTCGAGGGACTGAAGAAGACACTGATGACTAATAACCCAGTCAAACTCGGGGTCATTTATGCCCATTCTGTGCTGATTGTAGGCTTCACAAATGCAAGTGTCACACGACTACAAAATCGCCTGTGCAGCACAGGACTTACCAGTGAAGCAGGCCAGATTCCAATTTGTCTGACAGCCAACCAATGGACCAGACACCCACACAATGTGGAAACAGAGGGTGGAGATGCCACTGTTGCTCTTGCAGGAGCTGGCATGTCTACTAGAAACAGCCTGCTATCTCGGCTCAGAGCCCGTTTCCCACAGAGCAGGGACACAGTCTCAGTTCCAAAGCTCTGAGTGTCCCAGCACACTCTGGCCTCTGGAGAGGAGACTCTTCTCCCTTTGTTCCTTACTGCGCATGAAGGGAGTGCTGAGCGTGGAGAATCATATCTGCCTTCCAAAAACCAAATGGCCAACAGTATGTTTTGATTAATATCAAATGAAAGCAGATGGGGAAATGCCAGTTCTATGAAAACATGTGCTTTCTTTGGCTCTCACAGTTATTCTCAACGTTATTTTACCCAAACCACTTCAACAAAAGAGCAACATAAAAGTCCCTGGTCAATGGCAAGACTCTAATGTTCCCCATTTATCATTATAAAAACAAGGATAACGTTATAGCTATTTGTATACAGCTATTGCATGTAGTAGAGATTATCATTATCTACAGAAAAATTATGTAAAAACCAGATATTTTTTCCTTTTAAGTGTCTTGTTTAGTTGTTTTTATTTAAGAATTTAAAATGGGCAAAAGATCTGAACAGACTCATCCTCAAAAAAAAAAAAAAATGGAAACAGGGCAAACAAGCATAGGAAACAATTTTAACATCATTGTTAAGGATTTTTAAATTAGAAAAAAAGTTATTAACAATGCTCTGACACATCCCTTTTAGAAGGACCAAAAATCTCAGATACTGACAACACTGGATGATGAGACAGATGAGGAGCAACAGGAATGCTCCTCGCTGCTGTTTGGAACACAAGAAGAAAATGAAAACACACACACAAGAGCAGCATCTGTGTTTGTAACTGCCAACAGTCGGCAGCAACTAAGATGCCTCTTGGGAGCTGAATGGACAAATAATCTGTGTCACATCAAGAAAATGCATACTGTTCACAGTTTTAAATATAAGCTTGTAAGCCACACGGCAGCTTGATGGAAATGCCCAGTGTGAAGGGACAGCTGCAACGTGGAAGGGGCTGCCCGCTCCATGATGGCAGCTCTGTGAGTTCTGAAATCTGTAAACTGACAGAGATGGCAGGAAGATGGGGAGTTACCAGGACTCAGGGTGATCCTCATGATACTCTAACATCAGACACATATCACAGATTTGTCCACCTCCACTCAAGTACAAGCCGGAAGTGAGCCCCAGTGTAAACTGGTGCAGGCCGAGTGAGCAAGCCCCACTGCTGTTATAAGCGGGTATGGGAACTATCTTTACACGATGCTTCTTCTTGATGTGACCTTAAAGGTCAAAACAGAATTAAAGTGGCTTTTACTACTTTAAAATTCATTTTAAAGGTTTAAAAAAAAAAAAGGGCGAAAATTTTTATTTTTCAAAAGATTTGAGAGAGAGAAATGTTTAATGTGGGCCAGTTTTATCTTTCTAAGTATCCCTGACTTGCCTTTCAGAAGCTCCCACTATTTGCACACAGCTGTAAGAAATTCCCAGGTATCTTTCTGAGTCACAGAGTCAGTTTCCTCCCAGGTAGATTCTGGCTTTGACTCAGAACAACTCTGCGCTGGAGCTGTTCCTTTATTTTGCAGCCTTGCCTTGCATCCTAATCAACCATGTCTGTAAGAAACACCATCTCTAAAGAAAATGAGACAGCAGTTGCGACCATAACTGCAGGCCTCCATATTTATGTGCACATATATGCAGCATACACATAGCACATGACATGTAAACACACATGTAAACCCTGGCCAGCTTCAGGGATCTGTCTCTGTGCTCCACTCCAAGCACAGGGCTGTAAGCATACACTGCTAGGCCTAAGCTTCCCTGTGGAAGATAACATTCTGGCCCTTGTGTACAGCAGGTGCCTCACCAACTCAGCTATCTCCCTGTCCACGACCTCCCCTTGTATCCATCAGGATAAGGGAGTTTGCTGTGAGACTGTGTCTCCTGGTAACATCAGAAGCTTCGCCCATAAAATCTTACTGACGTGACCGCCCAAATGTGAGCTGAACAAGGATGGCATCAGTAGACATGCCAAAGTGGATGAGGAATGCCCAAAAGGCCTCAGCCCTACACAAAGAACTGCAGGCAACTAGGGGACGCTGGGACTGGGAGAAATAGTCTCCCCCAGAGAAAAGCATCCCAATTAGTTATCCAGTACCAAACAGTCAGCCCTGAAAGCATGCATACAAGTAACACTATACAGACCAGACGCGGTATATTTGTGTATTGGAGAATATATATGTAGATACAGATACATATTTGCATGTAACATCAATCAATTTAAAAAGCGGCCGTGAATTTGAAAGCTAGCAAGGAAGAGTGCAGGAGATGAATTGGAGGGAGGAAGGGGAGGGAGAAAGGATTATAACTATAGTCTCAAAAAATACCAGAAAAAAGAATATTATGAATTTCAAAATAATATATAAC
Source organism: Uromys caudimaculatus (assembly GCA_028551405.1). Lineage (NCBI taxonomy): Eukaryota > Metazoa > Chordata > Mammalia > Rodentia > Muridae > Uromys > Uromys caudimaculatus. Next base: position 52,606,492 of record CM052710.1, on the reverse strand, counting down.
TAATATACATTAAAATTAGATTAATTATGTATATAACCTGACTTATGGGAAAGATTTTCTAATTTTTTTAATCTATCATTATAGCATTTGGTAAAAGTAATAAATAAAGTTTGTTAAATAACCCTTCTGCCCTAAAAAAAAAGGCTTTTGAACTGAATAACAGGATATACAATAGAAAAGTATACATCATGTCCAATTCAGCAGGACAGAGAATTGCACGTCAGAAAGAGCACACTAGCCTGGATTTGCCATTGACCCAGAAGCACAAACGGCCAGTCTGCCTCAAACACAATGAATCTGAGATCTGAAGCATTTGTATTTCTCTGCTTGGTTTTCACAGGATGGCAGCCTGGGAGACCGAGGATTTTTAAAAAAATATCCTTCAACGTTTCAAATCCCAGAGAAATACTGAATGTTGTGTGAATGCGAGGTCACTGCTACCTGCACAGTGTGGCTGCAAGAGTCACTCAATGGACCAGGCAAGAAAGCCACAGCCATCTGCAGCAAAGCGTCACTTGCTTTAAAACTGCCTGGGAAGACTGGGGAGACAGCTCTGTGGCAGACTGCTTGCCTAGCATGACAGTGCCCTGCATTTGATACACACGTGTGTGTGTGCGTGTGCTCACACACACACACACACACACACACACACACACACAACTAAAACAATAGGAACGCAATGTATTTGCAGAAGTGAGTTTTCTAATATTTGGGTCTAAGTATAGTTCTCACAGGTTTAACTTTCTTAGGGACCCAACCCAACACGAAGACATGTAAAGAGACATAAGTACATCCAGCAGCACTGTGAATGGCTGTGACTCGTTGTGTCCTACACAGTGTCTGTGTCTGGGAGATACAGTAGACGGGAACAGTAATGTGTGCAGCGAAAGACATAATCCCACAAGTGCAGGATCCCAGTCCTTAGAATTAGCCTCTCTCTCTCTTAGAGAGGAAATCTGTTTTCTTCATTGATCTCTACAGCTAACATCTGAAGTGTCTCCCAGTAGGTATATGGTAGATACAACGGCTTCGGTAGTATTAAAAAGCAAACAAGAGAAGAAACATTTTAATATCACAGGACTTGAGGCTCAGTCTAAATTCTCACTTGACATAGGCACCTACAATGTATTCTTTGGAACTCAGTTGTCCTAAATCTCCCCACAAAAATGAAGGTCGTGCCCTCCTTGCTTACAGATCTCCAGTGACAGTCTGGGTCTCCCTGTACTGGTCACCCTCACAGCCCTGAGTCTGAGCTCATCATGTACTCTGTGGAGATACGAGTAGGCAATGGGGACACCAATGGAGTATCACCAGCCAAGTTTAGAGTCCACTGACCGACACAGACAATCCCTAAGGACTCCTCAGTCTATCCCAGGAGAGAAGAGCAAGGGGAACAGGTACCCGGCAAATCTCCACTCTGTTGGCAGCCTCCTCCATCTCCTCCCTGAGGGCATCAGCTTTGGCACCCGCAGGCTGAAGGCTGCTGGAAAGCCCTGAAGACTTGGAAGTCTGCTGCCACCTGATGGAAAACAAGAGAGAAAAAGGATACACATGAGACAGTTGGAGCCCAGGTGGAGCCCAGGTGGAGCCCAGGTGGAGCCCTGGGGATATGGCCGAGTGCTGAAGATCAAATACCTGACCTCTAGTTGTTAGCCAGGAGGCCTGGCCAGCAAATACCAGTGCCACACTAGGAGAGAGGCTCACGTTTCCACAGCAGAAATGAGTGAAGCTGAGGATCAGATGAGTCTGCTCACAGGACTAGCATCCTACAGTTTGCCACCGTCTCCTCTATGACCTTCTACACACTAAAGCCAAATGACAGTCACCATTGCTGTCCTCTTTTCATTGACAAAGGACAACTGTTGACATTTATGGAGCACAGTGCTACGGCGGATGTAAGTACACGATGCAGCATGAATAACTCAAACTAATTAACATGCCCAGCACCTAACTCGGATTTTGCTACGAGATACTTGAAACTTAATCAGGCCCACCATAGTAAATGACCAGTACTGCCCTTCAGTGTGGTCGCTGTCATTCATTTAAGTTCCTCATGGGCTCCTCAGTTTGGATGCACACCTAAGTAGCTGAAGTCAATAAGGGATGTGAGGCAAAAAGGAAGAAGACTGACAGGATTAAAGGAACACTGACATGCCTAAAGCCAATCTGAGGGTAACACTCTGCACTGGGAAATCTGCAATAGCATCAGGTCGACAATTAGTAACCACATAGTAATGCCATAAAACCTCTCTGCAGGGAGAACCCTGGCCTCCTGAGGAAAACACCCAGGAAACAGAAGGAGATATAAATGTTAACACATCTGTCTAGTTGCTGGAGTCAACATCAGGGAAAGACAGAAAGAACAGAATGGCCCTGCAAGAAGAGAGGGCTCTGCAGGGCTCCTCTTCTGGTGAGTCTGAGATCTCACCAGCTCACAGGGACCAGCAGGTAGGACAAAGGACAGGACAGTCCATTACCGTAACCTGCCCACTGGATCTTTTATCTTCACTGGGAGACAGAGCTATTTCTAGCCTGTGAGAAGCACAGTCGAGCAGTCAGGATGACAAATAGTAGCTGAGCCCGACTTCGGTCTGGGCAATCGGGAAGATGGACGGTTGGGGAAATGGGTTGGGAAGATGCCTTGCCTCAGATGGACCGCTGCAGCTCACACAGGAATGTGGTCATGGACTGCCATGTGTTTCAACTGACAAGGGAATTGAGAAATCTTCCTGGAAAGTCCCCTGATGAAATGTGACAAGATGAGAGGTTTTCTTTTATATATAAGTACAGACCAAACAAGGGTCTTCCCCCAATCCCTAGATCATGTCTGCAGCCTGGCAGTTGAGAGGTCCAAATAGCAGGACAACATCTTCCCCTGCCCCAGTCTTAAGTCAAAAATCTAATCAGCAGCTAGCTAACTGGTAGTTCTGCTGAGTGGTTCTTTCTCTTCTCACCTGTAGGACAAACATGAGAAGGTGGAGGTGTAGGATTCAAGGGGGCATTCAATAGCAGAGAGTCACCAATGGAAGGAAGGAATCGCAGCCTTTCAGAATGCAACACGGGAAACTACTGTACAACGGCTCTCTCTCAGACCCTGGGCTGGTTACAGGCTACCAGGAAGACACAAGCCCCGAGAGCCACGCTGATTCCAAATAATCCTTTAGAGAGACTTGAAAAGCAATTTCTCTATGCTGAAACAATAAGAGAAGCTAGCAGGAATCCCGAACAACTCTCCCTATAGAGATGTGCTCTACATAAACGATCCATTTGTGGATTGAATGGAACTCTCCGACGTCAGCTACGTAAATAAAGGCATTAAAGTACTGATGGGACATCATAGCTGTAATTTATATGAGACAGCAAATACACCTCCATGTTGATTATAGGATCAAGATAGAGACACCATCTGACCAGGCTACCTAAGAAGAACCAGCTAGTAGATGCTTTAAAATGTGTGTGTGGGGGGGTGGGGGGACTGGAGAGGTGGCTCAGGGGTTAAGAGGGCTTGCTACTCTATCGAAGGGCTGCAGTTCAAATCTCAATGCTCACACCAGTTTTCTCTCAGTATATTTAGATCTATTTCATTGACTTGAAGCAGACAGGACAGAATTACATAAACACTGACAAATGCGTGTGCTCGATTCAACCCTCATTAAACGCTGAATAAATAAGATGGATCTGACAGACTCGCTAGAGTTGTGCTAAAATTCAAAGATCTAGTCATGGAAGTATTGACCAAGATGTACTGAGTGAAGATAGATAAAAATGACGTTAAGAAGGCTCCATGCAGAGGCACTGGGGTACACAGTACAGTTCATGGCCAGCAGACAGGGATGAAGAATGCCTTGACGGCCCGACACAGCTCATCACCAGTGTTAGGAGTTAACAAATGTGGCTGAATGGAGAAAGAGTGTGGGGGAGGTGCTGAGAACCAGCTGCCTCAGGAGCTGTAGCTTGTGATTCCTGCTATTCAACATCACTCTGGAAGTCAGTGTGAATTTCATGGCTATGTCCTCACAGCTGTTCCTCGCTGACTAAGTGTGCAGCTTGAAGGGATATGGCAGGAAGCAGGGGTTGGCTGGCTCCTTGATGTGGCTGTCAGCAAAGTCCTACAAGGCAGATAAGCCCAGGCTGCATGCAGTCACTCAGCATCAAGGGACAAGAGCAAAAACCTTTACTGAGGATGTCCCTTTCAACCTAAAGACCATCACCTGAATTGACTGGAGTCAATAACTCGGGGGTTGGGTCAGTCCTCTCATCAGTTACCAATTCGGAGTCATAAAGAAAAGCCAACAGAGATTGTGAGGGGCCTGAGCTACCTACAATATCTGTCAAGAGACCTTCTATGCCCTAACTGACAGCACAAAGTGGGAAACCGAAAGCCACCAATGTGATAAAGGAGATAAATTGCATTTATAAGAGGATGATGATTTTGGTTTTGTTTCATCTTGCTTTGTTTTTGTCTAAAATACAAAGGTGCCAAAGGGTGTGTTTGCTGTGCTTTGAAGAGAAAACGCCCTCTACAGGCTGGTGTGCCTTTTACACTGGTCCCCAGCTGGCGGCACTGTTTTGGGAGATTGTGGAACCCTCTGGCCATGGGGCCAAGCTGGCATACATGTGACTGTAAAGACTGGGACAGAAATGTATAGCCTGGCCTTCCCTCTAGCCAAGCTTTGCTTCCTGACTAGTATGCGCCGTGCCCAGTGCCCTCAAACAACTATTCCCTCAGCTGCCAACTGCTCCAGCCACCACACCTTCCCCACCCCGATGGACTGCATTCCCTGAACTGTGAACCAAAGTACCCTTCCACTTAAGAGCTTTCGGTCAAGGGTCCCCTGACAGTGGATGAAAAAAAAAAAAGATTAATACAGAATCCAAGCGGAAATCTGTAAGCACGGACACTGGTAAGGGCAGCTACAAATTTCCTTAGCAGATTCAAATACGTAACTGATGAACTGAAGGATGATACTGAGCTGATCAGGGATGAGAGGCCCTTCTGACACTTCCTCGGGCTCTCAGAATGTACAAGACCAGCCACAGCCATGACTTGGTGGTTACTCCCTTTCTCATAAAAAAGATTAAACAAAAATACGTGAGAAGGTAGCGACACTTCCACACTAGCATTCAACCACACACAGGGAGCCTGCATTTTCTTGTAGAAGCAAGGAGGACCTTGGGGTGAAGGAAATAAAACCCCAACCCCAGGAAGGGACATGGTGTCTAACTCATCACAGCAAAGAGCAGTCAGCACCCTTCCAGTCAACTTACATGACTCTCAACTGACTCCTGAACATTTGTGTCATGGGATGGCATTTTCTGCAGTGTAGAGGCACAGTGATGACAACAACCCCAAGCTCCTCCTGCATCCTGCTCTCTTCCTGAGTGTACAGCAGGGAGGTATCCCGAGAGTCCTATCTGGATTATGTCACTGCCCCTTTTAGATTGCTTGATAAAATATCATCAAAAGGACTTATGGAAGAAAGCGTCTATTTTGGCTTACAGTTCCTAAGGGAGAGCCCATCATGGCAGGGGAGGCACAGCACTGAGCAGGAAGCTGGGAAGCCACAGCTCCAGCCACATGCAGAAAGCAGAGAGAGCAAACCAGAAGTGCGGAGAAACTAGAAACTCTAAGCCCACCCCCAGTGATGTGCTTCCTGCAGTCAGGCTCCGTCTCCCAACGGTTCCATCACCTCCCCAAACAGCACCACGAACCTAAGACAAAGTATTCAAATACCTGACTGTATGTGGCCTCATTCTAACCACCACTGCCTCCCAGGAAGGGAGGTGGGTTTTACAGCCTTCCACAGCCAACAGGAGGCAAATGTCAACAATACCGAAATCGTTTCCAGCCATTTGCTTCTAGGTTCACCTGATTATTTGTAGCAAAGGGCATTTGCTTCCAACTTATAGTCATGCTGTGGAATTTCTTTCTAAAATGTCATTCAGGGGGACTGAGGCTTGGCATATATCAACTAAAGAGACTTCTCTGCTGATGTAGCTCCTGCTGGCTTTTGGTCAGGGGTGACTATATGTACCTTCTATCCTTCCAGCTATAGAAACCCCACCCCCAAGCCCCCAGTATAACATTTTATAGCATGGGCTTGGTGTTGAAAAGCACTGGGGGTGTGCAGGAGCACACGTCAGTTCTCTTGATGCCCTTAATACCTCTGTAGATGACAATGGCAGTTACTCTCTGTGCCGAGGTGAGGAAACACATCCTAATTAGTGATTCAGCCAAGGCCGCAGGTCTATAAAGAGCAAGCCTAGCACTCGGTCCTGACCGGAACCCCGCCGCAGGCTCCTAATCCGAAATCTCTCTGCCCAAGAGCTTTCTGGGTTTTCTTGTTTCATAAAAGTAAAATAAGATGAAGTGATTCAGACCGAATTACAAAGAACTTACGGCAGAAACAGTTCTGTCCAGACCAGTGTATGTGAACTTTTATTTTATTTATTTATTTATTTTATTTATGTGAGTACACTGTAGTTGGTGTACACTGGTGTGTCTTATGACATACCAGAAGGCAGCATCTGATCCCATTACAGATGGTTGTGAGCCACCATGTGGTTGCTGGGAATTGAACTCAGGACCTCTGGAAGAGCAGTCAGTGCTCTTAACTGCTGAGCCATCTCTCCAGCCCAGAACTTTTATTCTTTTAACTTAGATTTGTGTGTGCACATGCACATATACATGTGCGCGTGCAGACACACACTCACAGAGTGACAGAGAGAGAGAGAGAGAAAGAGAGAGAGAGAGAGAGAGAGAGAACGCTGTGAGGATAAAAGGCAAGTGTGTACCATGTCCACATAGGATAGCCACATCAACCTCAGGGCCTCTGGCATTGATCTGCTATAGAAGTTTGTAGTCTCTGAGTAGCACGTACAGGAGGCCTTGGAGGAGCCTCACAGAAAGGTTATCACAGAGACCGTCTACACCATTCACTTCAGCAACGGACACAAATCCAGAGTGAGCAATGTACACATCTCCTTGATGCACACATATCTCTGTCCTGCCTCTTGGTTCTCATGCCCACTCTCCCCCAAGTCAGACAACTTCTTCCTGTACCCCAAATAGGGCACCTTAGGCCCCGTGCACTGTCCCCTCCGCTTAGACAGTTTCCCCCACATCTTTGCACCATTGCCTCCTTCTGGTTGTACAGACTCTGACCAGGAAACACCTACTCAAAAAAGCATTCTTCTGTTTCCCCATCTGATGCTGGTGCCTCTTCCTCCACCTTTCCTTTCCAAAAATAGCCAGTGTGATTTTTTTCTTCAATGTATGGTTGCCTAAAATTGTCCTCTCTCTCAGGGTCTACTTTCAAACTCAACCGCAGCCTCCAGACAGGCAGGGAACCCAAGTCTCTGGTAACTGCTGTTACCTCCAGTGCCTGCTACACAGAAGGAATTAAGAAAAACGTAACGAATGAGAACCACCCCACACATACACAAACCTGCTCCCATCGCCAAACATGGTGGTCCTGTCAATGAGGCTGAGAAGGAAGGGAAGAAACTCTACCTGGTCCGGGAAGAATCCATGTCAAGCACCAGCTTTGCTAAATGTTTCCTTTGCTTTTGAATATTTGGAATCTCCACCTGTAGTTCCAGAAGAGAGGAGACACACAGTCAAACCCAAGGTCAAGGTTAGTATCTGAAGAGCTAGGCTCTCAGAGAACACTTGAAGAACTACTGGCAGTCACCGAAAAGCTTGCTACAAGTCTCCTGGTCCTTGTTTGCAGAGCAAAACCTTTTCCCCTAAGTCACTGCCTTGAGTCTAATTGTGCACAAGTAGGAATTATGTTTCATGTTTACATCCTGATGTCAAACATAGATTTATCATGTAGTATAGCTACTGCTTTCCTCTCTCCCTCACCCGTGTGTGTGTGTGTGTGTGTGTGTGTGTGTGTGTGTATGTGTGTGTGTGTGTGTGAAAATCCACCTGAGAGTTGTCACTCAAATTTCAAGGATGCAATACAATGTGGTCACCCCAAGCTGCCCACTGCATTTATAGAACATACTTGTCCTGCATGCATGGAACGTTGTTCTCTTGACCAGTAGGAGATGAAATATTCAATTCCTTCCCTGAGCTGCACCTGTTGTTTCTTCCCTGGACACCCAGCAGGCCCCTCGTCACCTGGGGTCATTCCTGGGTTCTGTGTATCTCTGCTTGCCTGGGGACAGCCACACTCCTGCTCTTAGCCAAACCAAAACAAATAAATAACAAAAAACAAAACAAAACAAAATAAACAACAACAAAACAGAGCCAATGGCTTCTGTGTCTACTTCCATAAAGGTCAAAAGCTGGACACAGCCAAGCAGCTCTGGGAGAAAGTTACTCTCCCAGGCCCTCAGTACATAGAAACTGAGGAGGAAAAGTCAGGGATAGGAACCTTCCGGTTTCCATCTGTGGCGGGAGACATGTACCTGGGCCACAAGGGTTCCATAGCCAAGAAGTGCCAGGAGAAAGCTACCCTCCCAGGAGCGTGGAAAAGCCGTGAGTGGGGATAAGACAAGCACCACTGCTCACTGGGACCCGCCAGAAACCCGTGGGACACAGGAACTGAGGTAAAGTTGGGCATAGGAACCTTCCGGTTTCCATTTGTGGCAGGAAAGCTCTGCCTGGGCCACCAGGGTCCACAGCCAAGCAGCGCCAGGAGAAAGTCACCCTCCCAGGAGTGTGGAAAAGCTGTGAGTGGGGATAAGAAAAGCACCACTGCTCACCGGGACCTGGGGACCTCAGCCTGGGCCACAGGGCTCCAGGAGAGAGCTGGTATCCTAGGAGTGCTGACACACCTTCGAGCATAGGCAAAACCACCACTTCTGTTCAAACTCACTGGATCAAGAGGGACCCTTGCAGAGCCATCAGGACACAGGAACCAAGGGACAGCTGGGGACAAGATCCTTCTGATTTCTGTCTGCACCCCAGAGCTGTCCCTCTGCCACAGCACTACAAACCCAAACACCTCTCAGAGAGAGCTGATCTTCAAGGAGTATTGATACAGAGGACTGCAGGAGGGACAAGCCACAACCAGACAGAGTAAGATCAGCTAACATCAGAGTTAACAAAATGGCAAAAGGCAAGGGCAAGAACATAAGGAACAGAAACCAAGGCTACTTGGCATCACCAGAACCCAGCTCTCCCACCACAGCAAGCCCTGGATATCCCAACATACCAGAAAAGCAAGACTCAGACTTAAAATCAGTTCTTATGATGATGATAGACGACTTTAAGAATGACATAAATAACTCCCTTAAAGAAATACAAGAGAAGACAGGTAAACAGCTAGAAGCCCTTAAAGAGGAAACACAAAAATCCATTAAAGAATTACAGGAAAACACAATCAAACAGGAAGAATTACAGGAAAACACAATCAAACAGACGAAGGAAATAAACAAAACCATCCAGGAGCTAAAAATAGAAATAGAAACAATAAGAAATCACAAAGGGAGACAACCCTGGAGTTAGAAAACCTAGGAAAGAGATCAGGAGTCATAGATGCAAGCATAACCAACAGAATACAAGAGATAGAAGAGAGAATTTCAGGAGCAGAAGACACCATAGACAACATTGACACAACAGTGGAAGAACATACAAAATGCAAAAAGCTCCTAACCCAAAACATCCATGAAATCCAGGACACAATGCGAAGGCAGAGCCTAAGGAGAATAGGTATAGAAGAGAGTGAAGATTCCCAACTTAAAGGACCAGTAAATATCTTCAACAAAATTATAGAAGAAAACTTCTCTAACTTAAAGAAATACATGAACATAAATATACAAGAAGCTTACAGAACTCCAAATAGATTGGACCAGAAAAGAAATTCGTCCCCTCACATTATAGTGAACACACGAAATACACAAAACAAGGAAAGAATATTAAAAGCAGTAAGGGGAAAACGTCGAGTAACATATAAAGGCAGACCTATCACAATTACACCAGACTTCTTACCAGAGACTATGAAAGATAGAAGATCCTGGGCAGATCTCATACAGACCCTAAGAGAACACAACTGCCAGCCCTGGCTGCTATACCCAGCAAAATTCTCAATTAACATAGATGGTGAAACCAAAATATTCTATGACAAAACCAAATTTACACAATATGTTTCCACAAACCCAGCCCTACAAAGGATAATAGATGGTAAACGTCAACTCAAAGAGGGAAACTACACCCTAGAAAAAGCAAGAAAGTAATCTTTCAACAAACTGTAAAGAAGATAGCTACATAAACCTAAAAGTAACATCAAAAATAGCAGGAACAAACAATCACTATTCCTTAATATCTCTTAACATCAATGGACTCAATTCCCCAATAAAAAGACATAGACTGACAGACTGGATCCATAAAGAGGACCCAGCATTTTGCTGCATTCAGGAAACACATCTCCATGATAAAGACAAACACTACCTCAGAGTAAAGGGCTGGAAAACAAGTTTCCAGGCAAATGGCCCCAAGAAACAGGCTGGAGTAACCATTCTAATATCCGATAAAATCGACTTTCACCCAAAAGTCATCAAAAAAATAAGGAAGGACACTTCATACTCATCAAAGGAAAAATCTACCAAGAAGAACTCTCAATTCTGAACATCTATGCCACAAATGCAAGGGCACCCACATTCATAAAAGAAACTTTACTAAAGCTCAAAGCACACATTGCACCTCACACAATAATAGTAGGAGACTTCAACACCCCATTATCATCAATGGACAAATCTTGGAATCACAAACTAAACAGAGACACAGTGAAACTAACAGAGGTTATGAATCAAATGGATTTAACGGATATCTATAGAACATTTCATCCTAAATCAAAGGGATATACCTTCTTCTCAGCACCTCATGGCACCTTCTCCAAAACTGACCACATAATCAGTCACAAAACAAACCTCCACAAATACAAGAAGATTGAAATAATTCCATGCCTCCTATCAGATCACTACGGATTAAGGCTGGTCTTCAATGGCAACAATAACAACAGAAAGCCCACATACACATGGAAGCTGAACGATGCTCTACTCTATGATAATTTGGTCAAGGAAGAAATAAAGAAAGAAATTAAAGACTTCCTAGAATTTAATGAAAATGAAAGTACAACATACGCAAACTTATGGGACATAATGAAAGCAGTGTTTGGAGGAAAA
>CM052710.1:52543646-52594856 GCA_028551405.1 Uromys caudimaculatus | reverse complement strand
GGCAGAGGAGGGCCTTGTTGGCCATCAGGGGGAGGAGAGGCCCCAGTAAAGGGGAATGTCAAGGTGGGAATATGGGAGTGGGTGAGCGGGTGGGTGGGAGGTGGAATTCCCTCATAGAGGTGGGGTAGGGAGAGGAGATAGGGGGTGTCCAAAGAGGAGACCTGGAAAGGGGGAAACATCTGAAATGTAAATAAAGTATCAAAAAAAGGCCAAAAGCTGGAGAAAGGAAGGGCACATTACCATTTAAATGCTAGCAGACCTAACTCAAATGAACCCCGAGCTCAGAGAAGTCATGGCCTTAGCAGACCAGAGATGCTAAGGGTCTGCTAAGCATGCCACTAGGACACACAGTTTACATTTATGGAAACAAAGAAGCCCCGTCAGCATATTTATAGAATTAAAGCAAGATTTCCCACAGTCAGCAGTGAAGAGCCTCCGTGGAGTTCTCCGCAAGGGCTTCTTCCATATTGGTTGTATGTGGATGCTCTTTTTATATTTTTCTTTCTAAAAATGACTTCCTTGAAGATTCTAGTGCAGGGTTTTGGTTCCAGGCCTAGCAAAAGTAGGGCAGGATGTGAGAATTAAAAAGGAAAATTGGCTATGAATTGAACAGAAATCATCTTGGAGCTGAGGGTTTTTGTTTGTTTGTTTGCTTGTTTTCTTCTTCTTTTTTTTTACAGAAGGGGAGAAAACATGAGAAAACCCTAGTGCTTTGTGAGGGACTTTCCGCCCACTCAGCTAAGCTAGGCTGAGGGATGCAGTCAGAGGATATAGCGCCAACAGCAAGAAGCATCATCAGATGGCACAGCGCCAGGGCAGGGCTGGGAGTCAGAGAGTCAGAGACAGAGTCAGAGTGTGGCTCAAGTTTCAGCAAGGGGCCTGGATTCCCTGCTGAGTCTTGTGTCCCCCAAACTTACCCCCCCACACACACAGTTTTGGGGTTGTCTCAGGCTTTGGCCAGAGCCTTATGAGGAGCAGGTGCCTCTCATGAGTGTTCCCAGCCAGGGGCAGATGGGAATGAGGTCAGAGGTTAATTGATTCCATCCACAGTGTGTGATCCAAGGGCTTACAGCTGCTCTATGCTGAGCCGTCAAAGCGCCAACCTTTCCAATTTATTCTTCGATCTCCTTTAGGTGCATAAGTAATTATTTATTTATACCTCTGTCTCAGAAAGAATACAGAGAGAGAAGGACATGCTGAAGGTGATCTGGAGATGAAACCAGATGTGAACTGAGCAATATTACAAAGCTTCTAAAACTTCTAGTCGTGTGAGATGATGTTATTTTAAGTTTAAATGGGCAGAAGACAACTAGAATTAAATCTGAGTTTCCCAAGTCGCATTAATAACCACATTCCATGTGTGTCATGGCTGAAGAGGGCTAGGGGCTAGCTCACAGCACCGGGACAGACAGTTCCATCTCCCACACAGAGCAACTGTTAGGTTTTGTATGGCCAGTGAAAACCAACTGAGAGATTCATACTGAGAGGCCCATAAACATCCCAGCCACCAATGTCTCACTGGATAAAGCTGCACTAGGTGGGGATTAGGGAAACTGCCTCAAAGACATTAAGATAGCATTTTAATAAAATAGTTTAATTTAGTACTGTGTAAAATCCAGGAAGAAAAGGACATCAAGCAAAGAGGCCTTAAGATGCTCTTGCACCAGCTCCCCAGACTCCTATGGAGGGAGCTGCCACTCATGCTACTAGTTGCTGAAGACTGGAGATGGGCAGAGAAGGGGTGTTGGGAAGGGCCGGGGTGATGGGTTGTGACTTGGGTTAGAGATGGAGGTGAGTCTGCCTGGCTTTGTATGTTTATGCATTTGAAGGTCAACAGAGAAGACAGTGGGGGAGGGAAAGAAGCTGAGAGCTCCACCATCCTTGGAAAACTTGATCATGGTGTGGTCATGATGCATCCTGATGGATGACAAGGTCAGCGACTGGAGAGAAGGAGGGAAACAGTGGACGGCTGGATGTGGCAGAATCTCACTGTCCCAGGCTCAGCCGCATTCAGTGTCTCACCTCAGCTAGCAGAAACAGGGGCTCGATCACATCCCTCTCCACTTGCAGCTCAAAGTGGATCAGCTCCTGAGCTAGCTTGTCCTCCGTCTCTCCACAGAGCTTCAGCATCTTCCTGCAAGCAAGGGAGGGGGGGGAGGCATACTGAATATCCTGGACCACCACATTAGGCAGAGTCACACTCCATCATTCTTGACTTGATAAACGTCTCCAAGTCGGTGTCCATAAGCTGGCTGGTTCCTATGGCTACCAGTGACCAAGCTGTTCCCATTGTCTCCATGTCTGAAGTTATCACCTATTTCGAACAGTGCAGAGTGCCAGGAACAACGGGAATACATGGGAAATATGAGAAATAGGGCAAATAGAACTGCCCAAGTCCAACCCGCCAGCATTGGGATTCAATTGCTTCCTCTCTCCTCTGGGATGGTCAGAGAGAGCAGGGAAGATGGGTTATCAAACACACCACACCTTCAAGCAAATACCTAAAACGCAATTCCCATAGGACCTCACCAGGAGAAACTACTCCTACGCCATGAAAACTTACTTAGTACACGATGAATATTTAGTGTGTATATGGAAGAAAGCCAGAAAGTCACCCTACAAATTGTTCAATACTGACCAAATGGCATTCAACATAAAGAGAAATTTAGTCCTTTTTCTGAGAAAGTAGACTATTTCAAAGACATTAGTTTCCCCCAAATGGCTGTCTTCCTTACATAGTACAATGTTCATTGAAACTCAGGTACATTTTAAATGTCAACAAAATAATAAGCAGACAATTTATTCTCAGCTGACAGAATGAATGCCTTCTCTATTCTAATATGCTTGCACATAACAACATGCTACCACTTGGCTAAAAATGTTTCCACCATTGCTTTCATATTTATCTTGCACCAATGGCTCTTCTCCCAGTGCAGGGGCTGAACCTAGGGGCTTACATACATCCAAGAAGAATGCCACCACTGCTGGGCTTCCTTAGCTCTACTTGCACTGATTTTTAGGACTTGTTCATATTTGCTTATGGGAAATTCATCACTTTGTTATGTAGAGTTCCTTTTTTATGAACATGTCTGCCTCCATGTTAAGCTTTTCAGTGATCCAAAGATTTTAGTGACCACATACACACTGCTGCGGTAGGTACGTATGCATGGTACATATGGTATATGTATGCACATACCATATACCACATGTCATACCCACACACACACATGCATGCCCGGCTTTTTTGTATGTTTGAGGGTTTCCACTGCTCTATGCCCCTGATGACTCTCAGTATGGACGTCGTGATTCCTTTCACACTGGTGAATCTGTACGCCATCTCTCTCAGGCGCTCCGAGACACGTGGTCCATGAACTATTCCTCAAATCCTTGGCTATCTCTGAACTGGGATCTAGTTATCTGAATTTATTTGCAATTCTTTATATGTTCATGCATCTGGAGGGAGATGGCAAATGGGCTCTAATTCTCGACCTGTCATTTCCTGTAAATGTCAACTCCCAGCTTGTGGTTTTAGCTTTGCGCCTTTGTCAGGGTGCTTTCAACCTAGCTTTCTGACTTCCCTTCAAATCTCTACTAGGTATGAGCCATGCCTTCTTGACCTCACCTCCTCTGGACGAGTGCCAACCTTGGGTATATCCCCTTTTGTCCCTAGGACACAGCTGTCTTCCTGGAGTCTTCCTCCCGCATTTCTGGGCTCTGCCTGTGTTGTTCACCTGGCATCTACATCTTTTGCTCACCCTCCTTAGGAAGTGAAGTCACATTTTAAGGCCACTGTCCTCAAATCCCTCTCTATGCTTCCATGGACTGGGCCGTGGGCACAGCACTGAACAGTGTCTCTTTCTGTTTCCAAGGCTGCTTTAACTTGCTAGCTTCCTTTGTTGCTTTTGGTGGATCAGGAGGCACTGTGACTCTGGTCTGCTGTGACAGCACAGCGCTTATTTCCAGAAGGTTGTGCAGCGTTCGGCCACTACTCTTCAGGACCCCAAACCTTGAGCTCTGATTAATGTTTTTTCCACCGCTGTAGGAGCTCAGCAGGCCCTTTCAGTTAGGAACTCAAGTCCTTCCATCTGGAAAATGTTTTCAGATTATTCTTTTTATTATCATTATAATTTTTTCCTCGCTTTCTTAAAACTCTCGCTATTTAAGCATGACTTCTGGACCCGTCCCCTATTCTCCAAGTTTGTCTGTGTGCCATGTCTTTGTCTTCATGCTTCATTTTCTGGATGGTTTCCCCCAAATCATCTTCAACCGAGAATTTCGCATCTGTAGTCGTTTGTTTTAATAGCTCCCAATTTGCTTTTGATTTGTGAATGTTCCTGCCTCGTAAACATCTCATACCAATGTCCTTTTGATTTCGTGGCTGTACCGCCTGCCCTACAAATTGAAAATACACCCAGCAGCTCACCTAAAACCTTCCCTCCCCACCCCGACTCTAGTTCCTTCAAATCCTATTTCTCTCCTGGATTGATAGAGGTCAGACTTTCTTCAGATGCTTGAGGAAACCTTGGGCCTGTTTCTGTTTGAGGGTAGAGACGGCAAGCGTGGAGCATGAGAGGGGCTGAGGCAGTTGAGAGAAATGTCAGCTGAATGGTCTGAGCGAGCCGTGGGCACTCTCTCACTCTCTCTCTAAAGTCCTCTCAGTCTTAGGTCCTTCCTTGGAGCCTCGAAGGTTCTCCAGGAAGATACCTCTTTCTACTTTCTTTCCAGGAGGAGAAAAGCCTGGAGCCTTGGGTTTGAGGGGTGTCACATCTTTTATGCCTGGGAACCCCAGATCTTCCTCTTTAGTGGCGGGTACTGCTTGCTGTACCTTGCTGTGCCCAGAGTTCAGTATTTCAAGTGTTTCCGTTCATCCCCCATGGAGAGCTGTGCTGGGGGTGGATGACGAGAGAAATCTCCTGCAGATGTGAACAGTGTAAGCTTCAGATTCCATGGATACCTGAAAGCTTAAAATCACCACTCATTATTTTAATAACCTGTTCTACCTCAA
Organism: Uromys caudimaculatus; assembly: GCA_028551405.1. Taxonomy (NCBI): domain Eukaryota; kingdom Metazoa; phylum Chordata; class Mammalia; order Rodentia; family Muridae; genus Uromys; species Uromys caudimaculatus. Next base: position 52,589,851 of record CM052710.1, on the reverse strand, counting down.
AGACCCATGATTGCAGAGAGCCTGATGCTGTCATTCTGAGCATGAGAGAGTTCCTTGCTGTATATTATATCAGACCTTGGTGTATCGAATGCTGCTGTGTGTGCATGAGGGGGGTGTATTGTACTCTGATGTGCTCAGTAAATTCCTTATTTGTTAGTTGTCTTTATAATGTTGAGGATCATACCAGAGACTTCATGTATGGTAGGAAAGTGTGCCATATTGAGCCACATCCAGCCTATTTTTGGTTTATCCCTATGGCTGAAATCTCACAAAATCTCGGCACTGGTGTCTTTTTCTTTTCTCTTGCGACCATTGTGAGTTTATGTGGCTAAGGAAAACAAAAGTGTCTGTATTCTAGCTTTAGTGGATTCTGGAAAGGAGCAAGATCAATGGGTAGCCAGCCTGTCTTTCTATAAACCCTGGGGTGTCACTGTTTCTGTACATGTGTACAGAGTTCATGTGTATATGCCTACAATGCTCTATATTTTAAACAGTCTGTTCCTTTAGCATCTGTAATGACTGGGGACAGAAGTGGTAAATGCCAAAACTGTCTCCATTAGCTACTGCTACTATTGCTTTGATGGAATACCTGACCTGAAGCAACTTAACGGAGGACAATTTCTTCTGACTTAGGGCTGTAATGGGTCCAGTCCACTGTGGTGGGGACGGCAGGCCGCTGACAGCTCTCTAGCGGAAGCAGCACAGGGAGCTACCTGATCATATCTCAGCACAACAAGGAGACAGAGACCAAACAAGAATGGAGCCGGCTATAATCCTCAAGGTCCATCCAGGAGAGCACCTCTTCCTTTAGGTAGGCCCTACCTCCAAAGGTTCACAAACCATCAGCCACCAGCTGGGGACCAAATGTTCAAACCCATGAGCCTGCATGGGACATTTCCCATCCAAACCACAGCACCTTCCCCATTATTTCTTGTCTCCCCTGTCTCCTCTGTAGATAGGTTTGGCTTTCAATCCCTTGTTCCTTTTACCTTCTGTTGGTCTCTCTTTTTCTCTTTCTACTAGTTTGGAAGATACACATGACCATTCTATTCCTGTCCATGTGTACACTGGTAGTTCCTGTCCATATGTGCACTGGTACTTCTTTTCAAGGTTGTCCCCTTAAAGACATCACAGATATTTTATGGTCTCAAACTGTGGTCCAGGCAGGTCTGGAACTCACTAGATAGCTCAGACTGTCCTCTAACTTGTATCAATCCTCCTGCCTCAGTCTGTTGAGTGCTGAGATTACAGGTGTGAGCCACCACACCTGGTTTCCTATTCTCTTTGCTTACCCCCCCCACACACACACAGAGTAAATTTAAGGGTAATATATCCTACTTTACTCTCCAATACCTCAAGATCTGAAAACACTGCTCCCTCCCCAGTGTCTCCTGTTGATATTGTCTAATGTTTCAGTTTTACCAAGCTTATTACTCACGAAATGTATCATTCTTACTCTGTTGGGTTTTTTTTTTATTTAATTACTGTATTTTATTTACACTGAAGAACAGTAGAGTAAGCCACCCAAATCATGCTCCTTTGGCATAAGGATTATTTTAAGTTGAAAGCAAATAGAAAAAAAAAAAAATCAAAATTGTGGTCTTTCTCCCACCTCACCTAGATGCAAGAAATAGGTTCACAAACATGTCCGTCCTCGCTTCTACCTGGAAGAACAGATATTAATCACCAGATGCCTCCAGTTCCCAAGACAGAGCCACAGGAACCCACGTTGTACTTTTGCCAACTAGTCCTGCCTTCTGCTACCTCCCCACAGCTCTCCCTTCCCACAATCTGCCACTTAAGACACTCCTCTTCCTTTGTCTTCTCGTTGCATTTCTTTTGTCAAAATGCTGCAAAGCCCACGTTCTACCCCCCACCCCACCCCACCACTTCAGTTACTCATCTCCTAACTACCCCAGGTGTGCCTTACACATGTTGGGAGAGTGTCTGCTCTCCTCCTGGTGAGCTGTCAGCTCTTAGTCTTATTCGCAGGGCCCTGGCCCAGGTGCCTGGGATGGCAAGAGGGAAAATCAACACCTTCCTCCTGTACAGCACAGTAACGTCAAGTTCTTCTGTATCCCGCTCGCCTCATCGCTTTCCTCTGAACACAGTCCATTCCATGAAACTTCAGTCTACTCGATATGCAAACTGTACCTTCAGATTCACTCTGCTAGGACTAACTCTATGCCTGAAAATCCTGTATTTCTCCTTTATTCTTAGATAATGACTTCGTCTAGCATAAAAGTACAGTTTTCTTGAATTTTTACTCAGTACCTGAGCACATCCTCAACCATTTCTTAGCATGTATTTAGGTTGTGAATGGTCTGTTATCAGTTTAACGCTCTGTTGGAGGCAATCTTCTTTATGCTTTGGCTTACTTTAAATCATGAATATCTTTCTATAGATTACAGAACTTTTTATACTCCTTTAACCTGCGCTTCTCCACTTTCTCCCTCTGTAGTCCGTCTAGATAGATGGCGCGGCTGCGCACTCCCCAGTGCCTCCCCGTAACAGGGCTCACAGCTTCTTCAGCTTCTACCTCACTGTTCCCAAGTTCATCATCTCTCCATCCATGCAAACCTCTACTTTAGCTCACTTAAGTTTTATCAGCAGCTTACTTTTCGTTTTTAAGAGTTCTGATTTCTGTTTTTGTTTATTTGACTCTGCCCATGTGATTCAATTTCCTTTGTCAAAGACTTTGGTTTTGATTCGTTTTACAGTTTCACTCTAGTTCACTATTTTGCACTTTCTTACGTGTTGTTCTGTTATTCTTACTTCTTAAGTGGTGAACTGGCTGCTGAGTGGAGGACACTCTGATGATTTCAACTCCAAATGAGTTTCTCTTGTCTCACTGGGAAGGACGTATGTTCAGACATCTGATGGCAGTCATCTGTCTGCTCCACTTGAGCCTAGGGATCTCCCTGTCCTTCAGCAGACTTCCCTTCATCATGGTGACTTACCTCATGGCACAAATAACAGCACTTTGGCTAGGGGATTTGATTTTTCCTGGTAACAACTTCTTCCACAGCCAGAACTAGATTACCCTGGTGAAAGGACCCTGTCAGCTCGGCAGCCCCAAGACCAAGTTCGCAGCACAAAGGAGATTTAGTTGCTCAAGAGGAACAAAGGGTGGAGATAAGAGACAGAGACAAGAGATAGAGGATGAGGGAAAGGGGGAAGGAAAGAATGGAGAGGACATAGGGATATTGTCCCAGGAGACAAAAGATTGGCTGTAGATAGAGAAGAGACAGATGTGGCCCATAGGAACATAGTGGTTTATAAAGGTAAAGGGGGAAACTTGTGTTAGGATGACATGTCTAATTCTAATGGGGCTCCTTAATTAGGTTAATTAGCCAAAAGGGGCTTTTGATTGCTAGACTTCAATACTTTGATAGCTGGACCTTGGTGGCCAATCACAGAAGGAGGAAGTGGGCAAAGGAGGGAATAGATCTTCGTGGCTAGCTTGACAAATGTAATCTAATGGATTTTAACAAAGCAGACGGAGTGAGGAGGGCGAGGCCTGCCAGAGCCATGTTCGTGAAGCCACTGGAGTCCCTTCACCTGGTGCTCCATGAGGCATCTTAGACCCTCACTATGGATGGGAACTTCCCTAGACTTAGTACAAGCACGCACATGGCACCATCTTACCCAAGAAGTGTGTCATCTCCCAGGATCGCAGACCCCTCCACCAAGCACTGAGCCAGTGTCGTCAAAGGCAACTTTTTCTGGAAAGGAAAAAAAAAAAAAAAGCCACACTGAAAACCTTCCATCCGTGTCCTCTGAAGCAACAAAGTCAAATACTGGAAAAGAAATTTTACTAAGATAGCAGTGGATCAAGCTAACTTCGAAACCTGTTTAAACTCGAAGTGCTAATAAGGGTTAGACTTAAGAGATAACAAAAATTGGAAACATAGTAAACAATATGCTGCTTTAGAAAATGAGCCCACCCTCTACATTCTGAAGGTGTCATGAGAAACAGACTATTTCAAAACCATGTCAGTGAAGGTTTGAGCAATGCACTCATTTCCCGATATGCAGCTATTTCCTTGATAAGTCTACCACCCCACTTTATAAACAAGACAGCCTTACTCAACAGAGGAGTGCTCACACAGGATTGCAGTGCACAGCAAAGGACAGCAAGCTTGTGCAAAGGCTCTCCAGCTCATCAGTGACTCAGGAAACCCAGTCGTACAAACAAGGAGCTCTCCCTCACCCACACCCACCTGGGCAGCTCTGGTTAGCATTTATGTAAACAGAAGATGAACATTAGTTTAGCATGTGTAGAAGGGCATTCTCATATTTGTAGTTGTGGGCCTAGCCTTTAATGGCTGAGCCATCTCTCCAGCTCTAGAAGGGCATTCTCACTGGAAATTTAAAACAATCCTTCACTGTGGCAAAGATTAGTAGCAGCTTAAAGACTAACCAAAGCTGCTGTTCCACTCCTGGGATGCCCACACGTCCCTAGAAGGTGCAAACAAGTATCAGAACAAACACACGATCACCAGTGTGACTAGCCAGCTTGCATGTAACAACCAGAAGGTGGAAACAATTCAAGTACCCAGGAGCTGAGAGAATGTTGCCTATCCCTGTGAAAAGTCATCCCTCGGCCTCACCAGACACCATGATGGTGCCTGGATTCTTGTGCACCCTTCTACTAAAAGTCTAACCATATTTCATCTCACTCTTGGGCGTGCATGTGCAATTTCACTCTCTATTTTCCTCATCAATATCAGTAACCTTTGACTGAATGTAAAATGTTCCCCCACAGGTTCATGTGTGTAAAGAGTTCATCCCAGCTGAGGGTGCTGTTCTGGAATACTGTGGAGCTTGTTGGTCACAGCACGGTAGATGTTACAGTGGTGCAGCCCACCAGGGATACACATTTGATAGTTACAGGTCAGCTCCAGTTCCAGCCCGAGCTCTCTGCTTTCTGATCCTCTGACATGTGAGCAAGTCCCAGCACAAGCCCTGATGCCAGCCAAGTCCTCTTCCTCACAGTGGACCAAAACCCCCTGAAACCATGAGCCACAGCAATCCTCCCCCCTTAGGCAGCTTCTGTAAGCAACACGTCACTCCTCTCTCCGGGTCTTGTCCCCCTGTGTATGTAGAGGTAGCTCTCATATCATCTCCTATTATTACATCTAGAGCTGACTCCTCTTCGTTTTTAAAATGAAGAGAGATGGAAAGACATGGAGGTGAATCTGAGGGCTTGGATTCCAAGGTCAGGAAGAAGGGGTGGTGGGTAACAAAAAGAAAAGTGATGTTTTTATTCATGTAGATGCTTTAGGAATCAAGAAATCAGAAGGAAGACATCAGGGCCAAAGAAAGAAGTAAAGGAGGTGGTACCTTCACGTCAAGGGAGATGGGGCAGCCCATCGGCAAAGGCAGCAGATAGGATGGAGGCCAACGGGCTGTATCCCCAACAGGCTACAACTCACTTCTACTTCCAAAGGCATTCCCTGAGGCCAGGTAAGGGCTGCACACGATGGGTTCTGCAGCCACCTCATAGCCACCAACTGTCCACCACCCAGGTCTTATCTGCTTTCTTCCACCCTCTGCCAGATTCCACTCCTTAGAAGAGGACACTCGGCTGCTAGACACATTTCCCTCTGTTGCCAAGATCCATCTTGATCCTGATTCTTGTTGAATGAGTGAATTCTGTTAGCAGGCCTGTGGTTTTCAGGGTTGAAGATAAGCTCTTAAAATTAACGTGTCCCCAGTTCTAGAGTTCAGGTAAAAACTTAAGAATAAAACAAGAAAAGACAGAGTGTCCCCAGGTTTAGATGCATCCGTCTGTCATATCTGAAATGACTGTTCTTTCTAAAATTATCCTGGCTTAAGAGGCATGGGTTGCAAGATGACTCAGGCATAAAATCTCCTATTTTCTGTTCCCCACACATATCTGTAGTTGTGTTCTCTCGTGGGACTCTGAAAACTACTTCCCACTGTCCTCTAAATCTCTAACTCTCAATCCTAGAAATCAGCTTGTGTGAGTTAGTCCCCTAAGGGCCAAGGCTTCTTACTCAAACCATACTAGATTTCCATGGGCACCAGGGCCTTGCTAACAGCCACAGGTTGAAACTCCTTAGTACTTGCGCAAATTAAGCACAGTGCAGTCATTTACAAGTACTACCTCATTAAACTCACAAATATCACCACAGGGTAAGAAATCACTGCTGTCACCACTTTCCAAATGAACCAGCTAAGGCTTATGAAGTCATTCACTCCCTCAAGGTTCTGCAGGCAATGTGAAGCAGCAGCTTCACTTCACTAGAGACCCCAGGCTGGACCTTGGAGCCCTCTCACTAAATTGCCTGTTATTTTAAACTGGTGGGCTAGAGTGTCAGGCAGATCCTGTACCTCAAATACTCATGGACTATCTGTTCCTGACATTGGTCTATTTTTATCACCGCCTACCATGTGGCGGGCCCTGTTTTAGGCACTGAGAACACAGCTGGTGAAGAGCAGACCCCTGTTCCCATGGAGCTTGGTTATCAGTAACAGAGACCAGTGATCACAGTGCTTCAGACATTGTGAAGAAAACAAGGCAGGGTGGTGGGCTGTGGGAGAGGAAGGACATGGTGCCCTGGGTGTATCTTTGATGATAAGATGGAGTCTAAGAAGAGCAATGAATAAAGTCACTGGCCTGAAATGCTCCTAAAGAACTGCACACAGGGGTCAGAACAAATCCAAAGGCTCTGAGGGAATGTGGCGCTCTGAAACATATCAGTGCAGCCAGAGAGAGACAATAGAAAGACAGGAGCAAAGCTGAGCTCAAAAGCACAGATGAAAGGCTCAGTGAGGAGTCCCGACTCCTCTGCTCCACAATGGATGGGAATCCTTTGCTGGGACTCAGCAGGGACAGTGGCCTCATCTGGTGCCCATGTTAAATACCTGCTTGGGAGGTAGCAGATGATGAAGTGTGAAGAGAGGGAAGACTGATGGGAACCACCATGGAATGACAGCCAGAGAGACAGCTCCCTCTTCTCTGGTACTCCTTATCCATTCAGGGCAGAGTCAGAATACTCTGCCAGCGCTCTCTGTTTGGTATGCTGTCTTTTCCAGCTCCCTGTTCCTTGTGGCCTTACCTAGATCTTGCCCATATAAATCTAAGTGGCCTTCCCATCTACCATGCCCACAGCAGTGAGCAAATGGGATGCCATGACATCTGTAAGGCTGAGGTCTATGTCCTAGCCCTGACCTATCAGATGTAACCAATCCCCTGTAATCCTGATGCCACCTCCCTCCTCTTTCTCTTAAATTCATTTGCTCTCCACACAGTTTTGTTGCTGAAGAATGTCTGGCTCCTTCCTGGCTCTGCATCCTTCGGGTCTGACCATTGTGTGCATGTCTGTCACAAGCCCACTTCCTACCATGGGATTCCTAGTGATCTGCTGGGTAGCACTAGGGCACATCCATGTAATTGATAACCATCTTAGAACCTGCTCATCTCTAACCTGGGCATTCCAGGACAGAGGTCCATCTGAATGTGCTTCTTAGCACATACACTACCCTATGTGACAGACATGGGACTCTCTAATATTTGTTAAACAAAGGAGACAAAACATTTATTTTTTTTGTACATGAGCTCCTCATAAGATATGCAGAGCTCAGACCCCTATCAACTAACCACTTACTGACCTAGACTAAAGGATGCAAAATGGAAATGAGATACACCTCCTTGCCCCTCTCCATCCTGTACTGGGAACCCAGATAAGCCAAGCAATCATGATCTGATAATACTTTTCTCATCAACAAGGCAGTTAAGATTGCCCATCTGCATGGGCAAGCACCTATAGTTTTCAGGACCAATTGTTAAAGGAAACAACATTTAAGGCCTAACCAATTCCTAGACATAACATAGAATGCAGCCAGAACATGCTTTCTACATGCAAAGCAACCAATCCCAAGGCCCTGCTCCACCACCTGCTTTCCCACGCCCTCTCCTGACCATAATTCAAGTATCCAGTCATGCCACTAGGAGGTGGGACCAATGGAGGAGTCACAGCCCAGCACCTCACAGCCTGCAGAAATTACTCAACCTAACCGCAAGCCTCCCACCTGCCTCACTCCTTCCTCCCTAGAAACCATGACAAAGGTTTTTGTTTACACCTCACTCCCACTTCCTGAGCATTCCTGGTACTTCCTGACCACCCCTGGTGTGGCCCTGCTATCCCCAGGAAGCCTGGCATGGCCCGGGCTCCTGGGGGCTGAGTTACCAGCCATTCTCCCCATGCTCTTACCTTTGGACCTGTTGACTAGGATACACCTCAAATGCTCTAGAAATAAGCCAACATCTGCTAAATGGAAGGAATTTGCAGAACTCTCAACCCAGCTAAAACTTCACACATTAGGTAATTCTGTCTTAGCCCAGGAAATTATGTTAGTGTCAGTTCACTGACAACTTCCAAGACACAGTAACAGAGAAATTGGACTCTTCTGTTTTGTTTGTCAACATGGTCTCCTACAGCCCAGCCAGACCTCAAACTTACTATGAAGCCAAGGCTCCCCTGGGACTCACTATCCTTTTCCCACCAGAGCAGGAGTTACAGGTATATGTCACTATGGTTGGTGCTCAAATGAGACTCGTGAAAAATACACTACACTTAGATTCATTTATTTTGCAGCAGAAGAAAGGACGTGTGTCAAAGGTGACCTGAGCACCAAGGCCCCACCTGGACCAGCAACCTGAGTACCACATTAAAGAATCCTAGGTAAAGGGATCTCAGAACCACAGGCATTTTGCAAGCTCCTCTTTAGGACTGCTCAAGGTCAGCCTCCTAAAGTCTCTGACCCATGCATGATTCTCTCTAGATATTTTCCAGAGCCAAGGAAGTCTCATTTATATCACACATGAGAGATTCCTACTGAAAACAGAGTTTGAGCATATCCAATCTGAAATCCCCAAAAACGCTCAAAGATCTGAAACATCCTGAGCACTGGCTGGAAATCACCAGTAAAAATTCCATACCTGGCCACATGTGATAGCTCGCAGTGGAAAGAGAGATGTACCAAAATATCAAATGACTTCATCTTCAGGGTGTGTGCAATAGATGACACAAGACAAATGAGTTTCATGTTTTGACATGTCTCAGCTCCAGGATATCTCATAATATGTTCACCAATATTCCATAATCCCAAATATTTAAAACCCAAAACACTTCTAAGTATTTTGAATCGTAGAGAAAGTGAGGGCTAGCACAGTCAGGCTGGTGTCAGCTGGTGCAGGAGACAGAAGGAAGCATGGGGCACATTCACTCCTTCTGTGATTCTCAACAGACAAGGCTAACTGCTAGGCTCAGGGAGACCACTGCAAACAGAAGCCAGCACAACTCTAAGTGGAAAAATAATCCAACAGACACCAACCACAGATACAAACTCCAGGAAAGAGGAAAGGGCATCTTCCTTAATTACTGCTCCTACTGCTGTAATAAAGGACTCTGACAAATGTAGCTTAAGAGAGAAGGGGCTTGTTTGGCTCTCACTTAAAGGGTATAGTCTATCACTCTGGGAAAATCAACATCAGAATCTTGAAGTAACTGGTCACATGGCATCCACAGTCAGGAATAGATAGGCATGAAGGCTGCTGCTGCCCATGATCTCACCTAGGGAATGGTGCCTCCCATGGTGGACAGGTCTTCCTATCTCAGTGCAATTAAGATAATCCCCATAAGCATGCCTAAATCCATTTCCCAGATCATTCTAGATGTTGTTAAGTTGATAATTAATACTAATTAATACCATCCTAGATTGCAAAACATCCATAATAAAACCAAGACAGCACAGTCACTCAAGTGCTTGCCTTGCAAACGAGGTCCTGAGTTCAATTCCCAAAACCTTTTTTTTTCTTCTTTAGATAAAAAGCAAGTATGATGGTGCATGCTTATAATCCTGGTGCTGGGAAGGCAGAGACGGGCAAATCCCTGGGGCTTGATGGTCAGTAAGCCTAGCCTGCTGGGTAAGCTCCAGACCAGTGAAAGACCCTTATCTCAGAGAGACTCTGTGTGTGTGTGTGTGTGTGTGTGTGTGTGTGTGTATTTCTAAGGAACAATACCTAAGGTACACTACCCCCCAACGTGAAGCCCTCCCCAAAGCATATATGAATATATATGCATAAAGTCTTGCACACACACACACAGACTTCTAGAAGTATCTTTTGCTCTTTGGTGGCATGGAAGGAGGTAAGGGTGAAGAGGAAAGACTAGAAAGGCTTTCTACACCAATCGCTTTTGAGTACAGGCACATTCACAATGCCTGGTATTCCTGAAATCAGTTAAAAAGAAAGCATCAGAGTAGCTTTATCTAGCAGGCATTCTGTGATACCTCATTACAGCACAAACAACTTCCAAGGATCTTTCTAGGTCCCTGGGAACCTCAGAACTTATGGTACATAGTTTGCTGTGGACTGTCAATACTAAGGTAAAGATAATCCATGAATAAAGCTGAATCAAGAAAAGGAGTTCATGGAGGGAAACATCCCTCAGAAGTAGGATCTTAAAGCACGGTCCTGATATCCTGGTGGCTGCCTGCCCCAGGAAGGGGGCCTCGCCTTGGCTGGGGAGCAGAGGGAGGGTGGTGCTTCAGGCAAGGGCTAATGAACAAAAAGTCTATCACAGCAGAAAAAAGCACCAAGGCTTGCTTGGTTGACATGACGACGCATGACTAGCCTCAGCAAGTAACTTCCCCAGAGGTGGGATCCTGGATGCCAGGACACAGATTCGAAGCTGCCTGCGCCCTTCAGAGGGTACTTACTGAGCGCTTGTCGGCCTCTGCTCCCTGCTGACCCTGCAGACACGCGGTGAGCTTCTTGTGTGTGCTGTGGGACACCTGTTTCACCAGCTCTAGGCGCTTCTCCACCTGCACAGACAGTGGGAGGCACAGTGAGACAGAGGTCAGGAGGTGACAATGCTGGCCTGTTACCACAGAGGCAAGGATTTCTGGGAAGAGAATGCCCAGTGTTGAACAGCTGGATGGTGGGTGACCACAGCCCTGGGGCCCCCCTGGTATGCTTTGAATCTTTCCTCCAAGAATCTTACCTATGTCTGTATCTTGGGGGGATTAGCTCCTGGATACCCTCAAAGGCTTAAGTACACATATTTGCATATGACCCTCATACACACATCCCCCGGTGTACCTGAAATTGCCTCTGGGTTACTCATTGTGCTTCATACAATGTAAACCCTGTGACAACAGCGGTGACACTGCCTTATTTAGGGAATGGCAGGGAGAGAAGTCTGCACATGCTCAGTTCAGAAGCATTTTACCTCAATATTCTGAATTTGCAGTTGGTAGAAACCATGGACATGGGCTTGTATCTCTGGGGGTCCAAAAATGGAAAGCACTGCCAGAAACAAGAGTTTCACTCTCTAATCCCCTCGGTAGTCTGTATGGAGCAGCAGGGGCAGGGAAACTGCACAGAGAATGGCTCCATTTCAGAGGAGAGCATCTGTGAGGTCTAGCAGGCAAGGTTAAGACAACCCACCTGGAGAAGGTCTTCGCTCAGAACTTCAGTCTTTTCTGCCCTAGAGGGAAAGTAGAGAAAATGGTCAGCAAATACATGGATACATTTATACATACACACATACATATACACACATGTTAATACATACAGGCATGTATACAGATGTATATGTTTATAATACACACATACATATATATATATATATTACTATATATATATTACTATATATAGGAATGTGTTCATATGCACACATTTATAATATATACATATATACACATATGTTTATATATAGGCATATATACATATGTACATGTTTATAATACTCACGTATATACATATACTGATATGCACAGGCATATATACAAATGCATATGTTTCTAATACATACATATATACATACACACTCACTTAGGTAAGTCTAATGACAAGTCCCACTCTCCTCTCATAGAAACTCCAGAGAAGCAAACTATGAGTAGTAAAAACTCCTAAGAAGTTAAAGACAATTCTAGAATCTTCCAGAAACACTAACTACTGCACCAGGAAAGCACAATGTTCAAGGTGCACTGAAGTGTCCTGCCACAAACTGGGACCCGAATCAAGGACAACAAAAGAACCTTCATATTTTCCTGAAGAAGACTGCCAGGTACTCAGGCTTGCCCCCTGAGGGCAAACAAAGATAGTCAGACGGAAAGGTGCGATAGATGAAGAGCATACACACAGACAGCGCTGAGTCCCAGGAATGGATGCAGAGACGCTTGCCATGGCTTGGCCGTCAACTGTTAGTTCCCTAATTGCAGACGACATAATCAATGCAGAAAACTGCAAGAAAATGAGAAACTTCCCCCTCAAAAAAAAAAAAAAAATCACCAAATCAGGCACAGTGGCATTGCCTTTAATCCTAGCTCTCAGGAGGCAGAGGCAAATGGATCTCTGAGTTTGAGGCCAGCCTGATCTACAAAGAGTTCTTGGCCAGCTGAGGCTACATAGTGAGGCCCTGTCAAAAACAAACAAACAAACAAAAAACCCTCATCCAGACTGAATGAACTAAGACAAATACACACATCCTAGTAACAGACCCTTGGAAACACTCTTAACAATGGTTTCAAATCATGAAGTTCTTAGATGTCAGTCTATCAGATGATATAAAAAGCTTGCAAGCTAGGTGTGATGCTTTGAAGGAGACTGTCCCCCTTTAAGCTCAGATGTTTGCACATTTGATTTCTATTGGTGGCAATGTTTGGGTAGGTTTAGGAGGTGTACCCTTGCAAGAGAAAGTGTGTCCCTGGAGGTGGGCTTTGAGAGTTTAAAGACTTGTGACATTTTGCTCTATGCTTCATGCTTACAGTTCAAAATATGAGTCCTCAGCTTCCTTCTCTTGCTACCCTATCTCCAGTCCACTCCTCATGGACTCTAACCCTCTGGGACCATAAGCACAAATGAAATTTTCTCTAAGTTGCCTTGGTCATGGTGTTTTACCACAATTACAGAAATGTACCTACGACACTGAGAAACTACAGAGTGTTTGCGAAAGAGCTCAGAGAATATCCAAGGTAAGTGGGGAGACATAGTATGTCTATGAACTAGAGAACCCAAGTGAGTGAAGGTACCCACTCTTCCCTGAACTGCCACAGATGGAATGCGAGCCCAGAGCTACCACAGGACTTACTATAGAGATTAAACAAACCAACGCCAACATGGACAGAAACGTGCAGAAGAGAGAGAGAAGCCAACACATCTCCAGAAAGAAAAATTAAGTTATGGCACTCACATGATCCAATTTTAAAATTAAATAATCAGGAGGATGGCTTTGACAAAAGGATAGGATATGCCAGCCAGAAATAGATCCAGACTCATGACCAAGGAATCTTGAAAAGGGAACAAGGATTATTATAAGAGGCAGAAGAAAGAATTTAGCAAACTGTCATGGAACACTCCATGCAAAGGTTTGACTCCTGGCCCTGTACATCTATACAAATTAATCACAAATAGACCACAGGCTTCACGAGAACATAAAAATATGGAATTTTTAAATACAGGAAGAAATATCTGTGACCTTCATTAGAGCATGGGTTCGGAGTGATAATATCAAAAGCACTCTGTATAAGAGGAAAGGAATCAAGACATCAGACACCTAGCAGAATGAGAAGCCTTCGCTCTATGAAATGTCCTCTTAAAAGAGAAAGAAACCCCTAGGGAGAAAGTGTTGCACATCACAGGAGAAAAGAATGATATGGAAATTACATACAGAAGTGTCAAAGTCAGTAATAAAAAAAAAAAATCTACTAAAATAAGTACAAAAGGCTGGAGCTAGAGTTCAGTGGTACAGCATTGCCTGGCTCACAGCCCTGGCTTCTATCCCTAGAACTGAAAAAAGAGACAAATGATGAACAGAATAGTAGCAAGGAAGATATACAGAAAGCGCATGCGTTCTCTCTCTCTCTCTCTCTCTCTCTCTCTCTCTCTCTCTCTCTCTCTCTCTCTCACACACACACACACACACACACACACACACACACACACACACATACACCGAGCTCTTAAGAATCTGGCATTGGAAAGCTCGTGAGCTGCTGAGCTGGGTACTGAGTGAAGAATCACTGGCTGTTCCTTATAAGCTTGAACATACACTTGCTATATGACCTAGCAATGCTACTAAAGGTAAACGAGCCCCACACACCCTACGCACAAAAACACACGTACAAATGCTTAAAACCCGGGAACAATCTTTATGTCCTTCAGCAGGTGAACAGGTTTTGAGACATCTACACTGAAGAACACTACCCAGGCCTAGGGGTATGTTGACACACGCCATCACCTAGCTCAAGATCAACATGTATACTGGATGCACAAAAACCAATCACAAAGGGTTATACAGACAGTGACTCTACCTATAGAGCATGCTGGGAAAAACTCGACTACAAGACTAGAAACCAGAGCTTTGATGTACCTGGGGTAGGTTTGCCTATGACAGGGCAGCATGGGAAAGTTCTTTTTTCTTTTTTTGAGAAAGAGTCCCTTTGTAGCCTTGGCTGGCCCAAAACTTGCTACATAGACCAGGTGGGCCTCAAACTCACCAGGACCCACTAGCCTGTGCCTCGATGCCCAGCTATGAGGGAAGACTGTGGAATTTTGATGACAGTGGTGACTGCATAGATCAGCATATGCATTAAGACTCACATACTACCAAGGCAGCATACTTAAAGTGAGTCTTTAAAGTACAGCAGAAATCTCTTTAAACACAAAACTGTGGTACTATACAGTGTCCCGGAAGTCCAAGAGAGAAAGTAACTGGGTAAGTCCTCTGAGCTCCTAGCATCTTCCTTCAGCAAGGCTGAAGTGATCATCTTGATTCTCTCAATTAAGTTGAGACACAATGAACATTCAAGAGTATCCCTGGTAGGGAAGAAATGAGATATGAATCTACCAAACTATCAGAGGCTAAACAAAACAAAACAAACAAACTAAAGACAACAGAGAAGTTTATCCACTGAAACAAAGAGAAACAACAGTAGTCAGTGAAGCAAAATAGAAAAGAAAAGGCCAAAAGGTAGATATCATACATGACATCCAATATATCAGAAAACATACTTGGATAATTCAACCCAGTTAGAAATCCAAAGATTTAAAAAAAAAAAAAAAAAAAAACAAACAAACAAAAAAAAAAAAAACCTAGCTCAAAATGTACAGCCTAGATAGCTCAACATTAATTACAAAAGCTCCATTTAACAGAAAGAAGAAACTGAGAGAGAGAGAGAGAGAGAGAGAGAGAGAGAGAGAGAGAGAGAGAGAGAGGTTGACTGACTCATGCAAAGCTATTTCTGAAATCCCAGGCTTTGGAGGAAACCAGCAAGCAAATCCCCGTTTGCTGTGTATCTGCAGGGCTACTCATGGAAGTTGAGGTTTCATCCAGGGTAGACAAGCAGATGCTTTCTGAGCTGCATCTCAGCTATTTTAAATTAATTATATTGATTTTAGGAGAGACAGTTGCAATATAATGATAAAAAATAATTTATTCATTTCTAAGGATCACAAAATAAGTCAAGGCTGACGAAACTTTGGGGAGGTAGTAAACTTGCTGGGATAATAAAAGTCATCGCCATTTTTCTTGAAACCACAGAACAAGAGGATGTGGGGCTGGAGAGATGGCTCAGCCATTACGAGCACTGACTGCTCTTCCAGAGGCTCTGAGTTCAATTCCCAGCAACCATATGATGGCTCACAACCATCTGTAATAGGATCCAATGCCCTCTTTTGGTCTGAAGAGAATGACAGGATACTCACATACATACAATAAATAAATCTTTTTTTAAAAAATAGGATGTATCTGATAGAGATACATAAACTCAAGATCTAGAAATAAAGAGTATGAACTCTTCTCATGAACACAAGAATGTGTTTCCAGATACCACAGATGAAGAGCTTACAAAATACCTCCCAACAAATGTGAAAGGACAGGCAAGGTTCTCTACCTCAACTTTATGTTGCAATAAAGAGCAAGGTAAAATGTGAAAGAAAATACATTTATTGGGCTATAGCTCATTTGGTAGAGTGTTTGCCTGGTACCCACAAAGCCCTGGGTTCAGTCCTTGGTACTTGCAGTCCTAGTACCCATCTACAATCCCAGCATGGAGGGATGGAAGCAGGAAAATTATAAACTGAAGATTTAAATTGCACATTTGGAAACACTTCTAGATAGTACATAGGTTTAAAACAATTTGTGTTTAAAATTTTAATATTTAGAATTAAGAAACAAAATACATCAATCTTATCAGCAAAGTAAAGTATACACTCTCTGTTGCTTATTTTATAAAAAAGATGCAACAATACTTGAAAAGTATAAACAGAATAAACAATGATAAGGAAGAAAGAAAATAAAGACAATAAATTAAATTGGAAAAACTCTTCAAAGAGAGACTAACAAAAAAGTATCTTTACAAGATTCACTTGAGATACAAAAATGGGAGAAAGAACAGATGAACAATGTAGAACACAAACAGGTGTTGCAGAGATTAAAACATCAGTGAGGCTCTGGAATGACTAGGCAAACTGGACCAAAGGCTTAGAAAAAACAAGCTAAAACTGACTCAACAGAAACTAGAAATCATGGATAGTCCTATCTACACACAAGACATTCAGATAGCAATGAAAATTTTTTTCCAAAAGAAAACAGGTCAAGAGATCTTACAGGTATATTTTCAAACAAATAAACAAACAAAAATAAAAAAACGAAAAACGAAAAACTCCCCCCAGATGTTCACAAACTAATAATAGTAGGAAAATAATCAAAACAAGTGTCAGTTGTACCTGTATTAGTCACTGCTATTATATTCCAATTGCATGACAAGGAAGACAAGATACCAGGAGAAAGAGGCAGCAGCTCATAGTGTCTGCTGTCAGGAAATAAGGCACAGACAGGAGGTGGAGCCTCCTGTAAAACCTGAGGGCCTGCCCCTAGTGAGCCATCTCCTTCAGCCAGTCCCACCTCTTAAAGGTTCCACACCCTTCCAAGACAGCACCACCATATTAGGGAACAACTGTTCAAATATATGAGCTGATGGGAGATGTTACTTTTAAATTACAATTCCCAAACTGGAAAAGAGTAGTATAAGAATTTATAAGAATATATATATAAACATATATATATAGTCATAAACTCAGCAATGACACCATAGCATAAATTAGCACATTATGAACAAGTTAGATTAGCTGCTAGAATGTACACATGGTCTAACCTCAGAAATCTCTCAGCATAATTAATCATACTGCTTAATTACATGTCAAAACCAAGACTCTCTCATAAATGAGAAATATTTAGCATAATGTAATGCATGTTTGTGAAAAAATATAAGAAGGAAAATCCTTGCTTTATAAAAAGTTCCTATGCTTACCTTATTCTTTATGGGAATATGTTACAAGTATTTTCCTGCAATTGAGATCAGATTCCTCTATCCTACAATACGCAGTGGAGACAGAAGATTTATATGTTTGTTTATTTATTTACTTGTTTTTGAGACACACCCTTCAATATAGCTGAAGATGGCCTTGAGTTCTGATGCTCCTGTTTTATACTAGGAATATAGCCATGCCTGTTCTTAAAATAGACTTTAAAGGGAAAAATCTAAATAGACATATTTTAAAGTTAACTTGATCTTAAAGTAGATTCAAAACACCATAAAGAAATTATTAAAGAATCTATCTGGAAAAGGTAGGTTAGATATAAAATCAATACAATGAAATGGATGTAATCAGGAAATGCTCAGAAAACCCAATTATAAAATTCATTTAATGTAGAGAAAAATTAAACCTAAAAGATCACCAATATGTTCGTGGAAAAACGTTAGAGATGAGGTGAAGATATCAAAAAAGGTTTAAGTAGACAGTATTCATATGTTCATCCTGTAAATGTGTCAGCTCACTCAAAACTCTGAGTGAGGGGGAAGATGATAGAAGATGTTTGATCATTGGGGGTGGAAAGGTGTAAGAGGGATGGTACAGAGGAGCTGGGAGAGAGAAGGAAGTAGGAGGGAACCGGAAGAGTAAAAGGAATGAGGCAGGGAATGGGAGGGGCAACCAAACTTACAGAATTGTAAAAAGGTACATAAAGAAAAAACCCACTACTTTCTAGCTAATTAAAATATACAAGCGTGGGTGGATCATGCTGTTCCCAAAAGCCATGGTTTACTAAACAATAATTCTATTACCAAATCCTGAAAGTCCTCGGTCAAGGAGGCTGTGGTAGTTTGAATGAATGGCTCCCTAGACTCATATGTTAAAAAGACTTGGTTCCCTAGAGAGTGGAACTGTTTGGGAAGAATTAGAAAATGTGGCATGGCCTTGTTGGTGAAGGTATGCCACATGGGGTCAGCTTCCAGGTTTCAAAAGGCCACATCAGGCCCAGTCTTGATCTCTGTGCCTGTTGCCTGGAGATCAGAATGTAAAGCTCTTAGGTACTGCTCTAACGTCTGTCTGCTTCCTGTTGTTATAATCTTGTATCAACACTGAAAACTGCAAGCAAGCCCCCAGTCAAATGTTGTGTTACTTCATAGTCACAGAACAGTGACTAAGACGAAAGGCTCTAGAGTCCCCCTAAACAATATAGGCTATTGTGTTTCTCTTGGTTGACTGACTATGGTCCTTTGAATAGGAATGGCCCCTATACACTCATGTGTTTGAATGCTTGACCCATAGGGAGTGACACTATTAGGAAGTATGGCCTTGTTAGAGTAGGTGTGGCTTTGTTGAAGAATGTGTCACTGAAGGGGCGGGCCTTGGGGGGTCTCATATGCACAAGCTATGCCCAATGTGGTACACAGCCTCTTTCTGCTGCCTGCAGATCAAGATGTAGAACCCTCAGCTTCTTCTCCAGCGCCATGTCTGCCTGCCTGTCACCATGCCTCTTGCCATGATGATAACGGACTAAACCTCTGAAACTGTAAGCCAGACTCAATTAAGTATTTTCCTTTCTACGAATTGTCATGGTCATGGTGTCTCTTGACAGCAATAGAAACCCTAACTAAGACTCTGACATAAAGAGATGGCAAGACCTTATTTTTAAAGACACCATACTCCTTGGTTGTGGGACCCAGAAAAGTCAAACTAGAACTGACCTGGAAATTTTCTCCCTGCTAGCTAGCATTCATGGCCAAAATATGCTCCGCAGGCTACTGCGGGATGAAAGTCATCCATGATCTCATTCAGTGCTGGACCTTGTATGCTACAGTAATGGCTTCTCAGGCACAATATACCCACTGGTACAATTAATAGTGCAAGAATGTTAGTGGAGGAATGATGGCTAATCCTGGTTGTCAACTTGACTGGATCTGGAATTAACTAACACACAGGCTACTGGGTACTCTGGCAAGGAACTTTCTTGATCATGTTTTCTACATTCCCCAGCCACTTAAGCTGCCTCTGGGTCATGACATGGGCATTACACTAATTAACTCATGGCAAATGTGGTTACCTACAGAAGAATGCACATCAACATTCCCAAAGGACTAGAAGGCCCTCATAAAACCACCAAAACCTAGCTAAGAAGTTGGTGGCAGGTAACAGTTGCTGGTACAAGGAAGTCCTTTTCTATGGGGGTACACCCATTGGTGAGTTGCCTACAGTCCAGTGAAGTGTACCACAATCATGCCTATGGACTCAATCTTAACCAAACTCAGTGTGCCTTAAGGGGTAAAGAACAGATTGGGACTGGGGGTGATCCAGAGAAAGGAAGAGGAAGAGAAAGGCACATAGAGAATTCATATAATCAAAATGCATCACACACATGTAGAAAATTGTCAAAGAATTTTTTTTTTATTTTGAAAATAAACAAAATCAAAGGGACTGGGAGGGGGCAATGGCTGGAATATAAATAAATAAAATAATAAAAAAAGGAAAAGAAAATAAGCAAAACCTCTTAATGAGAGGCCCGTGGAGATGGCTCTGTGGGTAAAAAAAAAAAAACTTCCTACACAAGTCTGAGGACCTGAGTTCGGATCCCATCCACACCTTTCAGCCTGTCTGAGATCCTCATATGCCTGAGAAGCTCACTGGCAGCCCCCTCACCCCCCTTCCCATCCCCAGATTCTAGCTGTCATTCCACCCACACCTGTTATCTAAAGAAAAATCCTGGGCACTCCCCCAGACTCCTGGGCACTGGCTGTGGGATTTACAACTCTACAGAATCTGCTCCTCAGATAAGAAATGTCACATAGACCTACTTCTGAAGCCCACTCAAACACCAACACTGCACTGCCCCAAGATTGAACCCTAAGTCCCAATAAACCTGGTCTACTACCTGAGAAGTAGGAATAACCAGAAAACAAAACCACAAACAACACGAATGACCAAGATTTCCACCAAAAATGAGTATTCCCGGAGAAAAGCAACTTGGATGATGAGATGATGGTTTCAAAGTAGCAGTAATAATATGTTCAAGGCCGGGCAGTGGTGGCACATGCCTTTAATCCCAGCACTTGGGAGGCAGAGGCAGGTGGATTTCTGAGTTCGAGGCCAGCCTGGTCTACAGAGTGAGTTCCAGGACAGCCAGGGCTACACAGAGAAACCCTGTCTCAAAAAACCAAAAAAAAAAAAAGATAATATGTTTAAGGAACTCAAGAAGGATGTGAATAAATACTGAGATTAAGACTATAACAATGCAGTTGAATAAAATAATAACAACTCAATATATAAAAATAGGATATAGCAAAAAGATAGAATTTCTGAAGAAACCCCCAAATGAAATAAAACATGACATGAAAAATACAGGGAAAAACTCAGGATAGTCTCAGCAATAGACTGGACCGAGCGGGAGTGAGAATATCAGGTCTTGAAGACAAGGTAGAAGAAAGAGTTCACTTTACCAAAGAAAATGTTAAATGCAAACACAGACAGGCATGCAGGCAGACAGACAGACAGACAGATACACACACACACACACACACACACACACACACACACGTAAACAAACAGGAACTCTGGGATAACATAAAAAGACCAAAACTGTAAATAATAAATATAGAAAAAAGAGGAAAGTTTGGGTCAATATAACATAATCTAAGAAAGGAAATATCTCTTATGGTCAAGAAGTATATAGCACACCAAATAGAATCAGAAAAGAAACTTCCTAAGTCATGTAATAATCAAAACACTAAATGTGCAGAAGAAAGAAAGTATAGGGGCAGCTGCAAGAGAAAAAGACCAAGTCACAGAAAGATGCAGGCCCATCGGAATAAAAGCTGATCTTTCAACAAAGACTATGAGAGCCAGGGCCATCTGGAATAAATGAACAGAGAAACTCTCAACTCAAGTGACATCATAACTCAAATGGACGTCACAGGCAGCTACAGAACATTGTACCCAAACACTGGAGAAGCAGCTGATGAAATTCCTCCAAAGTGGACCACGTATGAGGAAGCAAAGCAAGTCTCAACAAATATAAGAAAGGTGAAATCCCATTCTGCATTCTACAAGACCACAGATGAGTAAGCTGGACTTCAGCAGCAACAGAAAACACAGAAAGTACACAAACTCATTGAGACTAAATAATACTACTGAAAGATAACTGAGTTAAGTATGGTAAACCATCCTTGCACCTCTGGGATGCAAGCCAACCTGATGATGGCGGAAAATTTTTACTGTGTTATTGAATTTAGTTTGCAACCATTTTCCTTTGAGAATTTTTGAATCTGTGTTCATCAGAGGTACTGATTAATCAGACTGTTGTGGACATTGACCACTGGACCACAAGATACTGCCCAGGAGGGGACCTGCTCTGATTGGTGGATGCCAGATGCACTACCATCTAAGATAGCAAGGAGGGAAGGGTATGAAAGGAGTTATTTAGTAAGCACTGTCTGACTTACTGCTGCCTTGACACCATCAGGCAAGCTAGTCAATCAGACTGTCCTCATGGCAGCATGGCTACTCTGCACATTCCCAGCATGCCCTGGGGAGGGTATCTAACAACACTGCTTCCTGCTAGGGCAAGGTTCAGGCTCCTAAAGGCCTCATCACAGCCCCAGGATTTAAAGCAGCTTTTTAGTTTTTCCATCATAAGTCTGATATGTCTAGATGATTCTTTAATCATGTCAACTTCCAGAGCAGTTCTCCTGGTCGCCAGCAGAGGGCCTGTTGGGTTTTTTTTTTTTTTTTTTTTTTTTTTTGGGTTTTTTTTTTTTTTTTTTTTGGCCTGAACACAGCAGGAAGGGGTATTTTGATAAGCAAATGTCCTTCTCTAAGAGATGCAGGCTAGCTGCTGCTCTCCTGCCCCTCTGTGCTGCAGTATTTGGACCAATCACAGGATATGTTAAGATACATTTCTTATGCACTTTTGACCTTCATCTTTAGGAGAAGGCTGAGTTGGGAGGGGGAGGTGTCCAGAGAATGAAGATAGCCTCAGTAACCCTCTACTGTGGTCGATGTGGATGCAAACACAACAGCTATACCACGGAGACACAGCTGGGGGCTTCTGAAGAGCAGCTCAGTCTCAAACGCCAGGAGCTGGAAGGCCAGCCATGGTTGGAATGCCAAGCTTCTGGGCCCTCTTGAGACCTCTGCAGTCAGCACACTGAGCAATAGACAGGGACTGCAGTCAGAAGCAAAGGGTCACTGAAGTTACCTAGGACCCATGCTGGCAGAGTCTCACCTTGCCTACCCACAATGTCTGCCCCCACAGATCAACAAGACCAGCTGGCTGGCAGAACTGACAGCTACCTATAGCAATAATTCCAGTATCAGACAGACAAATGGAAAGCACCAGAACATAGCCCTGGAGCTGTGAGGCCATGGCAGTGCACTAAGTACTCCCTCTACTAGAGACAGCCTACTCAAGTCTCTTCCTAGACATTGGGGTTCAGAAACTAATTTGAAGGTCAAATGGGACTTTAAAAGTTGTGGGGCATACCTGATTGCTTGAGGTGGTTGGGGGAACTGCTCATGGGAATTAGAAGAGACAGGGTGGCCCGGTAACCAATGGGGGAGTTCTGCTGTGCTCCAGGCTGCAGAGCACAGCAGGAGAGGCCCAGCACCAGACTATGCAAAGAAGCTGTGTCTCAGCCTCAGCTTCCTACATCAAAGACAAAAATCACTTGATATCCAGACCAAGTCCTCTCCACCATGTTCAAGGGATGACTCACTGCGGTGACAGGCACTGTGGAGGGGACACTGGGTACAAGTCATGACATTTTGATTTTCTTTCGATTTCACACTCAACAGACCCAAATCAAACAAGGGGGCAGGCAAGCTGATCCAAAACTGGTGCTCTGTTCTATTTATAAGCCCAGAAGAACAATTGACACCACCCCCAAAAACCTTGATTGTCACAGTGCCATATATATTTGGTGGTGGTGGTTGGTCACAATGGTTACCCAAAATGTTTCCATTAAAGAAGAGCTTACTAAGATACTGTGCATGAGAGATTCTGTGGCGAAATGATTTAGGGAAAGACTGGGCGTGAAGATCCTCATTAAGGGAGTCCTACTGAAACAGCAATTGTACCGAAAAGTCCTGCAATATAACCATGGTTTAATCTTAGCTATCCTGCCAAACAGAACGATAGGGAATCCTGTACACATGCAGACCGTGGGTAACATGGACAGGGCTGCATTGGTTGTTCTCCTTTGCCACAGTATCTTGCTAACCTCAGCCTCTCAAGTTCTGTGATTACAGAAAAATTCCACCTCACACAGTTCTAACTGGCTGAAGGCATTAAGAATCAACCTATGGATGGCATATAGAAGACATAACCATTATTCCAAGATAGGATGAATAGAAACCACGCACGCCCTGTGCGCACACACACACACACACACACACACACACACACACACACAAATGTGTAAGTTTATGTGTGGTTGTGAATATATGAGCACATGCATGTGTGCTCATGTTCGTGTGTGTGCACTTGTGTCTGCTTATGTGTGTGCGCATGTATGTGTGGTGGGTATGTGTAAGCTAGCAGGATAAGAATGTCTTTTTGAGGTATGGAGCGGAACTAAGTCCAATGAGAAGGTCTGAGGACAAAGTCCATTTACTTACTTAAGAACCTAAAGTGGACAGCTTAAATGCGTGAACTTCTAGTTAGGTGGTAAAATTTAATGTTATTTATCTCACATGTAAAACTGTGGAAAACTTTTTAATATGAAAGACTGCCCGCCAGAGAGATGGCTCAGTGGTTAAGACCACCTGCTGCTCTCTCAGAAGATCAGGGTTCTGTTTTCTGCGGGATAACATTATGTATAACGTGACGTAAGTTGGAGTCATCTGAGAGGAGGGTACCTCAATTAAGAAAACGCCTCCATAAGATCAGAATGCAGGCAACCCTGTAAGGCATTTTCTTAATTAGCGATTGATATGGGAAAGCCTAGTCCATTGTGAGTGGTACCATCCCTGGGTGGGTGGTCCTGGGGTCTATAAGAAAGCCACTGAGAAGGCCTTGAGGAACAAGTCGGTAAGCAGCACCCATCCATGGTGCATCAGCTCCTGCCTCCAGGTTTTTGCCTTGCTGCTTGCGTTCCTGACTTCCTTTGATGGTGAACTGTGATGTGGAAATATCAACCAAACAAGCCCCTTTCTCCCTAAGTTGCTTTGGTAATCACAGCAATAGTAACCCCAACTAAGATAGGTTCCCAGCACCCACATGGTGGCTCACAACCATCTCTTACTTCAGTTCCAAGGGAGCTGATGCCTTCTTCTGGTCTCTGCAGGTACCAGTCATGCTTGCAATCCATATACATACAAGAAGGCAAAATATTCAAACACAGAGAATAAAAATAAATAAATCTCTTTAAAGAGAGGCACACATACTCAGAAAAGGCAGATTGAGGTGCGTGTCATTGTAACTGCCTCTGCTACTTTATAATTCTCAGTTCTTCTACAATGAACAGTGTGTATTGTGCCATGAATGGCCAAGGCAGCGAGGAGCCAGGAACAGAAACAGGTCTCACGGGTACAGCATTGTCAATCCCAAGGTAAAGCAAATAGTGGCTGGCAGGTGGAGGGACAGGAGTGCTACCCGTAGGCACGAGGGACAGCCAGGACAGTGACTGCTAAGCTTCAGGTCAGTTAAAAAAAAATATGCACGCAGCAAAATAATACAAAAGGTGTAATATGTTAATAAACAAACCAACTTACAAAACACACCTTCATATCGCTTGTCATCATCGTAACCAAAGGCCTAAATTTGTAAAACGAAACTCTGAAGTGCTGCATTTTCCCCCCAAACCTAGTTCTAAAATGAGAATTTTCATTCAGCTTCTAAAATATCTGAACACTATTTTAAATCTTTAATCTTAATCCTACCAGCTCTTCATTGTTCTCTGAGAGCTTTGGATGGCAGGAACCTTTCTTGGGGTGGTTTCCAGTCCTGGGTTAATATCTCCTTCTCGTCAGTGGGAAGATGTTAAGCCTCAAATACGCCGACATTTACTAACTAAATTATCAGGTACATATTTCTTCCATCCTACAAGTAGTTATGTTCCTGTTTTTTAAAAATAAATAAATAAGAAGCCGAGGACTTGTTTATACACACCAAGCACACACTACCACTAAACATCATCACCAGCCCTTATATTTTTTTCTCATGAGTGTATATATTTTGTAGTATAGGCATGTACACAGGTTTGTGCATATGTCTGCATATGTGTGCATGTATACATGTGCATGAGCGTATATGTGAACATGAGCGCATGCGTGTAGAAGCCAAAGGCCGACACTGGATGTATTCCTCTATTGACCTCCCCTTTAATTTTTGAGACGATGTCTTTCACTGAATCTGGCCTCCTGATTCTAGATAGCCAGCAAATCCTGGCAATCCTCCAGTCTCTGCCTGTCTAGAATTGGGATCACAGGTAGGTGCTGTTGCATGTAGCTTTTCCTTTTTCCACATGAGTGCTGAGAGGGCAAACTCAGGTCTTCATGTTGCCATGGCTAGCACCTGACCTACTAAGCCTTCTCCCAGCCCTTGTGTGTATCTAATGTGTCTCTCAGACTGTTCATGCTCTTTCAGTTTACCATAGTTGGAGCAGGATTGGGAAGAAAGAGCTTTCTCTCCAACCACTGTAGACAGAGTGCTGGTGTTAACTGACCGCTGTCGCTGTTTAAGGGTTACGCCATATCCTGCAACCCTTATGCTGAAGTCTTAACTGTATCTCAGAATAGGACTACATTAGGAAGCAAGAGCTGTAATGCTGTGATTAAGAGCAGGGTTAGGGTGCAGCTTGAACCACTGCAACTGGAGTCCCTACTGGAAGAGGAGACAGGGACAGACAGGCACAAAGAAAGACTTCATGGACCCTGAGAAGACTCCACCCACAAGCTGGGAGATAGGCCATAGGAGGAAATAGCCCAGCTAATATCTTAAGCTTGAGTTTCCAACCCAGGAAATGAGAGAAAAATCATGTGTGGTCCTACAGCTTGACTATGGAGCAGCCTGACCACTAAAGGACAGAGACTGCCTGGGGTGGCCCACCACCGAGCCATAAGATAGAATTCAAAGTGCTCCATCCCTGGCCACATTGTCCCTCTGCTCAAAGTCTGTTCCTTGTGAGAGTCACAGTGTCATCCCATCTAATGACTGACAGGGCAGATCAGCATCGTCCCTTGTGGGGCAGTGATCTGTGACAGGCACTCTGGCACCCAGTCGAGCACAGGCGTAAACTCTGGGCGATCCAGTGGAATCCGCAAGGGACCGAGAAACGTTATGCAAATGCTCCCAGGAGGCTTTTGGCTCTGGTCACAGTCATGTACCACCCCTCCTCAGGTAGAAGCTTGGCCACACAGCCATCCCCATGTTAATGAGACACCTAGAGACAGCCACACCCCTTCCCAGTTACTATATCTGCCTCACCTCTCCCAGAGGGGCAGGGGTACAATTCCATCCACGCCACTCTCCACAATGAAAACGAACGTCTTAGAATTATGGACTGTTTCTTCATCTGAACCTGCCTATGGGAAGCAAGGGATCCAGCCCTCGATTAAAGAGCCGCATCTAATCTCTCACCAAGGGCTTCCCAGTGCTCCCAGATGGTAACCATTCACCCAAGCCTAAGCAGCTAGCCTGGCGCCCCAAGCTGCCGAAACTGGTCCCGGGCTAGAGAACCCACCGAGATGGCTGCCACACATTCCCCAAGAATGGCCCCCTCCCCCACCCATGGGAAGGGCCCGTGAAGGCTTCCCACTGCCCCCACCTGCCCATCGGACTGTGTGGGAAGACGTGCGGCCACTTCCCATGTGTCTCCTGTCCCACCCAGAGCCGCAGCGCCCAGGACGGACACGTGGGACTTCTTTCCACCATGCCAAGTTTGTTCCCACAGTCCATGATTCCTAGAAAATGGTCCTCTGGGTGGAGCTGAGGCATCTCTGTGATATGTGAGAATGGACTCAATGACCGGCCACGGTCTTTTTCTGGCCCATGGCTCTGGGCACAGCTGCAAAAATAAACTTATGGTTTACAAGCCTCTTATGGAAAGAGGCTTGTAAATATAGGTCTTCAGGATGCAACTCTGGGACACAGGCAATGACAAATACCCAGTGTGTATTTGCGTGACTTGCACATTTTCTCTGGGAAAGCCTGCCCTGGGATCCTGCAAACAGAAATGTGGGAATACTTTTGTCCAGTGAGTATAATGCCACAGCCCAGACTTAATCTTCCCTCCCTGTGCCCTTGATATTTTGGCCAGAGACCAATATATCATTAGTAATTCCTTAAGACCCATGGGAGCTGAATCCAGGGAGGCTCTCCACACCACGCACGCGCACACACACACACACACACTCACGGCTCCCATGGAAAACAGTGTAGTGCCTTTATAGAACCTACACACAGCTTTGTCTATGTTTCATTTTTGCTAGACTTAAGATCTGCCATACCACTGTCATGCTATTGTTTAGGAAATAATGCCCAAAAAAACCACAACCATCACACTACACACGTACACACATCTCAGAAGAGATGGATTTTTGTTCAAGTTTCTGATCAGCGCTGGTTGAATCTGCAGAGGTAGAGGGTGGCCGGTTGGATGGGCTCCCATTTTCTAGGAGGATGCCATTCCGTATTACCCGAGTCCCCCTCAGAGACTGGGCTGTCTTACTGTGACCGGCCACATTGCCATATGGATGAGAGATGGATACTAATGATCCCTCGCCTCCCTGCCAGTATCTATCTTCCTTCTCAAGTGTGATTCAATGTAGAAGCCATACTGATGGAAGGATGAGAACATGACACCCCAAAGTACATGCCACCCCAAAATCTAGCAGCGGGGCACATGGATTGCTGTAAACAAAGCAAAGCAGCAGCAACAGGAAAAGGAAGGGCCTTTCTTCCCTAAGTTTCCCACGTCTGACCAAAAGCAGAGACTCCTGAAAACTGTCTGCAGGGATGGAGGTGACAGAGGGACCCACACAGGTTGATCTTGCTGACACAGCCTCTTATCTTCCTCCTGATCTCTTATATAGACACATTTCCACAACTCCCTGACGTAGGACACCCAAACTCCTTTCCCTTCCATTTATTTTTTTCGGCAGGGTATGGGAGGAATACTGAGATGGGGGTCTCTCTGCATAGCCCTGGCTATCCCAGAACTTTCTAAGTAGACCTGGCTGGCTGTGAACTGAGATCTCCCTGCCTCTGCCTCCTGAGTACAAGGATTAAAGGTGTACACAACCACACCCTTCCACTTCCCATAGCTTCATTTCTTGACATAATTTCATATTATTTGTTGAGTTTCTTTATAAAAGCTAGCCAGAGGGGGGTCACACAAGTAAATCCGAGTACTTGGGAGGCTGAGGCAGGTGAGCTGCCATGCATCTGTGGCCAACCTGGGCTACACATGCTCACTGTACACATTCATAAATTCTGCTTTTCTCTTGCAGTCTGATTTCCAGTGCCCCAGTGGGAGTAACTAAGAAGATAAAGGGGAAAGGCTTATTGGGTTCTGAAGTCTTCTTGGACCAGAAGCCGTGGCTGAGTCACACTGGGCTGAGGCTAGTGCTATGGGGTACAAAGGCTATGATGACGCTTCTGAGGTTAGGGCTGAGGGGACAAGCTGTCCCAAAAGGACTTGCCAAGCCCTAGAGTGTTTGGGGTCAGAAGCATTGTGGCAGAAGGCGAGATGCAGCCTTCAGGGCCCCCATTGATGATCTGCCTTGTCCCTGTGCTGGGCAGACTCCCCACTCTACACGGAATGTCCACCCTAAAATCCATACTGAAGCTAACGTATTATCCTATCACTGGCTGAGCCAGGAGAAGAGACATTTGAACATATTTATCTTCCTAATGTTGCTCTCACATCTCCAGCTCTTTCTCTGTGTGTGCGTGTGTGTGTGTGTGTGTGTGTGTGTGTGTGTGTGTGTGTGTGTGTGTGTGTGTGTTTGTGGTGTGTATGGTGTGGTGTGTATGTGTGTAGTGTGTGTGTGTGTCTGTGTGTGGTATGTGTGTGTGTGTATGTGTGTTGTGTGTGTGTAGTGTGTATGGTGTGTGTGTGTGTGTGTGTGTGGTGTGGTGTGTGTGGTGTGGTATGTGTGGTGTGGTGTGTGTGTATAGTGTGTGTCTGTGTGTGGAATGTGTGTGTGTGTGGTGTGTGTGCTGTGTGGTGTGTGTGTGTCTGTGTGCCTGTGTCATATGTATATAATGCATGCATGTGAGTGTGAAGGTATATGTAGAAAGACCAGAATAGGATGCTGGGCGTTGTATTCTACTGCTCTCCACCTTCTAGTCTTGTGACAGGGTCTCTCTCTGAACCTGCTACTCACCTTCTGGGTTAGCCTGACTGGTCAGAGAGCTCCTGTCCTCCGCCTGTATCTATTCCCCAATGCTGGGTTATGGGCTTTACACATAACCATGACCAGCTTTTTCCATGGTTGTTGGGGATTAAAACTCAGGTTCTCTTGCTTGCACAGCCAGCACTACCCAATGAGCCACGTCCTCAGCCCCTAGCATATTTTTTGAAACAAAGCCTCCCACCGAACCTGGTGCTCACCAATTCCGCTGCACCAGATGCTTAGTGAGTCCCTGCATCTGGCTCATGACAAGGTGTGAAGCTGCCCTCCAAATTTCTTGTATTTCTTTGAAACATCTCTGCTCTGTGAGTGTGTTTCCTTGGCTGTCTCAAAGAGTACCTGCTCTCAGCAGTGACTCTGCTCTTGCCATATCCAAGAATGTTCTGTAATATAGAAGTACCGTTTTACTTCAGGGATTCCTTTCTTTTTGTACAATTCTCTTCGGGACTGTACTTCCATGGATGGTTTGCACCCCTTCCTTTGCAGTGTTAGGCCCTTCGGTGAGCCCTCCACTCCTCTGTTCTCACAGCCAGGTGTACCTCAGCCCCTGCCCAGCCTGGCCAGCGGCGCCAAATGAAGGAATCTGAGACAATAAGGGTAAAGCAGTCGGGCGAGACACTGAGAGGATCTTTCCCCAAACGCTTACCCTTCCCCACCCACAAAGGCAAATCCAGACCCCACCTCAGGCCTCTGTGATCAGCAGGAACAAGTCATCCTTCACTACACACAGTACTTCCCTGAGAATTAAGGAAGGTCCCATTCTCACCACAGACACTGACAAAAAGATCCCAAGCCCAGTAGAAAAATGGAGCCCTGGCCCCACTTCCAAATATGCTGAATAGAATTCTGGTCTCAGACTCAACTGCTGCCATGATAGAACTTTTGTCTCTAACCCGGAGAACTGAGTTTTATCCCCTTTGAGCCCTGGAAGAAGGACTCAGACTCCTTTATCAAATAGCATCAGTCTAGGCTCTCAGTCTCCTTGTTGTGAAGAACTCAATCCTAAATAGCATGGTCACGTGAGGGTGTTTGACCAACACCTCCACCTAAGTCCTCCATGGAAAGTCAACACTGATGGACAGGTGGTGGTATGGACAAGCCTTCATCCCCGTGACAGCCTTAGCTGTCATGTAAACAGCCCTGGGTAGGAGCAACAAGGTGGTGAGGTTCCAAGTGCTGGCCAAATAGTTTTAGGAAGAAAACCCATGATACTGTTATGACTAAAATGCTGCCATGTAAGAGCTCAGTGTGTCCCAGAGAAGAATCCAGAGCATTCACTCAGACCGAGTTCCCCCCAGAATCTTCCAGGGTTTGATTTACACTTCAATGTGGAATTGTCCTGTTTCTCAAAGATCAGTGTTAGCTCCAGATCTGTCCTCATGTCTTAGTGGTATCTCTGAGAAGATTCTAGCACCAACTACTTCTCCCACGTTAAAATGACTATTGGGAGGTAAGAATCGGGGAGAGACTGACATAATACAATAATTTTCTTTCACAAAATATACTTAGCAGAAGAAGGCAGGCTAAACGTTATGTCACTTCTCGTGTAGAAACTCAAAATATCTTGAACTATCTTAGGAAATGGCTCTAGATTTTTGCAGATTTAGGGGAACACCCCTATGTGGATTGAGTAAAGTAGGTCAAGAAATTTCAGAAATGCAGTGCTGTGTGGTGGGATTAGCAGTCTGAAGTCCTTGCTTCTCCTGGGCTCATTCCAAGGGGAAGCTGCTTAGAGGCTCAGAGACCCAGTTTCCATGAATATTGTTGAGCAAGGAACCTAGGCACAGTGACATTTAAAAGAATCCTTCAAGCTTAATGAATATTCATTCATGTGTGGAAACCAGCAGGTACTGTGCACCAAACCCAACCTTCACAGAGGAGAAAACTCACAAGAACTTGAGAAGTCAGCAGACAGGGAGAGGTCAGGGGAAGAAGCAGAATTTCCACTCCCGGGAGAACCATGCCACCATAAACCACTCCCCAGGCAGCTATTTTCCATACCCAGATGTTCCCTGAGCTTCAAAGAGCAAGGAATGGGAGGCGATAGAGTCCCATCCTCCCACCCCTGACATCACCAACCTTGGAAGGAAGAGATGGTGACAATGGCAGCTGTGAGCTGGCTAACTCTGTCACTGTCCAGTCTGAGGGTAGAAATTGGCTCAGAATCAAGGACTCCACCAGATGAGCCATGGGCCTGCTCCTCTCACCTCTCAGGAGGCTCTACATTCTTTGGGAGACTGCAGCTTCATGCAGAAGCACATAGGCTCAATGATCCCAGCAGAAGGGGGATTTTCTTTCAAACAGCAGCATCTACAGCCTAGAGCTGGACATCACCAGCTATGGGGGAGGCGGGGTAACATCCTTCCAAATATATTTTCCCACTTGGTCCCCAGAACCTGGGACTATGGTATCCTCCATGGCAAAGGTATGTCACAGATATGCTAAAGAACTTGAAATGAAGGTGAATTCCTAGGTTAACCAGATGAGTCCACTGTCATGCAGTAGGTCCTTAGGAGTGTGAGAGGATTCCTGGAGCTAGGACCACATGGGGGCCTGAGTGAATGACATGAGGAACCTCCTGATAGTGCTGGCGCTGAAGGTGAGGAGGGGCCTTGAGGCAAGGACAGAAGCTCTGGAGTGGAAAATACAAGAGAAGTAATTCTCTCCAGAGACCCCAGAAAGGAATGCCACCCTACCAACACCCTGGCACCTGTTCATGAGATTGATGGCAATTTCCTGGCCCTCAGAATCTTAAAATAACATAGCTGTGTCATTTTAGCTGTTATTAAACTTGTGGCAATTTGTTACAGCAGCAACAGCAGAAAACATAACTCCCTGGCTAGCACAATTTGGTTCCTTTTCTCTGGTTTAACAAGGGATATAAGAAAATCCAAATCCTGTCCATGTGGGTGTTTTCTGTGACTTTATCAAAAGAGTTGAGGTAATGTGGTCATAGCAAGAGAAGAGATGCCAGGCAGTGGTGGCATACGTCTTTAATCCCAGCACTTGGGAGGCAGAGGCAGGCAGACTTCTGAGTTCAAGGCCAGCCTGGACTACAGAGTTAATTCCAGGACAGCCAGGGTTACACAGAGAAACCCTGTCTCAAAAAAACCAAAAAAAATAAAACCAAAGAAAAAAAGAAAAAAGAGAAGAGATTCATGTGACTGTGGCTTTGGCCTATGGTGGGGCACCAGGGTGGAAATACATGGAAGAGCCAAACTGCCCACCTCATGACCAGGAAGCAAAGAGAGAAAAAGATGAGGCCAGGTCCCTACTGCTTCCATGGTCTCAGTGACCACAGGGTCTCCCATTATACCCAACTTCCTGCAGGTCCCATCTCCAGACAGCGCCAGTCTAAGGACCAAGCCTTGAAACCAGGAGCCTCTGGA
Organism: Uromys caudimaculatus; assembly: GCA_028551405.1. Taxonomy (NCBI): domain Eukaryota; kingdom Metazoa; phylum Chordata; class Mammalia; order Rodentia; family Muridae; genus Uromys; species Uromys caudimaculatus. The sequence continues at coordinate 52,556,734 of CM052710.1, read as the reverse complement.
AGAAAGTCAACAGGCAAACTGCCGCAATAGCCATTCCTAAAGCGAAGGTTGGGCAGATCTCACACTAAAGGGACCAAGAGTGAGATACAGTATCTTACTGAAGAAAGGCAGAAAACTGCCATACCTGTCAGGGGGGCTGGAAAATGGAAATCAAACAAAATGTCCATGCATTTGAGGACAAATGACACTACCCAAAGAAACCCTGATTGTATCTTAGAATACCAGAAACTGGGGGTGGGGGGGAAGGAGGGAGGTTAGGGGGAAGGAGGGAGAAGGCCTGTAGACCGACCGCATTAGAGCACTGCTTTCCTAAGGTCAGCTCTTAATGAAAAGGACTTGTGGAAGGGTGTGTGTGGACACAATGTATCAAACTGCTCTTAATGAGTGAGACATGCAAAAGGTGTGCATGGACACAATGTATCAAGCTGCTCTTAATGAAAGAGACAAGTGAAAGGGTGTGTGTGGACACAATGTATCAAAGTACAAGACTTCATTTTAGACAATCTTCTGAAAGGAGTTAGGGGGAGGGCTAGCTACAGAACCTGTTGGTAGGCATGGCTGGGAATTCTACAAAGTGTAAAGAAGGGGAGGAGAGGTGGAGACAGACACTTAAATATCTGTAATAGGAAGACATATAAACTCATTTGTTATTTTCTGAATTCTTGATGCTCCATATTCCAGCACTTCCAGACTTGGAAAGGCTTTTCCCAGAGCTAGCAATCAGCCACCTTCCAGCATGGCTTTGATTAGCAAACAAACTAATTCATATCTATACCCTCCACCACACCCCCTCTAGCCTCCTCTACCCAGGTACCAGACCTCTGGGGATCATCCTGCTTGTATATGCTTGGGTCAGGGAGTGGCACTATTAGGAGGTGTGGCCCTGTTGGAGTAGGTGTGTCACTGTGGGTGTGGGCTTTAATACCCTCGTCCTAGCTGCCAGGAAGGGAGTCTCCTCCTAGCAGCCTCCCAGTGAAGATGTAGAATGCTCAGCTCCTCCAGCACCATGCCTGCCTGGATGATGCCCTGCTCCTACCTTGATGATAACTGAGTGAACCTCTGAACCTGTAAGCCAGGCCCAATTAAATGTTGTCCTTTTTAAGAGTTGCCTTGGTCGTGGTGTCTGTTCACAGCAGTAAAACCCTAACTAAGACCCATGCCTTCCACTCAAACTCTGATGAAGCTGCCCAACTTGAAAGTACAAGTCTTCCTGGCTCCTCCTCCTCTTTCCTCTGTGCACTTCAATGCAGACACACCCTCAGCCCCCACCCCTTCTCTGCCAGCTCACCCTCTTCCATGTGGCCCTGCTGTGTGGTGTGCTGTGACTGCAGTGCATTGTTTCTAATGAGTCTGAGCTCCACAGAACACCTTCTTCCTAAGTGGCAATCATCTTTCATCTGGGCACGGTGTCCTCTCGGAAAAAATCCCGGATGCATTTACAGAGCAGAAGATAGCAGTTATGACTCAGCACAAAACAGAGTAAGGAAGGACCATCTCAGGAAGCACTCGGGGAAAAGCACATTCAAGAGCTAGCAGCAGTTACCCTGTGTGTCAGCCCAAGCATAGACCTTACAGCAACTCGACGATGACATCGAGTGGTGATAGTAAATCAATTTAGGGCTGATGATGGGACAATGGTTTCACACCAGAAAGAGGACATAAATCCTACCTTGGGACCAATGAAGATCTCTTGTGTTGTGCACAAGGGTTCGTAGACTAGGAGGCTTATGACCTCCTGTTCTGAGATAACTCTAGTTCCTATCAGGCCTTCAAGACAGAAATTATCTACATCTGCACTCTAGCCTGTGATAGCCCAGGGACTTCTTAATTTGTAGATAGCGGTTGGTCCTGTTGTATCGTTTACTTCACTTCACTTTGTACGGGTCTGTGTCTAAATATCCTTTTCTCTAAGAACACACACAGTCACGTGCAACTAAGGCTGGTCCAATGACTTCATCAGAACCCCATCATCTACCAAGACCCTACTTCAGAATCAGGTCAGATGTACATGTACTGGGAGTAAGACTGCAACAGTGGAGGAAACTCACTCAACCCAAGATGGTTCCCTGCCTTCCGTGTTCTTTTTTGATCACCCATTGACATACTCTTCTTGTAATTTACAAAGTAAAGCAAACAAGTAAAAAAGTAAGACTGGAAAGCTATGGAATTAAGCCATAGGAAAGGGGCTGGATGACTGTGGACCAACAGGAACCACACTGCACGGTGGCCAACAAAGCCAAAACCACAGCCAGAAATGGGAAGGTTTTCCTAGTCTCCCCTCCTGGGGACCTGGAGAGATACAAGCTCAGGGAAATGAGGGGGCTGTCTCAGGGTGATTCAAGAGTCTGATCACAATTTATAGAGGGCAGAACAGGTGAAGGAAGGGAAAGGTATACAGCCAGTGTGCACAAGATTCTCACAAATGGCTGACCTGGATATTTCTAGAAGCACAAACTCTGTTGGTACTTCTCAATCCTAGGATTTCTGTGCCCACACACTGTGGGCTATTACATAGCCAAAGGCTTACTACAACTTGGCATAAGACTCCTTTTCTTCCAAGCTCGAGTAAATTCTGGCAACTCAAAATATACCTAAGGGAGAACTGACCCAGTCCTCACATAAGAAATCAGTGGAAAGGAGCAAGCAGCATTAGTGGCAACCAAGCCATGGAATGCAGTTGCATTAAAAGTAGATCTGCCTCAGATCAGACATCATCTTTAGTAACAGCTGGTGATATCTGCTGGATAAATCTATAGGACCCACCTAGATGAAGGCAAGATACAAAGGAACAAATAACACAAGCAGCTAAAACAATCTGTGTGCTGGCAGACAGGGTATGCTGCTGTAGGAAACATGGTCACGAGTCATTTCCTGGAAGCGTCTGCTAGTTTCAAGCCATCACAGAATGTTCTTACCCGAAAGGCTGTGCTTTAAAGCCTCCTTTTATCCCTAAGAATATGAATCTAGAAGAAGAAGAAGAAGAAGAAGAAGAAGAAGAAGAAGAAGAAGAAGAAGAAGAAGAAGAAGAAGAAGAAGAAGAAGAACAACAACAACAACAACAACAACAACAACAAACAAAAAACAAACAAACAAACAAACAAACAAACCCACTCAGAGAGGATATATTCAACAGCAGATATCCATGACTACCAAGAGACTATGTGTAAGTCCTATGGTGAGTGTTCACTGTATCCTGTTTGGGCTATGGCCAATGCTGCTGATACCTGAACCACAGGACTCACACACGCCTATGGATCAGGCATTATCCACACTTACTGAGATTTAACATGGCTGGAAGGAACAACACAGGCTAGGGCATCCGCTTCATGGCATATATCTGGCTTTTTCACAAAATACTACATCGTTATTTTCTAATTGAAATATAATCACCCCTAGTAAATACCTCTCTGGGATGAGCTTCAGGACCTCCACAGATACCAATTCCAGGATGTAAGAACCCCGAAGATAAAGTCTTTGCATGGGAACTACGTACATCATCCAGTAGACTCCATCTTCTCTAGATGGCATGCACATTCTAATACAGTCAGAACACTAGACAGATCTCACTACACTGCACGGTCCAGGGAATAAGGCCAACAAAAAAGGTGTGGGTTGACAGTGTGGTTCAGTGGTAGGGTGCCTACCTAGCATGCACAAGACCCTTGTTTTAATTCTGAGTGGTGCGAATCAGGGAAGGGAGAAGAGCAAGTCTGCACATGCTTAGGGCTGATGTCTTGTTCCTACCAAATATTTCTGATCCGTGGTTAGTTGGATATGTGAATGCTGAGGCCATGGATAAGGAAGGTCAGTCATATCCATGAGTATTCTGATCCAGCTTGATCTGGAAGATCTCAAATCTTTTCCAGTGAAGTTAATGAACCCAAGGAGTCCATGTGGGATCTAAATGATGCAGAGCCCAGCAAAGGTGAAGACATCTTCCTCTCCTTATGAGGCTGGATTCATGTGTAATTAAGCTCCTGCAGCCTAGTGAGATGCATTTGATTATTTCAAGTGTTTGTTTCTTGGTGCCCCAAAATACCACAATTCAAAATTCTTGTCTTCAGCAGCCTACGACTCTATCATTCAGCAGTTTATCACACAGCCGGGCCTGATCAGGACACCTTAACCAGATCCTCAGATGACCAAGCTTGCCTGGGGAGACCCTGGCTGGGGACTGGTGAAGCAATGTCTGCTTTAGAACAGAGGATTAGAAATATATGGCACTGGAGTCCAAAGAAGCAAGACAAATCTGTTTTAATAAAATGTGGCAAGAAGGGAAGGGAAGATTTTGTTGGGGGAGGGGGAGGATGCATTGTTTGGGGAATGAAAACTCCAGAAAGAAAATCTCAGCCTCTGGGGTAAGAACAGGGCTAGGAAGATCCCCGGAAGCAGAGTGTGGGCCACATGCTTCTCAGTTAAAAGCACTCCTGAGGCTGAGGCTATTAAACCTGGAAAACAAATTACAGGGAAACCAGGGCTTTAGCAAGCTCACCTTCACCTGACCAAGGCTGGAGAAGTCATTAAGAACCGCCTGGCCTGACTGGCTACATCCATGACTTCTATATCCAAACTTCTTCAACTGGATGTCCTGACCCTATATGGGGGTAACAGGAAGTTCCTCCAAAAATGGAAATAGTAAAAGGTTTTTGAATGTGCAATGAGTAATATCAAAGATCAATTCAAAATCATACATGCAATGGATCCAGAGTGGGCTCTGGCAGCGTCTGCCAGGGTTATAGCACATGGCTTCATTGCATCCTTGGTTCTGAACAGAGCGTGAACACTTTGCACTGTGTACCTCCCTTCACAGCATGAGACACTAGGGAACATGTCCTGAAATCCCTTGACTGTGATTGGAGACCAATGTACATTATGAATTTACTGTATATACAAATTTTCTTCAGTTACAGGTCATAATAGACTCATTATAGAAAACAAAGAATTTTAATATCCCCCTGCCAACATTCCTCTGCACGCGGTACCAAACTGGTGTCCTGTTGAATAGCACTGCTTTAGACAAACACGAACATCCATCTCGTTAGTATTTGATGTCTTCTTTAGTAAATGGTAGAATTATAAACGCGCTAAAGAACTGATTGAAAATAAGTTTATTTATGATTTGTTAATAGTAAGTGCTTCATTTGTTTACATATGTTAGATGGCTACGTACCTAGGGTTGAGTAAGCAATTCTCAGGTGCAAAGGGGCTAAGTAGAGAAGGTTCAAGGATCCTTGCTGATGACAATGACTTTGCAAAAGTTAGGCTTGCTGTTGACTCTCTAAAGTGCCTTCTAAGAGGGACCTTCTATCATAGATGGCAGTGAAGGCTGAGCGTGCAAAAATAAACTCACCTACTTCACAATGGCCCGGGGCCAGCTTTCAGGACATGTCTAGAGTCATCCTACTGCCTAAAAAAGAAAATCACTCCAGGACCTAGGGAAGCAGAGGGAAGGGTGCTTACCTGCCACGCTGACTTAGTTCCATCTGCCTCCACCTCCAGGTGCAGTTACCAGCACACAGTGGGCTAACTCCCAACCCAGGGCAGTTGGCTTGGGATTTTAAACAAGAGAAGACAGTTGCTTGAAGGTGGGCCTGTAAGACCAGTGGCTCCTATGAGCCAAGTGCAGAGGAATCTGCCAGAAAAGGTGACAAGGACACCAAAAACCAGGTAGATAAGTCATATGACACCTCAGCCTTGCTCTCATGAGGCTTCTCCCTTGCAGGGACTACTGGCTGCTGTCAAGCATGCCTAGTACCTTGTCCAGTCTCTGAAAGGGGCTCACCGTTCTTAAGATAGTTTGGGGTTTGTGCCTTGTTTTGTCTTTTCAATCCAAGACCTTGCCTGAGCTCTACAACAGGGCATTTTTAAGGCACACACCCTACCCCAGGCATATGTCCACACTCTGTTGTTTATGCTTCTGCAGGACAATAGTGGCTTTCATTTGGTGCCAGGATACCTCCAGATACTTCATCACACAAGTGTTTTTCAAATGTTCAACCTCAATAGATCACTTCCTGAGTCTACTATAAACAGAGAGACGCCCCCTCCCAAAGCTAGGCAAATGTTAATAAGTATTCCAAGGATGTATGTGTCTTAGAGTGCTCGGCTGGACCTGCTGATTGCTGGATAGATGGTATTGAAAAGAGTAGGTATCTACTTGGATACGTTCCCTCACTCCGACCACACAGAAAAATCAAACATCAAAATGGGTTTAATAATTAGTTACAAGATAATAAGACACCAAAGGAAGAAAAAAGTCAAGAGAAATACAGCTTGTGTGGATAGAAATGGTGAGAAAGGCCTTCCCAGGCAGGACTCCCCATTCAAAAGTCACAAGGAAGAAAGAGAAAGTTCTGGGACAAAGTTCTTAAACTGTCACAGTGGAGGGAGAAAAGACAAAGTAGTAATGGATGAAGGACAGACTCGGAGAACACGCTTGATCTTTGCAAAGGTTCGGGGGGCCCATTAATGCAGGCGGAGTGTGGCAGGCAGTGCTGAGCTGGCAGCGAACCATCCCCTGGGATAACCCTCGCAGTCTCTCCATCCAGCTGGGGCTTTGTGCACATCTATATAAACACGCGTAGGCATGCAGGTCATGCGTGTGCATTTCTTCTTCTCCATATTCAGGTCCATATTCTGCAACCTGGTCTTCTCACCATGCTGTGCTTCAGAGAGCTTTCTGTACATCTACCTTGCTCTCCCAGCTGCATTAGCAGAGTCCACTGTATACCAGCATCCATTACACTCTCTCTAAATCACAGACTTCGGGTGCCAGCTTCTCACTGCTATAACACCTGAGATAAAGGGACTGGGAAAGAGAAAAGATTCCTTTGGGTTCAGTTCAGAAATCCAAGTTCTTGTCAAGTCAGCCCTATCCATTGCTTTTAGGCCTGTGACAAGGCACTTGTCACACAACAACATCATGGCACCATCAGGTGGTGGAGGAAGATGGTTGCCAAGAAGGAAACAGAGAGGAAGGGACGACTGGAGTCCCAACAGCATTGTCCTGTTGTAATGGCCAAGCATCTCTCATCACTCCACCACACCAGCAGTTCCAGAGGCTGGAAATCAAGCTTGGCACATGCTCCCTTGGGGAACACTTAGCCCAGACCCAGAAGAGAGCTAAGTCCTTCCCAGGGTTCCAGCATCGTAAGTCATATGTCCACTGATATTCCATATATTTGTCTTGCTGAGTCCATGTCGAGAATCCCAAATGAAAGTTACAAAGCCTTCCCATAGAAACTACCCAAACTTGTTTTTTTAAAAAGCAATTAAATACACATGCACACATATGCACAGGAAAAAGAAACCTTAAGAACAGAATGGTATGTTTGCTTTTGAATCATCTAGGTTTTCCCAGTGTTTCCACAATGAACAGGATAATTAATCCTCAAGGAAAGATGTGGATTTTAGAATGGTTTGAATTCTGAAGGATGGTGTTATAGAATCCTTCACTAGGAAGATGCAAACTAATTCTTCAGCCCAGTAGGGAACCAGTGGTATACCAAAGTATTGATTCTCTACAAGTCCATCTTGGTGAACCAGAGTCCATTGGACTTAGTTATAGAAGCATGGGTAAAGGGCTCTAACAGGATCATGGGTGACCCTAAAGTAGTCATATCACCCAAAGTGCTTCCAAAATGGTGGCATTGCTCAGACTGTGCCAGAAGTTTGATGACTCTGATACCTCTCCATCAGCTGCTGGCATGTCAACAGGGTTCTCAGGGGATGGAGCTACTCAAAGTAGGAGCTACTGGTACACAGCCAGGATTCTACAGTCTCCTTATGCATTATAAAAGTTAAGACTTAAACCGCTCTGATGGGCCACCCAGTAGTCATGCTTCCATCACCATGGCTAGTCAAAGTAGAGGGAGGTTGGTTGCTCTCTCAACAAGCTAGAGCCTGGAGATGAAGCTGTGTGGTCACCAGGAAGTCAGCTGCCAAGGCTGAAGGATGCAGAGAACCAGAGCAGAAGCAGCAAGTTAAGCCCGCAGCTTCTGGAGTTATAAGTGGCTTGAAATCCATCTCAGAAGAAGCAGCCTTCCCTCATCTCCAGGGCAAATGAGATCAGCAGGAAGCAGTCCCCACCAAGCTAATGTTGTAGTGCCATGGGCACATGCCCATAATCCCAGCCCCTAGAATATGAGACAGGATGACCACTGTGAGTTCCAAGCCAGCCTAGCTGTGTGATACACTGTCCCCAACAGAAGATTGAGGCAGCCTTTAACACCATCATTTGGGGACAGTGAAGTGGACAGTGGCAGTATGTTGGCAGCCTTTTACATTAGCATATTTGTTTAATCGTTGTTACTTCTAACACTGACCCTTAACCTCCTGCTGGGTAATTCCCAGGAGAGTACCCTACTCCTCCGCCAGTGTCTAGCCCCCTTAGTCCCTCCTAGGCTTTGCTTACAGATGGGCCAGCAGCTGCTGCCACGTGGCTGCATGTATGCAATGATGCCTAACCACTATGTAAAGCATAGCGTTTGCTGTATGGTAAGAAATGATATGAGCATGTGGATGGTGACAGGGGTAACGTGGCTTGTAGACACCTTATAAAGGACTCTCTATTGGAGTGTCATGACACTGAGGGAGCTGGCAAATTGGACCTGCAGCTTCCTGTGGGCCTCCACTTGGATAAGAAGACTGGGATTTCCAAGTTCTGCGAAAACCTCAGCAAGCATCCTCCTGCAGCATCCAACAGAAGATTCCAGCACCTAGGACTCCCTCCTGCTAAGCATGACTCACAGGCCTCCAAAGCTCTCTCTACCCCTCCCATCAATTTGCTTCTTCAATACCCGCCACTATACACACAGGCTTGCTTTTCCTCCAGCGTCTGCTCCGAAGTGGCCAACACTGCTGCTCCTCCAGGTACACTGTGCCCGTGAACTCTGCCTGTCCTCAGCCCTTTCTGCAGTGTAGCCACCATGGGAAAGGCGTTTACTAGACTGTTGATTATCACCAAGGCCCTTGGCACCAAGTCCCAAATCACCTCTCCCACTCTTGTCCCTCTTCCCCCCCACCCCTCCCCTAGCAACTGCCATTGCAGGCTGCTAGGAGGTGCTGGGAGACCGAGCAGGTTGCTCCGGAGATGTCAGTTAGCGGGGATGGGATGAGCTGGCCAGGGCCAGGAAAACAGAACATGGCAGCAGGAGGCAGGTTAGAAGGCAGGCTGGGAAGGAGGAGGGAACCGCTAAGAGAACAGCAGGCTGTAGGATGTTCAGGCAGCAAAGGCAGGAATCACAGAGGTGGCAGAGAGTGAGCGTGGTAAAGAGATGTGTAGGAGAGGTTTGCAGCTGGCAACAAAGGCCATCCTGTTAACAAGGAGCCTGGCTACCTGCTCCCCAGAGTGTTTATCCACAGCGGATCTGGGTAACAGAGACCCTCTGACCACAACGAGGATGAAGGTCATTGATAGGAGGGCTGTCTGACAATGATACCTTCTCCTGCTCTGCTGGCTCCAGTCTACCTTTGTCTCATTCATAGCTGGCCCCTCCCAGTTGTCAGGGTTCCAGCCCTACAGCAGGTTCATTCTTCTGCTCCAGGTATCCAGGTTTTTCCCTCCCCTCCCCCTCATAAGCCATGGCCAGAACTCTCACATGCTGTGGGCCTTTTGATGCTACACAATACCAGGAACATGGGAAAATGCTTGAAAAAATTCTGAATGGGATATACTCATGAAACCTAGTCTTAAGGGAAAAAAAACAGTAAATAAATAAAACAGACTATGAAAACCTAATATAAATATGAAAGAAAAAAGATAAGTATGAAGCACACAGGTAAGCAAAGGCTGATGTAAGTGAGGGTGAAGGGGGTAAAACTCTTTCTGAAGCTCCTGAAGACCACCTTGCTACCCTGTAACTGTGGAGGCCAGAGGAGACATGAACATCCCTCTACCGTTCTCACGACCTCTGTCCACATGGGCTCAGAGACCCCGACTCATTCTACTGCATAAAGGAAAGCAAAGGACACTGGCCTTTGATACCGAGTATGCAATTAGCTTCTCAACCATACACCCACCTCCTTGTCATTTGGTTGGCTTTAATTTGAAGTCCTGTAGTGTTTACAAAATGCAGGGAGACACAACTGAACATATACTGTATAACTCTGAAAGCCTGGCTTGGTCCAAGACTGTTGATAGTTCCCTTCATCTCTCTACACTTTTCATTCTGCATGTAAAAATGGAGGTAGGTGAAGGATGGTCTCTGTCTGAGGCTTAGTGCTCTTTAATTTAATACAGTTTAAAATTTATTCTCAGGGGGGATGAAGAGATGGCTCAGCAGTTAAGAGCACTGACTGCTTTTCCAGAGATCCTGAGATCAATTCCCAGCAACCACAAGGTGGCTATCAAACATCTGTAATGGGATCCGTTGCCCTCTTCTGGTGTGTTTGAAGACAGTGACAGTGTACTCACATACATAAATCTTTAAAAAATTGTATTCTTAGTTACATTCCACAAGTTTTCTATGTTATAGGTGTTCAACCAAGGCAAGGCTTAACAGCAGACAGCATGTCTCTCCAGCAGACAGGAACAAATCTGGTGCACCTGAACTGACGTAGAAGGAAAACATGAGCTCTCTTTTCTGAGCTACTTATTGCATCTTGAATAAAAGGAACACTGTTGTGAACAGCAAGCTGAACCCTCACAACCAGTCCCTCAGATGCTTCCTGGGTGTCAACTTAACACAAGCTAGAGTCATCTGAAAGGAGGAACCCTCAAACTGGGCTGCAGGACATTTTCTTAATTAGTGACTGATGTGGGAGGGCCCAGTTCACTGTGGGTAGGACAATCCCTGGGCTGGTGGTCCTGGGTTCTATGAGAAAGCAAGCTGAGCAAGCCAGGGGAGGCAAGCTAATAAGCAGCATCCTCCATGCCCTCTGCATCAGCTCCTGCCTCCAGGTTCCTGTCCTGCTTAAGTTCCTGTCCTGACTTCCTTCAGTAATGAGCATTGATGAAGAGTAAGCCAAATAAGCCCTTTCCTCCCCATCTTACTTTGGGGGGGCGGGGGCGCACAAAGTTTCATTGCAGCAACAGAAATGTAGTTGAGATCCTAGGTAACATCTGTTTGCTAAGTCATCATAGTCAGTGAAAAACTGTAGGAAAGAGATGTTTCGTCTCTTTACAAGTCATGTCGCCACAAGGCACATCCAAAAGGAATCTTTATTTCAGAGTCAATAATTCACGAACCCTGCAAAGCCTCATTATCAGAGTCTGTCAGACTGTGTCTGTGCCATTCAAGCAGGATGCATTGGGGTCAGATGGAAACACACAGCCGAATAACAAAAAGGCCGGAGAGAAGAAAAGCCATGGGCACTTGAATAACGTCAGCAGCAAGAAGATCCAGTTCCAGTGAAACAGAAAATCAGGCTCCGGTGAACAAGACCAGCCAAGGTCACAAGCATTTGTAAAGTCACCAAAAGCATCAGGGCAGATGTGCAGGGTGATGCCCATTGGCCAAGGGCAGACAGTGAGCAGCACAGAGGCAACTGCACAGCAGGCTAACGGGCAGCCTCACCTGAAGGCTTCTGTTTGGGATTTGTTTGCTTTATAAAAAACGGAAGCACTATCGTTGTGTGGACTGCACGTGTGGAAGGTGGTATATGCTCAGCCACAGCAGGCATGGAGCTCAGAGGACAGCTTTGCAGAGTGGCTCTTTCCTTCCACCTTCCGGTGAGCTCCAGAATGCAAACTCAGGCTGACAGCCTTGAACAGCAAGCACTTTACCAGCTGAGCCACCTCACTGCCCTGTGTCTGTTTTCTTAAGGCTGGCTATGTAGCCTAGGCTGGCCTTCAACTCACAAACCATCCTTTTTCAGCCTTGATATGCTGGGATGACAGTGCACACCACCGTACTGGGTTAGCTGCTTTTAAACAGATACTAGAAAGGTCCCAAACATACGAGCAAAAGTCTATCCACAAGCAGAGAAGATCTCTGACATACAAATAAACTCTAGCTGGGACCCACTGGATATAGAACAGACACATGTTGAATGCTATCTGCACTTAGAATCTGAATGCTTTTTTGGACAAGAACCTAAAAGCTGGAATCCAGCCAATACTTGTTTTGGTAAAAATGTATTCTATGTTCCTTACTGCCCAGTAAAAAAATAACAGTTAACTAGTGCCTGGTTCTGTACAACCATCAAGAGAAACCAACAACCAACTTCCAGAAGCATCCTCAGACATTAACAAAGTCACAGATGCCAGCATGAGTTACAGGACAAATAGTTTCCCAGAGATTGAAAACTAGCCCTGCTCCACACCAGGGAAACAAATTTGACAAACAGAAATGCATGGGTGGACACTGACAATGTGGTCGAAGCAGCATTTCCATGCAGATAATGAGCCACTTTAAACCTGGAAATCTACTCTCACAGAGGCAGGAAAGGAATCCTCCAGGATGGAGATGTGAAAGGTGGCATGTTCACTCTTTCCTGTGACCTCAGCACGAATACTGTACTAACACACTTCCCCCTGGTGTGCTCCATCGCAGTGCTGGCTCCCTTCCATTTGCACTGAAACCAACAAGGTGCAAAAGCAGGCTGGTGCTTGTCTTTGGTCGTGAACACATTCTAATCGACATTCTTCTGCTTTCCCCATCACTCTGGCATTATTTGCAGCCGCAGAATATGAACATTTCTGACACGGTGACGTATATACTTTCCTGAAAATCTACACATTACATGAGTGCACACTAAAAAGACCACCGCTCTTGTGAGAGCTCTGCGCCGACACCAGAGCATTTTCAGAGGCAACAAAGATCTTAGGAGTAATGCTGGCTCTGTCGTGAAGCTAGATTAAGTTGAAATTGTGGTTTGAAAAGTACAAATAAACTAGACTTTACTGTTAAGGTTTTTTGTTGTTGTTTTTTTTTTTGCTTTGTTTTTGTTTGTTTGTTAAAGTCAGTAGTAGCTTCATAGAAAGAATGTGGGATGGACAGGACAGAAAAGAGCAAAATGGCCCCACAGCTGATCAGCGCCGGGACAAAGATCCCTCGCTGGAGATCGCAAGACCCAGCAGAGGGCCAAAGACACGCCCCACAGCTCACCAGAGACTGACCGCCAGCAGCTTCCTGCGACGGCCGGAA
>CM052710.1:52506864-52543146 GCA_028551405.1 Uromys caudimaculatus | reverse complement strand
ATAAAAAAAAAAAAAAAAAAAAAAAAAAAAGAGCAAAATGCAAAATGAACAAGTGGGACTGCATCCTTCTCAGGCCTCCCAAGCATCTCCAGGACTGAGCAGCAGCGTGCAGGGCAGCTTGCTCCTCCAGACCTCAGAGCTCCACTCTCTGGGGACAGAACTGGCCATGCAAACACATCCTGTCAAATCAGCCTGTGCAGATCTCCTCAATTACTATTCTAAGAAGTTCACCAACCAAGTTACACTATGCTGGGCTGAGGACAGGTAAGAAGCATAAAACTGACAAGGGTCAGAGGCAGTAAGGTGGTGTGCCACTTCAAGGGTTGACCAACCATGCACAGGCTAAAAATGCCTTGCTGAGAACTCTCAGCTCCGCTCTAGCGCCATGAAAGTTTCTCTGTGCAGGAGATTTCTTCCAAGCTTGCTGTAAAGTGTGACAGCCAACTTTTTAATGGATTTGAAATGAAAGTTAATTGCTTGGGCAGGGAACCCGAGCACATAGCCAGTAAGTTCCCAGGTGAAGCACCCGGAGACACCCTTTGCAGCAACCCTGCCCTTGTACTAACAATATACTCACCTCTGCTAATGGCAGGTCCCAGGGCCTTCGAGAATGTTTCAAAGATTAAGGATAACTAGCAACACTATGAACCTAGCTTTCATTAGTAATTCCTTGACAGAGGTTTATACTATGAAATATTATATTTCTACCATTAAGTGGGGGGCTGGCTAAACACGCTGGAATATGATGAAACAATACACAGTCATAAAATAATACATCTATTTGTGCTAATAAATATATATGATTATGGGCAGAAGTCTAAGTATGCCCAGCATGTTTTCATGGTTTTCAAAAGGAGGGTGGGTGTGTGAGAGTGTACCTGGATCTGTAACACTCTCTGACCACTGTTACTACCTCTTCAAGGGAAGGCCTGAGAGATCTAGAGTTTGGAAAACTTCACATTTTACTTGCACTTCTCTTCAGTACACAACTACATTAGTGTCTCTTGTTCTAAAACACCCAAGCAAAGGGAGAGGTATAATCCTTCACTGGGCTCTGACCCCCATCCAGATAGATCTAAGTCTGCAACCTACGACGTAAGCCCAAGTGCCCACGAACGCATTCATTCATTTACCAGCTGACTGTATCCCAAAGAACAACCTTTCTCTATGCCACAATTATGAAACAAATTGAAAAGCGGAATTTAAAAGCAAGGACAAAGGTTTGCGCCGGCTTGCTTTGAGGTACGTTTTCTTAAACCTGCTTTTAAAACCTTGGGCTGCCCTGCCTCATACTCCACACCTCTGAACTTAGACAGTCCGAGAGGTGACCTTCAAAGCCTGCACAGAGGCACCTGCTGAACTTCTAAGAGAACTTTCATGGAGTCACTCAGTCACATCATTATGTGCACAACCATATGATATGGTGTGTGTGTGTGTGTGTGTGTGTGTGTGTGTGTGTGTGTGTGTGTGTGTGTGTGTGTATGTGAGTGTGTGTGTTCTGGGAGATAACTTGACCAAGGCAACTCTTATAAGGACAATATTTAGCATCAAGGCTCCTGCTTTCAAGCACGCATGGTGCAGGAGGAGCTGAGAGTTCTACCTCTTCATCTGAAGGCCACTAGGAGAAGACTGACTCCCAGGCAGCTAGAATGAGAGTCTTAAAGCCCACACCCACAGTGACACACCTACGCCAACAAGACCACACCTCCTAATAGTGCCACGCCCTGAGCCAAGCATATACAGCCCATCACACACGCCAACAGTTCACAGGTAAGAATGAAAATACAGGCTACATACAACACAGTGCCCTCACACCTACATATAAACTCTGTTCAAGTCTCTGAGTGATTCCTGAAGTACCCAGGTACAACCAGGCTCCAAACAGCCTGGCTAAGACCATACTACATTGAAAGGTCAGCTCCTATCCAGTGAGGGGAGACAGAATTTTGAATTTGAGTTCAATCAAGACTAATAAACCAACCAGAACTTTATGGAAGTGTATATCGGCACACAGCTTCTAGAGCCTGCCATTCACAACATCCAAGATACAGACGTGGACATAAGAAACAAACAAACAAAAGACCATTACAGCTTGGATATGAAGTGTTAAAGGGCTGGTAATTTAGGGGACTGGTTCCCAACTGGTGGTGCATTTGGGGATGTTCTGTAAACAGTAGAAAGTGGGACCACCTGAAGGAGGTAGCTCCTGGGGTGGCTCCCTGGGGGATATTTGGCCTGTCTCTCTGCTTTCTACCTGTGCTGAGGTGGGCAGCTTCTCCCACCACATATTCCCACACCATCATGCCCTTCCCAAGTACAGGGAGCTAAGAAACCAGTCACCGAACCCTCTAAAAATGTAAGAAGAATATAAACAACTTCTTTTCTTTATATCAGACGTTCTGTCACATTGACCAAAACCAGTAACTATCACAATGACCTAATTCAAAGAAAATTCATCAACTGAGATTACTGGATTTACCAGATAGGGATCTTAAGTGGGAGTTCTAGTTCCTTCTTTCTGTTGCTTTAATAAAACATTCTGATCAGAAGCAACTTTGGGAGGAAAGGTTTTAAGTTGGCTTATACTTCCAGGTCATAGAAACTCAAGGCAGAAAGCTACTTGCTGGCTTGCTCCCTCACTCATGTTCGAATGGCTTTCTTATACAGTCCAGCTGTCCAAGGATGGTGTCTACCACAGCGAACTGGGTCCTCCTGCATCAACTAACAGTCAAGACAATCTCCCATAGACGTGCCTACAAGCCAGTACAATTTAGGTAATTCCTTAATCAAAGCATTCCTCTGAGAGGGCTCTACGATGTGTGTCAAGTTGACAACTCAAGCTAATCATGGCAGGCAGTCATTGTAGCCAGGTTCAAAGACAAAAGGAAAAGGTTCCTATAATGAAATGAAAAGAGCAGAATCAGCAGACAAGGGCTATGGTAGCTGCCATGTGGTTGGCCAGAATAGTGGTGAAGCTTGGGGGACACTGTTTAATGTGCTAAAATCCAAACAGTGACCTGAGATCTGGGAAAGACAAGTGATTCCAAGCAGACCACAGGAGACAGGAGAAAACATTGGAGGTAGGATGAGCCTGGGAGATCGGAAGGCAAGGAAAGCTTTGGCATAATTGCCTTTAAACTGCAGCAATGACAGAAGAAAGTGAGTAATCAGATGCCCCGCCCAGCCACGGTGTTTATTCATGCAAAGCTAATTTAACAACGAGTTGCAGAAATGTGAGGACTGTATGAATGGAGTAAATACTCTCTACTCCTAAGCACAGCAGGAGATGCTGTGTAGCAGTGTAGCACGGTGGGTACACACCTATAATGCTAGCTCTCAAGGAGAAAAGATGCTGTGCACCACGGTGGCTATATACCCATAATCCTAGCTCTCAAGAGAGGTGGAGGCAAAAGGATGTCTACAAGTTTGAGGACAGCTTGGTCTACATGGTGAATTCTAGGCTAGCCTGGGCTACACAATGAGATTGTCTCACACAAATACCAGATGTCTGGAGTTGAGAGAACATATCTATCTTCTATTTATAGTGACCAACATAATCAGAAGCTTGTGGCTTAAGGGATGACATATGCTACTTGGAAGTAATGTGACGATGTGCTATACCACATTTTAAAGGTTTAAAATATACCAATTCCCATATCCGACTCTGGGGAGGATGAATTCTCTAAACCTTTCCTGAGACCTTGCTTGTTCTTCTGTTTTCCTCTCCGAAAAAGGGAACTTACTACTCTTGCAGAGAACCTAAGTTTGGCTCTCAGCAGCCATGTCAGCCACATGAAGCAGCTTACAACTGCCTGGAACTGCAATCTGACACCCTCTTCTGTTCTTCTGGCCTTGGTGAACCCTGGACTCAAGTGCACCACCAGCATCCCCCCCTCCCCATACACACACAATTCAAGTCAAAAGCAAAACAAATCCTAAGGTCAGAATGAAGCCAAGACATGGTTGAGGCATTATTACAAAGCTAAAAACAGAGTCCAAGACCCTCTGGCCATAATAAGCTGTCAACTTAGGTTAACCAGATGTGCTCCCAAGGCGGAGGCAGTGAGTGACGTCTGAACAAGACTGGTCCCCAAAGCAGATCCAACTAGAACTTGGGGATACAAAAACAACATATGCTGATGACAAAATTCTTCAGTGAGAAATAGCTAGGTCATACAAGATTGAGAAACTAGGTTTTGTGAGTCTATCTACAGCACTGGTTGTCAACTTACCTAATGCTGCTGCTGCTGCTGCTGCTGCTGCTGCTGCTGCTGCTGCTGCTGCTGCTGCTGTTTTTATTCATGGCTCTAGGTACTATGAAATCCAAGAACAACGGGCCAGGACATGCTAGCATCTGTGGCTTCCTACTTTATCAACGATGAGAAAGAAAGTGTACTCAAGGCCTTCCTCATACAGCCACTAGTTCTGTCCTGGGGGTGGGGAGTGTCCCACCTGCATCACCTCCTCAAATCCTGATTAGCTCCATCCCCAAATAGCAGTAGTATGAAACTTCCTGGATCACATTTCCAACCTGAGCTCTGACAGGGTATACATTTAAACCACAATAGTAAGTTGTAGAAGAGAGCATAATTTTAAAGTTGACCATTGTGAGGGAATGGGGGGAGGTGACATATTTAAAAGTTTTTCTTAACTTTTAGATTTATTTTCTTTTTATTGCCATTTTAATTATTCTCTGAGAATTTCATACAATGTGATTTGGTAATATTCATGCCTCCCCCTACTCCTCCCGAATCTATCCCCTTTACTCTCCACACTGACTTTGTGTCTTTTTTACTCCCCCTTCCCCACTGAATCCAGTTGGTGCTGTCCATATATCGTTGGATGCGCGGCTCGCCTAACCAGGGGCTAAGCTCCTCAAGAAGACTAACTCTCCTTCCCTGTAGCGTCTCTCAACTGTCAATGCATCCTAAGCTAGGGATGGAACTGCATGCCCACCTCCCTTCTCCACACTGAGGTTTTGTCTGGCCTGAACTTGCACAGGTCTTCTGCATGCTGTCACAAGTGTCGTGAGCTCGCATGTGCAGCTGTCTGCTTCCTTGCACTCTTCCACGCTCTACCCGCACCTCATCAAGGAGCCCTGATCCTTGGAGGAACCCTAACAGCAGCCTGCCAGGCATCATCACCACCTCCTGGCCTTGCTCCCTCCCTTTAGAAACTCATCAGATCCCAGCCTGCTCCCCACAGGGTCCCTCAAGACCATCCCACATGGTAGTGAGGCCCAGACAGGCTACCCACACTCCCTTCCTGGCACCCTCAGGGGTGGTTACCTCAATCCCCCTTAGCTACTGGTCAGGGACAACCGCTTCCTCCCAGCCCCTTGCTGGGACTCACCAATTCCCACCCTCCCCATGAGGGACTCATCAGCTACTGCATGTGGCTGGGAAACCTAGCGACTCCCTCCCTTCAGGACTCACTCAGAAGTGCCCTGACAGCCGCTTAACAAATTTCCTTTGCAGTATAGACTGGTCCTGGATCCTCCAGTTTTTTCTGACCTTGAGAGCCAAGACCACTCTATATTGCCAGAGGAAATGTGTTCCTTAACCAAGCCACTGAAGGGACTAGTCTGTTGCTGATAAACAGAAGACCTGGAATAGGGGCTGTACCCCCCACATGCCAGACAAACAAAGGCATTAACATCTTAATCCTGCAAATAATTAGCCCCTCTTGTAATTAACCCTGCAAACAATTAGCCCACTCCTGCTGAAAGAAGGTAATTTAAACAAAAAGGAAAGAAAAACTCAACCAAGTAACTAACTCCAGATGCGTGAATCCCAATACAGAAATAAAAACAACAGGGAAAACCAAAATAACATATCTCCTCCAAAAATTACAAACCCCACAGTAAAAGTCCTAATTGAAAATGATCTGGAAGAACTCCCAGACAAAGAAATTGGAAGAATGATTGTAAATACGGTCAGACTACTCAGAGACAAACAGACGAACAAATGAGGGGGTCAGTCCAAGTCACATGTACTGGTTGGTTTTTATCAACTTGATGAAAACCTAGACATATCTAGAAAGAGGAAACCTCAGCTGAAAAAAATGTCTCCATAAACTGGCCTGAGGCAAGTCTGTGAGGCATTTTCTTGATCATGATTGATGTGGGAGGGACCAGCTCACTGTGAGTGGTGCTACCCCTAGATTACCAGGAAGGTGATGCTGGGATGTAGCAGGAAGCAGGCTAAGCAAGGCAAGAGGAGCAAGGCAGTAAGCAGCATTCCTCCATGGCTTCTAATTCAGTTCCCATCTCCAGTTCCTGCCCTGGCTTCCATCAATGGCAGAAGGTGACCTGAGAGTTGTAAGATGAAATAAGCCCTTGTCTCCCCAAGGCCATGGGAGACATCTCTAAGGCTATCAGGAATAGAAGATAAGGCAGATCTGATTTCTTTGAGGCATCTTATAAAGTGGGTTTAGGAGAACTATAAACATCTATCCAGAGACACTAATATATATCCCACCTTTATGCCATGTAGCATTTCCCAGGGAAATTCTGTAAACACACAACGTTTAATACTGGTAAACATTTTAGCTATTATACTTGAATACTATGCATGAGAGGACCAAACTGAATTTTGTAAGCGGCTAGTTAAATAGCTATGGTGAGGTGAAACTGTACAACAAAATAACCTACTCGTTCGTTCGCCTACCATGTTTCCTGGGGAAACTAAGGTTTCTCTTTTGGGCTCGTAATTATTGATAAAAGAAATTTAAAAAAAAGTTCAGGAGATAGCTCATGGGCAATTTTATTAGAGACTGAGAGAAAACACTAGAGCAAGCAAGCTGTACATCTTAGCACCCGCCCAGATGAAGACGAGGAAGAGGGGAAGTCATGACTTCTGCAGTGGCTGGTAGACAGGGAGTAGGGATCCAGAGACTCAGTAAGAAAGCAGAGTGCCTGGGAGAGCATGCCTAAAGTTTTTGTCAGTGTCTGAAAAGGAGACGGAAATAAGGAAAAGGAAAATTTAAGCTTCTCTGACTTAAGGACGGGTTCTGTCTGTGGTCTGACATGTTGAAGTACTGCAAGAGCAACCCCATGGGAGAAGCTTTTGGAAGGATAAGTACATTGTGTCCAAAAGGGGATAATTAGTCCTCCCTTCTCCTTCTCATGCCTTCCAGTGAACTAACTTTCCCTGGGGATGGACTCCTGGTTGGGTGACTGACAGGCCCAGCTGGATTGACTCTGAGGAGGAAACTATAGTAGCTCAGAAAGCTGCCTCCACCACAGCCAGAGCCTCCACCACAGCCAGAGCCTCCACCACAGCCAGAGCCTCCACCACAGCCAGAGCCTCCACCACAGCCAGAGATAGAACTTGGACTTAACTTTTTTTTTCCTTTTCTTTTCTTTCTTACATCTTTCCTTTCCTGGAGGAAGTAGCTTTTCCATAATGGACCTCAACAATTCCCACCTACTTCTACCTTAGGTAACCTCAATCCTAAAGAGGGGATCCCCTCTCTAATGTTACCAGAAAAAAAAGGAAGAGGGGTCCAAAGGTGACATGGAAACGTAAGGGTTCGTTGGAAAGACAGTTAAATGGTGTTTTCTGGGGCAAACGTGTGAAGGAACATTTAGCTGAAGTGGACACAGATGATAGACTAAGGCAGACTCATGAAGGAATGTTTTGCTGAAGCAGACATAGGAGAGAGGATATTCTGCTAAAGCAAGCATGTGGAAGGACACATGATGAAGGATTCTTGCTAACAACATGCGTGTATTGGTCTGCCTTATACTGTGTAGTTGAGCTGCATTTTTGGGGACTCCATAGAGAGAAATGCACCAAAAAAAAAAAAAAAAAAAAAAAAAACCAAAAACAAAAAAACAAAACTTCTGGTGGTGTGCTGCAGTTTCTTGCCACTTCTGAGGATTTGGGCTGATTGGCAGAGTGACAGAGCTGAGACAGACACACTTGCTGAGGCGCTGAGGCAAGACCTGTGCAGGACACGTGATGTTTCGAGAGAGTATAAATAAGACTCGATGGACAGTGAGGAAGGCTGAGCTAGGCTTGCTTATAGAGCTAGCTGTGCAACGCTTGTGGGTCTGGAGTCTTCCTGATCTTTGATTCCCTGAGAGAGGCACAGCAGAGAACTTCTCTTGGCATTCCTCCTGGTCCCTCCTGCTGACTCAAGCTGAGGCTGAGGCCTGGCTGTCTCTGCTAGGTAGTGCCACCGCTGCTGATTCGTGGTTGCTATCCGGACTCTACTGAACTGAACTGCTGGAGTACTCCTGAAGTGTTTGCCAGTAGATCGAGCTGCTGCTGCTGACCTGTGAACCAAACTACTGATTTCCAGACAACACAGATGGGAATTACTCCAAAAAAACTTTCTAAACAGGTTCACTTCCCCGACACCCCCCCCAACCCCCTGTATCCTTTCTTTCCCACTACCTCTGGTGGGTGGTGAGCTAAAAGGGAGGTTAAAGTGTTTAATAACCATAATTAAAAATAGGTTTTGAAAAAAATTAAAGTTACACAAAGGGGACACAGGGAAGGGTGCATCCCCCATGGCCTCCAAATCCCTGAGATACCATCACAGAGAGACAGAAATGGGGGAACTGACTTAGAGAAACTGACTTAGAGTTTGCAGCTGTAGGTCCAAGAGTGGATGCTGCATAGAAAACTGAACGTGGGTTTGCGAACCCCAACACTTGCCCTACCCCGCTCCAAAGGAGAGGTGCTGGGTTCTCAGTGAAGCACATTAACACCCGCAGATAGACTAGACACTAGGGCAGCTCCTCAGAGCGGTGGGAGAGGGGTACTCCCTTCACCTTGAGTCTTTGGCTGAATCTCAGAAGCCAATTAAGCCAAAAGCTGATTAACAAGAGAAAAGTACAAGTTGTGTTAAATTTACATAAGTAGATGTTTGCAAGTGTGAAGTCCCCAGAAATGCCAAACATGCTTTTATACATTTTAGATTAAAAAAAAAGAAAAAAGAAAAAAGTAATGGCTAGGCATGACCTGACAGAAATGAAGATTTTCTAAAGAGACACAGATATCTCCAAATCTGACTATCAGATCATTCAAATAATGGATGCCAAAGAAATGGGAATTTCCCCATGACCTAATACTGGAAGAAGGCAAAGGCATCCGCCAGAGGAAGTACTTGGTTCCAGAAGTGATTGACAACTGCTCGGACCACATTAGGATCTCAGATAATGATGGATGAAGGGGAATAGGACCACACAACTTGGCTGGGCTTCATAGACTTGTGCATCTTTCACCTTCCATCTAATCCCTACCCTCATTTCAGGACCCTGAAGATGGACTGGGGAAGGGAGTCACCCATCTCTTTGTCCCTCTTCCTAATATGACCATACTAGATTAAGCTCCTTTCTCGGCTTCTCACTATTCACTCAACTCTTCAGTGACTGGACTTTGTGGGGCACAAGCTGTGACCCCGCCAAGTTTAGGACAATTGGACCTCCGGACTACAGAAGCAGCTTCAGGTGCTGGTTCCAGTTTGGCACAACTGAGAGAAGACAGAAGCTCTAAGAAGTTCCGGGGGAAGGGGGAGGTGGTCAGAGGCATGCCTTCAAGGAGAACTGTGAAATCAGGACTTCTTTACCCCTCATCCTCAGCCACGAGGTGCACAGTTTATTCTGCCACAAGTGTCCTGTAATGATGCACTCACTGTTACAGCCCCAAAGCAGGGCTGCCAATCACGCTTGATGGCAGTCTCCAAGGCAACACATCAGGATAGACCTTTCATCTTTACAAGATAATTATCTTGGGTGTTCTGTTGTAGACATGGAAAGCTGACTAACACGATGACCAAAAGTACCTTATAAACACACACACATGCAGGCACACGCACACACACACACACACACACACACACACTTTTCTTGGTCTTGCCATTGTTGGCAAACCTCTACCCAACTGAATTTTAGTTTTCCAATTCAAATTCATATCAATACCATTTTGTTGTTTACATATTAGCTGGAAAGCGTTTTCTCCAGGTTAGATTAGATGTGCCCTCTCTAAAGTAAGCTCTGTTGGAAGATGGAATCCTGAAGCCAAAGAGTTTCTAGGAATGTGCTCGCCCCCCCCCCCCCTATATAAGATGCTCTGGAATGAAGAAAAAATGTTTTTCAGACCGTTTTGTCCTCTTAACAAGCTTGCCTCTTAGTCTCCTTAGCAACCACAACTTCGAAATAATTAAAATCAATTAAGCTTCAAAAGATTAAAATAAATTATACCTAATGGGCTAAATACAACGATAAATTCAAACCCTCATATATTTATATGATTATAAATGAAAAGATATATTGTAAAAGATAACTTAAAAATCTCCGTTTGAAGCTTCCCTACATTAATTAATGTTTTCCATTAATTTCTTCACATTATTCTCTAATATCCAAACATGGTACCTCTTTGGAGAAAAATCACTTTTGCTAAAAAAAAAAATAAATAAACTACACAAAGGAAGAAAGCAACCATCTTCAATGCCCAGTGCAGCCTAGTGCAGAAGATACAGTGAGCATCTGCTTGCTAACTGCATCAGTGGATCTCATCCTCTAATGTGGGCAAATGGTTTTATTTGGCTGGTTCCCTAATGTTGAACAGCCCTTGTAACAGGTATGTTGCTTATACAGAGGATACACAGTAGCCCCAACCCCCAATCCGTGAATTCACTGTCAAAGTTTCAGTTAGCTGGAATCAACTACCATCTTAATAAATAAATAAATAAATAAATAAATAAATAAATAAATAAATAAATAAATAAATAAGTGAAAAATAAGTAATTCATAAATTTGAAACTTTGCGTCATTCTGGATAGTGTGATGAAATGTCACTATAGAACATTATTCGTCCTTTCTCCAGTGTGTCCACACTGTACACAGTAGCCACCCATTAGTAACCTTGTAGCCATCTTGATCACAAAATTGACTGTTACAATATTGCATTGCTTTGGTTCAGGTAATCTTTCTGTAGTGGTCCTGTCACCCATCAGAAGGCTGGGTTCTTTACCCACAGCAAGATATTGATTGGCAAGGAGAGATTCTCCACACACTGGTCTCTGGCAGCTTCCAGTTCTCTCTGGGCTCGACAGCAGCAGGTGGCAGCAGTGGGCAGGTGGAACCTGCAGTGGCCCCCTCTTGTGTTATATATAGTTCTCATGGAGCCCCCAGGCAGAGGGACCCTTACTAAGACTTTGCCATTAGCAGTGTCGCAGCTCTTGGTCCAGAAGATGAGCTACTCTATGAACTCTGCAGTGACCTTCTCTGCTGCCTTCTAGCTCTATACCCTCCTTCCGTCAGTCTGTCTCTCGTTCTCTGTCAGCCACTCCCCCTCTTCTTTCTGCTTTGGGGACTCTTAAACAGCTCAGCTGTCATAAACCTGGCAGCCTATCCCCCCCCCACACACAACATAGCTACTACCCACAACTACTTGGGGTGTCTACCTCAACCTCCATCAAAAATGTTTAGGGTCCCCCTCGAGGCACAAGAGCCAGGCATCTGGCACCTGCTGCTGCTGCAGCCTGAAGCACTCAGGCCAGCGATGTCTCCCACCTCCAGATTTGCTGCTGAGCTCACCACCACTACTCCAGCTGCCAAGGCTGCCTGCATACTTTCACTGTGGCCTTGCCAGCCTGTCCAGCCACATGGCTATTTTCTGCTGCCTCTGGTCACTGCTGCTGTCACTCTGTGCGGTCTCTGTTTCTCCTTTCCCCATGTTACCAGCTCAGCCTGCTCTCCTGAGAGTGAGCAGGAAAGGAGCACTGGAGGAAAGCCTTGTGTTGGACCCAATGCTCTAATGCCAGCAGGAGCAGTAAGACAGGGGGTCTCCCACCTGACTGCGTGAGCCTGAGCAGCCTCCAACAGACTGAAGGGGGGTGCAAGAGCCAATCACAGCTGCTTATTCTAGACCAATCACAGCAATGTATTTGAGCCAATCCCAGCCCTGTCTCTAAGCGTTGAACCCAGCAGTCTCTCTGGTGGGTCACCGGGGGAAATATTCCCCCTCTGAACAAGCTGGCTATGAATCCCTGCAGGCGTCCACTGCTCACTCAGGCAAACTGGTCCTTGGAGTAGCTGTGCCATCAGGGCTGAGGTGATCAACTATGACCTCAGCATAGATGTCTCAAGGCATCTTTAAGAATGTTCAGGAACGCAGGTGCTTGCTTATACAAGGTTAGTCCATTAGGCTGTCGGAGTAAAAGTCCTTTAGCTCAAGGCAGCCAGACCCAGAAGGGAAAGGCCCAGAAGCTGCTAATGAGGCAGCCAGGTTGCTGCTTCTCCAACAGTTTTGCTAAGTTCTCCGGAAAGGGAACATCAGAGGCAGAGCTTACCATGGAAACTAAAAGACTTTATCATGAATGCTAATGGTGTGTTTTCAAAATAGATAACAGTCCACACCACTTGTCCGGTAGCCCGTGGTGAAGCTGGTACCCTTTCCCCATGTCAGTGAGTACCTGCAATATCCCTCGTTCCATCCCATTTCCGTACCTATCAGTTTACAGCACCACAAAGAAGACGTGAGGGCAGTACCATACAGT
Organism: Uromys caudimaculatus; assembly: GCA_028551405.1. NCBI lineage: Eukaryota > Metazoa > Chordata > Mammalia > Rodentia > Muridae > Uromys > Uromys caudimaculatus. The sequence continues at coordinate 52,530,633 of CM052710.1, read as the reverse complement.
ATTTTAAGGAAGACCACATAGTGTCCACATTAACTTGTCACAGGATATTAAAACCATTCCATTATTAGTTGTTAGCTCACTGTGTAATTTCTAAATGAAAAATGTATCACTGATATTAATGTTTGGAAAAGATACCATTTTCCCCCACTTGGGATGTATCACGTGGTTCAGGTAAGTGGTGTGAACACAGTAAGAAGCCACTGAGCTGGGCATGTGGAAGAGGCTTTGAGGGAGAGATCAAGGCTGAGTAGTAGACGCAAGAAGAACAGGCAGAAGAGTGGGCAGGGACAGTGGAACAGCTCTTGATATTTAGAAACAGGGGGAATGGGGGCCTGACAAATATGATGATTTAGAGGACAAGCAGGACCAGGTGACCCAAGGGAACCAATAGGTATCACAGAAACAGTTCAAGGCCTCCAGATTGACAGCACTGTCCAGAGAAACACTCCTAATGTAGGAAACACAAAACCAAACTTAAAGGGCACAGCCAGGCCAAGGTGGGAAGCCTAATAAGAGTTTAGACTGGCTGGTGCTGGCTCCAAGGTAATAATGGATCAAGTGTGCCACAGAAAACACTCCTAGCTGGGAAAGCAGCTCACAGAACTGAGGCCCTGTATAGCCCGGAGCTCACTGCACTCCAGAGCACGTACCACCATCCTTTCTGCGTTGCTTGCTTCCCTGGCCTGTATCCCTTGGAGCTGCTATGTCTTAGAGGAAAGTTTGTCATGGCTAGGCTATAGCCTGGCCTGCAACAGGGAGCCAGACAGCTTTAGGGTACGCTAAGCTCAAGCATGGGAAGCAGTGTTAAGGAAGAATGAAACAGAGTGTTGTGGGGGAGGGAACTGGTCAGCCTCACACAGTCTGGCTTACAGCTGAGCAAGGAAAACCTGGGATTTTCATGACTTAGAATCCGTTTATTCAAGATGCCAACTATGGGCAATCAAGAATGATCCTCGAAGATTTTTAATACTTGGACTTTACAAACAATGGGGGTGGCAGGGCTTCTGGCCTTCAGGCTCCTCTGAGATCCCCAGATCACCTCAATCTCTCGGGGTCTAGGACTACAGCCAAACCTCCTCCTTGCTATTCATTGGATGCAGCAAACATTAGCCTGGTGAGGTAACTGCCCCACCCCTAACAGTACTGCCTGAGAAAGGTCAAGGCTGCTAAAGAATGAACTGTCTCTATAGCCCCAATTGACATGGACCCAGGCCACTAAAACAAGCTTGTAGCTGTGAAGCCTCTCTGTCCCTTTGATGGCTGTGTATCCCCTATAACTCAGGAGCATTGTGATACACCATCTGAGTGTCACTCAGGAGGGAGGCTCTGCCTGTCCAGGTTGGAGGCAGACACCTACCTTCTCTTACTCCAGCTGCAGAGGCTCTTGAGCTCATCACCAATCAGCGCTCCCTAAGTTTCCCTAAACCCCTCTGCCCACCACAGACTCCTTGTCTCCCTTGGAAAGGACCAGGTACCTCCTACAGGATTAAGTGGGTTCCCATCCCACTGGACCCTGTTCTCTCCCCTGATGGAATTAGATTTCCTTTTAGCTGGCTCCAACTGTGTTTTGTTTATTTTTGCTGGTGACGTTGGGGCTAAACTTAAGTCTCACACTAAACAAGTGATCTACCATTGAGTCCTTCCAGCAGCCCTCACTCGTCTCTTTCTGACAGTAAACAAGTGACCGGTGGAATGAAAGGCTCTGAGTTCATGCTGCCCAGGATCTGAAGACTATTGCCTCTGACCAGCTACGTTCCTTCAAGACATTTTCTGAAAAAGAGGCACCACCTTAGGAACCACTGCTAACCTCAAATTAGGCACACATATGAATTTGGGTTCTATGTATCTGTGAGTTTTTGTTTCATTCGTGAGCTGGAGTCTCAGTATGTGGCCTGGAACACACAAAGAGGACCTTAAACACACAGTCCTTCTGACTGGTATCCTAACTACTGAGATTACAGGCAAGTAGCACCATGTGACTATAGGAACGGCATGAAGTTAGACCACGTTCTGGAACGCACTACACACTCAATACACACTTCCTCAAGAAGCTAACCTTCCAGCCATTTATTAAATCTCATTTAAAAAAAAAATCATGCAGCCCTGGAAAAGCCAAGGGCTGGGCAAAGAAGGAGTACTGTACGTAACATCTATGTATGTAAACCCGAAGCATCTGGAGAATGTGAAGATCAGTCCAGTTGTCCACAGTTGGAGTCATGAATGGCTGGTTCCAAGTCAAAAAAAATAAAAATAAAAATAAAAATAAAAATAAAAAATCACAGATCTTACTTGTTCTGTTAGAAGCCACACCTCACCAAGCTGACCTTTTCCTCTAAATGTGAAATACATTTATATGGAAAAAATAAAAATTTGAAGGAGATATATACTCGATATATCTGTACAGCTCTGCTTCCATGATTTGTGTGTGTGTGTGTGTGTGTGTGTGTGTGTGTGTGTGTGCAGGCTCACATACGTTTGTGTCTGTGTATCTGTATATGTCTATCTGCCTGTCTGTCTCTCTTTCTCTGCTTTTCTGTTCTGTTTTGTTTTTGTTTTGTGATAGAGTTTCATATAGCTCAGGCTAGCCTCAAACCCAAGCTGAGGCTAGCCTTGAATTCCTGATCCTCATGCTAGAATAACAGGCATGCATCACAGTGCCCAATTTAGGACGATGTCTCTTTAAACCATCCAACTAACTACCTTCTGAAAGCAGGCAGTTGCTAAGTGTTGCCAAGGGATACAGGCTGTGTGTAAAGCTTGTGTGTAAATTAATCATTGTGTGTAAATTAAGCAAAACACCAGATGAGAGCTGTCTGGAATAGATCCCTATCAAAAGAAAAACAATAATAACATATTTCACAGAATGTTGTTTTCAGTGCTAGAGAAAAGAGTCTTGGGTGGCTCCTGACCTCACCCTCTCCTTGTAAAGTGAGGGGCTTAGGTTTCCAAGGATAAAATGACTCACCCAAGGTCCCATGCCATGACGCCTGGAGGTTCATCCCACCACCCCTTCCTGAGTCATCACATGAACGGTATAAAGGAAAATATTAGGTGGCCCTGGAGACACACCCAACGATGACCTAAAATCTGAGTCATGAGTCAGAGGATTTAAAACTATGTGGATAGTGGGGATGTGGAAATCTGACAAATGGACCTCCCTCTCTACTCTCTTACAGTAAGAAATGGGGCTGGAGAGAGAACCAAGGAAGACAGGCATATAACCCTCTTGACTTGGCCCCTAGAGGCCACCATTAATAAAGTTTTTTCCACAGAACACTAAAAGGGAGAAAACAGATTCCCTGGCCTGAGAGAACTTAGCAATCAGAGGAAGAGACGCACACTTCTTTCTAGCAGAAAAGATAAACAAGGTTGTAAAGAGTGCAAGCCCAGCCCTCCACCACGCAGAGAGCTAGAATGCTACACTGCCACATAGTGGTAAGGAGCCGAAATTGCAAGACAAGGAAATGGGCTTTAGTTTTGTTTTTTTCTTATTAAAATAATTGTGCAAAATAATGGCTTCCATTATGAAATTTCCAGATATGTATACAATATATTCCAATATTTACCCATCACCCTCTCTCTTCCAACTAGTCTTCCCAAAATACTTTCATTTTTTAATCTGTAAAAAGTCCTTGATTTCATTATGACATTTTAAAGCACATATTGTGCCTTGCTCATTTCATGCTCCCCGACTACCTTTTTCCTTCCTTCTCCCCACATCTTGCTTGGACCCTTCTTCCATTAATAATTCCTTTTTGTTCTCACACTCTCTCTCTCTCTCTCTCTCTCTCTCTCTCTCTCTCTCTCTCTGTGTGCACTGTAAAAATGGCTTCCCACCCCATTTTATCTCTCTTGTCCCTGTCTGTCCATGTCCAAATATGAGGTCCGTTCTTCCTCCCTCCTAGTCCCATTTCTATATTTATATAATATATGCATATATGCACATGTATTTAAATCTAGGTTCTGCACATGAGAGAAAATGCGATATTTGTCTTTCTGGAACTGGCTTATTTCACGTGATAGTCTCCAGTCACATTCATTTCCCTGCAAATGACCTAATTTCATTCTTCTTCATAGCTGAATAAAACTGCATTGTATCCACATGCTACATCCTCTTTATCTACCCATCCGTCTGTAACTCGATAGACATGGATGGTCAAGTGTCTCTTACTTACGTACTCTACTGACTTGGAATCCTTCAGCTATATACCCAGGAGCAACACTTGAATTATATGGTAGTTCTTTGAGTTTTCTGAGAAATCTCCATACGGATTTTCATAGCAGCTACAGCAGTGTACATCCACACCTGCAATAAGGGTTCCTTTCTCCCCACCTCTGCACAAGCATTTATTGTCATTTGTTTTCTTAAAGACACCCATTCTGATGAGAAGGAGACAGAATCCTAATGTTTTGATTTACATTTTCTTCACAGCCGATTGTACTTTTCATATATTGATTAGTTTTTGCACATTTTTTTGAAAAGTGTCTACTCAACTCATTTGTCCATTTACTCAATGGATTAGTCAGTCTTTGGATATCTGACATTTTAAGTTATCTCTTCAGTCTGTTCAATATTTCCTTGGTAGCGTAAAGCTTTCAAACTTCATGCAAATCCCTCCTACTCCTTCCCGAGCTACTGGACTCCTGTTTAGAAACCCCTTGCTGTGCCTGTAGCTTTGCTTTTTGCTGTTGTCCCTTTGCAGGTCCTATATCAGTCACTGGTATCAATGTTTGACATGTGGACATCCAGATTTGATCTCTCAGCACTATTTTCCCCAGTGAACAGTTGACACCTTTGTTAAAATTAGGTGGCTGTACCATATGGGCTCCTTCTTGATCCTCCTCTGTTCCGTTGCTGCTGAGCCTGTGCCATGCTGTTTTGGGTACGATAGCTCTGCAGTTCTGTTTTAAATGGGTATGGCAATAGCGCCAACATTGCACTCTCTATGATCAGGACTGCTCTGTCCACTTGGGTCTCTGGTGCTTCCATATAAATTTATGTATTCTGTTTCTGTGAAGCTGTCATAATGGGCTTGATAACATTTTATGAAATCTGTCAATCACTTTGGCAACAGCCATTTTCACATTAATTCTGCTGGCCATGAGCATGGGAAGTCTTTCTACCTTTAGTGTCTGTCCTCTTCCATTTCTTTCCTCGGTATCTGAAAGTCTTTATCACAGAGGTCCTTCATCTTACACTCATGCCTAGTTTTTGTTTGCTTTGTTTCTTAAAGTTACAGTACATGGGAGGGTTTTGTTGTGGTGGTGGTGGTTTTTGTTTTTCCTGGTTTCCTAATTGGCAAGTTCATTACTATTACATGGGAAAGTAGCTGATTTTTATATGCTGGCTTTGTTCTTAGTGGAAGTCCTGCATGTTTGATTTTATTGATTTATACTAATATTTATTGAGTACTGGCAATGTGCTCAAATTTGGCACCCAAAACCATCAGTGAGCAATGCAAGCCAAAATCTCTGCCTCTGAAAATGTCACACTACAGTGAAGTGAAAAAGTAAATAAACTTAGTATTTGTGTACAGTTACAGGGTAACACGTGGCATTGGACTAAGCAGAGCATCGCCTGGGTCCTGGGTGCAGTGAGACAAGGACTCCTGCCAGTTAAAGGGAGCTACATGGAGAAAGTAGGAGACCAGGGGGTTAGCACAGTGAAGGAAGTAAAAATAAGAAATAAGAAAGAGGAGGTATAATGCAGAAGAACATTCTGGGGCAAGGAAAGAAACAGTGCAGATGCCATAAGGTGTGGTTCACTCCAGAATGAGGAAAAGGCCAGTAGACCTAGCAGGGGTCGGCTAAAATGAGTCAGCGGAGCTAGGCTCTCCAGACTTGTCCTCAACCTCAGGTCGGGGGAGCAGCATGCACTCATGGCTGTGAGAAGTAATAACCATGCAACATAACTTGTGCTAAGGGTCTAAGAAGTGAAACTGACAATAGATGGCACAGGAAACTAAAAACCAGAATGAGAGCAGGAGCCTAGAACATCAGAAAGGGTTAGCAGGGCTGTTCTAGGTACGCCATGCCCTGTCAGGAAGGAGCAAGCTTAGGAAAGCAGAGGAATGTATGCTTAGAAATGCAGAGGAACGTCTGAAGATCAAGAGGAAGCACGCTGGAACAGGAATAGAAAGACGGGGAGCTTGACGGGATAAGAGTAAAACCAGACAGGGATACAGGACAGCTGGGTGGACGGGGGATCTGACCTACAGGGCCCAGCAGGCTCCTGCCAAGTCTTGCATCGCCACAGAACAGATAATAATGACTGCAGACCACTTGCCTCCCCCCTCCATAAAAATAGAAATGAAAGCTGCCCTAATTTATGTAATGAGACTAAATTTTGTAAAGTTGATTCCTAGGCTGCAAAAAGATGGTAAGAATCTAAAGCTGTAGGCCAATGTCATTATGAATACAAAGAATAAAGTTGCATATCAGATGTAAATGTGAAATAAAAAATAAATGGAAGTTCAAAATAAACAAATCCAACTGTCAATGTTTAAATACAGGCTCATACTCATGATGAGTGGATGATTCAACGTGAGGACAATTTACTCATTTCAACTATTTCACTTAAAAAATAAAGAGAGAGGAAATCTACGTGACTCAGGGAAGCATTTGGTACAATTCAATATCTAGTCTAAGTATGAAAAAAAAAAGAGAGAGAGAAACTATTTCATTGTAAATTTAGGTAAATTTCTTAGCTTTACAAATTATTGCTGCAAGAACCAAAACCCTGACACAAATAGTATAGCTAACACTAAAATTGCAGGAGACTTACTGCCAGGGCTTTTTAGTGATCTGGACATTCTAGTCAATTCAGAGCATGAAAAAAATAAATGGTTTAAGGGAAGAGGAAAAAGTATCAATGTATTTGCAAACATCTATTAGGTAGAACTGTCTCAAATTGGAAGTTTTACAGGGAAAAAAAAAGGACCAAATATCAACAATGCTATATGATCCATATTATTATTTTTAAAATTTAACAGAAATGTAACTATCAGAACTGATACGGAATTTCATCAAGGTTACTAATAATATATATATTTTTAAAATTCCATAATAGCAGCAACACAAAACTCTAAATATAGCATAATAATATAGCATCTATGAAAGCAATAGAACCATAAGAACTTGTAACTATGATAAACTCCAATGACATGGAGTTAACAAAGAAACAGTGACCAGAAGGCCTAGGTACCTGCTAACATTTCATTATGGATAGACAGATGTGGAAAACAGTGGAATATGTAAAAGACACCCACAGGCAAAAGGCAAAAGCAAACAGATTCCCACTCTCTATTGGCAAAAAGGAAGAGGAAATTAATAAGAAAACAGTTGCATTAAAAAGACACAAAGTAATTGTGCTCCTTACAAAGGAAACTTAGCCCTCTGTACTGAAGCTACAGTAAGAAGGAAAGTCACTCTAGATGTGAACCTGGTATTCGCAAAGGCCCTGAGGTCCAATGTGTGGAAGCCAAAGAGAAAAAAGGCTGGAGAGGACACTTGAAGATCCAGCCAGGACTCTTGGCCACAACTGGGACGGAACGGGTCGGGGTACTAATCATTATGGTACTGTCCATTACGGTGGTGTGAGCGTGTGTGCTGGAAGGAATGAAGGAATGAGAGGAGTCATCTGAAGGACTGCAAGGAAGGCCCAGGAGCGCCTCGCAATCACAAGAGAAAGGGAATAGCGGAGGTGGAAAAGCCCAGGCTGGCTCCCAGCACTCTTGCCTCGGTGTCTGGCACCAATGACAGAAATAGAACACTCTGGAGACAGGGCCAGGATGAAAAGTTTGATTTCAGAAGTAGAAAATTAACACAGTAAGATGCTGTCGCCAAAATGGCCAAGGAAACTTAAGAGCACTGGGGAATGAAAATTCAATTATCTCCTTATGGAAAGTCATGGTTCCAGTCACACTAAGCTCTAATGCTACACCCAGGAAAAGGCCAACAAAGAAAAAAGTTAGGAAGACCAGAGAAGAGCAAATCAGTCAAGTCAAGAGGGTAAGAGGCTTTTGTACAGGACAGACTGAGTCTGGGCTCCCTAGACCATAAAGGCATGAAAAGCATAAAATAGCAAAAATTAGAGATGTCTCTTGAATCATGAAAATATTTATTTATAGAACATTTTGGGATAAACACAAGCAACTACTCCAAAGAACACTAAAAATCATTACCCAGACTGTTGCTAACTATAACAGGGAAACTGCAATGACCCCCCAGTCCCCTTTCCAGTATCTACTGAGTGGAGTACCTTCCATGTGCCTTGTGCTGGGTGGGTGCTGAAGATACAGAAACCATGGCAGCTGTGATGGGTCATTTGCTATGTCACTTTGACAAGCTCTAGAATCCAGTTTGGGGTTACCACCAGTCTAAATGCTGCTTTGCAGTTTTGGGGCGGGGGGGTTAGATGTGATTAAATATAAATTAGTAGATTGGAGTAAAGCAGGTTACCATTCAGAATGTGGCTAGGCCTCATCCAATCGACAACAGTCTTAAAAGCCTGAGGTCCTTGAACGTGAACCTTCAGACCCGAGACTGCAACTGTGACAACCCAGTCTGCAGCCCTGCAATTGCCAGACCTATCAACTGCATCATGCAGCATCCAGCCTAGCCAACCAGTTAAGTTCTACATTCAATGACCGACACTGGCAATCTCAAGAAAGATGGTAGAAACAACTGCTGAAGACATCTGGATGTGTGCCTCTGTCCTCATGCTAACATGCACATATTTAATGTCTATATGTGTGCATAAACATATGAACACACTCCTATGAACACATATGTACATCTCCATACACATGCACACAAGCACAAATGATTTGTTCTGTAGGTGAATATACATTTGGAATCTCTCTAGCTCCCAAGAAACCCTTCTTTCACTTAACGGGAGTCCAAAGCACAAGAACAGAAAGGCTGCTGATTTAGGTGCACATACTGTACATTGTAAAGTGCTGCCGATAGCAAACGGTGAAACTACAGTGAGATATTTTGTGATCACATTCACAAAAGGTTTATTACCTTAAATCACTATAACTGTTCTATTTAACAATAACAACTAGTTATTGTTGCTAATCTGCAGTAATTTATAAATTAAGTTTTATCATAGGTTTGTATGTATACTTAAAACATATGTGGGGTTCAGCACAATTAGTGGCATAAGGCAGGCACTGGTGGCCTAGAATGCACCCTCACATATAACAGGGAACTCCTTATGAAGATATTTCAGGGGCAGCACTTGTGAGGCAGAAGCAGGCAGATTTCTGAGTTTGGGACCAGCCTGGTCTACAGAGTGAGTTCCAGGACAGCCAAGGCTGCACAGAGAAATCCTGTCTCAAAAAAACAAAAACAAAAACAAACAAACAAACAATAAAAGATATTTCAGGGGGCTGGTGAGATGACTCAGCTGTTAAGAGCACTGACTGCTCTTCCAGAGGTCCTGAGTTCAATTCCCATCAACCACATGGTGGCTCACAACCATCTGTAATGGGATTTGATGCCCTCTTCTGGTGTGTCTGAAGACAGTTACAGTGCATTCACATATATAAAATAAATAAATATTTAAAAAAAAAAAAAAAGATATTTCAGGGCTGGCAATGTAGATCACTTGGTGGAGGACCTGCCTATCATACAGGAAACTCTGGGTTCCATCCCCAGCACTGCAAAAAATGGTTACAGTGCTGAGTGTCTATAACCCTAGCACTAGGAAGGTAGAAGTAGAAGGAACAAAAGTTCTAAGTTACATAGCTAGTTTGAGGCCACCTTGGTCTACACTGAGAAGAGAAAGAGGAGTAGGAGGAGGAGGAAGAAGATGAGGAGGAAAAAGAAGAGGAGGAAATAAAGGAGGAGGAAGAGAAGGAATCAGCAATAGAAACAACTGATTGGCCCTCAGGTATATATTTTGAAGACAACCCAGGCTGGCTATTGTACTAGAATCAGAAAGGAACAGAGCCAGTACGCACCATGGTCAACTGTATAGGGGAAATGGCATCAAGGGCTGTGAGTCACCCAATGAGATGTCTGGTGATGGCAAACACCAGGATGAAGACATGAGCAGAAGACTATGAGCCATGTTCTGGATGTGGTATGAGATGCCTTTGAGCATGAACCTGAAATAGGCACTAGCTAAGCTGCAGTGGCTTCTTAAAGCCTGGCAGCATCCTCACAGGCTCCCTGCATCCCCCCTTCCTTTCTGATGTTGGTTCAGCACACAGCAGAAAATGCCAGCAAAACCAGATTTGCTCCTTGGCTCGAAATTCACTCTTCTCTCTGGTTTGCACAGCCCATCTGCAGCTCTTAAGGGGCTGATAGGCAGCAAGTGTGTGAGTCACCTGCAAAGAACCATCACTGACGTCAAGGTCATGCAGGGAAGTACACAGGGAGAGATTGCAGGATTACAGAATAACCTAGGAGGCCCATTTTTTCCTGTGAGCGGCCTAGCTGTGGAGCAGACAGGAAAACCCCGAGAAGACTATAGTATCACCCAATCCTCAACGCCCTGTGCTGTGGGATGGTGAACAAGGAAGGATGCAAACGTAGGTGCAGCACTCAGCAGTTTGCCATCTGGTACCTTTCCTACTTTACAGGCTTGGGGAAAGTGGTACAGATACAGCCATACGGATAGGAGCCAGACAGCGACTGCGAGGTAAAGGAATGGAAACAGGGAACCCAGACAAATCTTCCAAAGGGTGGCTACAAATGGGAGGAAATGAAATGCAAGCAGCAGAAGACTGAGAGCTTATGTTGGTACCCTAGGAAAGACCAAACAGTTTCAAAGGTTGGTGGGTCAAATTATTTGAAAGACGAGTTGGGCCCTTTCTGCTGGTTGACGCTGCTGAGGAGGCATCGCAGAAGGCTCTCATCACCCTGCCGTCATGTCTAAGTCAGAGTCTCCCAAGGAGCCGGAACAGCTTCGGAAGCTCTTCATGGGAGGGCTGAGCTTCGAAACACCCGACGAGAGTCTGAGGAGCCATTTTGAGCAAAGGGGAACACTAACCGACTGTGTGGTAATGAGAGATCCAAACAACAAGAGATCCAGGGGCTTTGGGTTTGTCACATACGCCACTGTGGAGGAGGTGGATGCTGCCGTGAATGCAAGGCCATGGAAGAGTTGTGGAACCTGAGAGAGCTGGGTCAAGGAAGATTCTCAGAGACCTGGTGCCCACTTAACTGTGAAAAAGATCTTTGTTGGTGGTATTAAAGAAGACACTGAAGAACATCACCTACGAGATTATTTTGAGCAGTATGGGAAAATTGAAGTGATAGAAATTATGACTGACAGAGGCAGTGGAAAAGAGGGGCTTTGCTTTTGTCACCTTTGATGACCACGACTCTGTGGATAAGATTGTTATCAGAAATACCATACTGTGAATGGCCACAGCTGTGAGGTAAGAAAGGCTCTGTCGAAGAAGAGATGGCTAGTGCTTCATCCAGCCAGAGAGGTCAAGTGGTTCCGGAAACTTGGGTGGTGGTCGTGGAGGTGGTTTTGGTGGCAATGACAATTTTGGTCGAGGAGGGAACTTCAGTGGTCATGGTGGCTTTGGTGGCAGCCACGGTGGTGGTGGAGATGGTGGCCGTGGGGATGGCTATAATGGATTTGGCAATGATGGAAGCAATTTTGGAGGTGGTGGAAGCTACAATGATTTTGGCAATTACAGCAATCAGTCTTCAAATTTTGGACCGATGAAGGGAGGAGACTTTGGAGGCAGGAGCTCTGGCCCTTATGGTGGCGGAGGCCAGTACTTTGCTAAACCATGAAACCAAGGTGGCTATGGAGGTTCCAGCAGCAGCAGTAGCTATGGCGGTGGCAGGAGGTTCTAATTACAGCCAGGAAACAAAGCTTAGCAGGAGAGGAGAGCCAGAGAAGTGACAGGGAAGCTAAAGGTTACAACAGATTTGTGAACTGAGCCAAGCACAGTGGTGGCAGGGCCTCGCTGCTACAAATAAGACATGTTTTAGACAATACTCATGTGTGTGGGCAAAAACTCCAGGACTGTATTTGGGACTAATCGTATAACAGGTTATTTTAGTTTCTGTTCTGTGGAAAGTGTAAAGCATTCCAACAAAAGGTTTTACTGTAGACCTTTTTCACCCATGCTATTGATTGCTAAATGTAACAGTCTGATCGAACGCTGATTCAATGTGTCTTTTTTTTTTTTTTTTTTTAAATGTGCTGTGTAAAGTTAGTCTGCTCTGAAGCCATCTTGGTAAACTTCCCCAACAGTGTGAAATTAGAATTCCTTCAGGGTGGTGCCAAGTTCCATTTGGATTTTATTTATGGTTGCTTGGGTGGAGAAGCCATTGTTTTCAAAAACCTTGGTTGTTGAACTGTCAGTTACTGTTGTAACTGTCAATGAGTTTCACCATTAAAAGGGTCATCCAAGAAAGGTCACAATTTGGTTACAAAATAGTTGTTGGCACGCCCTATGCAATATCAAAATTGAATAACAGTATCAGATAAAATAACAGATAGGAATGAAGCTTGTGTATCCTCCATTATCATGTGTGCTCAATAAACGATTTAATTCTCTTGAAAAAAGAAAAAAGAAATATGAGTTGGATGTGAAGGTGAGAGGGGATACTTGTATAAGGTTTAATAAGAGCAGACGGGGGAGAACAGAAGAGAGGATGAAGAGGCCTCCTCTCATCAGAACAGAGGTGGGGTGGCTTCGCACCCGAAAGGCAAGGCAAACTCATTAGTGTTAGGGGATGCTGAAGGACAAAATCAATAGTGAGGGAAGGGTGGTGGGAGGAGATTTATTATATCATATCATAGAACTTAGGGGGCTGTGATAGTGTTAAGTGTCCACTTTACAAAATCTAAAAATCACCTGGGAGATAAGCCTCTAGGGGACTTTATCTTGACTGCATGAACTGAAGTGGGAAGAACCACCCACCATGGGTAGTACTATTCCCTAGGAAGGAGATTCTGGACTACATAAGGGTGGAGAAATTGGACTGAATACTACTAGCATGTATGCAGTCATTGCTCTCTTCCTCTGACTGTAGGCATAATATAATCAGCTGGTTCAAGCTCCTGCTGTTTTAACTGCCCTACTATGATGGATATAACGTTGGAATGTAAGCTAAAATAAATCTTCCTTACTTTAAGTTGTTTCTGTCAGAGTGTTTTAGCACATGAACAGAAAAGAAACTAAGACAGAGGCTAAGTTCCTCAACAGCCATCTGCAAACTGGAGAACCAATGAAATCAGGCAAGCATAAGTCTATAATCCTTACAACCAGAGAATCTAGTGTGTGACTTTCAGTTTGAGAATGAAGTCCTAGGGACTCCAGGGCAGCAAGCTGCTAATGAAAGTCATAGGGTTCAAAAGGAAGAAAGATCTGGGATCTGGGGTCTGAAGGTAGGAAGAAAAAGATGGCCCCATTCAAGAAAAGAGAATTTACACTTCCTGTGCCTTCTCCATCCAGGTCCTCAGACACCTAGATGATACCCACCCATACTAAATGAAGGCGGGTCTTCCTTACTTAGTTCACTAATTCAAATACTAATCCCTTCCAGAAACATCCTCAGAGATGCTGAACACTGCTTCCAAGCTACCTGGGTCTCCCCTGGTCCAGTCAAGTTGACATCTCAAATTAACCATCACATTTATCTATCAACGCTTCAGTTTTCTTGGGCAGTACAAGGTGTCCATGAAAGAAAGTGTTGATGACAGAAAAGTCTTTACAAAGTAGAAAAGAAAAAAAATACTCTTGTTTAGGAGAATGAAAGTGCGTTCTTTTGACAGGACTATATATAGAGAGGCAGTAATCGGGGTCCATTTGAGCTGAATGATAAAGAATCCACAGTGGGGGTGGGGGGATACCTTACACAGTGCTGAGGGAAATGTAAAGTAGGCAGCCACTGTGAAAATCAGCATAAAGGTTAAAACAACTAGAAATAGAATTGCCATATGGTCCAGCCCTACAGCTTCTGGGTATATTCTCAGAGGAATCTAAGTCAGCAGAACACAGAGATACGGGCACCTCTATGCTTACCACAGCGCTATTTGTGACAACAGATGAATGACCAGAGAAAGCATGCTATGAATACAAAGTAGGCTTTTAAAAATCTATGAAGCAAGAGTAAACATTACCTTTGGTATGTGGAGTCAGATATTTGCCCAGAGAAATGGAGGACAGTAACCAGTCACTGCATTGTGCATGGGTCCTCTCCCAGGCTCTGCTGTGCACGCAACTGCCTAACTTCAGCCTTCACTACCCCAGCCTAAGTCTATTAAATGACTCCATCCTGAGTTTTGCAAATGGCTTATATTCTATGTGGGTTTCTTTCTCCAAATAATTAAGAGCAATGGTTTATTAAATAGTATAATCCTACCCATTCATAGACCTTCGTAGACTTCTTGGTACTGAGCTCCCTAGCACTAGTTTTAACCCAGTAGACAGCAGAGACAGAACACCATTTTCCTATCCCAAGGGCAGTCAGTGCTGTTGTACTGCAAACTGATTGGTGGACTGTGGCCAAATCCAGTTACTCATCTGGCTGTGTATGTTCTACATACAAAAAGTTAAGTTTTGTATTGAAAGAACTTTTCCTATTTTGTACTCAAAGAATATTCTGCAATACATACAGATTAAAATGAAATGCAAACAGGAAAATTTAATTAGCAGCACTGAGTTACATCAATGCTGTCATTTATTCAGTGTCTATGATTTGCTTTTTACACTATAACAGCAAGGTCAAGTATTATCCCTCAAAGCCTAAAAGATTCACTACCTGGCCTGGTACCCATGTGTCTTAGGGTTTGCATTGCTAAGATAAACACCATGACCAAAAACAACTTGGAAAGAGAAGGATTTATTTTAGATTACACATTAGAGTCCATGCTGAAGAGAAGTCAGGACAGGAACTCAAGGCAGGACCTGAAACAGAGAGCATGCTTCCGCCATACTCTGCTTACTGACTTCCTCCTCATGGCCTGCTCAACCTTCATTCTTATATAAGCCAGGGCCACCTGCCTAGGAATAGCGCCTCGGCCCTCGTTCACTCTACTCTCACCTCCTACGGGCCCTCGCAGTCAATCACTAAAGGCTTGCTTATAGGCAATCTATCGGAGGCATTTTCTCAACTTATATTCCTCTTCTCAAATGACGCTAGCTTATCAGGTCAACAACAAAAGCCAACTTAGGGCATCGCAGCTTCCTCCACTACTGTAGTCACCTTGACCAAACCCAAGTGCAGACTCTCAACACCAGAGCCCAACAAAGTACAAATCAACTCAAATTTTCAGCTCAATGAAATCCTAGTGCCATCCGAGCACCAGGACCACAGGACTTTATTGCTAAGAAGGTTTATGAATCCCCTGGCATTGTCGAAATGATCACGGAATTTGTCAAAAAGGAAGGAAGGAGGGAAGGAAGGAAGGACAGAAGAAAGGAAGGAAAAAGCGAAGGCAGTGGTTCGTGCTACTCAGAGAATAAGGAAAAGAGAGATAAACACTTTGCTGCTTCTCTCTCTTCTATTTTCCTAGTTATGGTTTGGAGATCAAAGTTCTGTCATACAGCCACTGTGATGGTGCAGTGGTGCTGAGGTTGCAGGGAAGCTACTGGCCCTATCTTCATCCAACATGGAGAATGGTCTTCTAACTGTGCCTATTATACAATGTAATAGATTTTATTTTCCTTGGGGATGGGAAGGCTGACATGTGTGAATACAAATGTCCCTGCACATCAGTGCGCTCAACACACACTGAGAACATTTTCTATGAACAATCTTTTAATGAGTTTCTGAACAAAAATCAAACATATAAAATAATATAGTCTTACAAGGCCAGTTACATATGAACGCTGACCTTTCTCATTGATAATCCAATGGATGGCAACATCTGGAGATATCAAACTCCTTACTCATCAGCACACTGCCATGATCGTGCCTTCCTCCTTATCAAGTTGCACAATTCTCTTGTGGACTTCAGTCAGATTTAGCCAATACCTTCAGTTGCCCAGTGCTGCCTCTTCTAACTCAAACGCTTGTTTACACAAATCATAAGTCCTCCAAATATCTTTCCAAATACAAACTAATATCTAATGGGCATGCTTGGAAATAGTGGAGTTAAATCAATGAGCCACAGCTAGCCCCTTGACTTCTTCCCTGTAGCCAAGAGACACGTGTCCCTTCCCATTGGTCTCAGGACTCCAGAGATGCTGACAGAGAAGCAGTAGAGAAAGGAAAGATTCTTCTTCCCAGATGTACACAGCCTTGGCTCTATCACACAAGGATGATAGAACATTTTCACCACTCTGTCTTCTTTGTCAGGCTCTGCCCTGAAGTCTAACTGCTTCACCAGCCACAAGTATGTGGAAAGCCTGCCTGCCTTCACTGAACTCCCCATACACAGCATGCTTCAGCAAAGACACCATGGTGTTGGGAGGAGACACTTCCTGTCAATCAAACCTCCTCTTGCTATCCTCTCGCTTCTGCAAGATGGCTCTTGAATTTTATATAGATTCCTCAAGGATAAGATTCATCTTACTCATTTATATACTAATGCCTAGCGCTGGCTTGACAAGAATTTACCAAATCCATTACCCTTTAAATAAAACTGATCCTATATATAGCTATAACCTTGAAATAAACCTGAATCTTAATTCACATAAACATGTAAGTAAGTGCTCTACCTACCACAAGGAACAATCTTTTTCAATTTTAGTTGACATCTGAAAAATCATACTATGATATGTTGAATACTTGCAAAAGAAAGCTTAAAGGATTTTTAAATGAGTCCAATGGTTATTCCTTTCAGGCTGTACATATTTTCATTTGTCTCCATTTTATGATTTTCTGACCTCCAACACAAGATAAACAGAGGAGAAAGAGAACATTCCTGCCCTTTACAGTCTTAAGGGAAATGGATGTGGTAGCACCCTCAACAATGTCAGCTCTGGGAGCTTGAAAGACCCTTCATCAAAGTCCTTGGTACATTCAGTCTAGTATTTTTTCATGAATAGATTTTGAACTTATGAGATGTGTTTCTTATACAAGTTGATATGAGCATATGGTATTTCCTCCTCAGTTAATTTATCGTGGAAAATTACATTGATTTTCTTGTGAATTGCAGACCAAGCCCACATTCCCGGGAAACTTTCCTTGGCTATGGTATTATTCTTTGATATATTGCCCTATTTGACAGCTGTTTTTAAGAATGGCTGCATCCACACCCTTACTGCTACCTCCTACACTTCTCTTGTAATGTCTTTGTCTTGCCTTATCAGCAGACTCAGTGCAGGCCTCACCAAGTCATGGGAAGTGTCCGGCTTCCTGAAAGAGTCTAGTAGCATGAGTGCTATTTCTTTACATGGTTGGCAGATTCTGCCAGGGAATGTCTAGAGCTGGGATTTTCCCTCCATTTCTTCAGGGAAACAAAACCACTCAACATTTTATAACTTCTATGGTGACTTTTGGTAATTTGTGGATTTCCACAAACTGTGATATTTTACCTAGCTTGTCCAGTTTATGTACAGAGTGGTTTATGGTAACTTTAAAGGTCCTTGAGTGTTTTGCTGAGTGTAGTGACAGCCCTCTTGGACTCATGTGGTATTTTGTGTCTTCTCTTGTCCTGTTGTTGGTCTGGCCAGATCACATGCATTGACCTTATCAGAACGTTATTAGCTCCTAGTTCTGTTTTGTTCTTCCCACTTTTTTCTGGGCTCCATCCCACAGATTTCCACTCATATCTAGTATTTGTTTTATTCTTCTTGATTTCATCTTATTCTGTAATTTTTATCTCTTAAGATGAAAACAAAACTTAGTAATTTTGTATAAACACAACTAATGTTCCGAAGTTCCAAGTTTTTGCTGCATCTCACAAATTTTGTCTCTTTATTTCAAAATATGTTTACATGCCCTACGAAATGTCCTGTTTGATCTGTGGATTATGCATACTGTTTATTAGGGGTTTCTTTATCTGATGTGTCTTAATTTCCACCCAAATTCCACTGTGGTTGAAGAATGTACTTTGTATGATTTCAGGTTTTACAATTTGTCATGGTTGATTTTAACTGAAAATACGGTCAACTCTGTGACTGTTTCATGGCATATGAGGGACCGACACCAGTTATTGTTGGAGATGTTCTAAATGTCACCTGGACCTAGTCTACTTACATACTCTCAGTTCAATCTCTCTGTAGTGCGAATTCTAGGGAAACTGAAGGGACCATTAAAGTCCACACTCTGTGTTCCGTCTGCTTCTCCACCAGCCCGTTCCAAGCTTGTATCTCAAAATTCTGTCCTCAGATGTGTATGAGAGAATATCATGTCACTCTTGTGAATGGAACTCGCCATTCTGTAATGCCTCCCATTATCCCTGTATTGGTCGATGGTTTTATCCAGTGTGTCTCATGCTATTATAGCCACTCTGTCAACTGTGTAAACTTGATGAACTTTTAGTAATTCGAATTGTTCCCCGCAGACATGACTGGACATTCAACATAAACTACCGTGTCTGAAAATAATGATAGTCCAGAGTTTTTTTCTACTTTTTATATCTCTTTATCATATTCAAAGACTGTTCAAAGTGTACTCTCAGAATGGCAGAGATGGATATGTGGCATTCCCATCCTGATATAATCCCTTGCCACACCCTACTCAAATCAAATGAAGCCTAAGAAAAGTATAAAGTGATATTTTCAGAGAGCCATGTGGCTACTTGCAGATATTCCTAATTGAGGAAGGCCATCTTCACTGTTACAGTTCACCACAGCTTTATGACATATGAAAGAGGGACAAGACAGAACAAAGAAAACTATCCCTGGAGCCCAAATACACTACAAATTCATAGACTTAATGGCGTCAGCCTTCCACTCGACATTCTCTTAGTTGGCTTCCTTCCTCCCAGGCCTCCCTTCTCAGCTACACTACATTCTAAACCAATCAAGTCTATGATCCCATGCTCTTTTCAACTGCCCTCAGCTCCTCCCACAGCCTAAGAGGCCCCATGTCAGCCCATGCCCAGCCTCTCCAGTGTGGGGCTGTCTATCAGCCTCTCCAGTGTGGGACTATCTATCAGCCTCTCCAGTGTAGGGCTGTCTATCAGTCTCTCCAGTGTGGGGCTGTCTATCAGCCTCTCCAGTGTGGGGCTGTCTATCAGCCTCTCCAGTGTGGGACTGTCTATCAGCCTCTCCAGTGTGGGACTGACTATCAGCCTCTCCAGTGTGGGCCTGTCTATCAGTCTCTCCAGTGTGGGGCTGTCTATCAGCCTCTCCAGTGTGGGGCTATCAGCCTCTCCAATGTGGGGCTATCAGCCTCTCCAATGTGGGACTGTCATCAGCCCCACAATACCCACTTCCTCCTCAAATTTCCTCTGCCCCACAACTTCATTCCACCTCTCTGACTGTTGCCCCCTTCCTATGGACAGCCTAGTTTTCTCCTTATCTAACTGGACTAGTCTTAAGGGCTCACTTTTACATTTCTTGTCTTCCATGAAGTCTTCCAATAAGAAAGAAGAGGGAGAGGAGGGAGAAGAGGAGGAAGAAGAAGAGGAGGAGGAAGAGGAGGAGGAGGAGAAACAGCAGCAGCAGTAGTTTTCGGTAATATTAGTTTCATTTAACAATGGCCAGTTTAGGGCCTGAGCAGGACCTGGATCCAGCTCTGTACTAGTCTGCCATTCATATGCTTTGATTTGGAGCCATTTTGTTTAACCTTTTCTTGACCGTCCCACCTCCTCTACATTGGAACGACAGGAGCTCTACTTGCATTACAGTTTACCCAGTCCTGTGACACTAAGAGACGGAAACACACTCTGGAAAATTCACCCTTAGGTAATTTTTTGTGCTTGTACAAACCTATAGGATGTGCTTATAAAAACCCAGGTGGCTGAAAGGCTATGACACTATTAGGTTAAAATCAGGGATTATCATACATCCAAGTCTGTAATTTACTGGAATGTCACTCTGCAGCATGTGACTGCATACCTACCATGGGGTGCCAATGATCACTGCAGGCTCTGCCTCAAATCCTGCATACCCTTTAGTCATTGCTTCTTTATACACCGCAATGTCTTGTCCACTATTCAGGCCCCTCGAGTCTCCCCACCACTTAAACTATTTCTGTATTTCTCTCTCCCAGTACTGAATACAATAAGCATTCACTGCCTGGGGGTTGGGGGTGTGGGTGTGGAGTGTGTATTTCCCTTAGTGGATGAATATAAAAGAAAGTGTGTTTGCAAAAAAATGCAAAAGGCACCTATGTATAGCCCTGCACACCATAACCACTCACAGTATGACACTGTGGGAACCTCCTCCACACCCCTCCTCTATTATAGTCTGCTGAATCTCAGGAGTCAGAAAGAATCAGAAGAGGTAAGATAGGGATTTTTTTTTTTTTTTTTTTTTTTGGTTTTTCGAGACAGAGTTTCTCTGTAGCCCTGGCTGTCCTGGAACTCACTCTGTAGACCAGGCTGGCCTTGAACTCAGAAATCCACCTGCCTCTGCCTCCCGAGTGCTGGGATTAAAGGCGTGCGCCACCATTGCCCGGCAAGACAGGGATATTTTAAAGGTCAGAAGAATAACCAACATCAGACCTTCTGTGCTCCCTTCTCTGGAAAGCCAAGAGAAGGGGCTGCTCCAGATGCTGACATCGGGCTTCTAAAGCAATAGGAAAGGTGTGGGGAATCCGGGTGGTTTCCTTATAGCAACTTGAACCTAACACTTAATGATTTTAGAAAATCTTCCAGATTAAAATGTAGAGCAAGCATTTTGAAATTTAAAAAAAATGGGGGGGGGGGACAAAACCAAAGAAAAGAGAGAACCAGAGTTTAAAAGGAAGAGAGAAAACTGAGGCAGATCCCAGTGGAGGACTGTGCCAGGTGTGTACAAAGACAAAAAGGAATTGGTGGTTTGACATGCTGCCCGCTGTCCAAGGCAGGGTTAGGGGACCTACAAGACACCATCTACAGGGACACATGCACTTCATCCTTGTCACGAAGGCAACTGAGGAAGAAAGCCTGCCAAATGTAAAGGGATGAAGACTTTACACCACCAGGACCCTGGTGGTTCACCATGGTTGTCATTAAACAGAGGACAGATACAACCCAAGGTTCACAGTACATTTCAGAGGCTTCTGTCAGTCATGGTGAGGAGGACACAGCACAGTAGAGCTGTTCAGGCCACAGCCACCAGGAAGCAGCAAATAAAATCACGGGGTAGGACAAAGCCCCAAGGCCTCCTCTCCCAGTGACTCTTTCCCCTAGCCTCCACACCTCCTACCCCACCGCTTCTCAACCATATCCCTGTGTTAGGAACTCACTACATCCCCACAATACTACCCTGTTAGACGTACATCAAAATCAATGATGAGATCATAGCCCTTCAAATCCAACCCCTTCTCCAAAGCTCCTCAGCTGGCAACAGGTCCTCAATGCAAGAGGCTCTGCAAGCATTGACAAGCATTGACACACGAGGTCAACACACAGTGAGCCTCGAGGAGAGCAGCTGCAGCCGAGTGGGCCAGGAGAAACCGCAGCCTTCTGTGTCACTCTGAAGCTAGCTTGCTCACAGTCATAGTTTCTGCCATCTGACACAGCCCTATACATACGTGGAAAGAGGGGTTCCCAGTTGAGGAACTACCCCCATCAGATTGATCTCTGGGCATGTCTGTGGGGAGTTATCCTAATTGCTGATTGATGTGGAAGGGCAGATGAGACTGACCAAAATGAGAAAGGTAGCTAAGCGAGCCCATAAACAGTGTTCTTTTATGGTGCCTGCTTCAATTCCTGCCTCTAAGTTCCTATTTGCCTTGGCTTCCCTCAATGACAGACTGTAATCTGTAAGCCAAATAAGCCCTTTCCTCCTCAAGTCGGTTTTAGCCAGTTTTTTGTTTTGTTTTTTTTTGTTTGTTTGTTTGGTTTTTTTTTTTGGTTTTTCGAGACAGGGTTTCTCTGTGTAGCCCTGGCTGTCCTAGAACTCACTCTGTAGACCAGGCTGGCCTCGAACTCAGAAACCTGCCTACCTCTGCCTCCCAAGTGTTGGGATTAAAGGCGTGTGCCACCACTGCCCAGCTAGCCAGTTCTTTATCACAGTAACAGCAAGAAAACTAGAATATTCACCCATGAGTCTTGGCAATAGGAGTAAGTCTTCGGATGCCCATACATGTGTATGTGCTGAGCCAAGAGCAATGGTACACACAGTCCCCAGGCATACTCAGCAATCTCATAGCAAGTGCCACCGCATGGACAGAATGGCACGGGGTGGCGTCCAGGGGACCTGCCTATTGCAGTCAGTACTGACAGGTAAGAAGTGCAGGGAAGCCAGGGACTCAGTCACCAAAATCCTGACCTGCCTGCATGTGTCCTGCCGCTGTCTAATGAATGCACTGAAAAAAACACAGCACTCTGGGTAAGAAGGGACTTTTCTAGAACCTAGCTCATTGTTTTTTAGGTATACTGCTTTAGTTAAGAAAAACAAGGTATTTCAAAACGGCAAAACACCATACTGAATACTACCTTTTTTGTTCTTTTGTTGGGTTGTTTGTTTTCTTTTTTTAAGAGAGTTAAAATAGCCCACACATGCAGTCAAAAATGGAGACTCCCTTTCCTGTTCCCAGTAATCCAAAGGCCCTGTGAGCAGTCTTCCTATTCTCTCAGAGACAAACCATTCGTTTACAAACATGCTAATTACTCATGTTTAGAAAGCCATTTGTTCCAAAGTGCTTTTTATAGATATCAGGTCAGACACAACATACAATGTCCTGCACCTTGCTCTCCCGTTTGTCAGCCTGTCTGAGATAACTGGCTATTAGTGCATTTAGATCTGGTTCTGATAACACAACACCTACAGATGTCTCCATCTACCTAACGAGTTAAGGAATGAATTCCACACACATCCAGCTATAGATCTTAGGTGTGTGTGTCTCCATTGTTACCATACAGTTTGCTCATCTACATTTTCATTTATACTTCATCATCTTTACCTGTCAAGATGCCATGCTCTCTTCAAAGACCACCTTCAATGGCCTCCTGTTTCCCGAGCTGTTGACTTTAAGGAGTGGTGGTTCCATTCACCCAAACAATCTAATAGTCCAGGCTATCATGAGGCATAATCGAAACATAAAAATCGACCTCAAATACCTGCAGTGGGTTTGTGGCTCATGTTCCCCGCTGAACACGAGCTCCTTGAGGACACGACCCATTTTTACCTGTCTGGGTTATCCTTGAGAGCTACCACCAGACCTACACAAAACAGGCAGAGCACATATTACCTGTTAGTATGCCCTACCTCAAGGGGAAGCTGATTCACCATGAGAATACTTAACTAATTTTCTTGAGGATACAGCCCAAAAATCCCAGGGTTAAGCCAAGCCAAGATATAATGTTGGCTCTGTTCCAGGACCATCTCTCCTCCTTTTCTGTTTCTTTGTTGTTATTTGGTTTGGTTGTCTCTTTGCTTTTTGAGATTGGGCTCATTCCTCCATGCTAGCTAACCTAGAACTCACTATGTTTGATCCAGACTATCCTAAAACTCCATGTCATCCTCCTGTCTCTACTTTTTAAGTGCTGGGATTACAAGCATGTGCCACCACCTCCAGTGGTTTCTTTCTCTTTGCTTTTCGTGTGTGTGTGTGTGTGTGTGTGTGTGTGTGTGTGTGTGTGTGTGTGTGTGTGTGTAGGTGATTCGTATATACTTGTTAGTGTGGGTGTGCATGCACACATGTGTGTAGGTGCCTGTGGATGCTCAAAGCCAGTGTCTGGAGTTCTCGACAGTTATTTTTTGAGACAGAGTCTCTTGCTGAGCCTGAAGCTCATCATTC
>CM052710.1:52327507-52506364 GCA_028551405.1 Uromys caudimaculatus | reverse complement strand
CCCCCCCAAGGAAGGCAATAGGAGCCCCAGATCACAATGAACACTTGGCCCACCTCTGGAGGTCCTGTCATCCGAAATGGCATTCCTTTATAGCTATTTGTACACTATGTAAGTGTGCACTGGGCTGAGACATCACAGGGTTCCCAATGAATATTGTGGTTTTCAGTCAATTAAAATAAATTTGTACAAAAGAAAGTAAAGTTTTTTGGGGGTTGGTTTTTTTTGGATTTTTTTTTTAACTGGGTAATGCTGGTGGTCATTACTATAACCAAAAGCATTCCTAGAGAGCCACACACCCAGGCTTTCATGACTAAAACCTATTGGAATCTTAAGTAAAACTATAGGTTGTTGGTCTCTATCTTGGTTTTCTATTGATATGATAAAACACCAGGGCCAAAAGCAAACTGAAGAGGGAAGAGTTTATTTCAGCTGGCAGCTCTCAGGTCACCTTCCATCATGAGGGAAATGGGGGCAAGACTGAAGCAGAGGTCCTGGAGGGATGCTGCTTGCTGGCTTGTTCTCTATAGCTTGCTCAGCCTGCTTTCCTATACAAGCCCAGGGGTGGCCCTGCTCATAGTGGGCTGGGCCCTCCCACATCAATCAAGAGTCAGGAAAACATCCCAGAGATTTGCCTGCAGGACAATCTGATGGGGGAGGGGGACTGCTCATTTGAGGTTGCCCTCTTCCCAATGACCCTAGCTTGTATCAAGATTAAAAAAAAAAAAAGCACCTAACCGGACAATTTCTAAGATAAGTGAGTAGTACACAGAGTTTTCTACAGTCCTAGGAAAACTTAATACAGAAGAAAAGTTATATTCTTCCATATCTGTATTCAAGAGTACCGTATAAAGTCAGGAAGAACTGCCTCAAGGCAAGATTAGATCGAGGTCACTGCAATCATCCAGGCTGCAGACCTGGACTATAATAAAGACACAGAAATGAAAAGGTGCAGAGAAGCTGAGTGAGGTGGCATACCTGTACAGTCCCAGCACCCCACAGGCTGAAGCAAGAGCGTCTCCAGTTCAAGTCTAGCCTGGGCTACACACAAGATCTTATCTCAAAAGAGGGGGAAAAAAAACATATCTCAGGGATATATTGACAGAAATTAGCCAGAAATGTAAAAGTGAAAAATACCTTCCTTAAGAGCCAAGAAATCCTGGCAACCTGATCAAGGTGGGTGGGGTCCAATGTCACTGACTCAGTGGCCATCTGGCCTTGCTGCATGGTATCATTCCTTCCAATGAGGTGACCCAAGCTTGACCAATTAGACTCTGATCTGTGCAGCTTCTGAGTGGCCCAGTCACAGCACATAATGGAAAGCCCCTCAGACTCCTCTGTCCCTTTTAGGACCAGGCTCTCAGTAGCTATTCCCATGATGCGCTGTTCAACTTTTCCTTTGATTTGGAGAGCAGCCCCACCCATCCCCAACAGACCAGAGTCTGCTGCTACAACCAGAGAAGCCTAGATGCCCAAGGGGAGGCCCAGGTCCTAGGTGCAGACCAGACTCCAAAACGTTGTCTGTAAAATTCAAGGCAACTGGGGCTGAAGAGGTACCTCAGCAGTTAAAGAGGAGAGCACTGGGGCTCTGCTCCCAGCACACACCTCGGCAGCTCACAACCACCTATAACTCCAGGTCCAGGGTCATCTAACCCTCTGGGCTCCTAAGGCATTCTCCCCTCACCCCCCCCAACACATTTGCATACAATTACAATCTAAAAGTCCTGGCAGTAATGGAGCACAAGAACTAATTCCTCTGACGTCTTCCACAGTACTACAGACAGATAATGGAGTGTGCACTTCTTCAACAAAGCAGCAGAGTTCTGAAGTCATGATCACGATCAACCTTGGGAGGGCTTGGGCTCCTCATCCAGACCACACGTGTCAAAACATCACATGGTATCCTGAAATTATGTATCACTTTTATACCACATTAAAAGGCATGGGTACTTGAAGTGAAAATGCTAATTATCCTGATTTAAACATTATATGTTCTGTATTTATCAGTGTCTCTCATAAATATGCATAATATATGGCTTTTTAACAAAGAGAAGCAGGTCAGAAAGATGGCTCAGGGAGGTAAAGGTAGCTGCCAGACCTGACGACCTGTGCTCCATCCCTAGGACCCACATGATAGAGAGAAGGAGAATTTGCAAGTTGTCCTCTGACCTCCACTCCTGTGCTAGGCATACACATGTCCTCCAAAACGATACATAAGTGTGACAAGTTCTTTAGATAGAAAAAAAAAAAAAAAGGAAAAGAAAAAAATAAATTTATTGACAAACCCTAAAAACCATGATTAATTGATCTAAAAGTCCAGGCCGCATCACTTCCCAGTAGTCTACGAAATGAGGTCTGCCATTGCGTCCAGAACACTAAAGATAGGCAGACTCCCATGCTTGAAACCAGGGCTCCAAAGAACTGCAAACAGATTCAGATTCAGTAGAGACCCCAAAGACAAAATATTACTGTAAGCAACAACGACTACAGTTGCTCCTGTTGAGTCCTGTTTGTTTTTTTAATAAAATGAGTGTTTATTTGGAAGAATCCTGATGCAAACGTACAAGCAGCAGAAATCAATCTCATCCTGCAGCTTCTGCCTCCCTCTCTCTGGACTTCCTTGCAGTCCTTCCAATGCAGTTTGTTTATTGTTGGCCCATCGCCCCTGCGTGCACTTCTAGATCCCGTGTCCTCATCCTATAGGTTCCTCGGCAACCTCACATCTTCCCAACGTTCGGAAAATACAAAAAGAGTTGCAACTATGTCAAGGCAGACCTGACTTTCTGACTCTGTTAATGTCAGACATTCTGGTTTTGTTTCCCTGCTGCAGTCATTAAAGCACAGTAGGGGGGAGCGCAGGTGCTCCCCTGTATTCCCTCACGGGCTATGCAAGCAGCAGCCACCAGGCTGCACTGCCCAGCCCTGGTGTAGAAAGTGGGACACCAGCAGAATGGAGGTCTGTCAAGTAAATGCAAATCTGGGGTACTCTTAACAGATGGTGCTTACATCAACAGTGGGAACACACATACTGATGACTGGGGTCAGGGGAACAGTGAGGACCACTGTGAAGCCAGGGGCTGGTCTACTTGACTCTTTTGCACAGTTACGTTGCTGTTGGGTTCCCATGCTGGGGAAGAAGCAGCCGCAAGGCCAAATATACAGACTACCTTCCCAACAGAAAGCAAAGAACCTTCAAAGGGCACTTTTTTTTTTCTCTTTCTGCTGAAGCTGCAGAAAGAAAACACAGGGAAAAATATTCTATTGACAAAAATTTCATTTATGCTCTTTGTGGTTAAGGGTACAAGCAAGATGCTCCATTATCTTAAGGGAATGGGACAGTTTTATTTTTATTTAAGTCAGGAGCAGTTAATTAGCATTTCTAAAACCACCTCCTGTAGGGACGCGGGACATTGTGGCTGCAAAGAAATGGTACTAGGGAGAAAGTAAGAAGCCTCTGTTCAGGCTTGCACCACTCAGGAGGTATCAAGTCTGGCCCTGCTCTTTCTCACCTCCATTTCCCCATCTGCAAAGTAGGTTCTATAAACAGTACTTGATTCATTTGGAAGCCACAATGAAAACAATCCTCACAAAGCATCCCAGCCAAGCTCCTGCAACAGGTACTGCAGGCTGCATCCTTGCCTCTCCATCCAGGCCTGCAGCAAGACTGGCTTTCAGGGCTGTATACGGAATGAGGTGTAGCCAAGTGACTTGTTTTGCCAATGAAATGGCAGAAATGGCACATGTCACTTCCAAAAGAAACAGCGGAAGCCAGAGGGTGACTCACCGCAGCCTTGTGTCCTGTTCTTCCACCTCAGAGACAAGTGTGGAATAGAATCCAGGATAGCCTCGGGTGGAAAGGGCTGTCCTCACCCCTCAGGCCAGGGCTGGGAGCTGCTGAGACTATGAGCACCGGTATGAAATGAGAGATAACTGCCCTTACCAATACCACAAGTCATGTTCCTGGCTAAACACAGAGAAACTGGGCTTGATTAGAGCCTAAGACAAATGCCCATCAATTTCATGTTGTAAGTTTCAAGTTCTCAGGGAACACAGGTAAAAAAGACATGTATCATTCTCTGTGTCAGAGACACGCTCAGCACAGCAAGGGACCCTGTAATAACTACAATTTATTAAGTGCCTATCATAATCAGGAATTAGCCTAAGGATATTATATTTCCTATCTTATTTAACCCTAGTAATAATCCTACAAAGTGTCATGTCACTGTGGCAGGAAGAGACTTTGTGTCCTTCATTCTTATCTTCCCCACTGTAGGAAGGGTATTTAAATATCTATTTGTTAAAGCTAATTTTGAAGATGGGCACAATAGTAAATGCCTTTAACTACAGCACAGAGGTCATAAGTAGCAGCAAGAGCAAGAGTGTTTTCCTGATGTTGGTCCCTGGGATGGTGCTGACCAGCTCCGAGGGAGGGCAAGGAGACTCTTAAAGAAAGGCATGTGTGTGATGTTCCTTCCACAGCCTTCTCAAATATGCACCAGGGAGACAGGGCAAGACAGGGAGAGAGAGGTGCAGAAGGAACAAAATCCCTGGTGATTCAGCTGGGTGAAGGGAGTCTGATCCAGCCATATCCAGGGGAATTCTGTGACTAGTTCCAGCCAGTGACATGTTGGCAGAGCAACCTTTCTAAATTCTAAGTGAAAGATCCAAGAGCCAGAATACCACTAAATGCCATTTTGCTATTTTCTCTTCACCTTCAGCATGCTGGAGAAAGAGTGGAGGGGGTCACATGAGATCCCAGACCCCTCACAGAGAAGCATAGACCTTGAGGCCACTCCCCTCATTTGTCATGTCACTCGAGTGTTTCCATAGCAGAGTCCGACCTATCCTCACATACAACATGGGAGATTGAATACTCAGAGCAGTACAAAACAAACCAAAGGAAATTGAAGAGATTTCACATTAGGGCAAAGCTAGTAAGGGAAAAAAGAGAGCAGTTCACATGAGATGCTACTGGAAGTCCAATTCACATGCAGAGTCTATGAAATTTGTTTTGAACATCAAAATAATAATAAAATGAATCTTTGGAAAATACATTACTCAAAATGATTGGGAAACACGACTAGTCCCATGGCCACTAAGAAAAGTGGAAATCTGTCAAAGAATCGCCGTATCGGAAGACTGTCCTTGGAAAACTGTTCATGAGCTTCAAAGAATGAGCAAGTCCTGGTTTTACCACTCCTTACAAAAGAGAGGCTGGACACTTTAATTTTACAGTTACAAAATGGGAAAGATGTAGGAAGGTTGTCAAATCATACAAACAATGAATTCAATCTAACTGTATAGAAATACTCAACAACCCACTGTCAAGTAGAACATAGGAAAGGAGGGTTCAATATTGGAGACTCTACTGAAGATAGGACGTCTACACACACACACACACACACACACACACACACACACACACAAAGGATGGGAATCTCTCATTGACTTAATTTGATAATAAGTCAAATTTGACCTCAATATAAAAGAAAACCTCAAAGTAAAATAATGTAATAACAATTTTTTTTAACTTTCTCAAAGGCCGGTGAGCTGGCCCAGCAGGTTACAGCCCTTGCCGCCGTGCCTGACCTCCTGAGTTTGATGCCTAGAATCCACACAGTGCACGCTGGAAGGGAAGAACTGATTCCTGGAGTCGTGTTCTGACTTCTACATACACATGTGCACACATACACAAACAAATAAATATATGTTAAAAAAAAATCTCTCACACCAACCACCACGCATTTATATTAAAGTCAATATCATAGGCACTTATGTATTACCACAATATTCTAGTGCTTTTCTTTGAGTGCTTGACAATGTAATTAGACAAGAAAATGAAGTAAATACAAAGCAGTATAGAAAAGGACACAAAATTACTATTTGCAAAAGATACAATGATCTGCTGGAGAATCCTGTAACCCACATTTTAAGTTACTGAAAAGCAGTGGCTAAACAAGAGTAAGAAAAGCCAAACAAATTATTCTAATGCCCCCGCTAGAGCAACAAGCAAAATATGTAACAAGGAGACTGTGATCACGAAGGACCTAAACGGTAACTGACTGCACGAGAGGATCACGGATAGGTTTAATTAAGCAGATGCTGCTCCTGAGAAGTATTCTCATGACACTCAGTGTTGCAAAGACACAGTCTCCATCTTGATACCCACATGTCAGAAAATGCAGAAAGGTAATGAGCACCTCTCTTCCACACGGCAGACATCTAGGTTGAACTGGAAGGTCCCCAAGGCAAAGGCTCAGAGTTCTGGTGTCTGGGTCATTGAAGAGCCCTAACAGAACCTGGGGTGCAGGGTCCAGCCTGGCTTCACTGTCCCCGCAACACTGTGGCCTTAGGATGAGAATTAAGTTGTCATTGCTCACAGATGAACCCACCTCAGCTTCCTACAGAATTGATAAGGCAGGCCAAGGATGCAAGTCAGAAATCCTCAAGCATACAAAGGATCTTTTAGTATCTGATGATGGCACTTCAAATAGAGTACGTATGAATGGCTCTGTCAATTTAGCAGGGTAAGTAACTTAAAACAAGAAGAATCGGAAAAGTGAAACACGACTTCTAACACACGTCATAGACCAGATTGGCTAGCTGATGGATTCCAGACTGACAGGTAAGACCAAGGCATCCCAGACACTGCTGAAGGTCTTTGAATATTTCTATAATCTGGGTCTGAGGAATGGTTCTGAATATATGCACAAACCATAAGTTAACAAATATGAGCCACACATATCAGATTTCCTCATGGGAAAACAACAATAACAACTAAACCAAAAAGAAATCAGGAACCCACAATGAAATATGTATAGCAGGCAACTAAGCATGTACATATTTAGATATTTGAAGTTACCTAAAAATCAAAGTTATGAACATGGATCTCAAAAATAAAGGAAAGACACAAATGCAGGCAATTTAGAAAAAACAATAAATGTCCAGGAAAAAAGAAGTTCAAACCAGCTAAAAACCAAAGGTACAAGGAAACCAGTTAGCTATGGTGGACTATTACATACCCTAGACATTATGTTATTGATTATGTGCATGTCTTAGTCAGGGGTTCTATTCCTGCACAAACATCATGACCAAGAACCAAGTCGGGGAGGAAAGGGTTTATTCGGCTTACACTTCCACATTGCTGTTCATAACTAAAGGAAGTCAGGACTGGGACTCAAGCAGGTCAGGAAGCAGGAGCTGATGCAGAGGCCATGGAGGGATGTTCCTTACTGGCTTGCTTCTCCTGGCTTGCTCAGCCTGCTTTCTTATAGAACCCAAGACTACCAGCCCAGGGATGGCACCACTCACAAGGGGCCCTCCCCCATTGATCACTAATTGAGAAAATGCCTTACACCTGGATCTCATGGAGGCATTTTTCTCAACTGAAGCTCCTTTCTCTGTGATAACTCCAGCTTGTGTCAAGTTGACACAAAAAACCAGCCAGTACAGTGCATATATGTATTTACTGGCATGCATATTCATATTCAAGATATAAGATAAAGGCAATTCATTAAGAAGGATACAAGAGTATAAATAATATCTTCACTATTCTCATATGTCCATGATGATGTCCGGATCAACAATGAACTGCAAATACAATGGTATCACCGATGGTTGCAGAGCAATCTTAGCTTGTTCAAGCATACTCCAAGAAGCTCATACAACCAAGATATTACCTCAGTAAGAGACTGGAAGACACCTGCTAACTGACTGCTTCTAAGTATTAATTGTGGCTCCTGGTAGAAAATCACTAGACATACCCCTTTTTCTGATCATCCATAAGGTTATCGTTTCTCGATGATAGATATTACTTATGCAACTAAAAATAATGGTTAAAAATAAATTGAATTCTGTGGGAAAATAAACATTTATTCTAAAAATTATCTCTAAAGTTAGAAAATGAAAGTTACATCTGCTTCCTGGATAGAAAGGAGGGTTTCAATTTGCTAGACACCACAGCCTCCCCAACTCAGCAAGGGTAAGACATCCCTGAACTTGAGGGGAGACAGATCCTCTCTCTCTGTCTCCCCTAAACCTGCTCTCTGAGCTCAGAGAGCCTCAGCCCTGAGCCAAAGCATAACTTCATTATTTACCATCACCGCGGAAATAGCATTGAAATAATCTGCTCTTGACTACTAATAAAAGAGATGATTACAGATCCCTCTAAAACAAATAACCACAAATTACTGTTTTAGTCACATGGCTACTAATTTACTTTTTTAAACAGCCACAAGAAAACAATGCTTCTTATCACCCATTATTAAAAAATTACCAATCAGTGCTGATGAATTCCTCTGGTGGAAAAAAATGGGAGGGGAGATGATTAATTGCTACATGAGAAAAAAAAAAAAAGGCTCCCTCACAATGACTTGCAGGTCTGGGCTGAGAGAATTCTCCAAAAAACTCAGGCAGCCTCCTGCTGACTGCAGAGGCCAGGCCATCTGAGGGTCCATGGGATAGGCCTGAAGAGTCAGGGGCTTGGAGAACCAAGGGCAAAGGCCCTTCTCTCTCCCTCTGCAGTGTGTCATCAGTGGATCAGTGTGGTCTGTTAGCACAAAGCCACAACTCAGCAGGGGCCCTGCCTGGGCTCTCAGGACTCTATTGAAGAACTTGACAAGAGTCTCTGGTCTGGAGCCCTGCTGCACTCATAGAAAGAGGCTGCAGAAGCCTGTGTTGGTCTGAGAAGTCCAAATCACAGCCAGCTTTTGCAAAAGCAGGTGATGACTAATCTAGACTTGTTTTGACTTTCCCCTCTGGTCCTATTGATTGCCTGATGGCTTTCAGAGACCTGCTGAAGGACAAGCAGTGGCTTCAGGCAAAGGGTCCCCAGTGGCTTCAGCCAGAGCAGAAATGCAGGCCATGCCAGAGGCTCCTGTGCAGCCTCATACCCAGCTGGAGACCACTGGCCTATGCCTGGATTGCCTGCAGTTCAACTGTGCAGGCTGCGCTGCTGCGGCAGTGAGGCTTGGCAAGGCTGCAGGAGAAACCAAGTCCTCGCAGCTCTGTCTTGCACACTAGCAGTCGAGGAATGGAAAGCAGAGCTCTGGAGACAAAATTTGTTCTTCCACCCCCCAACTTAGCACCTCTAAACCCACACAATCCAATGCAACCCAAACAGCCTTGTTCCCACCTACAATGTTGCCACCTACAAGCCCACTGCTACTTGCCTTCTCTTGAACTTTACCTGCTTTCCTACAAGGGCAGACCCCACGCAGAGCTGTTGGGCAGTTACCATTGGAATCTATTTCCAAGACCATGTACATAGAAGGCTAATGTTTTCCAAAGACTGGGTGAGCCTTAAAGGAAAATGATCAGAACCTCG
Source organism: Uromys caudimaculatus (assembly GCA_028551405.1). NCBI lineage: Eukaryota > Metazoa > Chordata > Mammalia > Rodentia > Muridae > Uromys > Uromys caudimaculatus. The sequence goes on along the minus strand of CM052710.1, from coordinate 52,497,042 downwards.
TGGTCCATTTGGTGAGCCCTTCACCAGGCCAGTCTCCCTTCAACCTCATCCCAGCCCTCTAAGATGGTGGCTTGCTGTGCTCCCCACCCACGGACAGAAAAACAAGTCCTCAACAGGGGCTGACTTCACTTCTTACATCTTCTCTTTCGCCCTGTGGGTCTCTTGGGTACTAAAGTTTCTGCTCAGCTCTGTGTTTCACCCAAGACAAACCAGATATCACTTCCCAGACCAACAGTCTCTCAGGGTGGGCGGTGCCCCAGAAGACACTAGACCCTATGGAAGATTTAACAACAACAACAAAAAGCAAATGGTGCCATGCGTGAGGCATAAGCAAAGCCCTTCGAGTCCATAGACCAGCAGCAGCTGCCCCTCGCTCCTCTAGGTACCACTGCCATTACAAAAATCAAAAAAGCAGCATCAGGCACTCTCCCTGAATCTTTGAACTACTCTTGAGTCCTCTGCTCACAATGCATACATCTTCTGATCCAGTTGCCAAGGAATTTCAGAGAACCCTCTGCGTGCCACACTGTCTCTGCCTCCAAAGGAACTTAAAATCAAGCTGGGAGGATGACTGACAAGTTAAAGATCACACTTCAAATGAACCATTAAGAGCACAGCACACCCTTAGAATTCAGGCTCCAGGAAGCAGGACTTCAGTTTGGCCAGCACTGCAATACTCCCAGATTGGAGCAGTGTGTGGCCCACAGTGGAGAGCCAGTCATCTTACACTGAATGACTGAGCACGAGTATTCCGTCCAAAAAGAGTTAGAATGTTAGCCCAAAGGTCTTGAAGCTACTGATAGCCATTTTTCTGGGGTAACTCCACCATCATTACAATTCCTATATCTCCACAGGACAACCTTATTGTTCCCGTTTTGCCAATAAAAAAAAAAAAAAAAAATGTTCAGAGAAATAATCTCAAGATCGTTAGACACCCAAGCAAATGTGTCCCACTTGATAATCAGTGTTCCTAGCCGGTAGGCACAGGCATGCCAGGGAGAGCTTTCCAGAGTAGAGTTAGAAGTGAAGAAACAGATATGGTAAAAATCAAGGCAGAAACAAGTGCTGTGCCTGGAGAAGATGACCAGAGCAGGGCCTCATGTCACCCAGGTTGGGTTTGAATTCACTATGTCACCTTCCTGCTTCTACCTCCAGGTAGATTCCAGGTATCTATCACCATGTGGTGCTGAGGATTGAACCCAGAGCTTCATACATTCTAGACTAACACCTTACCAACAGAGCATTTATCAGCTCTTCCTATAGTTGCTAAGTTCTACGTAGATATGCCCAACTCAAGGCAAAGTACGGAGAACCCAAGAGTACCTGTAAGGAAGGCATTGTTCAAGGAAAATAAACCAATCCCCAGAAGTTTTTCATTTAGAATAATCCCAAAATCTGTGAGTTACAGAAAGTGATTGAGGTGGGGAGCCATGGAGAAGAGCAGTTCTCAAGCTCACCTCTCTACCAGAAAGAGGGAGCCCACTACTTCCAAAATCATAGGGGTAAGATTTGAGTGTCTGCTAAGGCCACTCTACAAAGCACTTTATGACATCACACCTACCATTCAGACTTCCAACCCTATAAGCTGCTAGGGAATGAAGATATTAAGAAGCAAATCATGGCCCCTTTCCTCAAGGGCAGGGTTGTCTCTCTCAACATTCTCAATAGGAAGAAGAACCCCACCCCACCTCCTTTTATTTCTATCACTGGTCAGAAGTAAACCATTTTAATCTTGGCAATAAATACTGACCGAGCACCAACCATCTACAAGGCACTGCTGTATGCCTTTGGCATGCAAGGGCGATCAATACATTCTATTGGAGACAGACAGGCAAAAATAAAAAAAAAAAAGTACAAGCTTTCAAACAGTGTCGAGTACTGGACAAAAATGAAAAGGATGATGGGTAAGGGAGGGCATACCTGAGCCTGTGAGCCAAGTCCTGATTGATGAGAAAGCAGTTTGGGAAGACCACAGCCTCAACCAGGTAGTATCAATTGGTGGTCAGCAAGAACAAAGCCCTGCGTGGAGCTGGGCTTGATGTGTCTGAAGCACAGGAGTTCAGGGACAGGGAGAGCGGAAGACAAAATGAGCATGTACAGACAAAGGGGAGTCGAGGGGGATATGGTTGTGTAGGTCACTGGGATGCTGAGAATACTAAGCAGAGTGAGATGTCACTGGGAGTGTTGAAGCAGTAGAGTATCATGAACTAATTTTTGCTTTAAGGGTTCACTCTGAACTTCGTCAAAACAGACCAAGTCAGGCCTCGCTTCGTATAGGTTGGTCATCCACCTAAGAGCTCAGCAGCTCCGGCAGATAAGAAGGGTGAAGCTCTGGTATTTGTATTTCTAAGAATGTTCTTTGAATACATAAGATTGCTTTTTAAAAAAATCCAATTTGCTTTTGCCTTTTTTTTTTTTTTTCATTTCCCCCATGAATGAAGGTGAAAAATACAGTTCCTATGCCCATGGCTCAAAAATCTCACAACTTAAAAACAAGTCCTGAAGGAAGATAGGGGTCAGGTGTCATGAAGTAACATGAATTTAGAGTAACAAGACATTTAGATCCTAGCACCAATCTAACACTCCAAGAGAACACTGGGATACCAAGTGGACTGAGAATACTCCATGAGAAACAGCAACCTGTGGTCAGAGTGAGGGGCCTACTGACCCGAGATGTCTAATGCCATCACATATGCCAGACCCCAGAGAGTGATCCAGAAGCCCAAACAGTAAAGAGTGGTTAGCTTGACAACCAACCATTACACCCCCCAGTACCAGGAAAACACTATCTCAGCATCCAACATACCAAAGACAGTCCACGTGAGGCTATATTTGTGGCAATACTGTGCCAAAAATCTGGGCTAATCTGACTCTGCTATTCATAAATTCCCCCTCATGTTAAAGCACATGTGTCTGGGAAGGGAAAATGAATCCAAGTCTAGTTTGGACGCTTGGAAACACTTAGGTTACTTGGAAACCATCTGGAGTTCCTGAAAGCATGAGAAGCCACCACATCCCCTGCCCTGCCCTCAAATGCCCACTGTAACTAGGGCAGTATGCTTCCATCATGTCCTCTATTCTCCAGGGAAGTCCCCACCCCCACCCTACCAGGTGCCAGTTCAAGCTCCACTTCCCACCCAAGAAAGGTATTTGGTTTCTCAACAAACCTGGCGGAAAGCACTGTTGTGTGTGGGGCTTGTTCTTGAATTGCACCCAAGGCTAGGCTCTTCGCTTTCTGATTACTTTAAACTGCACACCTGAATTCCTTTGACAACCACACAGAAATCCTGCCCTGGGCACACAAATTCCATGAAAAATCCCCTCTATCTAACAAGCCTGTGTTTCAAGAATGTCTAGCTTTGGACCGGACCCACTAAGAATCCTTATGTAACCTTAATAGATCTTGGCACCCCACAGATCCGCTCCTCGAGACACTGGCCCAGATCTAGTCCATGTTCACCAAGATGAGAGCAGTCTGGGTCCTGCAGATTCCCGGGGCCAAGCTGTTCTGGACTGGGAGGGAGGAGAGACTGTCCCCATCCCCTACCTGGCTGAGAGCCTCTGATCCTCCTCTCTCTCTGATCCTCCTCTCATCTTCCAAGGGAGTTGAACCTCACTTTCGCAGCCTCCCTCCCTCCACTGAAATCAGTCTTGGGACCAAGCCTACAGCAGCGCCATGCCACCAGCACCTTCCCCCAACCCGCCATCCTTTCCCCACCCCCAAACGCTGAGGAAAAAACAACCAGGAAAGTGATCCAGCATCTCATACAGTAACAGCCCCTGAAAACAAACACGGCTCGAGTGGGGAAGGAGGGTGTCGACCAGGCCCAACACTACCCCAGGACCTTAAGCAGCCCTGAACTGGGCGCAGGGAGGAAGGGATCTCCAGAGGCAGCCAGCGGCTCAGCAGCCCCAGCATAGTAAACACCTGTTTCCAGGAAGAATCGCGACCAGAGGAAAAGGGAGTCCCGTGGAAAGGCAGAGAGGGCGAGGTGAAGGGGCAGCTGGGGACGCAGGTGAAGGATGCGTCACTCTCTGAGCTGGACAATCCAAGCCTAGACCAGCGGGCGGGAAGAGAGCAGGGGTCGGGGTCGGGAAAGGAGAAGTCGCTCCAGCCTGCCAGCGCGGACCCAGGAGAGACGCACAAGCTCCAGGCCGGGCAGCTCCATCACCTGCGCCTGGCAAGATGCAGCCCCGCGGGTGTGCCGGCCCGGGGTGGTCAGCGGGTGACCTACCTGCCCACCGTCTGGTTGGCCAACTGGCGCATGCGATTAAACTGCTTCTTCATCGTGGCCCCGCTGCCGTGCTAGCCCGGGAGCTGGGGAAGGACTGAGCTGCCCGGAGCCCGCCGCAGGGTTACATGGCTCCCGCGCCCAGCCTCCCGGGCGACGGCGGCGGCACTGCGGAGCCTGGGGAGCCGCCTGGCCCTTGCCCAGCCTCCCGAGAGCACCTCCGCCTAGTCTGCCCACCGCATCCTTCTCTGTGCCACGCCCGGGGCTGCCCTAGGCGCCCAGGCGGTCAGCCCCGGCTGCAGCCCCCAGTCCCAGCCGGGCGAGCGAACCCGGGAGTCTCCGCAGGCTGGCTAGCCAGCTGGCCGGGTGGTCCCCGTGCGCCTGTGCGGAATGCGCCGTGCATGCTGGGACTTGTAGTTTGCCGCTCCCACCTTTCCTCTGTCCAAAGTTTTTAAGGACAGCTTTAGTGCAGAGGTGGGAGAAGACAGTATTGCCAAGGCATTTATGCTTTAGCCTTCTAGTAAAAGAAATATTTTCGTGCTCGAATGGTGAAACCAACGACACAACAGCAAACAGAGTGAACGTCTGGCTCCTTTTGCATCTCAAGTGAATGTGAGACGTTCCAGTGCTGAAATCATAGGAAGACATGCTAGGGGGATGTGTTCATTAAATTGTATAAGGTCACCTTATTGGTGTTCTGTCACAGGGTTAAGCTTGGGGCAAAGGGGTTTCAAACTAGGCATGGCATGCATCCCAAAATGCCATCCTTAATCTATTTCAAACCCAGTAGGTAGCCAAAAGCTTACAAAAGGTTGAATCAGTGACATCTTGTCTACTAGCCCAACCTGAGACAGCTTTCTTGTGTGACTTAGATTCTAGTCTCATAGCTACGCCCATCTCCTTTCCAGCACCAGTCTTGAATAGGTATCAGCTGGGCAGCCCACTGGCATCTACCAGCTGGTTGAAAGGAATTGTGGCACATTAGACTTAGAAGGTAGCAGGTGAGGGGAACAGCAAATGGCTCAACAGGTAAAGCAGCCTGATGACCTGTGTTCAATGTCTGGAACATGCATGGTAGGAGAAAAGTAACTCCTGCAAGTTGTCTAACACACACATACACACACACACACACACACACACACACACACACACACACACACACACAAAATAAATAAATAAATAAATAAATAAATAAATAAATAAAATGTAAAAAATATAAAGAAAGAAAATCACAAGTGATCTCATTTAGTTGTCATCATTATATATCAGATCAGAGTTGTTGGTCAGTAGAAACTTTGGATCAAACAATGTGAGTTTTCCCCTTAGAATTCCACATACCTAATAAACAATTTTAGGGAAACTGACGGGCCTCTCTCATCTCCAGTCTCCCCATGTCAAATAGAAAGCACTGCCATTTGGAGATGGAAATGAAAGAGTGCTGTTTTCCAAATCCAACTACATACAGACTACCACGTAGTCCACTGTGACAGATAGAATGAGAGTTAGCATAATGGGAAAATCCAGGATAATTCCTAGTCTAAAAGAAAAAAACAAAAACAAATGAAAGAGCATCTATGGCCCGAGATATTCTGCAGTGTGTTGATTACAGTAGAAAGATGCCCTAAATATGGATCTAAGCCGTCTCACTGGCCAGCGGAACAAATGATGGTTTGAGGCATGTTTTGGCTGAATGAACATGAAATCTTTAATTAATTGTGAGTTCAGCCTCTGCTTATTAGGTCAAGAGTTCTGGCCAATTAGCAGTGAAGGCATCCTGTGCTTTAAACTGACTGTATGTGTCTAGAATGTCAATGTCATGTTGATATAAACAAAGTATTTCTATTTTGAATTTTAAAAAATGACCATGTGGTTAATAGTGATTATCAATTTAACAGGATCTAGATTCACCAGAGAAACAAGTCTATGGGGGTGTCTGTGAGAGAGTGTTTAGGTTGGCGGAGGTAGGAAGAGCCACCTTAAATGTGTGCAGCACCATTCTCTGGGCTGTGTAAAAAGGAGAGAGTGAGCTGAGAATTATCCTTCACACCTCTTTTCCTCCTGACAGCAGATGCAGTGTGACTAGCTGCCTCCAGGCTCTACTGCTAAGGCTGCCCTGCTATGATGGACTGTACCCACAAATTGTGAGCTCAGATTAACTCTGTTACCTTAATTTGGCTGGAGTACTCCTTCACAGCAACATGAAAAGCAACCACTACCCTAATAAGCATGGCTTTGTGTGCGTCAGTCACAGTGAGCCATTAAGACCATTATATGGCTTTAAACAACATTATACTTTGTCATATTCACAACTGTGTTATTCAGTACAGTGGCCCTTGAATGTGTGTGGCTGTTGAAATGTCAATAAATAAAAGAAAGAGTTTAGTGTCTCAGTCATCTTCTGCATTCTGTCCTAGAAAAAGGGTAATGACACAGAGGGTGGGGGGGAAGAGAAAATAATGTCAAGTCTGTGCTTTTGATCTTTCAAAACGGAAGTCAGAATCACATGTAACAAAATGGAGTTTTTAGAGAAGAGAGTTTGGAATTTAAGAACAAAAGCTTTTGTGCTTTCATGGAGCTCATGAAGACTGTAACATCTTGCTGTCTAAAGAACCCACATGTTGCTGGGGTGTTGGAGATGGTGATGCAGGAGATGAAACCAAGAAAGAGAAAAGTAGATGGTATTCATAGAGATTCTATCATTACTCCAAACTAAATAAATCAAACTCTACTTATCCCTCCAGGAGAGATTAGGACTTACTGAGGTCATGATTAGTCAGGTGGTTTTCTGTGGAAAGGAAATATACACAGAATCTCCTTCCTTCTCCTCTGCTCTGTGTCACCAAACTCACCATGAATTAGTTGTGGGTGCTGTGGGGCAGAGTGAAAGCCATCTAACTGGAGTAAGAAGGGCACCTTGGTTGTGTCACACCTGAGGTTTGGGTTTAGTATTGCTTTACCACTGAGTCTCTGGAGGATATGTCTGGGAAAGTAGCTTGTGCCTTGTTCCTTTGTGACAGCAGGAGTAGTAAAGCCATCTTCCAGAAGGACAGGAAGTGCCTCCATCACACTGTCTGGCACTCGCCAGAGGTCCCTGCACATAAGTCCTATCTGGCGGTGTAAGGGCAATCCCATGAGGGGCCACAGATGTTCCATCTCCCCAGTTCCTACAGAAGCCGAACGGGCTGAATATGAAGCTACTGGGATTACCAACGAGCAGAAAGCACTACAGCCAAGGTGTGGAATGGCCTGAAATCTAGAAGAAATATGCTTAAAAGTGAAGTCCATCTGCAGGAGAGAAGAGGAGGAAAAACAAGAGGGGGAAAGGGAAAAGAATACTGTGTTCCTTGTGTTCTTGACTTTGATCTATGGGAGGACGGCACCTCCTTGTACCTGTCAATCTTTGGCTTGGTCACAGGATTGTCCTGGCCAACAAAATCACATGAGTCTTAACTTTCTTTAAAATTTTATTTTTGTGAAACAAATTTCCCTAGGAATATGATAAGCAAGTTAGAATGGCTTTGGCATCAAGTTAAATAAAATGTAGGCACAGCCCTTCAGCTGCTGTATACTATGTTTCAAATTTCCAAGAACCACATACACTTTCTGAATGAGATATATGTCTCCCATAGGCTTATGTATTCGGACATTTTGATCCCCACTTAGCGATGCTGTTCAGAAAAGAGGTGAGTGTAGGAACTGGAATCTTGCTGGACGAGGTACGTTGCTGGCGAGTAGACTTTGAGCATTTATAGACATGTCTTTCCTCCGGTTCTCTCTCTCTTCCCCCTCTGCTTCCCCTCCCTCTCCCTCTTTCTGTCTGTCTCTGTCTCTGTCTCTCTGTCTCTGTCTCTCTGTCTCTGTCTCTCTGTCTCTCTGTCTCTCTGTCTCTCTGTCTCTCTCTCTCTCTCTCTCTCTCTCTCTGTGTGCACTTCCTATGATGGAATGAAAGTGTGTAGTGTGTTCATCAGCTTCCGGTCCCTCCTGCCGTGTTTTTCACATCTTGCCCACCATGACGGATGCTATCCCACTAGAACTGTAAGCCAAAGTAAACCCCTTTCTACTCTCAGTTGCCCTTCTTCATGGTATTTTACCACAGCAATCATAGGAAAACGACTATAATATTGCACACGGAGCTTATAGCTACAGTATTAGACCTTGCGAAATGAAACATGTCTATCACCACAGAAACTGCCACTTAGTAATCCTTGTCTAGAAAGTCCTTGACAGAAGAAGAGGTCACAAGCTCAGGTAGCTGCCAGTCATCCTACCAGGACTCTCTACAATACCCCTCAGCACTCTTCAGATGGAAATGTGTCGTTCCAACTCTCAGTAACATACATTCTTAACCAACCAGTTTAGCAAGCTGCTTGGGCATCCTATACTACAGTACAATGGAAGAATTTATGTGGTTTCCAGAGAGTCTAATCACCTTTATTACTGTGGGCATAAATATCGTACCACTAAAGAAACCCCTTAGGTCCCAAAGTATTGGGAGGTTGATTTTGTTTTAATTTTATGAACTTTATTATCAAAATAATAAAATTTTTATCAAAATAATCAACTTGCAAATAAACAAAAGCATCACACACCAAAATTAGCTAGCCCCAAAGTGTATACAACACTTCTGTACAGTGAGAATAGGCATTCAGAACAGAAGCTATGAGGCTTCATATTGAATTTTCAGTACTGAATATATTTTATGCATTTATCCATTACCAAAACCAAAAATCTCCATGACAGAGTTAGATCTAGGAAAACAAATCTCTTTATACCCTCTTTCATAACTCATGTCTATCGCTTATGTTTAGTCCTCCCTCAACCCCTTATGTTTACTTAGTCTTTCTTCTTCCTTTTGTTCAGTTAGACTGTCACTCTCGTGAACATTTGTTTACATATACACACATATACATCTAAGTCCACCCATTTCCCTGCAAGTTTTAACATCGTATATTCACATAGTATTCATATATGGGGATATAGCTTTTCATTTTCCATCATCTGTTGATGGGAAATGAGGTAAATTCCAGTCCTTTTCAATAGCTAACGAAGCTACCATAAACATGTATGGTACGGAGTTCTCTGTGCAAATGCCTTGGAGTGAAATAGCTGGATCATATTGTAGTTCTATTTTTAATTTTTTTGAGAAATCTTCAAACTGATTCCCACAATGGCAGTATTAATTTGCATTCCTACCAACAGTGAATATGGGTTCTTGTCTCTCCAAATCCTCTATAACATTTTTCGTCAGATTTGTTCATGATAGCCGTTCTGACTGGGGTGAGGTAAGTATTGAATGCTTCTTAAAATGGTTATTTTTTAAACGCTTTTGGAGGTTTTATTTTCTTGGCATTTAATTTCTTCAACTCTTTGTAAGTCTGGATATTGGTCCCTCATTTGAATTATACCTGGTAATGATTTTCTCCCATTTTGTGGCCTGTTAACTCTGCTGATTGTTTTCATCATTGTACAAAAACTGTTTATTTACATGTAGTCCCATATATTAGATGCTAGGAACCAAACCTAAATCCTTTGCAAAAACAACAAGGTGCTCTGACCCACTGAGCTATCTTTCTGGTCCCTTCAAGGTAGCTTTGGAATATTTTGGTGTATGTCCCCTCCTCATGGCATGGCAGGTTGCATTACCAACTCCAGTTTTTCTTTTTGTTGTTGTTTTGGTTTGGTTTTGTGTGTCCATATCACTATGTAATGTTGGCTGGCCTGGAACTTGCTATGCAGACAAGGCTGGACTTGAACTCTCAGTAACATGCCTGTCTCTGCCTTCTGTGTGCCGGGCCTAAAGGTATGTGCTACCATGCCCAGCTTCTCAACTCCAGCTTTTCCACCATCCTTGGATCTGTAGCTTTGCCACAGCCTAATTATGGGCAGGGCTCCCAGGATGCTGATGTGGCTTTAAAGGAATGGGTGGAAGTGTCCTGTGTGGCTTTCCGCTAAACCTTCAGAGACTTTGCACATTTCTTTTTCCACTTTTTCTTTCCTGTGTGTTTGCCACAGGGAACCCATCATCAGAAGACTGGCATGTGAGTGCTGTGAGGTGCCTTCACTGTCTTGCTCACACCGTTGGGTCCATCTCTTTCCTTAGCAGACAAAGGAAACCTCCTTGATGTTCCCATTCAATAGAAAATTGTCACTTTTTTTTTTGTAATAAAACACTTAAATAACTCCCTTCTTGCTATCTACACTTAAAATATCTACTTTAAAAGTTTTATATATATATATATATATATATATATATATATATATATATATATATATATATATATGCAGAGTATTGAAGAATATAAGCATTACTCATTTCATTACTTTGGGTTCCTGGGTTATAGACTTAGATGCTTCAGAGGGAGTACAATTTTAAGTCTTATTGATCACCTAGATGGGTAACAGAAAAATAGATCAGTTAAGACAACTAGAAAAGTGAGGGTTATTCTACAGTGGAGTGAAGCAAGCTGCTTTAACTCTCAACTTGCTAATTACAGGTGTGCAGGGACCCAACAAGGTCTGAATCTCAAACACAGAATATATACAATCAGAGAGAGCCAGCCAGTAGACCGCTCAGAGATTTGAAGGTGTAAATGCCACTGAAGGCACAGTCTGAAGACTCACAAGAAAGTTTTGGTGACATTTTCATCTAACTAGCCAGGAGACTGGTGACCTAGCATCCTCAGCTGTGGTCACACCAGTGTGTGTCTATCGATTGCTACAAGGTAACGTGACTTACAGCTGGCATCTTTGCGTCCAAGGCTGAGAGAGCATCTGCAGCCCCAACAATGTATACCAGAGGTATTTTTTGCCAATCAGGAGCACTTTGGTAATGACAACTTTAGGAAAAGCTGTTTGGCTTTCTCTTCAAGGATGGTTGGAAGGATCAAGACACTTTTGCCTTCCTTCCAGTCTTCCTTACCATCTGGGATGGCAAGCCTGATTTCCACTGTCAGCTGAAGAGACAGAATCGTTCTGAGAATCTCATCATAGGTCCAAACAGGGTGGAAGGCAGAGGGTAGACAATTGTTAGCATGGTCACATATGAATCACACAGGCCATTATAGGATGTCCTTTTCATCCCTTTTCTGTTAGATCTAACACATCCAAACAGGATGGCAAGGTTCCTGTTTTTCTCACTAACAATGGAGACGGTATCTTTTCTGTGGGCTCACTACCCTTGTAAGCTCTGATATCCTTACTCCAGACAAGATGGCCATCAACACTGTCTATTGAAAGAACAAACAACTTTTCATTCCTCTGGGAAAACTCCAGTGCCAGTTTTGCAGTTCTGCCAAGCTTTGGAGTGATATGGGGTAAGGTCCCATGAGTAGAAGAAGTGAATGTCACAAGACTCTCCCAGGAAGGTGTGGAAGTGTGTGCAGCCAACTATGCTACTACTGTGGATCCAGGGAACTCTAGAAGATGCAGAATCCAAGGAATGGCAGCAGCAGGAATGCAGAAGGCAATGAGGCACAGCCCCATTTTTGTCCAGCATGGACATCCGCAAAGCCGACCTGATACAGATCACAGGAGAAATTAGAGCATTAATTATTAAACTGATTTCAGGTATCGTTCATTTTCTATAGACGGGAGAAAGTGAATACATCTTTGAGAGAAGAAAATTGAGGCAGATTTAGAAAGGAGAAAAGAGATTTAATCACAGATATAAAATAATTCAAAAATTACAAGAGTGCCCTTGCGTTGTCATATTTCATGGTTTTAAAATAAGCTTGCTATTCACTAAGAAAATATGGCTTGTTCCAGATGCTTTAAAAATAGAAAGCGTGAAGAGAGCAAGAAAACCGAAGAAACAGGCAGACTGTCAAAGAACCATGCTCCTCGAAGCAGGTAGCCTCAAGATGGTTATGGTGAACGCTGATCTAGAGAAGCTTCCGATACTTTCAATCCTGTTCTCTCAAAGTTTTAAGGAACAGAAGATCCCTCTGCTATTTAAAGAGTGCCCAGGCGCTGAAATAAAATAAAAAGCATCCTGATGTTAGCAGTGCACAGCATCCGGGCTGCTGACCTTGACCCCATTCTGTTCCCACATTTGGGGAAGACCCCAGAATCCCCAAGCCATAAACCATTATCACTCACAAAAACAGAATAATAACTATTAATAAAATGTTAGTAAATGAGATCTAACAGTTTATGCATATAAATGCGCATACACATCAATGATAATCTCCTCTCTCTCTCTTTCTCTCTCTCTCTCTCTCTCTCTCTCTCTCTCTCTCTCTCTCACACACACACACACACACACACACACACACACACACACACACACTTTGTATTAAAATATTAGTTGAAGTTAGTCATTTTGACAATCTTTCCTAGTAGGAACTCAATATAGGTTCCCAAATATAGTAGGGCAATTTTGTGTTCCTCATGGAAATTTGAGAATGGTCCCTCTCATGGACTTGCCCGATTATGGTGCAGGTTGCATCTGAATGACAGGAAGACTTGCAAGGCTGACAATATTGCCTTGTATTGCTTTATTTGGGGTAAGTTAAACTGAGATTCACACATTCTCTGACAAAGGACCTCCTCCTTCGATGTATTGGCCACCAAATCTAAACTAAACACACCTCAGTACAGAAAAATACTCAGTTCAGTATAGGAGTGCTGAGGTTTGGCGATGGCTCTGATGGCTGTAAGAAGCAACACAGCCAAGAACAAGGGCCTTAATCCTCAGAGGAACTCCTGTCTAAATCCTTAAAGGAATCATTAAAGAATGAGGGCTGTGCCATATCTGTCACAGAATCCAACATGCAGAGGGGGTTGGTGTACAGCCATTCAAGTATCATAAATTGGATACAAAGCTTGTCTTCTCTGTCCCTGTTTTCTTCACGGTGTCTGCAGACATTGGGCATCATATACTACCCTATGAATATGTACAAGTTTATGCTTTTATGTACCTGTTTACATTAATCTAACATTTGAAAATATATCTCCATTTGTATATGAGTGCCCATACAAGTAGATTGTTATCATATATGCATATGTAAATGCCTATGCTTCTCCTATAGACTCCTCACTTCATCAAATAGGAACAGTGAGATCGAGGGGAGAGAGTCTCCTAGAAAGCTGTGTGGGAAATGAGGGAAGCACATTTTTTCATTCTCATGTGTACTCTTGAGAGGGACAAAGAGAACACTGGTTTAACATAACAGGCATGGGTTGCTGTGAAAAAGAGCCACATTGAGCAGGAGCGGAGTCTTGGATATACAACACATGGCTTCTGAGCTAAAGAACCCCCCAAAGAGGTGGAAAGTGTGGATTTGACATTGTGTATACACTGTATTAGAAGACAAGCTAGTCCTGGTCATGTGTGCACAGGAGAGAGTATGGGCTAAACAATTCAGCTACCACCCAGGCCCAGATCCAGAGCTTTGAGTTGGCCCACCCCAACATCTACTCCACCTATCTGCTGCTGGAGCACATGAAGGATCTGGACCTGCAGAACCAAAGCTGCAGGGTCTACATGACACAGGGTAACAACACGGTATCTGAGAGGAATCCCAGCGAGGATTAAGTATTGATAGTGCAGCAGAAGCCAGAGGCCTTGAACCAGACCAACGACTGAATAGTTGCAAGTAAAGATGTTTAGGCAAAAGGCTACATTGTGTGACACACTGCAGCTTCTGCATTGAGATGCTTTTGGTTTGGGGGGGGGCTGCAGGGGCAGAGGGTGTATATAAAGGGTCAGGGAGATGAGTGGGATTGAGGTGTATGAATGTGAAATTCACAAAGAATCAATAAAAAGTTTTTAAAAATTCCATCCTCCCCTCTTAATCTATGAGATTCAAATGACCCTACTTTTTAGCTTGGGGGATCTAGGACATGAGAATAAACTTGTGCCTGCTTCTCTAGACTAGTTCAGGGACTCATGAGAAGCTCAGACACTGACAGCCAACAGTGAAATTTCTGCTTAGGAGTGAGTTCACTTGTGCTGGAATTGTTACATTTTGCTAATGTTAACCATGACCTTGTAATTATACATGAGCTGCACAACAGCCCCAGTGTAAGGGAAGAACAATGTGAGAGAAAGCAGAACTACCCCCACAGAAAAAAAGCAGTTCTCATCTGAACCAGGTTTAGGGACCTCTCTCTGATCCAAAGACCACTCATTAGTATCACAGCTTCACCACAGGATCAAAAATTCTCCAGTGAGAAAGGACAGATGGAAATATCCTTAAGTGAGAAAAGCAGATATAAAAATCTTCATCACAGGGATGCTGTGTATGCCGAATAGGCCATCTTGATCCCCAACTTACTCCATGCATTCTTTAGTTGGCACTGTTACCAAACTGATCAATCCAGCAGCTTGGCTAGAATGCACACATGCATGTGCATGTGTGTATTTCAATAGGGATGTGTGGGGCAGTGGTCTGTAACAGGCAATCTGATACCTGGTTGAGCAAAGGCTGAAAATTCTGGGAGACCCCGTGAAATATTCACAAGGGACCTGATTATAATTTTAGCCAACGCTCCTGGAAGACTCTTGTAAAATCAGTCACTGCCTTTACAACCCCTGTATAAAGAGAGGCCTGGTGTGTGAGATTTGTCATGTAGAAAGAAGCCTTGACTCCTCCCATAGGCAAATGTGGCACTAGAGAGGCCCCAGATCTGGCCAATAGAAAGTATCAATTGCCAAGCCCCGCCCCTTCCCAAATAGTATATCAGATTGTCCCACCTACATAGCTCTCTCTCTCTCTGCCTGCCTGTTCTCTGCGTCTCTCTACGCTGCTCTCCGGCCACCCCTGCCCGCCAGCCTGCTCTGTCCCCCCCTCCCCTGTGCCCGCCACCAGCCATCCAGAAGGAATAAAGCTGCAAAACTACTTTGGCGTCGGAGAACTTTGTTTAAGGGGCTGTAACACTTGGGCCCTCGAGGAGATCTGCTCTCCAGGCCTAGCAGATCTTGGGGAGTGCATCGACAGCGGCTGGGGGTCTCCCGGGAACCGCCAGAAATCTCCCGCACTCTGTAGGCTAGCCGGCCTCTTGTGGGTCTAGACCCCCCCCCCCCCGGCTGACTCAGCAGGGCAGTGAGCATTGAGGGGGCTCGGTCCAACAACACTCGGCCCAACAGGGATGTTAATGTAGTTTGTGTGTCTACGTCACAAAGTGTTCATCGTGTTAGCATGACCGGGGTTGTGCACAGGCAAGGGTTTTGGAGGTGGGCAAGTCAAAGTCTGATATTGGACTCTGCTAGTTTCTAAGTTATGTCACCCTTGACAATTTACTCGGCCTCTCATGGCCTCAGTTTCTTCATCTGCAAGATGAAGATCACAGTGGTAACCCCTTCTCCAACTGCTGAAAGGAGAACAGGAAGCAACACATATTGAACATCATACCCAGGCATATTATCTGATCAAAGAAAAAATGTTTACATCTCGTTAAAATAAACATTTTATTTAAAAATATATGCTTTTTTTTTTTTTTAAAAAAAAGGACACATGCCAACTTTGTTATTTTAGCCATTGCTTCTTTGCTCTCCCAGTGAGCCACATTTCTCTCAGATTATACTGAGCAAAGGAGACCAATATGAAAACCCCACCACACCGAGGCCGAAAGAACCATGCTTGCTTCCCTGTTCTTTCCAGAACACTGCCTTGTGTTCCAGTGAGAGTTGATTTCTGTCTCCCAGCAATCCTTTGCCCTTGGTCCTTCTGACAAGGTCATTGGAACTGAGCCCTGGGAGCAGTGTGGGTCTTGCTCCTTTGGAAAACATTTAAAGAGTGTTTCTGGATCCCCTTGCTGTGCTCCTTTGCATATGAGGCCATCTAAACCATCCAGAGGGAGCCCAGCCTCCTGATGCCCATCTGGAGCTCAGTGGTTAGAATGAGCACCAGAGCCCTGCAGGGGGCCACTTGTGGGAGTACAGTTGATTCCTTATGATCAGAAGGGAACTCGTGCTCATTGAATCCAGTGGATCCTAGAACAATACCCCTGGCAGGCAGCCACAAAGGTCTTCCCAAATTCCTTCCTGTCTTGACACCATTTCCTTACAGATTGTCCTCTCCTATCCAGGGCCTCTGGACACACCTGACCATGATCTCAGCACTATGGGACCATCTTGTTCTAGGACCCTGACATTTCCATGTCTATTAATGTCTTCTGTCTAGGGAAGTCTCAGAAGAATCTGCCTCTGAACCTCCCTGCAGGTTTGTGTTAGACTATTCGGGACTCTAAGTTTCTTTATATCTGACAGCAAATTGTGCCCCAGCACAGTTTCTTCCTGTGGGAAAGGCAGCAAGGAGCTGGAGAAAAGCATCAAGGATAAGTAACCTCTAGTCTCTTGAAACTTTTCTCTTGAGGAGGGGAAGCTCGCCATGGGTGTTATGTCACTTCTGTCCCTTTTGCCCAGATATCTCACTGTGGTGACTTGGGATCATGCAAAAAAAAAAAAAAAAAAAAAAAAGTTCCCTTTACAACTTTCCTTATTTCCAAAGGGCTTCTCTGTCTGGTAAAACAGCCCTGAACCTCCTCTAGATGTTAATAATGAATGAGAGGCAGATCAACAAAATATACCACTGTTCCGTGACCCTGGGAGAAGAGACAAGCTTGTGTGCTGATAGCTTTTCATGGAAAGAAAGAAAAAAAAGCAACACCAAAAACTCCTGTTGCTAAGAGGATTTGAGTGCTAAGGACAGGGAGAGTCTCAGAGGGTCTCAGCATTCTTGCTTAGAGGAGCTGTGATCCCTCAGACGGTCAACATCCATACTGAATCAACCCCTAAAGGTCTGTGTGCTCTATGGCACCAAGTGGCCACACCCTGGATAGTACAGGTCACGTGGGAGTTTTCAACCTCACTAGCTCTAGGAAAGCTGATTGAACAGAAAATAAATAACTTGTCAGAAGAACTGTTTTAAAAGCTTGGGGTAGATTTTATTTCTTTCTGTCCCCAGCTAATGTTTGTGAAGGGCCCAGACTGCAGGTTTATAGACTCCGACTCTCCAGATAGAGGATGTGTTGGTGTTTTCTGTTTAGGGGGGAATCACTCTGTTGCCAGAACGGCTGCTGTCTTCTGCACTTGTGTTTCACTATTCATGCTATGACGTCATAGCTGAACCAAGAGGTTCATGGGTCAAGAAGTTGGGCCATGGTTTTCTTTTCTCCTTCCTTCACTTCCCTGCCTCCTTCTGTTCTCCTTCCTTCTCTTTCTTCCCTCCCTCTCTCCTGCCCTTCCTTCTTTCCTTCTTCTGTCCCTTCCTTCTTCTCTCCTTCCCTATCTTCTCACTCCCTCCTCTCCCCTCCTTCCTTTCCCCTTCACCTTCCCCCCCCCAACCCCATTGTCTTGATAGCACTGTTAGGTATAATTACTGAACCCTAGTTTACTGGAAGAACTTGCATGGGGAAAGTTTGAACTCCTTTAGATCTAGAAGGACCTGTTGTCCTGTAGCTACAGTAGGAATGACTGCTAAGACTGTCCTTACTACGGGGATATTACAAACCTCCTAACTATGTGGTCACTTGAGGTTCCAGGAGCACTGCTAAACCCAAGGGTGGCCATCTTTGCATACCTCTTAGCTCACATTGTCAGCACAAGAGGACATGACTTATTAAAAGAACTTAAAAACCACAATAGGAGACAGCTGAAGGAACGTATTGATCTGTCTGCATCAATCTTGTCACAGCTGTCTCCAATCTGCTACCTGTGCTGTGATGCCAGGGTACATACACATGGCCGGGAGAGATTGTAGGAGCAGGCTGAGGCCAAGTATCAAGGGACCCATTCTAGCTGTATTGGCTTGCACTAGCAAACCAGAGCCGTTTTCCCTCTCGTCTAGTGTGAAGTGTGTGTATCAGCTTGAATACTATTTTTAAAAGTCCCCACAGTTAAAAAAACAAAAAACAAAAAACAAAAAAACAAAAAACAGAGCTGTCTAACCAATCACCCAGACAGGGATTCCCAAAGGGAAAATTATTAACACTCAGATGAGGGTCTTGGAGGCAGGACACTGTGTGGATTTGTTTTCCAAAGAAGCAAGGAAGGGATAACATACATGGTTCAGCCGAAGCCTAAAATATGTACAGAGCAGGAAGCTTCATCCAGACTCAGATGAAACATCAGCATGGGAGGTCAAACCAATGTTTGGAATGTGGCAGTAAGGTTCCTCCCCCAGCTTCATCTTCATGCTAAGCTTTGCCTCTGGATCTGTGGTTCTGATTGCATACAAACAGAATGAGAGGTTTATCCCACGCAGACTCTTTCAAGCACAATGCAGATCGAGGAATGTCAGAACAAAGTTCACGCTCCCTTTAGACTCTTCTGTAAGAGAAGGCACTGGCCTTGGCAGCCACTGATGGTGAAGCCACTCTGTCCTATCACGTCAGAATTCACTGCCAGGCTATATCCTCTCAAATCCATATTCATTGCCAGGAGGAGCTTATTCACTTGCAGCAAGTGGCTGTGAGCATTGGTTGGAGTCCTTAGTCATATACAGAGAGGCAATGTGTAGTCTGGTTGATCAGTCAGCAACTCATAGTGAGAAAGGCCACGCATCATTCACAGCGGACTGAGGGTAGGAGGCCCTCTGAATACCACCTTTCAGATATGCGTGCACACACGCATTTGTATACATGTGTGCATGTGTGTTTACACATGCCCCATACACACATGTATAGAACTACATATTGTGCACATCTGTGTTTCCTTCTCTACAAGAAGATCTGGTGGCTTCCAGAGTGGCAGTCACCAAAAACACTCAGTGTTCAAACTTTTTTTTGTTTTACAAGTTGACAATGGAATGATTTCTAAGTCTTTGGTTTATCAAAAGAAGACAACTTCTCAAAAATTCACGACATTGTTGATTATTTTCTCTATAAGTGCCCAGTGAACTTTTTTTTGTTTGTTTTTTGTTTTGTTTTACAAAAGAATAAAACAGTGCCTTGGTGACTTAAATTAAAACAAAACAACAGCAACAGCTACTTTCTACAGCATGCAACATTGTAATACTTGAATTGGCGCCACAGCGAGCCTCTGAGAGACTGGGGCAATCTCTGTTGTCTTCCTCAGTCTCCAGTCCCCCCACCAAACACTGGGCAACAAGGAGAACTCCTCAAGACAATGGTCCTTCACTCTCCTGTTGTTTACAATGTGCAATTGTGCTCTAGATTGGAAAACTGACTGACACATCTCTACTACACATGGTGCCCTGATTTATCTTCACTCTGTAATGATTTCCAATTTCTCCAGAGCAACACAAACCAAAGATTGTCCATAAATCAAACAAGAATTAAAAAAGAAAAAGCTTTATGACCAATGGGCCACGTCCCCAGTTTATTCCTAAAGAAATTCTTGTGAATTCTGTTTGCAGCCAATGCACATGTGAAGAATGAGTTCGGCAAGAGAGGTTGGACTTTTAATGCTCTAAGAAATGGCTTTAATAGGAGTATGGTAGCTTGTTAGAGCTGAGACCTCTCCTTTCCTATATATAGAGAGAGAATGAGAGAGAGAGAGAGAGAGAGAGAGAGAGAGAGAGAGAGAGAATCAAAAGAGTCATAAAGGATTGATAGCTTAAAAGAAAAGTACTGAGAGGAAGATAAACTGAGGTGAATTCCCTCTGTCCACAATAAGAAAAGAGGAGGAAGAGGAAGAGGAAGAGGAAGAGGAAGAGGAAGAGGAAGAGGAAGAGAAGTCGGCCCTGTGTGTTACTCCTGTAACAAGCAACCCATGGCTCTTTCTTTCCCGGGATGTTAAATGGCACTGTTCTCCAATTCTAACTTGCCACAGTGCGGCTCCCTGGGCCTCCAGTTGCCTTTCTGGTCATCTAGCTCTAGTCTTTGGAACTAGAGTAAGAGTATTTGAGAGCCTCGGGAGTCTCCATCCACAGCATGAAGCTTTTGTGACTCAGGCTCTCACCTGCTATGCATCACTGGTGAGCATAGAGGGAACAGAAAAAAAACAAAACGACTGGCTAAAAAGCACCATGTTCTGGGTGGAGCCTCTGGACAATGCTAGTTGTTGCCAGTGATCAGCAGTCTGGTGGGACCACTTGGGGTTGAGGGACACTGAGTTGATTTTGCTTTCCTGGGAATTGATTGGTCTGTCCCTCTAACCATTCTGACCATTCCGCCTTAAGGACTCTATTGGCTGAAACAGGCCCTGCTCTTCTGAAAGACAGAAGATGGACACACGGGAGACTGCCTCGACGTGTGCGGGATGGCTTCCAGAACATTTGAGGGACTGGCTTCTTCCCTGTACTCCGCACAGAGGCTCTGTTCTCCTTCCTAACTAAACAGAAAGTTTAGTAAATTCACAACAAAAGCTAATGGTATCAGCCTATGTCCCAATAATGCCTGAGACAGACTGTAGTGTGAACTTATGTCCCAGTAATGCCTGAGACAAACAGAGGGCTAAAAAATTACTGGTATGAGATAAGGCAGCAAGAAAACATTTTTGGCATTCTTATTCTGACAAAGCACATTTTTGAATGCATCACTGAAGTTATTAACAGTTACTGAATGCTGGTAGATATTACATCAGACTTATTTTAATAGCTGACTCCTGTTTGTTCTGGTTGGTTGTCACAGAAACCTCCATTGCTGGTTATTTTTCCTCCCCATTTTACCCTCCTTCATCTTTTGGATCACACATTTCTGGTTGTGTGCTTTCCCCCAGGGAATTCCTACTGAGCTCTCATAGCGCTTGCACCTCGGGTGTTTACCACTGCTGTAAGTGGAGATCCATAGGGGAATTCAAATTGAGATCCGTGACATCCAGAAAATCGATGTTGAAAATGCTGGGTCCACTGGAGGTGAGGCTGCTGAAACCTGGTGTGGAACTAGGTGGAGTAAGGTCCAGCCATTCCATTGTTTCCCAAGGAGATTCTGTGAAGCTCAGCTGCAGACCACTGCTGTCCACAGAAGGAGGTGACAACTGTGTGTGCATTGGGGACAGGGGCCCAGGCAAGAGCTCGTGAGCACTGAAGAGATCTTCCGCAGCCTTCCCTGGGAAGCCATCCATGATGCCATCAAAAGGAGGCTCCTCACTTCCGATTTTGAGGAGGGTAACATCGCTCACCTTTCCTATGGGGCTGTGAGAATTCAATAAGACTTCCAGGTGTTCATCACTGTTAGTGGGGTAGTGATCAAAGGAGATCTGGCCTCCTGAAGATGCCTGCTCAAAGGAAGCCGAAGGCTTGGGCAGGATGCTGGTTGGGCTGCAGGAGGACCCAGGTATCTTTGGAATTTTTTGAAGACATGAGTGATCTTCCCTGGCATCAGCTGGCATTTCTGTTGGCAAAGCACAGTGTAAATTGTGACATCACCTCGAACTGACCATACACCATGAGTCTTTGGAATAAATGAGTTGCTCAAAGGAAAGCAGAGACGATGACCATGCTTCAATGCTCATCACTTAACCCCGGGCTTGCTGCTACCTGCTCTGTCTCTCCATTTCCTCTTTCCTAAGGTTTCCCCAAATACCCCGTAGCGTGGTACATCTACTTTGTTATTTTCAAACTCTTCTCTGCTGGCTTCTTCACTCCATTCCCTACCATTAGCTGTCACTGGAGGGCCTGTGTCTCTGGCCTACTCTCTGTTGAGCAGCAAATGAAGGATGAGCATCATCTCACAACTGTTTTTCTATTGATACTCCCTTCTCAACACTCCTCGGGGGTTTGGGGGACAGCCTGTTCCCCTGCTTTAAGCCTGCTGATCACACTTCTGCTGCTGCTGGAAACAATCCCCCAGCTCACAGCCATTTGGCCAGGTCAGTGTTTCTTATTTCTTTCAGACCATGGTATCCTTAGAAATCACACACTGCTCATGCTGGCTTCTCAGTCCTTGTCCTTCCCATCTCCAGGGATGCCAGCGTATACCTTGAGCCTTGTCTTTGCACAGCATATCCTTCCAAGAGCTCTATCTTAAGCAGTAGGCTCCACTCTCTGTCCTTCTCCTTCCCCTCTCTAGCTCGGGTATGGAGTGTTCCAGAGCAATTATTTCTAAAGCATCTTAGGCACCTCACCCACTGGCCGACAATTGACTATTGCATCTCCGTGCCTCCCATATTGCTTCCTTCTGTCTCTGAATCACATTTGCTGATCTGCTGTTGCAGTTATTTCTACCTTTTTGCCCTTCCCTTCTAGATTAGCAAACTCTCTACCCTGATAAGCTCCCATCTACTTGATCTCAGCCTGCCCCAATTGCATTTAATTACTCTAATGGCATTGAATTCTACCTTACACACTTGCATTTCTCTAGAAAACTCAACTCAGTCATGTCTAACATGTGGCTGTTCTTTCCTAAACTCCCCTACAGTTTCTGTGTCCTCACAATTTTGGCATCCTTGCCACATTTTTCAGCAAAAAAGGAGGAGCATCAGTCATCCTCTATCACAAAACTTAAATACACACATGCACCTGTACCCATCTCTTTCCTCCTTCTTGTTATGGTGAGAAACACCAGTTCCCTTGGTCACTGTCAGTCTGGCTGAACAGACTACATTCCAGAGAAAGGAGGAATTATCTGGTGGAGAACTGACGCCTGGCATTCCATCTATGAGTCCCTTACTGCCACCTGCAATAACTTCAAAGGCTATTGATTTAGGGTTCAGTCCTGTGTTCTCATGTTCTTCACACATGCTCCCTCTGATTCATATACTAGGCACATATTCCATAATGCTTCTTAAATAAATAAACAATTGGGTTAAAGAACACACTGGTTGCTTTGGTTGCTAAGTTGAGGAACATTTAAGTATGAATGGAGCATCCGGCGGGGAGGGGGGGGGGATGGCTGGTTGAGTTTGAGCACAATACTTTAACTATCTTCTTGTTTGTTTCCTTTTCTTTTTGTGGGATTAGAACAGCAGAAAAATGATGCAGCAACAGAACACACTTACAGAGACAGGGATGGGTTGAAAGGCGACATGCAAAGCATCCTCAGGATAAAGGTGGTGAGGAAGCATCCACTGCGCTTCTCTTCTCTGCTAACAAAGCACACCTGAAGCCCAGAGGAAGTGACGCTACTAGCAGACCACCTGGTGTACCTGACTCAGTGTGCCCCTGAACTTGCTCATAAGAGGCCATGTCCTAGAGTATGCACAGGTGTGGAGGGGCCTGACAGATAATGGGCAAGGCAGTCTCTTACCTCCACTTTCAATGAGGACATCCAGGAGTTCATCCATCTGCTGACTCCGAGTCATTTGCTATTGCAAATTAGCCAAAAGAAAGCATAGAGTTTAGAAGGCAAGGGTTACTTCTGTGTAGAGACACTAGAAACAGCACTGCTTGATTAAAGATTCAAAACACTTGCTTAAGGCCCTAGAATCAGAATTAGGCTTGCTTAAGGATTCAACACAGCAGAGTAAAATTGAGCATAACATAAAAACTTGTAAGTTTAGTCTTCTTTTAAAGTATACATTGACCTGTTAATGCAATCATCAACACTATGTATCCACAGAGATCTTTTAATCTGAGAAACTAAAACTCTACACTCATTAAACAATACCCTTCAATACCCTTTTGCCAATACCAGCAGTCACTATTCTCCTTCCTGCCTCTATGAATTTGACTCCTCTTGGACCAAATGGTGCTCACGTGTGTGAATCTACCACATTTGGATTTTCATTTACCTGTTGGACACTTGCGATGTTTCTACTTCGGGCTGAAGTGGATAATATTGCTGAGACTAGTTAGGCTGGCTAAAGGACTTCTTTGGTCTGTGTTGACCCAATCTGTGTTTGATCAAAGTGTACACAGATAATCCACTGAGCTAGATAATCCAACACATCGAACCAGAATGAGGACATGACAGTGATCCTCTGCTCGTGATTCAGGTCAGTTGTCTGGGAAGTTTCCATCCCAGGACCAGGCATCTTAACACACACCATACCACCCTTTCTCACTTTGGAAGCAACATGTGTCTACCTCTGTTTGCCTGCTATGGATGTGGCTCAGGAAGTGGGCTTTAATATTCTTGGCTCCTCTTGCAAAATCTGTGAGTCTGCCCTTGCCTCTACTCATCTGAACTGTCAAGCACAGTCATACATCTCCTGAGCTCTTCAGAAATGAGAAAGCCTACTTGAAATGACACCTTTTTATAGCAAAGGAGACCCTACTGCCTTGTTTTGATTCCAGGAGACCAGATATGAGGCAGCTCCTTACATGGATGCTCTTTTCTGAGTTGGGTACACAGCTATGGTTATTTGATGTCATATATAAGCTCAAACTGAGCGAATTATTCATCTTTCAGTATCCTTAGGGGCTTATGTCCAGGAGCCCTCACCCTTGGGTTCCAAAATCTTCAGGTGCTTGTCTATTCTATCAAATGATTTAATAATCGCATAAAACCCACACCCATCTCCATGCCTTGCACGTCATCTCTGGAGCTTGCTACCTAACACAATGTAAATGCTATGGAAACTGTCCTGTGTGGCTTGGGGACCAGGGACAAGAAGAAAGGATGTATACTCAACACAGATGGAACAGTTACATGCCTATCATAGCATGTGAGACTTGACTCTTGATGCTCTAATACACACGCTGGAGAGACAGAAGATCTGTGAAATGGCTAGAGGCAGATTCAAGACAAGACAGACAGTCCTTTCATCTGGATGGGCTCCACATCACTTTGGGCATGCAGCAAGTTCAAGGCTTGCTTGGGGGAACATTCAGGACTTATTTCTCTAATGTGTTCAAGCCATGGCTGGTAGAATGCAAACGCAGAGGGCTGCCTATATAAAAGCACTCATGTTTTTCTGTTTCTTACTTTTTAAATTCTGAAGCTTTTCAAGCACAAATGTAAGTCTTGGAGTCAGTGAACCTCCTTGAGTCTACTACTCAAGATTCAACAGCCATCAACATTGTGCCAAGGTCATTGCGTTTTAAAGCTAAGGAGTTGAGAATATATAGTATTGAGAATTGCTCTCATAGTTAAGCATCTATTGTGTCCAAACAATGAGGTAAGTAGTAGATTACCCATAATCCTTAGAGAATACTTTTATTGCCTTGAAGAGAAGTTGAGTGTATATTCAACCTTAGTGACAGTGGCAGGTGACAAAGTTGGCACTAAGGCCAGGCATTGTGAAGGTTTGCTTTGCCTGTTCATTCTCCCTATATTGCTCAGCTGTTACAAGTGTTCCTCAGCTTACCATGGAGTTATGGCCAGATGAAGACACCCTAAACTTATACTATCATAGACCAAAATGCATTGTACACGCATAGTCCACTGCTCATCCTAGCTTGGCAGCATGCTGCCAAGCACCTGCTTCTCTTGTGGTTGGTTTGTCAATGAGGAATTGTGGTACATTGTGCCTGGCCAACACTCACAACACTGCCCCACGTTCTATGAGCTCACAATAAAACCCAAGTTCAAAATGAAATTTGGACTGAATATACACCACTTTATAATACCATAAAGTAGAAAAGTCATCACCAGAGCCAAACTAGCTTGGAATTATTTGTACACACATATAGTACTCATATGGTTCCACTTTGCTAACTCTATTTGGGAGACACCCAGCCCATTCAATATCAGAATCTTCAAAACATACAATGCTCAATACTATGGAGTTCTTTTCACTGAGTCCATTTATTGAACTGGATAGAACGAACCATGTGTTACCTGCTTCACTGCATCTTCATAGGATGGGGGCTGGGTTATCTCCGAAACTGTTGAACTTGACTTAGAAAAAGTTGGGGATGGAATTGAAAATGTTGGCCCCACCTTGTCAGAAGATTGTAAACCAGTCATCTGTAAGAGGATATAATTCAGAGAACAACATTCAACCCATGGGCCCTAAGGGACAATGCTTGTGTTCTAGAAACCACATGCTACATTAAGACAAATGCCAAGGACTATAATGTGAGCCCAAGACGAGAAGATAACAAACAACACTAATAGGTTAGCACCAGTTCAAGCCACTGTGGATTTATTGTTCATGGAATCTTAGTGTGGCACTTAGGGATTTATTCTCTTCTCTAAAATGTACCCTCTTCTTTTTCTTTTCTTTTGTAAACTTTTATTTTATTAGTTTAGTTTAGTTTAGTTTATTTGAGATAGGGTCTCACTGTGTAGCCCTGGCGATCTTGGAACTCACGATATAGACCAGACTGGCCTTAAAGCCTCCAAGAGACCTATCTACCTCCGCCTTCTGGATGCTGGATTGAAGATGTGTACCGCTTTCCTAGTAGATGATGAAGAAGGGGCATGAGCTCAATCCAATACAAAGAAGTTCTTCAACGCAGGGATTTTCAGACTAGTTCATTCCTTGGGCCAATTCATTCCAAACTGGCTCATTTTCACACAGTTACTGTGAGGGTGGTCTTCTGTGGGTACCCAGCCTATGAGAGCTTCTACCCTTTTGCTGACTTCAGGCATGTGGCTCTGTTACAACTTGTCTACCTTTTGCCTGTCACTCTCTTTGCTCTGGGAACTCCCCACCTCCTGACACCTCACATTCCTAACTCTTTCACCAGCTTATGAGCACCATCTCTCACATCCTCTGTGGAGACTCAGCTCTGCACCCCAGATTCTCATTTCTTTACATGAGTCTATCATGTACACTCACCCCTGTCTCCAGCACTATTCTCCCTGCAGCCCCCACTTCAATCCACACCCTCACAGAAACTGGTTTATTGTCAACTTCTCTGGTACCGACCTTTGGATGAATAACTGGGCTTTTGGGACAAGGGTTGAGCCCAGCACTGTGACTGCTGTCTGCTTGGGTGCCAGAGAAAGGCTGATGGAGGCTGGAAGATGGGGGAGAGAAGCTAGCAGGATGGCCTTCGTGTGCCCCTGAGTTCTGTAGAAAGGAACATGTGACAGATTAAAGAGCCAGCAGCATACTTGAGTGTGGCCTTAGCTGACCCTTCTGGTCTCTGTCTTTGCCCCCAGTTTTCTGATATTTCCAAAGCTTCCTGAATTCTATTAGCAGATAGAATTACTGTATCTAAAATGTTGCTTTGTATGTGTCGCCTGTGGGTCACAAACTTCCAGTAGCTCTCAGGTATCCATAGCAGAGACTCTGCACATCTCACCTGTGTAAGTGTTCAAGGCATTACCTAGTTCTAGGAACCTGAATTCTCCTCCTGTAACTATGCCTTTTACAGTCTGCCTGCTTATCTTTGTTCACATGGAATGTCCGTTTTCTATTTAGATTGCTCAGACTCCTCAGGTTCATGGACAAGAGACAACTCTACTGAAGTCCTGACAGCCTTCTCCTTTTTAGTGCTACTTGTGAAGTGCAAGCTGTTCACAAAGCCTTCTATGACTCTATTAGCTCTGTCCTAGCAATCTCTCTCCTACCCATGTCGTCTGTGCTGTGTGATTTTATGACATCTATCAGTCATGTTATTTGTTCTTCATGAAATTGCTACTGCCCTATAGAGTCTTTGTAAACAACAAATTATTGCATCTTCTTCTTCCTCCCCAACAGTACTGATATCCTCAAAATGGAAAATCATGGGCCAAGCCATGTCCCAAGGGCTATTTTTACCTTTGTTGCCTAGGACACCGGGAATGCAATAGCTGTTTATGAATGGTGTTGATAGCTATTTTAGTTCCCATTCCTCCCAGTGTGTCCTCCTCACAGGAGTGGGCACCACTGGTGCGAACGTGTTGTTCAGGTAGGTTTATGAAAGTGTGTTCTCATTACCTCTAGTCAGGCTTCACACCCCCTAGGGTAGAAACATTTTATTATGAACTTTACAGTCAACTAATCCTGGGGTCTAGGCAATGAGTTCAGTCTTCCTAGGTCTCATTTTTCTCAATGGCAAATAAGAACCCTAAACTAGAGCCATAGGATTGCTGTGACCGTGAACAAGATAGCTCCTGTTTATGACTCTTAATACTTGGTACCTGGAGTTCCTCAGTGGGGGTTATCTTAGATTTTACAGTCTTTGACAATGTGGTTTTTTCCTTTGAATTGTCGTCTATACACTTTTAAAATAACCCATTAGTTTTGTGAACAAAGGGAGAGTCTTTGCTGATCGTGTTGGGTGTAGTCTTTGAATTGTTATTCTCACTTGTCTTCTGAAGCTCTTCTCTTATTCTGTTCCAGCCACTCACTGCCTTTCAATCTGATCCTTCTGTCTTCTACATGTTCTAAGCCTAGGACCTTTCACTGATGCCTCCCCCATGCCGCCATCCGAATACTAACAATGTTTCCTCCTTTACCTGTCTCAAGGTTTCACTTCAACAGTCCTGAGCCCTTTAGTGGAGGCTGTAAACGTCCAGCCCTCTCACACAAACCAGCCTCTCTCTGCTTTCACCAAAAGACGGGCAACTATTTCCTCGACATTTATCACCTGTTCTCCCCCAGGAATAGAGTGTGGCACACAGTAGGTCTTAATAAATATTTGAGAGGAATATAAGAGAATGATAAGCACTTTCTCACAGTCTGTCTCCCCACCCCCCAAATGTGGTGTTAGGATATAGCTTAAGTAGCCTCAAACTCATAGCAATTCCCTGCCTCAGCTTCCAGAATGCTGAAATTCCAGGCCAGTACTACCATGTCTAACTTCCTTTTGGCTCTCTTGATAGAATGATTTGGGCTATGACAAGAGTTGATATCAATTAGTCAGCCAAATAATAGCAAAACATTGCTTGGGGCCTGATAGATAAGATTATACTGAAAAGTTATGCATTGTTGCAAGCTCTATGCTACAAAAGTAAAGCTGAGGAGTTTGGCACAGAAGGTATGATTTCCAGACATTTGCCTTCCAAGCCTTTTATAGAGTAAGTTTGCCAAACGGTGATGCAAAGGCTGACAGTGAAGGCTCAAGGACAGTAGAGTCAGCGAGGTGCTGCCTAGCTTCTCAGAAACCCTACCTAGCTCTTTAGTGGTAGGAATTAAGACCCTGCCTCCTGAAAGAGACACTGCTGGGAGAAGCCATGGGAGCTTACCTGTGCACACCCTTGGCTGCTGCTGGGTGAAGAGACCCCGTGGTTCTCTCTCTGAGGCCCAGAGGAGGAGGCCAGAAAGTAATGGTTGTTGGGCGATGGGGGCAGGCTGATGTGCTGCGGGCTCTTCAGGGCTCCCAGGGGCGAGTGCTGAGGAGAGCACTGGGGGCTGAGAAATGTGGACGAGAGTACGTGGGTTTGACCTGAGGACTCCACACAGTGAGGCAGCAGCTGAGCAGTCTCACAGGCTGGAGGGGGACTGTCGGAGCTGTGGCCCTGTCCCTTCCCAGACGCCTGCTGGGCTGCGAAGGGACAGCTAGAGACATCTTCCTGCTTGATGGTGGTGGCCAAGAAGGGCAGTGGCTTCTGGTCGCTGCAGCTGCTCTTCTGCTTCTGCAGTTGCATTCTCAGCTCTTCCACCTGCCGCTGCTCTTGCCGCAGCTTCCAGGTGAGCTGGTTGATCACCTTCTGCTTCTCCACCAGCATCTTGTCCTTCTCAGAATCTAGCCCATCAGGCTCGGAGGGGCCCGACCCCCCATTCAGGCTGCTCAGCAGACTCTCATCCGTACAGGCGGGCACCGGAGATGCGTGCAGGCCGAAGCCAGGTGACGCATCAGTGAAGGTGTCTGGCAGGGACCCTGCAGCGGACAAGTCAGATGAGGCAGGGGAGATGGGTGGGCTGGAGCTTGTGCTGCCAAAGTGGTAAAAGCCTGACGGCGAGGACTGATAACTGGGCAAGGCGTTGGGCGTGACAGGAAAGGTGACAGTTGTGATGTCCCCAAAATTGGGCACAGGGTTGCCAGCACAATCCTGGAAAGGTCGAAGCCGGTCCACCAGCGCCGTCTTGGTGCCCGACACTGGCAAGCCCCGGATTCGAAGCTGTTGTCTTAACTCTGATACCTAAGAGAACAAGGGGTCCGTTACTGCAGTGTCCTGTGACAGTGTATTTATATTTATTATTAAGGGAGCTTTGACATGCACATGGAACTTAACAATATCCATCTACTCTTTTAATATTTCTTTGTAATGTCTCTCCTGCCTCTGATTTAAACCAATGCTACACAATTTTAACAACTATTAAAAAGAAACTTTATCATCTCATAAGTCCATCATAATGTGAAAATATCATTAATTCAAAAACACAGAGGAAACACCCAACTTGTGGAACAAGCCAGCTGAGCTTTGAGGCCTGCACAGAGCATCAGCCATTTTCAGAGACCATCCCTGCTGCCCAGCAGAAAAACCGACAGCTTTCACTAGTCGGGGAGTCAGAAATCAGTTCAAATATGGCCTGTAGGCAATGTTCATCATTTCACAACACTGTACATAAAAAACAAACACACTTGGAGCCACTGTAGTGAAAACCATCTCTGCCTTGTTTTTCATGACTGTAGTCATGGGAATACTTTTCTTAACCTAATGATCAAGTCACCTACCACAGCTCTCCAGCCCCATCTTAACCTGCTTCACGTCTACAGGAGAATGGTGTCTTCCTGGATTTAGATACATAAGTCTAACAGTAATCCAAAACAGTTATCAGGCATTCTGGCATCTTCTACTTCATGCTCATCCCCAAATCTAAACATATACCTGCTCATGGAAGAGCTGGATAGAAAACACAGATTGTGGACCTTTCTGGAGTATGGCTTCAGTAGGTCTGGGAAGGAGACCAGGATCTTCCATTTATTCCAATCCCAGGGAGACATTTATGCCACTGGTCTTGGACCAGACTTTGAGAAAAAAAGACTTTATATGAGGGAGGGGGACCTGGGGATGATTATGCATTTGCGTATGCAAATATGTATCTGTTCAGGAGATGGAACCCAGAGTCTTGCACATGGTAGACCAGTTGTCTACTTTTGAGTTACCCTCCAATTCCTCAGTTTCTGGGGTTTGGGTTTTATCTTCATTTTGTCTGGTTGACCTCTGACTCTCAGTCCTCTGGCCCCACCTCCTCATTGTTGAGATTACAGACATACCTCACCGTGTTGAATGGTAGGTATCTGTTGGGTCCATTAATTTTCATGACAGGGTGGCTAGAAATTGGATATTGAAGAAAGCACCTGGTGATAAACTCAGACCATTCCTGGTCTTAGCTTCTTGATCCTCCTTGCTCTCTTTGAAGTGGGATATTAATCCCTGTCTTATACATTTTTGCAAGGGCATACATGGATTTATAAAAGCACTTGGAATAGTGCCAGGAAAGTGGTTGTGCAATATAAGGCCATTATTATTATAGTGATACACATGTAAATAATTAATTGCCACATTCTTATAATGTTCACAAGTTGTAAACTATTAAATATATACAAGCATGGGAATTGGTTAAATAAAAATTGTTGCAAATGATGAGGTACCAAAGATCCACTAAAATTAAAGCTATGAGAGTTTGTTGACCTTCTATGAAGAATAATTGTGTATAGTTTGTTGTTAACTGAAAGACCATTTGAGATGATACTATTTTAAATAAATTAAATAATGCATGCATACATTTTAAACTTACATTTACTTATAAAATTTTCTAGTGACTATATGCTAGAATGCTAGTTAGTGTATTCTTTACTGAATTTCCTAAATAGTCCATATAGACACATCACTTCTATGATTAAGGCAGGAAACATAGTAAATACCTGAGGTCCAATGATTCTATAAAATGGAAGAATATGTAGGGAAAACTTTCTGTAGGGACAGAACTTTTGAGCATAAAAAACAAATGAAGTAATCATAAAAATATCCACAACCAAAATTTAAACCAAAATCAAAAAGCCAACAAAAATGCAAATTCTAATAACAATCCTTGGAAAGAAATCAATGGCAGCATAAACAATAAATTGCTAAAATGAGAACACATTTTAATGATAAGTTTGCCTTATCATTATCAAAAGGGGGTCCTGGAAGAGTGGTTCAGCCTGTTAGTGCACACATTGCTTTCCAAGAGGACCCAGGTTGATTCTCAGCACCCACATGGCAGTTCAAAACCACCTGTAACTCCAGTTTCAGGGGATCTGACACTCTCTTCTGATCTCGGTGTGCACCTAGCATGTGCATAGTACACATATATGTATGCGGGTGAAACACTCATACATAAAAAACAAATAAAACAAACAAAAATAAACAACAACAACAACAAAAAGCTAATAGGTAAGGCATCTGACTCAGCTCTTTATAAACAAAACACAGTTTTTAAAAATCCCATAATACATGTGTATGATCATTACTAATGTAAGAAGTAATGCAATTAAAATAAAAGGTACATTTTGAATCACCCAATCACAGGTAAATGAGTAGGAGGGTTTGTGTATGAGCAAATCAGCAATGAGATAAACTTGCAGTAGCGAACTGAGGGACTTAACTGTCTTCCTGTTTAAGGTATGTCTCTCCAAACAGCAGCCCAACAATGTCTGTGAGCTGGTGAGATGTGTATACTCTCTCCTCCTGCACCACTGAGCTGGGGGGCTGCCTTTTCACGTGCACTGGGTCACATGTGGACAGATTCACTTTGGAGTGGAGCTGCTTTAACATGTGACTCTACAGCAGATTGTTCAGGAGAGAGAAATCTGGCCATATCCTTCGAGATTTTTAAAGAATATTAATGTGGTGGGTTTTGTATGTGTGTGTGTGTGTGTGCGCGCGTTTTGGTTTTTCTTGTTGTTGTTGTTGTTGTTTTGTTTTGTTTTTAAGACAGTGTTTCTCTATGTAGCTCTGGCTGTCCTGGAACTCAATTTTTAGACCACTCTGGCCCTCATCTCACAGAGATCTGCATACTTCTGTCTCCTGTGCTGGAACTAAAGGCAAGCGCCACCACGCCTGGCTTAAAAAAAAAACTTAATGTATTTTAAACAAGAAATTTAATGGGTGTGTAGTTATCTGAGAGAAACAATCAGATAAGATAATAGATGTCTGTACAGAGAGCACTGATATCCTATCCTAAAGAGCAAAACATTTGGCAGCAAGTTCCACGTCCGGGAGTGGAATGCTAGCTAGGCGATAGGGTGCTTTGCTGTCAATAAAAATATAACTTTTATTGAATATTAAAAGTTATGGAAAATATTCATGGTGTGTTAAGGAAAGCATGTCAGAAAATTATGGGCAGCATAATTATTTAAAAGTCGTTGTTGTCAAGCAAGATGTGTTCACATGCATTTCAGGCTGGGAGAAACATAACGTCATGTTTTCTCTGGCTCTTGTCTATTAAAATGCCATTTACATTGCTATACATGATCATGTTTCAACTTTGAAATGTCACTTTCCAACAAGGAAGAGCTCTGAGAAAGCACCACAGCCACTCTTGCTGGCAGCCAGTGTGCTGCTTCTCTTCAGAGTCCTGCTGGGCAACTTTTTTTTTTTTTTTTCCTTTTCAAATTTCCTGGTTTGAAAAAGTGCAAGATAGCAACTAATTATTGTTTTAATGTTGAGTTACTTAAAATTAATGAGTTCTACGCTTATTTTTAGAATCTGTTCTTGCACCGAATAATTTAGGCTACATTATTAAATAATGCAGATCACAGTCTAAAATAAAATGAATACTTGTTGAGTTCAATTCCCTTAAAATGTCAGATCATTTGGCCATGTGGGCTTGCTTGAGATGAAGGCTTGTGCGTATCTCTCCTCTACACTCATTGGTGGTCTAATTATTGGTAACTTTAAGATCAATTATTATGGAAGAATTCTAACATACTCAAAAGTGGATAGAAAAACACAAAGACCTCATACATCATCTAACGACCTTGGTAATTGTCAACTGATGAGGATCTTTCTTCCTTTCCTACTTCTCTTAAATTGTTTCAAGGTCAATTATATGATTTAATTGGTACACAACTTTGTATCTACCTTCAAAAGAAAGGAGGTCTTAAACACATAAACAATAGCACTATCTACCTCACCTTAGAATGTACAATTTTTAAATTTTCATCAAATATTTTCCCCAGTTTTCAGAATTCTTAGTTCCTTCTCCCGCTCTCCCTCACATCAATTCATTTTGAAAGAGGATTTTAAAAAGTCAATGTTCTATGAAAAACCACTAATCTCCCTCTCTCCCTCCCTCCCTCCCTTTCTCTCTCTCTCTAAGCCTGAGGTCAACCTCAGATTTTTCTTGTCTGTCATCTGTCTGTCAGTTTGTCTGTCTCCCTCTCCTTCTCTCTCTCTCTCTCTCTCTGAGACAGGGTCTGTCATCGTCCTGGAGATTACACAACTGAGTTAGACTTGCTTGCCAGAGAGCACCCGGGATCCCTCTGTGCCTTCCTCCGTGGTCCTGGGGTTGCTGGTGTGCCATCCTGGCACACATAGGTCCTGGAGATCAAACTCAGGTCCCCGTGCTTGTGAGGCAAGCACTTTATCCACAGGACTATCTCTCCAATCCTGATATCTCTGTAAGGAGAAGCCCACCTCCTTTCAGTGCTCTTTATTTTACACTGTGAAACATTTACTAGAGAAACACCAGCTACACTGTCTTACCTTCCTGATCATCTCAAGGGAGGATCATCTTTGTAAATCCCCATCCCATCCTTCTGCCGAGGCAAGTGCACCCTGAGCTTTCTTTACTCTCTGCCTCCTCCCACTTCTTTCCTTCCCACTCATTTGTCTTTCTCTCTCATGATCTCATTCACTTTCCTAGTGTCAGCTTTGCTCACTTTGCCAAGGATTCGAGTTCCTGACCCCACGCCCTGCAGCGCAGCTGACCTGAGTGAGGTCAATGTGTTTCATATCCTAGAAATGGCTAGGTTTGCTCTTGGCTGCTATTCAGCATTGCCAACCCGAATGAACCTGTCTCTGATCATTCTCCTTCAACCCTGCAGTCCTGCCCTTGGTATAAGTTCTCCAGGATTCAGGGCCATGTCTTCTCACCTCAGTGAGAGGCCTCATCTCGTCAAGCCTCCTCCCTTCAGTCTACCTTTCTATCATCATCTCTCAGAGTAGTGGCAAAGCCTTTGCTATCAGCCTCTTAATCTGGAGCCCTGTTCCTCATTTAGAAATGGACTAACTTGCTTGCCATTGAATCTCTTCAAGACTCTGGCTTCTAATTTTTAATTTTTAATAACTTGGCTGAGAAGATTGACCTTACCAGATAGAAATATACATCGAGTGTCTAGTTTAAAAAAAAAAAAAAAGCTAGCTACTATCACTAAGACCACCATGTTCTTGACCTGTTCCAATTATGTGATTGCCACCAATCAATGATTCTGGTCTTGGGAACATAAAGGGAACCACCTTTGGGAACTCTCCTGTGCTTAATGGCACCAGAAGTTCTAGACTATGTTTTCTCTGGGGCTTTCCAGCCCTTAAACAAATACTTCCTGTGGTCCTTCTGGGATGGTCCTGATAACTTGTATTCTGGCTCTATGCCTATTCAATTGTGAGTTAAGATAATTCATGAGGTATTTGGGCCATTGAAGTTGGCTTATTTCACTTAGTGTAATGTTTTCATGATAAGATGGCATCTTTTATCTCTGTGGATTTATGACTTGGGGAATGGAGGGGCTCCAAAGATATTATTATAAATTTGGCATCGTCCTGTAGGTGTGTAGATGCCACACAGAAACAAGTCTAGTGTGACCTGTAGAAGAAATAGAGGAACCTTTGATATCAGCATTATCTTATTGGCTCTTGGCAGCCATGGAATATTCTTTAATTTGGAATAACTGCTATTTCCTACCCCACAAAAAATCAAATTAAGGGTTGGGGATGGAAATGGGGGTAATAATGAAGACTGATAAAGAAGAAATGGCCAGGACTGGCTCAGTGAAGTCTATGAGGATCTTTAAGGATGCAGGATTTTAAAGAGAAAGGTTACAAGATGGTTTTTGGAGAGTAGTAGGTAGCGTGGGAAGCAGACAAACAAGTGTCATCCCTGGCAATCTGATGAGTGTGTGGATAAGGCTCACACACTGCAGAGACTATCCATCCTGCTCTGTCTCCATGTGGATACCAGACAGAAGGGGAACATGTCGATTATCTTGAGGAGTGCTTTGAAACATACCAGGTTCAACGAGAAACCCAATGCCATTTGAGTGAATATAGATCCCTGGGCTCTGTGATCTGTAATAAGTTGCTGGCATGCATATTCCATCTAATAAACTGTCACATTAGGGCAGAAGTTCCCAGAAATGGGAACATAAGAGGAAGTTATTTAAAATTATATTGACAGAGGGTTTTGCTAGCCTTGTTTCTTATTCAGTGAGGAGCAAGATACTCATTTAACAATTAGATAAAAGAACCCAAACCACTCACCTTCCCTCAGTCTAGTAAGCACTTTCTAATGGAAAGGCGACTTTAATACTCAAAAGTGTTAGGAAGAAATACAGGCCCCTTAGCTATATGGACTGTTCTGAGCCACATGAAGAGCAATCCCCATGGTGTCTGTTTTCACCTATTTCACGAGAGATTGCCAAAGATTCATCATGAAATTGACCATTACTTTAGAACATTCTGGAAGCTTTATAAGTTGCACACCTCTCCTCTGTGCTAAGCTCTATTCGGACTGTTTCTTAGTAACTCATTTATGCAAATGAGAAATCTCAGGTGCAGCAGAAAAGAGCAGATGGGAGCTCTAACAGCCTGGGTAGGCTGAGATAGGATCTGCAGCTTTTGGCCACTGCACCATTAATTCTGCAGTTCCCTCTTCTACGTTTTACTCAAGAAATCAGGTCAAATTGTATACCTTGAGATCATCCAGGTTTTGTGGAAGAGGGCCTGGTTTGAGAGAAGAGACACCAGTTTGTCCAGAAAGGCTATTTTTGACAGGGGACAGAGGGGTATTGCTCAGTGGTGTTGAGGAAGAATTCGGATTTCTGGTCATCTGTTCGTTTGGTTCTCTGAAAAACAAAGAGGCGCTTACAATACAAAACAGACCTGTGTGGGCAGAGCCTTGTGGGAGGAGCCTTGTGGGTGGAGCCTGTGTGGGCGGAGCTTGGGACAAGTCAAGGAGGGATTGCCTACAGGGGTCAGTGAGGTAACAAATCAGTAGAAGAGGGTCTGAGAGGTGAAACAATAACCGGAACTAGACATCATTATGCAGAAAATTCCCAGCTCATTCCGAGGACACCGAAAGGTGTGATGGGGACTGGGGCATAGGAAAGCATGCAGGTCCACCCATGACCTAGCTGAGGAGCTACTCTGGAGAGGTCTGAGCATGGTCTTGATCATTCTCAGCTTCAGGTATAATTGAGGGGGGCCGAAGGCAGGTGAAACAATCCTCGTGTTAACTGGGTGGATGAGGATGTTGACCATGTAGAATGTGAATAGGACCTGGCAACACAGGCACACAGCCTGGGCTCAGGGACCAGTCTCAAAAGCTGTCACGTAGCTCTTTAGCAGTGACCTCAAACTGCCAGCGAAGTCAATTCTGCATTCCTTGACATCCACAGTTTAGTTTGGAAACACTAAAAGTTTCTCTTTCCTCTAAAGAACCTTGCTTCCTCCCAGTCCTATGGTCCTGACAATGTAAGGCATGGTTTCTAAAGAGAGTCACAGGCTACACATGTCAGAGAAGGACATGATGTAATACAAGATACAGTGGTCCCAAGCATCTGACCCCACAGGCCTAGACAGAGATGCCATCCTCTACCTCTGTCCAGAAGCCCCCACACCAGCTCGAGGCACTCACTTGAGGTGTGATTGGTGCATCCCAGGGTAACTGAACCGCTGCTGCTGCTGCTGTTGCTGCTGTTGCTGCTGTTGCTGCTGCTGCTGCTGCTGTTGCTGCTGCTGCTGCTGCTGCTGCTGACTGAGGATCTGTAGCTGCAGGAATAGCTGCTGTTGCTGGAGTAGCCGGGCATAGGCAGAGTCCATGGGTGGAGGGGATTTCTCTGCCTTCTGATCTGGGGGGATGTACTGATGGTATTTGAGCTTCTTCACCTTTGGTTTGGGATCTTTGGGCTTTTTGTGTCGGTTCTTACTATCACCCAAAGACTTGGACTGCAAAGAGAAGGGAGACATGGCTTGTGTGTAGGTGATGGTAAGAAGGTTTCTTCCTCACATTCTGGGAATGCAGTAAGGCACAGCACTCATGTATCCGATGAGCAGATCTGACAAATCACCACCTTCAGGACACATGGGCACCTTACACCTTACAGGGCTCTTGGAGCTTTTCTGGAGTGGAGTTCAATGGAAGCTTTAGTTTCATTAGCTTATGTAGTAAAACCTATAGATAGCTTAGCACTCTGGTGTGGAGGTCACTCATGAGAGTGTATGTAAGTAAGTACTTCAAGTTAAACCCATGGTAAGTTGACTTGCTAACGATGTGGACTTAGATGAAATTAACATTGTGTCTGCAGATCCAGAATGTGGTTCTCAATCTGAAACACCTGTAGACTTGCCTTCCCTCACCTTCAAAAGTACCCACATCTGGCAGGAAGCCATATTCTATGAAATACTGATTCTTTACTATGGGGAGGGCTACCCACCCACTGCACCCTTTCCAGGGGTCACTCACCATACATTATTGTCTGCACACAGTGAGGGAGTAAGGGCACAACTTTGGGACTTATGAGAAATGTTTGAATATTAATATAAGTTTACTATATATAAGTTTCATCACATAAAAGTTGGAGAGACTATTATTTAGTTTGCATCTTAGTGTTCAGTATAAAGATCATACAAAGGTCATCATGGGAGCAGGCTTAGGAGATAAAAGCACTTGCTGCCAAGCCTTGAGTGAAGAGCTGAGTTTCACCAGTTGTCCTCACATATGCTGTGGTATGCATGCATGTGCTGTGGTATACTTACACACAGCACATACATACATACACACACACAGAGAGAGAGAGAGAGAGAGAGAGAGAGAGAGAGAGAGAGAGAGAGAGAGTTTTCTAAGTAACAAGGGTCCTTTTGAGGGATAATTATATACATAACCTTCTCTGGGAATCAAAGGGCCCTCATATATTAAGAAGCAATAACTCTATTATCATGAAGTAGTAAAAACATCCAAACCAGATTTTATTGAAGGTGGTTCAAAGGCAGAGAGCACAGTCGTCAAATTGGAAGGAAAGTGTAGTACCACCATTGTACAGGAGAGGGCGCTCCTGACTAGCGGGCCAGCACAGTCTCCAGGGACAGCCTCCAGACTTACTAGAAGCACATTTGAGTATGAAGTCCAAGGAGCCTGCAACATTCCTTCCTTACTGACTCAGACACCTTGTAAGCTGCAGGCCTTTTGTTTTCTGAGTCTTCCTTTCTGAGACTAATGAATAATGATTGGGAGTGTTTCTGTGAGCGTGGTGGCTTTATTTCACTCTACTCATTAATCGATTGGCCTTCTGGTTAATTAATCATACTTCTGTCTTGGGTGAGTTTCTGCAGGGTCTGGTGACCAGCTCCTCCCCGCTTAGCTGCTGTTCAGGCCTCATCCCCTCAGGCTTGCTTTGATGGGCAAGGACTGTTGCTGACTCAAGGGTGCTGAAGATGCTCTTGTTCCCCTGTACTGCCTTAGCACAGGCATCAGGAACATTCCAGAAGATAGTGTGTAACGGATGTTACTGACATAACACACCTGTACGGCTTCACTCTTTTTGTGAGCATAGGAGATACTTGTTCTCTATTTGCATGTTCCTTTTTCTCTTTACAACTTACAGGACACAGAAGATGTACACATGCATTTTCCTAAGGGTAGACCAGGGATAGATCCACTGTGCGTTCAAGTCCCAGGCTACGGAACTCATCAACTGGAAAAAGGAAGGGGGGAGGAACTCTATGGCTAGAAACTCCAAGACTTCCGAATGCATCACTGATTCAAATCTGTACACACACACACACACACACACACACACACACACCCCTTTACCAAATTACAGGAGACAGTTCTTCATCACAATATCCAGGTCTCCTAACCACCTCTGCAACCCCTTGCCTCTTTCCCCTTCATCTTGCTGCCACCCGCAACAACCTTGCTGTCTGACTCCAGCTCACTTTCAAAGCTGGTTCCATCTTGGGAAGTTTGTACGCCCTTCTTACTCAGCATGTTGAGCGTGCAGGACAGTGGTCACATCACTACTGAGGGAGTGAGGGACAATGGAATCTAACCTTCCCTGTCTAGGCAGGAGAGCCTCTTTTATTATTGAAGTAAAGTGCAAGGAACATTTTTGTACATTCACAGTTTTGTGTGAACACCATCTTCTATCCAGTCCCATAAAATCCCCATTGCTCCCAAATGAATGCCTTGCGACCAAGGGACCACCCCACACTCTCCCCTCTTCACAGCCCCCAATCTTGTTACATATGCTTACTTTGGACATTTGTATACATGAAACCGTGTTGAACATATTCTGTGTCTGTCTTCTTGCACTTGACATCATG
Organism: Uromys caudimaculatus; assembly: GCA_028551405.1. Lineage (NCBI taxonomy): Eukaryota > Metazoa > Chordata > Mammalia > Rodentia > Muridae > Uromys > Uromys caudimaculatus. The sequence continues at coordinate 52,456,675 of CM052710.1, read as the reverse complement.
TTTTCAAGGTGAGTTCATGTTGTGGCAGTGTCAATATGGCATTAGGTTAATGACAGGTGTCAATATGGCACCCCCTTTTCATGCCTAAATACTATTTAGTGGCACCACTCCACCATGACTTCATTCATCCATCAGGTGGAGGGCGTTTGGGTTGGTTCAAACTTGTAAATATGGCAGACGGTGTTGCTGTGAAGACTCCGTGAAGAATTTTTGTTCTTTCAGGTATATAGCCAGGAGTGGAGTGGCTGGACCACTTGGTAAGTCTATACTTAATTCTCTGAGGAAATGACACACCTTCCCACAGCAGTTTACACAGTTTACATTCAGGCCTGGAGTGTGTGGGCTTCCAGCTTTCTTCCATCTTTGTAGGCATTTGTTGTTGCCATGTTTTGATGGATACTAGTCTAGTGCACATGAAATGATATTTCATTGGGTTTTAACTTTGCACCTCCCTAAAGACTAACCACGTTCATGTGTTTCTTGAAAACTCCTATATTTCTAGAGGGATATCTGTCCAAACCTCTGCACATCTTTCATGCTTACACAAGACCTGTGATGGCTCACAATTGTCTGAAAATCCAGCTAGACTCTAGAGGATGGGGTGATGTTCTCACTGGCTGTGACATGACCTCCTGGAGATTTCTAGATACCTCCCCTTTCCATAGGATTTTTATGGCTTCCAAGAGTAATCTGTGAAGTCTCTTTCCAGCCTCATAAGAATCATATTGAGACAACTGAGTTGAGTGGTTCAATCCAGCTCAGCTGTTTTCCTTCTAAGAAGCCTTCTTGACCAGTGGTTCTCAGCCTGTGGGCTGTACCCCACTGGGGGTCCAGTATCAGATATCCTGCATATCATATGTTTATATTATGATTTGTAACAGTAGAGAAATTATAGGTATGAAGTAGCAATGAGCTACTTTTATGGTTTGGGGTCACCACAACGTGAGGAACTGAATTAAAGGCTCTCGGCGCTGGGACGGTTGAGATGAGCATAAGATGTTGCATCTCCAACATCTGGGGTTTAGAAAGTGATCATTCAGAAGCTCTGGGCAGCCATCTATAAACAAGCAACCCAGCGGTCCAGTGGAGTTTGCATGGGTATGAATTTTTTCAACTAGTCTGTCCTTCTGTCCTTCCTTTAGGCTCCTAGCACGTCTTCTTGGTATGGGGAGGTTGACAGCTTTACTAATTTGAATGATGCAAAACTTAAATATTCAATTAGCAGTGCTACTATAATTTCTCTTTATAGACATCTTTACCAATAATGGGAACCTCCTCCATCCAATGTGCATCTAATAGATGATAAAGCTATTATTTTGTCATTGACTATTACTTTAATTTACAACCTAAAAAATTCCCAGAAGAATTGTGTCACCAGGTACTAAAGATAACACTAGAACTGAAGAAAGGGTGCTTCCAACTGAATCCGATAGATGTTAGCTAGTGCAGAGTAATATAAGAAAGCCAAACGACTGTGCGGTGTCTAATTAGGAGACAGTTCTCTGGGAATGGCTGGATGTAATGCTGGGGAAATTAAGTATGAAATACAGCAATAAGTATGAAGTAACCACTGGCTGTCTCCTGTGAGTGTAACTCCTCCCATGCTTGTTTCCTCCATGCGTTAGAGCTCTTGCAATACCCAAGGCTTCAGTCCTGCTCCTGTCACATAAATACCACTGCTCTGGATGTGTTTTATGACCCTTACACGTCCCACGTGCATTGCAGTCAGCTGTATCTTTCTTCAGGGTGAACCTGGGAAATCTTCATTTTTTATTTGTGTTGAGTAGCCCAGGCTGACCATGAACTCACTGACTTATATTTTTTTCCCTTCTGAGTGCTGGGATTACAGGCATGTACCACCTTGTCTGGCTCATGAAATCCAAGCTGCAGACACGCTGGCTGAGCTATATTCCCAATACAGACAGGCTTCCCTGATGCTGAGAGTAAACACACCAATGGCATATGCCACTTGTGATTTTTTCAGTTGCCCGGACCTGTATCTGGTTCCATGGAAGTCTCATGCCCTGGAAAGCTCTGCTATGCTACGCATGGCTCCAGGGAGCCTAACCTCAGGTAGAGGTTGGGGGTAGACCAGTCCATACCTTTACAGCAGTGTGCACAGGAATCGGGGTGCTGAGGGGGCTGAGAACCTGCTTCCCAGAGTCTGACTGGTTGCTTGGCTGGGAGGCTGCATCATTCTTGTCACTTTCTGAGCCAGGAGCGAGATCCTGAAATCCAAATTGTAGTGTTACCAAGGCACAAGAATAGAGGTACTGCATCATTCGGCTGAAGCCCTCCTGTGTTCGCCCCAGCTTCCCGTCCTGGTAACATCAGGTGCTCCCTATAGGAGGAAATCCCAATATGTTACCACTTCAAGGATACCTCTGAGAGATAAAGGAAAAATGTCAGTACCAATTCCAGAAGATGGAATGGACTCCTGGTTTGATCTGGGCAAATTGGGACATCTGGTCACCCTGAAGGAGAGCTCTACATAATAATGAGATGGAGAAAGAAAGGAAAGGGGGAGAGTGGGAGTAGAAGTTCTGAGAAAAAAGAGAACAAGGGGGGAGGGCATGTGTATGAATAATGCCTGTGGAGGTGTGCAAGTGTATGTGTAGAGAGAACCACACGGTCTCATTGTGTAGAAGCGTTTGTACGTGTTCATGTATGTCTATGGAGAGAAATATGAATATGAATGTCAGAGTGTAGGAGTATGTGTGAGTGTATGCATGTGTATTTGTAAACATTCATGTCTCTTTGTTGGCCATATATGTGTATATATATGTGTGCATGCATGTGCACACATGTTTGTGTATATATGCAGGTACATGTCTTTGTGAATATACATAGTGACACACACACAAATATGTGTGTGTGTGTGTATATATATATATATATATATATATGCAGTAATAAGCATGAGTAACTTAACTTCATGGGCATGTGCATACATTTATGTGTACATGTATGCTGATTATATGTGTATACATGCATATTCACACATGTATGCATGTATGTATGTGTTGGTTATATGTGTTTATGAATGTTCACACTGGTATATATGCATATTAGGATATAAATATATAAACATCTATGTGTGAATGAGTACATATCTTATGTACATGTGTGCCTGTGTATACATGTTTATATGCATCTTTTTATCAATGTATATGTATACAAGGTAGATATAAAAGGAGAAGAACTGCCAGGATACAGAGATGAAATACTATGTGTATATGTGTTTTACATGTGTATTAGATCCATGTGTTTGCACATGTAGGGTCAAATACATCTTTATGAGAGGTATGTTTCTGTCTGCTGAGGGTTCCATGAAAAGAATAATTGTCTTCTTTTCCTTTCTTACATTCCTATGCTATGATTCAACAAAAGGGCAGGGTCCTCACATCCCTCCTGGGGGAACAGGATTGAGATTCTCAGTTCTCCCCCGGACCCCAGCATCTGTCACAAACCTATGGGCTGCTTGTCTCTCAGAGCCTCAGTGTTCTAGCCTTTCAGACACAGTTGCTGAGATAAAAGACATAAAGCAGCCCCTGAATTCTCAGTGCTTGGCCCCTTCTTTCCCTTCTGCTAAGGTTAAGCAGAAAAGAACTGTCTTTTCCTCAAAACCATTCTTAAATCAGAAGCTGAGGAGAGGAGTTTGCTGTCAGAAGAATATGCGCAAGGGGTCTGATAGCCCGTTTGATGTTATCAAAGATGTCTTGACTGCAAAGCTCAGCATGGCGTGCAGGGGAAGGGAGATGCTTTGATGAGGGATTCCTGCAGGAGGAGCGCACACCCAGCAGCTCTCACACCTCCCTCCTCCTCCCACTTCACATTTCCTTCTTGGCAGTTTTAAGTGTGCTGTAATGGGCTAGAGATAGGGATGACAGTGACCAGTAACCATCATGGTTTCGGGAAACTCGATCTCGAACGAACATCACTGAAACTTCCCCTCATCTGGATGGACGTTCCAGTAGGAAAATAATTCCAAATACAAGTTGAGCATCCATAATCCAATATTCCAACATCTGAATTGCTTCAAAAATCGAAACCCCTTGAGGCTGACAAGAAGCCATGAGAAGAAAAGGCCACAGCACAGAACTTAGCTTCATGCACACATTATATATATAAAAAACCCACTGTATAAAATTACATTTAGGCTATGAGGATGTATACATATCTAAGACACAAGGGAATTCCCTGTTTTGATGTGGATCCTATCCTCAGGACATATTATCATGAATAGATGCAAATACATTCTAAATCTAAACACTTCTGGCCCCTAACAGTTTGGGTAAAGGATAGCCAAAGTAGATATTTTATTCCAGTGTCTGTGGAGCAGTCTCTTGGTGGTCAGGAAGACTGAAGTCTTCTGAAAGAGAAGGGAGTGGCTTAGAGGCTTCTTTCCAGAGAAGCATGTTGTAACCCCAGGGGGAAAGCACCCCCTTATCACTATTTCTCCTTCTGCACTATGTGTGCCCCCCTCCCACTGACATCTCTTAGGGGTCTTATGTTGCCGTCATGTGGCTTTGGGAGATAGTGATATTCTGTGTGATCCTGGAATTCACCTAGCCATTTAGACTGATGGAGTGATAGTTTTATCTCTGTGGTCCTCAGCTTCAGTGGTACTTACTCGGCAGGGTCAAGGATCTCAGGGAAGAAGATGCGAAGTGCATAATGTAGCCCAGGGCCCAGTGTGAGCATCAGGACAGTGTGAGCATCAGGACAGTGTGAGCATCAGGACAGGAGATGTGGTGTATTAAACTCATCATTAGTCTTTATAAGTCTGCTTCATAGTTTTAGTATCAATTTCTTGCTTTCACATATGTGTAGATTTGTTTAGAAGGAGTGAGGACTGAGCTGGAGTTGGAGCTGTGTGCTAGCTTCAGGCTGACATAGTAGACAACTGTTAAGGGTGGAAGCAACTGGTGCCTCCTGCTTTACTGAGAGCACCTCCTTCTCCCGTCCCTAACCCCCACCCCAGGCCCTCTGATGAGTTTGAGATCAGTCCTGCCAGGACAGTGTTGGCTAATTGTGGGATCTTGTTCACAAGGTAACTTGAAAGCTAACATTGTGAGAGGTTTCAGTGTTTCTAAGATCCTCAAGTGTCTGTGCTGAATAGGTTGAGAAGAGACACCATTCTTCAGACATCATCAGGTAAGCTGTTTGTGGTGGCATATACTATAATCCCACCACTCAGCTTGAGCCAGGGGTGTCCTGAGCTTGAGACCAGGCTATCCTATTTAGTGAGACCCTGTCTCATGATAAAACCAGCAGCAGACAGAGTGAGGGGTTGTAAGCAACACCAGCTACAGCAATGATGATACGAAATCTAAGACTGTGAGGCAGGATAGTCTGTTTTACCTGGATTGTGTCCAGAGGACCAGCCAGAGGAGCCTCAGTGGATTTGACATCTGGGGCTGATCCTGCAGAGCCCTGGGAGTCCTCGATCCGAGGCTGATCTGGGGAAAGCCCATCCCTGCTGCTGTCATCCTCAAAGGCAAATGCATCTGCTGCTTTGGAGAAGCTCACCTCAGTATCTGAGCGAGAGAAAACCAAAATAGAATCCGTGACTCGAAGCATCAGAGAGCTGTTCAGAAACGCTGCTAAGTATCGCCCCTGTGCTGGAGCACACAGTTTGCTTTCTCTCCCAGTGTAGCTAAGTTCAGGGAAGAGTGAGAATGTATTTTAAACGATTAGATTTTCTATATGGGAACTTCAAAGCTTATTATCATGCACTAAACTTTATTTCCAGGCTGAGTCATCTCTCAATGCTTTCTATGGGACCTATGTCCTTTTGAAAATAAATCAGGAAAAGCAAAAGGAATGGCATGCTGTGAGGCCATGGGATGATAACGCAGAATGACTGCCCTCTCCTTCGGGGTTTCCAGCACTGGAGCGAACCAAAATGACAGCTTGTCAGTTGCTTCATCTTCAAAGATAAAGCAGGGCACATGGCACAACATGTTTAGCAGACTTTGCTAATAAGGAGAAGGGAAGCCAGCTACTAAGTTTAAATTCCTAGATGTCAGATTTAGCTAACGCCACTGGAATTCACGTCCAAGTGGCCACTCAACCAAAGCGTTGCTAATGAAAAAAGTCAAAAAAAATGTATCTCTGAAACTTCAACCTGACTCTTATTTTCTCGGTACATGGATTATATTTTCATGTCTAATATCTTGTGTCTTTGCAAGTCCTTCTGCAGCTCCCACCATCCCCCAGATGCTTCCTCTGTCCCCTGGGTGGTCTTTTAGGGCAACCGAGACATTGTGCTGCAAATAGAGGTCATCAGACCAGATGGGGCTATAACATTACCCCAACCCATGTCTCCCATTTTACACCACCCATTCCCTGTCCAGTTTATTGTCCAAGACAGTACACAATGTGCCAAAGCCACAGAGCTCTCCTGACCCCATTCTAAGCACAGCCCTTTCAAAGGAATGTCAGCATTATCGGGAGCCTTTCCAGCCCCCGTTCTGCAATCACACTCACAAGAACTTTCTACTCTTACTCGGTACAGATAAGAGACAGGAGCTCTCACCGTGGCGATGGCGAAGGCTGTGAGGAGCTGGGAGAAATGGAACAAATGTGGTTTGGGGCTTGTCATCGCCACCACTGCTGACATGTGTCACAGACTCTCATGTGGACATCCGAGTGTCAAATCAGGAAAGAGGCCAGGCAAGGACACAGCAAGTGGAAACTCCAGTCACTAGCCCAATGGGAAGCCCATTAACCAGGAGGAGCTTAGATGCCAAGACATCTGCTCTATGGGTCATGTGTAGAAGTCATTATTGCTGTTATAATTATCAATGAGGAAGTTCATGATAGAAATTCAGGTAGCATAAAAGTATCTAATGTACATATTCTACCTCACAGTAAAAGTAGTCTCTTTTAGATTTAACTCTATGGATACAGAAAGTGCAAAAAGAGAAGTTTTAAATAGAGTGGACTGGGTAAAACATACTAGTCAAGAATTGGGGTGTAGCTCAGTAATAGTGTGCTTGCCTAGTATGTACAAAGCCATAGGTTTAATTCCCAATACTGAAAATGGTATTTTACACACACACACACACACACACACACACACACAACCATCCTCATTTAAAAAATAATTGTATAGTGTTCCATCGTGTTAGTGGGAACACTTAAAATTAATACTTGTACTTTGAGGGGTGTGGAGATTAAACCTAGGTCGGGCCTTTGTGCATGCTAGAAACCTGTCCTACCATTGAACAATAACCCCAACCCATTCTTACACATTTTAGCACAAAAAAAATGTGTACTGCCAAATGGTTGTCCCTGGAAATACACACACAGACTAACGACTGAACAGGTACTATGTATATATACTGATTTGAATACAATTAGTGAAAAAAGAGGTCATGGATTTGAAGGAGACTGGGGAAGGGTTTGGAAGGAGGAAAAGCAAGAGAGAAATGTAATTAAATCTTCTCAAAAATAAAATAAAAATAGTTAAGACTAAGAAAGTGCAGAGAATTACAGAAATCATTTATTGACCTAAACCCAAAATAAGTAAACGTTAGTATTTTTCATGCTTGTGTCAGAAAACTGTTCTCCTCCAGTTAGAAAGACTCACTGGATGTGTGCTAACCTCTTCACTGAAACCCAGAGCCTCTCTTCTAATCCTTAGACTCTTCTCCCAAACACCCATCTCCCTCCTTCAGGAATCTGGAGTTAGTTCAAACACTGTTTTCAGAACAATCTATGCTCTGCCGTCTCTGCATGTCGTGTTCCTACATCAAGACTGATTCTGTACATTTTCCTTTCTCAGGGGAATCAACACCTGAGACCTCCTAAAGAAGCTCCTTCTAGTTGCTTCTGAGAACGTAGGGATATATTGTCAACTCAACCCATTTAAAAAGCTTTCATCGAATTTTTAGCCACAAGTTATGCATATATTTAAAGTTTTTATCCCTGTTAAAATCTTCGCATGTGCCCCTGAGGACCAGATAGACAAGAGGAGGTGGGTGAGTGTCTGTTGCTGCCTACCTGAGAAATCACAGCATGCCACTGAGATCTGCCTGTGCACACCCTGAGCCATGCTGCATACCTGCATGTGATCCTACCAGCCCCCAAGGAGCACCATATTCTCTGTCCACCAGAACACTCTGAAATGTTCATTGTCTCATGTCTCCTCCCATTTCTTTCACTATGGAGGGATTGGGTCTTCTTTATGTGGTCTAATGTATCATGTGACAAAGATGTGTCCATAACTCAACCAGATATGGCATCCCAAACATGCAAAAATTAGCGAGAAATGAACTGGATTGTGAAATTGTCCCACATTCTAACGTGGATAGAGATGTTAGAAGAAGCGGGGAGAAAGAGGAATAATTTTTTTTAATTCCACAATAATGTAATTATGTGCAAAGGAAGGAGGAGGAGAGGAGGAGGAAGAGAAGGAGAAGGAAGAAAGAGGAGAACAAAGGGAGCATGAGAGAGGGGGGAGGGAGGGGGAGAGAGAGAGAGAGAGAGAGAGAGAGAGAGAGAGGGAGGCACAGATTTCTCTAATAGAGCCAACTAGAATAAAACAGATTTGCGAGTCCTCAGACAGAAATGGGGAGCCAAGCATTTTCTCAAATCTGTTTGGCTGGTGAGGATATGGAAAGCTCTGTTTTCTGAAGCTGTTTAGTGACTGAACTGGGAGTGGACTCCCAGAGTCTCTTTACAGAAGAGGGTGGCTAAACAGGTCATCCTCCTTGTCAGCCATAAAACCCTTGGGGGGAGCCACCTGTTATTTAAGGGAGACTCATCAGCTTGCCTCTGTTGGAGGGCAGAGAGCTCAAGAGCAGCAAAGGATCTGCCTCTGTACACATACACTGAAGACGCCCCCAGTGATCTGATGCACTGTCCACTGGCAAGTGGTGACCTCAAGCCATGTCACTAGAATAAGGGGGTAGATGGTATCAACTTGCTGTCTATAGGTTCCACATTCTTGGCATTAACTAGAACTAGCAAAACTGCATCTATTCTGAACATCTACAGGCCCTGGTTTTGCTGTTACCTCTCTTGTAGTACACACAGTGTTACAAAGTATTTGTATGACATTAAGCAGCAGTTAGTAGACAGGTGATTGACATGTAAGGGAGAATGATCGTGGATTATGTGCAAATAGTGTTTCGTTTTACAGGAGGGACTGGAGTATCCTGAGCTTGTCATCTGTGGGGGGGCCTGGTATTAAGCTCCTGTGGAGATGGAGAAACAACTTTCTGTAAACAGTTCTATTTTTCCCCCAAAGTCTGGAGGGAGTGGGTCCTCAACTATTTCACCCACTTGCACCCTTCACACTTACAAGAGGGGTAGAGGCGATCAGATAAGATAAGGTAAAGAGGCTGAGAGTCAGGAGAGAGAGGTTGTCTGTGTCTCTCCCTGGGATAATCAGAGACTCTGTCAAGGAGATGTGGCCTGGAGAGTGTCCATGGCAGTTAGAAGGAGGAGCTGGTGGTGCAAAGTTGTCCAAGAACTCTCAGAGAGGAGGGGGGCTTGGGTGGAACCTGAAATGACTGTCAGCTATGGGCAGGACAACAGGAGGGTGCAGGGGCTTGGATGGTGGTGGAGAGAGGAAGAGACGCAAGAGGGACTGATAAACAGAATTGGTGTAGGGAGGGAAAGAAGAAACTCTACTAGCCAGGGAAGAGAATTATTCTAGGATCCACATCCTACAGAGTGGTAGCCTAGGAGACTACATCATCAAACCTTCTACCAGATCAGTTAGAGTTTCCCTGCATAAGCCAATGAAACAAGGAAGCCAGAACAAGTACACACAACAGAGCATAGAGAAGTTGCTCACGTCCACACAAAGAAGCAGGGTGAGTGCCAAAGCCCCACATGCGGTGTCTGGTACCCAGAAAACGTGATGTGGCCAGTTCAGATTCTGCCAACAGGTACATTTGAGAACTACTAAGGACCGTGCTGTCATATGGGCCACCCCAGTTCCTTCACCTTCAGGATTGCAAGTGGTTTGGGTTTGCCGCTCTCTGGGCAGAAGAGGAGGGAAGGGACAGGGATCCTCCACATAGCTACACAGCTGTTAGTTCAGGGTTATAGAAGAATTCCTCAGAGCTGTTGCTGCTGCAGCCACCTTACTTTCACAAGATGCTCGAGGCCCTCGTGGGTTCTAGAGTTGGAAACACTAGGGCACTTTCCTTTTCTTGGTTTTGTCACTTCAGAGAGAGTGTGAATATTGGCAACCTACTGGGCCTTGGTTTTCCCATCTATAAAATGGGAATAATGAATGGATCTACCTCTCTAGGTTTCAGGAAATAATATCCCCAGAGCACCCAGTCATGACCTGACATGAACTGTTCAATCATGTCTAGCTGTTATGGTAGTTGATACTGTTTTTGTTAGGAACATCTGCCATTCTCAAGTTTACCATTATCAATAACAAAAAGACCACCCAGGAAGCAGTTTATTCTGTGGTCAGCCTCTTAAAGGTCAGTGTAACTTCATGGTGAGGAAAACTCATTTGTCCAGAGAGGCTCGTTCTGGGAAAATAAGGAGTCAGCTTTCCTAGGGTAAGAAGAAACTCTGTCTTGGACAGGCCACCCTCTTTGCTGGTTCAAGCCACACTGCTGCAGAGTGGGACACAGGTCACCTTCTGGTCACCTTATCTGTGTCCCTGTGGAACATTCACATAGATTGTACTGCATTGTGACCCTGGGCCTCTGCTCCAATCTCCCGCGACAAGAGGCTGGCTGGGAGCTGCTGGAGAGCAGAGTGCTGGCTATTGTCCCTCCAGACACATCAGGCAGCGTGATGACAAGGACCTGCTCTGAGAAGCCCTGACATCATCCTCCGACTATGCCCATAGGACTGGCTCTTGGCACCAGCCCCTTGGGACCTCAACTCCCCCATTCCCTGGAAGCAATTGGATGAATGAGTCAGCTGTACTTTCCTGTGTGCGCACGTTTAACATTCCAAGATTAAATGAGATAATTGGAGGCCTGGTTACTCTCTCCCTAGAACCTGCACCCAGGGCTGTGAAGGAAGGGTGGGGTGCAATGGGAGAGGGCACCTCCTGATTTTCTACCTGCCAGCTAGCGTCCTGAAGGGCAGGAGAGCTGGTTTTATTTGGGGACAGACTGACCATCCCTAACATCCTTCAGAATGAGAATGAAGCAAGATCTGTTTCCCAAGGGAAAGCACCACAGGTCATTCATATAGATGTAGACGTTGTTTAATCCTGCCTGTTGTCAAGGAGACTTGATGACACCCAACAACATACTATAGTTTATGACCTGGTGGAACCTCTAGCTGAAGTGAGAACTCAACAGCTCTCAAAGGACATCAGGTGTCTTTGTTATAAAATGGATGTGAACTGGTACCCAGATAGATGGGTTCCCTTTCCTCAGATCCGTGACACCTCAGAAACCAGCTCCTCATAAATCAGAAGTGCTAACTTCCATATATATGTATTACACATCAGTTCTAGCGGTCAGATACTAGGGACAAAAAATATTATCCAGTGTGAACATGACATACTCCTCTTGTCTCCTTCCTTTATGGGACAGCACTCAGTGTCCCTGTGTTACTATCAATACTTCCTGCTACCCCTCAGGGATCTTGAGAGATATCCCCAACTCAAACTGCCCACCTCTCAGCAGTGCCAAGATGGATCCCGAGGCACTGATGGCATTCAGGTCACCAGGCAGCCCTGCAGAGTCGAAGGGTCACTTTCTTCCCTCAGCCTTCACCCTTTCTCCCCCAATCTGCCAGCTCCCCAATTTTCGAATCCTACCCTACTTTTCCCAGAGTTTTTCCTCAGAAAAGCATTTGACATACATGCCATGGTGTATTTCTTTCCCCTAAGGATCATTTGTACTTTGGAAGTGATTTCTCATTGTGGAATGGTAGAATTTTGTCCGTGAGAAAGTAAGGCATGCCAAGGCAAACATGCCCTACCATCTGGCATAGGGCCATTGTTATTGTATATCTGGCTTTAAAATGCATGATCACTGTCGAAACTTCTTGGTCTCTGAACATGGACTGGGTTCTGAGTGAGCTAGAGAGGTTGATTTAGAATTAAGCCTGCGGGTCACAGACCAAGATATGTTGAATAAAGAGGCCTTCAGAAACATGACAGCTGGAAATGGATAGCCCTGGCGGCTCACACATTGGTTTCTATATTTAAAGGTTAAGGTGATAAAATGAATTTATCTTTGACAACAGGGCTACATATTCTAAAACACTGGTTGAATAGAAACTGAAGTGCTGACTTAGATGGAAAACCTGGTCTGGTCCAAAGACAAGGTTAGAAACCTCTCAGGTGTAGCTGGAGCCCAGGGTCCTCCTACTCTTTAAGGACTCCCGCTGGGTTTGGTTTGACTCAAGCCAAGAGTCAAGCATCTGGACAAAACCCTGCTTCCTCTGAAGCTAAGGGATGCTGGCATCCTGTAAAGAGACCATTTAACGATAACGTAATTAGAACGTGGTACTGAGGGACACGTGGGTAACGACCACTCATATACCTAACAAGGCTATTCTGCATTCTGTAGAGAAGTTACCGTTCCCATGAACGTGATGTGGATTATAAGCCGTGTCCTGACCTGACGAGGTTTTTCACAAAAGGATGATGGGTAATCAGATGCTCTCTGAGTGGTGATCTCAAGAGCCCGAGCTTTGTCTTTCTGCACATACACCATTCCAGAGAGATGAGAATGAGACCAACTAGAGTCTCCAAAACTATCTTCAGAGAAGAAACTCACAAGTCTGAAGGGGGATCAGCAGTTGGCATCCTAAAAGCAAGGAAAGTCTGTGGCAGGAAAAGGGTTGGTGTGGTGAGTGGTTCAGCTATCAGAGGGTGACCTGGGAATGATGAGAAAAGCCCAGGTGGGAAGGCTCACTGTCAAAATGCACTTCCTTGTGTTAAGACAGGTTCTAGATCATTCTATCTTAGGTTTTGATTAAGCTTTGAGGGAGGGAGACAATGACACAGTAGGCCTCTCAAGTCTGGCACGAGCATAGAAACACAGCTGGAGAGAGAACCACAATGTATAAACACAACTGGAATGGCGCGTGCATGGAGAAGAGGAAATACACAGAGGTTGTGGAGCTGATAGAAAACACCACGCAAGCTCACCCCTGCCTTGCCACAGAGAGGATGTGGTCTCCAGGAGTAATAGCCCAGAGGATGAATGGGCCACATCATCTCTGTGCTGGGATGGTTCTAGCTGCTGTTTCTACAGCTGGGCTCCAGGCAGCCCCATGATGTTTTCTAGTGCATGGCCATTTGCTTGTGAGACCCATAGGCCCAGAAGGGGGGACAGGGATGGTGAGACAAGTGCTCTATTGTCTGCTAGTGCCCACTTCCGGGATTTTCTTAGACTAAAGCAAATGTATTTATAGCCACCTTCTCCAGCGATTCCTTGTTTATTCTGCACATTCCCTGCCATACAACAGTCCTGAATTTATGTCTCTGTTCTTTCTATGCATCGCTTGTCATGCCCTGAACTGCTACCGCACTTAGCAGCTTTGACTATGATACTTAACACACTTGCAGGTTCTAAACACTGATGGAGAGTTTAGAGTGGGGTCTGGCACATTAGACGAGAGTCAATAGCTATAAGGAAGAGACGCATGCATGAGAAGGCCATCTACGTAGTCCGTCAGTTTAGGTCCCTGTATGTGTTGAAGAGTTGTGAGTTTGTGCTTTCTTCTGAACTAAGAGCCACAGGATGGTACAGACACTGGGTATCTGCTTTTGCATATTGGCGGGCCCCTCACATTCAGCAGTTAAAACAAGAATTTGCCACTTTTCCCACTTCACTCCTCCACTCGTATTCCTCCCTTGATGAGCAGTGACACCATTTACTTTGCTAAAGAGAGAAACCCATGTGTTGCAGGACACTCAGTTAGCATGCAATGCTGGTCCTGTCAGACTCTCTTTTCACACACTCAAATGCAGGACTTTTCCCAGCTCGTCAGCTCTCGTCAAACAAGCATGTCTGTCAGTCTTCCAATGGAGTTCTGACCTTCTTTTATCTCTCACAAGCGCACTTCACACTAAAGATATGGTCCAGTCTGCAAACACAACCTGATCCTACACACAACACACAACACACACACATGCACACACACACACACACACACACTCTCACACACACACACATTCATTCATCCGTTCATTCAGTTTTGGCTCATCAGAACCAAACTTCCTGTGCTAACCACTACCTTTCTCTCATCCCTCAAAAATTATATTTTCTCAGCTGGACAGTGGTGGCCCATGTCTTTAATCCTAGCACTCAGGAGACAGAGGCAGGAGGATCTCTGAGTTCAAGGCCAGCCTGATCTACAGAGCAAGTTCCAGGACAGCTACATAGGGCTGTTCAGGGTTACACAGAGAAACCCTGTCCTGAAAAAGAACTAAGATAGATAGATAGATAGATGATAGATAGATAGATGATAGATAGAGAAATAGTAAATAGATAAACAAAAATAAATAAAGAGAATAAAATTATGCTTTCTCTAGCTAGGGAATTTAAAAAATGGTTCGATCAGTATCCTTGATTGAGGAGAACTGAGGTCTGAGACTGTCCTCTACTTGGAAGACACACTGTAAGTTGCTTCTAGAATTTAACCAACTTTTCTTCCATTACTGTCCCTGCCTCCCTTCCTTCAGGGCTCAGCTGGGACTCGGTGTAGGTTACTGGTGGGCTCTTGATGATTGGTGAGTCTTCAGCATCTAGCTACTTTTTCCTGGTGTGTGTGTGTGTGTGTGTGTGTGTGTGTGTGTGTGTGTGTGTGTGTGTGTGTGTGTGTGTATGAATGGAATGTGTGAGGAGTTCAGAGGAGCTATCAGCATTGATTCTTCATTAATCACCCTGCACCTTGTATTTTGAGCCAGGGTCTCTCACTGAAACTGGAGCTTGCTGATTTGGCTAGACCTACTGGCTAGTAAGACTCAGGGATCCTCTTGTCTTCCCTTCTCCAGTGCTAGGATTACAGGTATGTGCCTCTGTGCCTGGCTTTCTACATGGGTGCTGGTTTTCAATGTTTATGAAGCCAGGATTTTCCCAACACAGCCATTTCCCTAGTCCCTACCTCATTCTTTGCATCAATTATTTGTGTCTACCGGCAACAAACAACCTTAAGTGATTATTGCAATGGAGATATGTACAGATGAGGTGGTTGAGTCTCTGTGAGACAAAGGGACAGTATCTACAGCTGTGTTGCCCAGGGTCACAGAGCTCTGGTTCAAAGCCAAGCTGATGAATCCCAAAGCTCTGCTTTGTGGTGGTCATGGGTAGCATCTCAGTGCCAGGGCACTTGCCTTAGCATTTGTGAGGCCCTGGATTCAACCCCCAGCAGGAAAAAGAAAGAACGAAAGAGAAAAAGAACCAAACAAAAACAAGAACCCTAGAAAGCAAAGAGCAAAACATGTCTCCAGCTCTCCTCAGACAGCTTCTCAGCAAGCTGGACTTGAGGCAAATTGAATTCAAATAAAGATATGGGGCCAACAGATCCTAAGAGTAGAATCATAAACTTCTTTATAAGAAAAGAACCAGACTGACTGCTAGTGAATGTAAAGGGGAGAGGAAGAGACAATATCCTGAATAAAGTAATTAGCAGTTAATTAATTTGAATAAACAGAGTCCAGGTTCAGAGATAGAACCACAGCAGCCAATACCACGTACTGCTGGAGACCCAGGAACTTTGAAGTGCAGGACGAGAAGGAGAATTTCCAGTATGATATAAATCATACAACCAATATAAGCTATAAATTTGAATACACACATAACTATGAACATCACCATAGAAAGTCATCAAAGAACAACTCTCAAGACAGAGACAGGGCTTTGAAGACATGAACAGGGAGCACTCGTGAAGCTGATCATGGGACCACACTTAACACTTTCCATCACTCAGAAAATTTCAAAGGTAATTATCAATTATTTTGTGACATGCATATGGATAAATCACCCACGACTAATGGCAATTTGACTCCACGATAATGCAAAAGCTGTAGGCTTTCAGGAGGAACTTGACTGAGAAATCTGAATTTTCATCTTTTCCTGGGCCAGCTATACCCTCTTCAATTCTCTTGGTCTGCTGGTGGCAACTGTAGTCAGCCACATTGTCACAGTGTGAAAGAAGCCCTGCTCCACAATGCTGTGAGGGTGTGATGCTCTAGGCAGGGATTTGCAGGTGTAGTGAACATATTTCAGTTTGGGACCAGTCTATTTGCACGGGACCTCACCGTACCTCAAGGAGCATCTGCGTGGTTTTGACATTTAAATCTGGCCAGTATGTTGGAATGAAAACAGTAGAGAGCAACATTATTCATGAATGGCATGACAGGATAGCTATTTATCAAAGGTTGTGTTCCCCTTTCCATAGAGTGGAGTTTCTGCTGGGAAACAGATGTAGCTCAGGCACGGGACCTTTCTCAGCCTTCATTCTGGTCTCACAGTGAGCATAGCGTAAGTGAGTTTCACTTTTAGATTTCACTTGCTAGATCCAGAGGGTGACAAAGCGCTACACTACACTTCTAAAGAAAGTTTTATTGGAATGCAGCCATGCCCGTTTGTTTACTTGCTGCCATGGTTACACCCCCACTACAAGGGTGAGTGGAGTGGTTGTGACAGACTGAGCCTATAGTTTACTATCTGGCCCTTTAAGGCCCTTTAAGGAGCCATCCTGCTTGGATGATGGGAGATGGTGGAGGATGTTAAGGCCACAAGAGTAAGGAGACTGTCATGGAGGGCTCCTCTTGGTGGGATCCTCTTGTTGGACTGTTAAAATGGTAAATAAACAAATGCCATGACATACCAAGTAATGTCAAAATTGGTGCAAATGCATAAGGAAGACCCTAGCGATTTCTAAAAACAGAATCATGAAAGGTGGCTTCCAGGAGCATCAGGGCGATTCAGAAAGGAAGCAATACCACGTGACTATGTCACAGGCAGACACTGGGCACATCACTGTCACTTCCCATCCTTTGCAAGCAATTTACTATGTATCCTCTTCAAATTACCCTTGGGGAAGAACATGTCCTTATTACCTATACCCAAGGCACCTGTCATATAGAAAGGTGGGTGACTAGAGACCTACAGCTAACAGAGAAATAGAATGAAAAGATGTGCGCATCAAGCAGTGGTAATGCAGATAAACGCAACGCAGACAGCATGATGTGTTGTGACCTTTATCAAACAGGGTCTTGTTGTGTAGCCCAGTCTGGCCTCACGTTTGCTACCTCTGGCTCCTATGAAGACCTGGTCAACCTACCAGTAATAATAGGATTCTGCTAAGCAAGAGACACAAAATTATTCAATTGTCTCAAATGTTATTATTGATTGTGCATATATGAATTATATAAGTTTTATATGCCATTTACATAATTTTATGCATAAGGTATGTGTTTTTCTGGCCCATTTTTAAAAAGAGCCATCCTAATAAATCTATGTAGTAAAATTTTATTTTATTTATTTATGTAAAATAAATCATCTGTACAATTTTATCAAAGTGATATAATATACAAATCTAAATACATATTGGAATTGTTAAATGTATTAAAATTATTGAAATGGTAGTTTGCATGGATAGTTTTAAGATGCCATTGATTGCATAATAGGTTTTCAACTACCAGCCAGTACACAAAAGTGGAGCAGGAAACATGCTTCATTTGTAGACATAGATAGTTCTACTTAAACAAGGTGAACTGAGAAACGTATTGGAACTATTAAGAAAATCTTCAAAGATACTAAGAAAGAGAAATATGCAAAATGTATGTTTCCGATGTCACAGTCATCTAAAGGACCTGACTTATGACTTTGTTACGGGAAATAGAAGGCTTGGATAAATGGAAAGGGACTTTGTGCTTCTGAGTCAGGAGAACCCACATGCTTTAAACAGATGAAGTCATGGTTAATTAACCGTAAAGGTGTTACATTCCCAAGCAAATTCCAATAGGAGTAAAAGTGAACATATGAAAAACTTCCCCTGAGTTTTATCTCCGGCACACTTCTGTAAGTAGCCAGGGAACAATAGACAAGCAGACCAATGGAAAGAAGCTTGAGAAGCTAAGTGTCAGAGCAAATTTTAAAATATATCACAAAATTCTAGATGAAGCAAAATAACATGTGCTTCTTAATCTAAGCCCTGAAATCTTTGCAGAGGCATTTAGATTTTAAATGTGAACATGAGGGACTTGATACGTGTAGTCGGTGATGTAAAAAAGTCTATATTCTTAATCTGGGAAATATTTTCAACAAGTTTAGAAACTATGAGGAAAAAGATAAAAAGATGACAGAGAAACTTGAAAGCACTGTGTGTAAGATCAGGATGCATGGGGCAACGGGCTGGTAAAATGTCTGCCACACTAATGATCAATGCGGGGTTGTTTGGTTGTTTCTGTATAAGTGGGACATACACAGAGAAACACAGGCACCAGGAAGGACAGAGAGAAGGCTACCAGATGGCAACGCATAATTGCAGGGGAAGGTGCAAAGTCAGTATAAGGCAAAAGTACAGATTAAAATCTTTGGCCTCTAATAGAGAAATAAGTGGCAATGTTATAGTCATGGAATAGAATGTTCTAGAAAGGATGAGAGATGCTAGATAACATTCTCCCACCCCTTTCCTGTCTGATGAAGTATCAGAGCAGTGATGGAGAGCATGTACTTCTGAGAACTGTAGGTCACGTTCGAGAACATTCAGTGTGGAGGCAGTGTGTGAAGAGGACAGCCAGCCACTGGAAGATGGCGGTGACATAAGTGGGCACTGGAAGAGGAGCCAGTGACTCTCCTGGAGTTCATCTTCCCACCGTTACACATCCCCAAGGCAGCACCACACTGACTCTGAAGGGATGGGTGAGAACAAGTAGACCACCTCAAGGGTAACTCACAATAAATATTGTTAGCATGAGATGTCCTGGCACATGCTTCTGATGACATACTGAAACACTTAAACATTTATTGGTAAATAATATCTTTTAAGTGTCCCAAGGAGCTGCCTGTGGGTCTAACTGGAAAAGAAAAGTCGATTTGCCTGTGGGAACTTTGTCTCCCCTCTCCCCTCTCCTATGCGTAGCCAGGTCCAACTTAGAGCATTGCTTACATGAACTCTATACTTGCAGGCTACTCACATCCACCTGAGGTCAGTTGGTCAAATGGCCTAAGGAGTGAATTAAGGCAGTTTTTGAGGAAACTAATTTGTGAGAATATCAGCTTGTCTATGAGTGTTTGGTCTTGGACATCACCTAAGAATTGTCAGGCTCCCATGGATCTTAATGTGAGCTTTGCTTGAGAAAGCCTGGACACTGTCATCTCCAGCTCTACCACAGCACACAGTGGCCAAACAGCCATTTCTATTGTATCAGGTCTCTACACCGTTCATTCACTAATTAATTTGGTTTGTAGATCTTACTTGAAGCCCAGATTGGCCTAGAACTGACTATGGATCACAGGCTGGCCTTGACATCATGGCAATCCTCCTGTCTCAACCTTCTCAAGTGCTGGGATTACAGGTGTGAGCCATCATTGCTGACTCCTCTCCTCTCACCCCTCCCTCTTCTGCCTATTTAACTAGAAGCTGAAGACAGTGGACCTCTGAGTATAGGGTATATGCTTGGGGAGCATCCTGTGTCATGGGTCTTTCAGAAGGATGCTCAGAACAAGGTTCCCTGATTGCCAGAGCTGTGGCTGCTCTGGGGTTCACAAGTGTGGGATGGGCATGCCTCCCCTCCCCCAACCCAAACTACCTTTTATAGCCTCTTTCACAGAAGAATCCATAGGCAGAATGTTCTTCTCCACCAGTTCCAAGGGCCCTGGGCGGAGAGCAATCTTCTCATTGAGGTCATCTGCAAGGCGGGCTCTTTTCAGCTTCATCTGAGCAGTTGGAATGGATCTTTCTGCTGTGGAAGCTGCAAGGTTGAAACAGACAGAATCCATTATAGAACTCAACGTCATTTTGTTTGGTTTGGTTTTTTGGCTGCTGGTTACAAAACACTGTGTCACACCATCCTCTACCATTTTGATAATTTTTCAATGCGAGCATCACTTCACAGGGATTAGCACCAGAGAGCAGACACTTCCAAATAAAGGCAAATGAAGACGCACAGGAAAACTGGAGAAACTTGCCTTGAGAGGATTTGTTTTAAAAAAAAAAAAATGCAGTTTGGCAATTTTGTAAGCAAGCAGTCCATGGGTCCGCGTGGCTTGCTTGACCTTAGGTTCCTGGCTTTTGAGCAGGACTGGCACAGGCTAGGCTTGCAGTAAACAAGATCTCCTGGTAATATTTAGGGGGGGTATAACCTTCTAGGGGTTTTAGACTTGTCAATATTGTGATACTAAGAGGCAAATGTTCAGATCTTTGTAAAAGGGGAAAAATGCCTTTGAAGTTGGATCTACTTCTTTTCTGGACAAGTAACTTTTCATTTCAATCCCTAAAGTCAACCCCTGGTCCCTTCTGCCCTCGGGGCATACTGTGCCCACCTTTGCAATAAGATTCTAATTTTCTGTCCCCACCTGAATGCAAAACTCAGGGGAGATAGAGAGAGACAGACAGAGACAAAGACAGAGACAGACAGAGAGAGACAGAGCAAGACAGAGACACAAAGAAAGAGGTCATTTGCATCTTAGTGGGTCTTTGTTACTCTGGGACTCCTGGGAGCTAATTCCTAATTTCTGTTTGGGATACTAGAAGGCCCATGGAAGAAACAAGTTACAGAATGAAGGGCTGCTGTGGCTGAACACTTGACACTATTGCTAATGATGAAAGAAACAACTCCTTTAAAGTCCTTTAAAGTTAGTCAAGCACTGCACAGCTGAGCTACCCCCCACCTTCCTAGGCCTTCTTAACTATAGCACCTCTGTGTACCCCAGTACCATAAATGCCAAGGGTAGGCATGAGAAAATAAAATGAGCTGGAAACTCCCCGTGAGGCGTCAGTCTTTCTGAGTTATTTGCTTTTATTATTAGATCTATACTTTTTCTTCCCAGAACTGGACCATGAATGTACATATTTACATGTTTAGTTTGACTTCCCAGAAGTTGTCTATAAATACTGTTTTCTTTCCTGCTGCTTTGACTAAACATCCTCTAAGCTTTTTCTTATTAAGTCATTATTCCTCCAAGCCCTTGCTCTCGTTGCTATGTGATATTATACTCAGCAGAGGATCCCCAATTTACTTGGGGGGATTGCCTATTGCTGGACATTTTACCAGCTTCAATGTTTCACCTCCAAATAACTCCCCTCTAAACACCACTGTATGCAAACCTTTATAAGTCTAAGACACATAGTCAAGGAGTTGATACACTCTGCCAAACTACTCTGTAGCAGCACTGACCCAGCAGCACCCTACCAGCAGAGTACAAATGCCTGCATCTCATGCATTCTGGTCGCGTGTAATATTTATTTTTATTTGCTAACTTGACCATTGAAAGGTCTGTATCTCATTTGAAATGACATTTCTTGGGCCATTTGTATAGCTCTAATTTAGTGCTGACACAGCGCCAGTTCCCAGGGTCTTCATAGATGTCACTGTGAAGAAGGTAAGAATTTTGTCACATATGCCTGAGAGCCCTTAGAATTCTTCACAGCCTTTCCTCTGGGTTCTGTGCCATCTACTTTTTGCCTTACAGCGTCTCACTTACTCCATGGTTGGAGAAAAGTCAGTAAGTCAGTAGAGTCAGAGATGATGCTGACCAATGGGAAAGACTCACAACTTCCCCCCTATTTCAGGGCCTTCCTGCCCTGTAAAGCTGGCATCCAGTCTTGGAAGGAAACGTGCATTCTGGAGAGAGCACACTGCTGCTGGGTGCACACTGCACCTCCATCTTAAATGTGCTTCCTTCTTCCTGGACTTGGTCCATGCTTCCTACCCAAGGTCCTTGATTTCCCTTCCCAGGCTATTCTCAGTCAGATGTCTCCCTTCCACGGCCTCCCCTGCACTTTCAGAATACCATGCATTTTCTTTCTCGTGCTGGGTTCTGGATGCTGATTCTTGTGCCTACTTCCTCTGGGAAAGTCTCTAAGGGTAGAAACCCATGTCTTATTCATCCCTTCACCCCCAAAGTCAGTCAGCCACCACCAGCACGCACTTTTTCACTGAACAAATACTTCACAGAAAATGTCAGAGTAGAGGCTGAATGTCTCTGAACCTGGGCCCCAGTGGTCTGAGGATTCCTACTGCAGGAATGGCATCTCCTTCCCTCAGGTGTCAGACGATGGTGACAATGAGGCATTTGCTTTGTTTCCCCTTCCCAAACATGGTCCCAGCACCCAGAATAGAACTGCATGGATCAGCACTGATATTTTCCTGTGATCCTTATTTCCTGCACACTAGAACATATAGCCATCCTCAGGGCAGAATCAAACTGCTACTTAATGACTACAGGAACAACTAGGTGATACCCCTCATGTCTACAAAGGACACTGTGTGTGCTCAGTGAAATTGTGGGATAGCCTGGCCTTAGAGCAGTGGTTCTCAACCTATGGGTGCCAGATATCCTGCATGTCAATATTTACACCACAATTCATAACAGTAGAAAAATTATAGTTATGGAGGAGCAATGAAATAACTTTATGGTTGGAGGTCACCACAACATGAGGAACTGTTCTAAAGGGTCACAGCGTTAGGAAGGTAGAGTCAGGTAGGAATGCACAGGGGTGTCTGGAGCCCAAATCTGAAACAAATGTGTGTCTTTCTAAGTTTTTGACGTGGTTGAGAATGACTGGATGACTGACTGCTCAAAATGGCCTAATGAAAAGCTAGGGCACACGCATGCGTGAGTGTGTATGTGTGTGTGTGTGTGTGTGTGTGTGTGTGTGTTTGTGTATGTGTGTGTGTGTGTGTGTGTGTGTGTGTTTGTGTATGTGTGTGTGTGTGTGTGGTGTGCAGTATGTGTGCATGTGTGTACATATTTTAGAAAAATTTTTATTTTATTTCACTAATTAATTTTTGGAAAGGCTTTTATTGATGTTGTTGGTTTGGCTTTTTTTTTTTTTTTTTTTTTTTTCTTCTGAGACAGGGTTTCTCTGTGTAGCCCTGGCTATCCTGGAACTCACTCTGTAGACCAGGGTGACTCAAAAATCAGAGATCCATCTGACTCTGTGTCACAAGTGCTAAGATTAAAGGTGTGTACCTCCACTGCCCAGGCTGAGAGAGGTTTTTTTAAGGGGCTTAGCAAGTACAGAGACGAAACTACAAAAATGGCCTCCTACTAGGCAAGTATTTCCTAGTTTATGATTTATGCAGCCTTACCTTGGAGAATGTGCATATTAACCAGACGGGCACTGTCGGACCTGTTTCTGCTCTTGCGCCTCAGGGAATCTTCAGTCTGTAGAACAAATACACAGAGAATCATCTAGTTTTAACTTTCAAAGATTCTCAATTTCTCTCAAAAAAGAAAACTGTACTCTTTGAATGACAAATGGAGAGTACCCCTTTCTCTCATGATTTTGCAAAGAAATACTGAATCTTAGTATTTGAAAGAACTGCAGAGGGGTAAAAAGCCTGGGCCAAGTCAATGGCTATAAATACAAAGGCATTCTAGATCTAGAGATGTTTTACTATAATTGATCTTATTCCTCTTAGAATAATCTCAAAAGCAACCAAGATCAGAGATGAAATATTGCATAAACACACTCTACTATCTGAGTCTACACAGCCCTTGCCTTTTGCCTCTGATGTGGCAAAGTATGAAACCTACAAATTCAGGCTTCGGAAAGCACCTAGGGAGGGATGGTTTGCCACATCTCGTCACGGAGGAGCTGTCTAAAGGGATGACAAGCCTCGGATCCTACATCCAAGTTCTTCTCTCTCTCTCCTCATGGTCTTCCAGTACTGACGAGTCTGTCTGTTGTTCATTATTCTGCAGCGCTAGGCACCACAGCCACTCACGATCAACTTAGAAGAACTGCAAAGTCTTGCTCTTCCCATCTCTCCGCAGCCGGGCTACAAGGCAGCAACCAACAGGCGAGAAAAGACACCAGTGTGTCTATCCCACCTCTATGGAGGTGCAGATGGCTCCTACATCATACTTATATCCCTGAGAATATCAGGTATGGAAATGTATTTATTATAAAGGTGCCTAATGAGTCTGTCAACTTTCCCTTTAAGTGAAAAAAATAAAACAACCTGTCACCTAAATGAGAAAATTAATGAGCATCATTCTTTGTGTTGCTTCTACTAAACACACTTATTAAAACCTGAATTTTGCTAGGAATGACTGTACTGAAAGATGAATCAGTGGGAAGACCGCCTTTACTTCTCTTCTTAAGGATGTTCTGACCTCTAGTGTATTGTAGAGAGAATATCTCGTGGATTGTATGAATGTATCACCTGTCAATTAAAAAGCCTATGGCCTATGGCTTAGGCAGGAAATAGATGGTAGGACATTCTGGGAGAGAAAGTATTCTGGGATGGAGCCAGGCAAGGGAAGATTCACTCAGGAAGGTGTAACGGGAAGATGTAAGGAGATAGACACACGGTACCTGAGCACAGGTAACCAGCCACGTGGCAGAAGGCAGGTTAAAATAAATGGGTTATCTTAAGTTATGATTCTAGTCAGAGAAGAGCCTAGCTATATGACTAAGGAATTTGTAAATATGTTTTTGAGTCTGAGTCTTATTTCTGAGAGCATGGGACTGGAAGGAAGAACTGGAAAATAACTTCAACAGTATATCTTTGGTAATAGTCCTCCGACATCAAATGGTTAAAAAAACTTTTTTTCTTAAGGTAACAATTATCAGTCTTAAAGCTCATGTGTTAGATGTCATCTTCACAGGTGTCTTTGGTTCATGGGAATGAGCGTTGGTATTTGTGTAAGGACAGGGATGTGGCCATTTGGAGCTCATTGTACACACTTGAGCCTAAGTTTTAGCATTCCTATCAATAGCCTGTCGCCCACGTTCAGAAAAGGCAGTTTGCAAAATTTACCTGGGCACTATCCAATTTTTTCCTCAGGTCATGGAATTCAGTTGGACTTTTCAGTGCTGCAACAGAAAGATAAAGAGGTGAGCAAAGGCTGGTCGAAGGCACGGTCAGTATTGCAGGGTTGCTGTGTGCTTGCTGAGCTATGCACAGTCTGGAAGTGACGGCCCACATCAGGCCACAAGCAACAAAGAAGAAAGACCTGGAGGTCGCCAGATGCCCAGAAGCCACAAGAGACAGAGCAGAACTCAGGCCTAACCCAGGAGGAGCAGCAGAGGCAGGCATTGCGACAGGAGGAGAAGTGGTGTAGGCAGGCCATGCCAAGTTCTGAGGAACCCAGGTGGGGGATAGACTACCACTAGTTTTCGGGAGACATTAAGTGAGGTAACTCACATTCTCATTGACTTTGCTGTGCCCTTAAGTTCTAAAAGCTTGGTGGATGGGTGTAGTCTGGGGTGCATGGGGCATACTGGAGGAAGAGACTGTTCTTTGGGTATAGGATGTGGTTGACCATGAGCAGCTAGTAGAAGGAGGGTGTGAGTGAGAAGCAGAGATTCAGATATGAGGACTAGAAGGTTCCAAGGAGATCGTGAACTCTAATCCCAACCCTAAACGAAGTGCGGAAAGTGAGGTACACAAAAATGGATTGACTTATTCAGGGGCACGTAGTTAGATCCAATCCTCTGATTCCCTAATCTTTTGCCAGAAGTGGTGTCCCAACTATTCTCTGTCTGTGGACATGGGCCTCCCAGGCAGTCATGTCCAGCAGCATAGAGCAGCACAGAACTGACACGTGTACCAGTTAGCATGTCCACTTTCCCCTCTCTGTCCTCCCGTCTCTCCTAGGAGCCCCTATTCATTATGTCCCCATAAACCTAGTACAGCAAACGTGCGGAACATTCTTCTACACGTGTCTGCATTTTATGTTGACTTCCTGGGAACCATCTCAGTTGGAAGCCATAGACAATCAGGTTTCATTGCAAGTGAAGAGGTGGAACAGAATTGCATTGTTTTTTCTTTTAACGTTAACTGTAAGTCTGGCTATGTTTATGAAACATATCTAGATTCTACAAAGACTCTAGCAGGTGTCCACTCTTACGCCATAGGCAAGGAAGCTGTCTTCAAAATCTTGAATTTGTTTTCTGGCCAGGTCAGCGTGTGTGTGTGTGTGTGTGTGTGTGTGTGTGTGTGTGTGTGTGTGTCTGTGTCTGTGTGTCTGTGTGTGTGTGTGTCTGTGTGTGTGTGTGTCTGTGTGTGTGTGTATGTGCACTCGCACACATGTGCATGCATATGTGCACGGGTATCTGTACCCATAACTGCATGTTCAGCCCTGAAGACTGCATGAAACACAGCACAGCTCCCCTGTAACCTGGTGGAGATGAAGCTGACATGATCTGTTAGGTACCACGGTGGTGCTTGGTTAGAGTATGTTCTATGTAGGATGCTGTTTGCGATGTCCATGAGGCATGCTCTATCAACTTCTCTGACTCACTCCAACATTAACAATGCTGGCAAAAGAACCACGCCCAAATTGTCCCAGGTGGCTGCTTTGTACGCAATGTCATTGACATCATTTCTTCTTACTTTGACTGGAGCTAGAGACTTTTTTCTCAAAGGAAAAAGAATGAATTTTTAGCTTGGCAATAACATTTCACCCTAACCTGGACATTGACTGCCCAGCTTCCGTTTGTCAGTTTCAGTTGTAAAGTGGACTTCCCAGCCATATTTTACTATAGACACTCCCTCTCCTCCTCACCTTTTCCCAGCCAAGTGATTCTGAGAAATAAATATGTATCACTATTGTGGTTCATGCATTGTCTTCGATAGGAATCTGGGTGTCCTTGTGAAGGAGGCTTTGCCTTTTCTCACATTCGATTCTTGGAAATTTACATTGGGAATGTCTGGAATGGCTCCCCCCTCACCAGGCTAACAGGTCACCGAGTCTACTTAGGTCCCTGTAATGCGTGAGCTCTGCACCCATAGGTCTTTACCTCTGTCCCCTCACCTAGTGTTCATGGAATTAAGCATGAAATGTTGGGTATGGCTAAATTACTTTCATCAGCAGTAAAGGAACTGATTCTGAAATGATCTTTACTAAATGGTCAGGAAGAATAACATGTGCTGTTCCTGGAGGGGTTCCCCAAGGAGCACAGTATGGCAGCCTTCAGATATCACCTACATTCTAAGCAAAACGTGTTTGGTTTTTAAAAATTCATTTTGTTACTATTGTGTGTGCATTTGTCCAGGTGCCATGCAGGTGGAGGCACAAGTGTGGAAGTCAGAAGGCAACCTTGTGGGGTCAGCTCTCTCTCTTCACCATGTGTGAGTTCTGGGCATTAGACTCATGTTGTCAGATTTGTGAAGAAAATGTCTGTGGCCACTGCACCTTCTTGCTGGTCTGCTCAGTTGGTTCTAACTGGGCTTGAGACCTGAGAGGAATTTCCTGACTCTATATCCTTGAGATTCTTCAGGTCTCACTTGTAGAGCTCACCATTTTGAGAAACACTGCCATTTCCTGCACTGGTTTTACAAAGCTACAATTCATGAATGTGTTACTACCTCTCCTGTGGAGTGATTGACACCGTTTAGTTCTCTGATGTTTGGAACAGGAAAGTTTCCCGGGCCTTCTACCATATGTTTTAGGTCTTGGGAAGAAGACAAAGAGGTCTGCATGCTGCCCCATCAATAAATGCTCTCCTCAGAGTTTGCCATGAGGGTTGGGTGTGTTATGGGGCACTAGCTTGAGGTCACATTGTGGAAAGCTCCCCTGCAGTGGCCCTGGGGTTGAGGTTTGCCTTCTTTGTGACTCCAGAGAATGTGGGCTCTAGCCATTTCCCCTGCAGGCCTCCAAAAATCGTAATGCCTCCCTCAGTTAATTTTTTTTTTTTTAAAATACACAAAGGACTACTTCTGCTGCCAGCCCAGGGAGTATCAAATGGCAAAATTTCGTATTTAAAGGACACTGACATTTAAGATGGAAAAGGAATTTGGATTTCTAAATTAAAAAAATAAGTCCATGTGATTTCAAATTAGAATTCGACTATAAATCCAGTCAGCCACACATCTGACTTGTTCCCCTGGAGGAAGATTAATCGCTCCTCGCAGGGGAATTCACATTCTCGCCTCAGCGTTCAGTCGCAGGCTATTCCTATTTCTGTCCCTACAGCTCCAGCTAATTTGGGTCAGCTGTGTGGATAAACATTCGCCTAGATAAGAACAGGCCTCCTGCAGTCTTTCTGTTCCACTCTGACTTCAGGCCTCCAAAGAGACGCAATGAAGAAAAGAGGCCAGGGATTCTGAGAACTCATTTAAGGCCAAGGAGGGCTGTTTTGCACAGGGCGGGGCTCTGGTGTTGATGGACAGCCCAGCAGGCATGTCGCTGACTCTCCTCTAGGGAATCTCTCAGGACCAGACCCAAGGAGAACTCCTAGTACTCTATATTAACTCCACTGACTAGAGAAAGAGGCAGATCCCAAGGGCTACATTGGATTGCGCCTCAGTTCTACGTGCAGGCCCCGGGACTGGCAACCCCCAGCATCATTTGGGAGACTGTTAGAGACATTCCAGCCCTTCTACCTCTGAACCACAGCCTAGGTTCTAGGGGTAAAGCATAGAAACGTGGCTTTGAACAAATCCTCCATGTGACGTTGATGTCCAGGTTTCAGAACATCGGTGGAGCTCTTAAGACCATACAACCTCTTATGGAAGGTCTCATGGAAACAGCTAGCTCTAAAGAGAAGGGCAGGATGGGGGCTGATTTTCAGTATCATAAAAAAAAAAAAAAAAAAAAAAAAAAAAAAAAAAAAAAAAGAAGAAGGAAGAGGCAGAGTCTGCCCTTAGAAAAGATGCTCGGGTGAATAACACTGCCTCTCTGGTCATTGCTGCCTGGAGAATAGCAATGTAGTTTTAAAATTCTACTCCTGTGAAAAAGCATTTGCTCAATTATTACTTGGAATTAGATATATGAATTAATAATATTTATTAGGGTTTTTAAATTTTATGTGGATGGGTGTTTTGCCTGCATGTATGTGTAGCATGCTTGTTGCTTGTAGAGGTCAGAAAAGGCATTAGATCCCCTGGAACTGGAGTTATAGATGGTTGTGCACTACCATATGGATGCTGGGAATTGAACCTATGTCCTCTGGAAGAGTAACCCAATGCCTCTTAGCTGCTGAGCCAATCTCCAGTCCTCTACTGGAGAGTTCTCTGTGGGGAGGAGATAGAGTTATTTCAGACATGAGACTCACGATGCTGTGTGATTAAAGGTATCCTGGGTACCTGAGAATTTAGGAATCATTTGATTGAGACTTCTCCTTGTTGGTAAAATCTTGAATTAATCAATAGGTTTTCTGCACTTTTGGCTTCCCACTTACAAAATGAACTTCATAGTGTTTACTTATTCTGCTTTGCTTTGAAAGGCAGAGCAGACCTTAAGTATGTTCCCCTGAGCAATCAGGATACAGGCTACATGTAGATGATAACAACTTAGAAATTATTTTCTATCAATTATCTGTCATCTTTATATCTCTATCTCTACATCTCTATTTCTATATCTCTCTTGAGGGAGACTTTGTAATAAATTTCTTATTCTGTGCCCACATTATAGTCTTAAGTGTTTGAAACAATGTTTCTGCTCAGTGTAGCTGGTGGCATTTAAGACCAGCTTATGCATGTATAGAGTCTGACCCAACATGCAATACTTTAGAATTTCTCCCCTACTGGCTATTAAGATAAATTCAAAGCCCGTCCCCAAGTAGACTAGTTTTCTACTTTTTAAGAAACAGGCAACTGGAAAATTGAAGGAGAGATAAAAGACAAAAGAGAAGTCAGAATTGACCCAGCTTGGCATGAAGGTTCAGGGTACCTTTCTCTAGTTCTTGGGGGCAGAGAGATGTTAGGGAGAAAGGAAGAGGCAGACAGATTAATCCCCTCGTGCCGTGTTCTTCTGCTCAGGCAGCCAGTAGTGTGTGGTAGGTGGTGTGGGGGAGAAGTAGTGGTAGGTGGTGTGGGGGAGAAGCCAAGTCAGCTGATGCACTGAGAAAAGGCATAGTGAATGTCTCAAAACTATGGTGAGGCTGCATGGGGGGTGGGTGCGGGGATAGCCCATCGTTCTTCTGGCTATTCAGGGGTGCCACAGAGTTCAGGGGTTTACCAAGGCTTTGCAGTAAGTATGTGGCTGATGTAGCTTGGATTAGTCTGCAAAACAAATAAAGGCAGCACCATTCATAGACGGCTCCTTGTATCTTGAAATTCATTTGCATTGATCAGATCATTGGACTCAAGCTGCTCAGAAATCCCACTCAAGGCAGAGGTGGCTTTATCTGAAACTGTGGACACAGAATGACCTCTCTGGTCCCCAGGTCCTCCAAAACCCGTTCCAGTTCCTTTTCTCTTCTCTTCCATCCAAAAGGAAGACAGCCATATTCCTGTACTCCCTGAACTTGTCCCCAATAGATGCTCCTTAGTAACAGAGAAGGAGGGAACACTCAGGTACTCACAGTCATCATGGCCTCTATACTTTCCCCCAGTTATTGATAGAAACAGTTCAATGAGGGCTCTCTGAAACTCCTTAGAGACTGCAAATCCATTGATTCAGAAACTGTGTTCGATTCCCATGTGTATGCCCTACATACAGCCTTACTACTAAGAGATGCTCATAGCTCTATGGACCTTTTAATGTATTTAACTCTGGAGGCTGAGAATCTTTTAACTGAGGGCTTTGGAAGGGGTCAGAATGAGATGGAGCCAGTGAATGTGCTGAATCAAAGACTGGAGGAAGCCCAAGCCAGATCAAATCCTAGCACAGAGATGGTAGTAGGGCATGAGATTCCATATCTAGTACTGGAGTGATTGACAGCTGTCAGCTGCTAGGGGAGGGAGAGACCGTTTTCTCTAAGACTGTAGCCCCCTGGTAAGTCGAAAATGCTCCACTGGAAGCCTACCCATCCAAGAATGTTTGAGCATCACAAATTGGTCTTTATGGGTTTAAATAAAACAACACGAAGTTGGTTGGCTCCCAAGCTGGGGTGTTTTTAGGAAGAGTTGGAGGAGGGAAAGTGATTACAAACAAAACTCTTAATGCAACCATCAAAGGAATAATAAAATATTTAAAAATAAAAGAGCATCTGCCACGAGTGAGTGATGCTCAGGGTGAGAAGCATAGGGACGGGCGTGAACATGAGTACCAGTCTCCCTTGATGTTTCCAAGGAAACAGGGACCTTGCCCTTGAGCCTACAGGCCAGTGAAGACATCCTTTCAAACCCAAGCTTCCATGGAGAATCAGGCAGTTCCATTTTGAGAATCATATGGGGGTCTTGGAGATTAGTCTAAATAATAAAGCATTAGACTTCATGGCTGTTTGAAATGAGCTTCGCAACTCACTGTGAAAGCTCACTTAGGGAATGGTTCAGCCTCCCACTTGGGGCCAAAGAACACCTTTCTCTTTATTTAAGTTGTTCTAAGGTTCTATATCGACCTAAGAAGACATCTATCTTCACTTCTATTCAAAAGATGGTGTGTTTAATTCTATTCAAAGCACCAGGGAAGCGAGAAACCTAAACTCACACAAACAGGGACAAAGTGGATGCTTTTAAAAGTGACTGGAGAGATTGAAAAAAAAAAAAACCCCATCATGTTGTTGTTACTGATGTGGATTGTTTGTTACTTAGCAGTGACCTCAAAGCCTGCCTGCCCAATGCATGGCCATGAAAATGGAAGAAGGGAATTGAGCCCTGTTGAACTAGGTGTGTGCTAGCCAACGGGAAGGTACATCTCAGCTCACTGGGGTCAGACAGGAGAAGCCTTAGAGTTTAATCATCACTTTGAGAAAAAGTGGGATCTGTCA
This sequence comes from Uromys caudimaculatus, assembly GCA_028551405.1. Classification (NCBI taxonomy): domain Eukaryota; kingdom Metazoa; phylum Chordata; class Mammalia; order Rodentia; family Muridae; genus Uromys; species Uromys caudimaculatus. The sequence continues at coordinate 52,424,935 of CM052710.1, read as the reverse complement.
GAGGCTAGGTAGTATGGTTTGTCATTCATAGTTGGTCACAGGAACATATCTCATTGGGACCATTAATCATCCTTCACTTTTCCCAGAGGATTTTGACAGTACTCAGGATGGAAGCCAGGGTCTTTTTTGGATGAGAAGTGGCTGCTCTGTCATGAGCTACACCTCAGCTTTCTACTTGAATATTTTTGGTCACAATGACTTAAGTTCTTATAAATATAAAGTGATTTCTCTTAAACACTGAAGGAAAAGGGTTTGTGTGGGGCCTGAGCATCACAGGTCGAAAGGGGATCTTGTCTGTATGGGCACTGGACATCACAGGTTCTGACCTCAGTTCTGCCATATTAAGAAAGGGTTGGCATTTCTGCAGTGGCCAGACTCTGGAGACAACCAAACCCAAAAACCAAACAAACAAAACCAATTAACCAACCAAACAAACAGAACAACCTAAACAAAAAACAAACAAACAAACAAACAACAAACAAACAAAAAAAAACCCCAAAAACCTCAACTAACCAACCAAACAAACAAACAAAAATCCAGAAGACATTCTGCCAAAGCATGGCTCCCCGTAACCAAGTATGTGAAAATTTAGAACAACCCACTAACCAGTTCATTGGTTTTATGTGTAGACAATTTATAGTAAGTTGCAAAGTTTTCAAATAAGATTATAGTTATTTTGCATCATAGGCAAGGTGAGGTTTTACAAATAATCTCATTTTATATATACTTAAACTCTTGCAAGTTAAAATGAGAGGGATCTGCGACACACTGGATCCGCTCTAGAATATCTGGAAACTTTCAGGCTTTCAACTTCATCTTTATGAATGTTAACTAGAAATAGGAATTTGACCACCATGAGTGCTTTAAACCTTAGCTGATAAAAACTCTGCTTTAGCAAAGAGTCATAGAGGCTTCTAAGAGAGATGAGGAGAGGCCCAGGGAGTGGGTACAGACTAGCAACACTATCTTGGCCAACAAATATGTATATGGTTTTCTTAAAATTGAAAACCTTAAGAAAATAATCACAGTATTAGCAGGTCTTTGTGGACTATTAGCTTTTTGTCTTTTCATTTTCTCCCCCTTCCCTTCCTCTTTCTTAAAAACAAACAAACAAACAAACAAACAAACAAAAAACTAAAACAATAGAAAAAATTCTATTTGTGGCAGACTGTGGGACCCCATTGAATCAGTTACTGTCACCTTTCCCCCTAGCATTCTGAGTCTCTCCAAGGGATTATCTTGCTCATTATTGTATGCTCCTCTGTGCCTAGCTCTGGACTCTGTACACAGTTAACAATAAAATGTGTTAAGTAAGACTGAATTCCGAAGACTCCAAGTGAGAAGTCAGCTCAGGGACTTTGGGAAATTTCACCAGGGCCCTGAGCATGGGCACCCCTCCCCTCCTGGAAGAAACAGGTTAGAGAGTATGTAGGGTGGAAGGGAGGTGATGATTAAGCCCCTACTACCTCATTCCCTAAAGACCAATCAGTTTAAAAGTCACACTGTTCTGCCAACCACACTGTGCCTAATGGCTGCTGCTCTAAAAGCTATAAAAGCTTGTTGAATGGGCTGCACGTGGTCATTCTCCCCCTCCTTGGTATGCAGGACGACCGCAGCATTCTGGATCAATAAATTCCTCTTGCATTCTGCGTCGATCCCTGACTCCATGGTGTTCACTCAGGGGTCTCCAGGAAGTTAAGGCTCCCCAGAGTCCTACCCAAGTCTCGGGGTGGATCCTCTCTTCTCTATATCATTTGCCTTTAAGCTTGTGCCCTTGGTGCACTGCATGGTACCTTAGTGTCCTATTCTGAGTCTGAGCCTGCCATCAGGGAAAGAGATCTGGCTCTTCTCTAGCTTTCTGAGAAAAGCTAAGATTAACAGGTCCGTGTACACAGGATCTTCAGTGTGTTCCAGACACCCGCACTTTCCTACACTAGGAGCTCTGTCCTTAGAAGCCCTGGTTTAGAAGAGGTGGCTACAAACTATCAACCCTTTATCATTTGGCTGGGTTTCAAATGAAATATTTCATTCTCTGCAGGACTTCCCTGCCTCCCTGAAATTGTCTCAATGACACAATGGACCAGTCCCAAATTCTCTGTAAACATTTTAAAGGTATTTTGTTGATATCTACACTATTTCAGCCTGAAACCTCTGAGATGAAAACATCACATCTCGGAGGGGGAGGGGATAGGCGGTTTCCAAAGAGGAGACCTAGAAAGGGGGAAACATTGGAAATGTAAATAAAGTATCAAAAAAAAAAAAAAAAGAAAAGAAAACATCACATCTCTGTTCTGTTCCTCCTCATGAAGAGAGGTGTGGCTTAAACTATATCCTAGGGGTCATCTCTGTCTTTGCCTGTAATTGCTCACTTATTCCATAATTTAACTCCCCAGACCCCCAAAGTATTTACATCCAAATGCCAGCTGCGCAATCCAGGCTCAGCATTCAGGCATGTGCAGTGAATTTTCTTTGAAGTTAGTGGTGACCTCAAATGGACTAAAAGTTTCAGGTGTGTGTGTGTGCTCCATCTGATCTTGCCAAATGGAGACAAGGGGGACAGTGCTGAGGATGCAGGTTACAAGCTTTGACGGTTTGGACTTCTCTGCCATGACCAGTCTCAGATCCCTGTCGTCCATCTTTCTCACTTCAGGGGGGCTGACCAGGCTAAAACACCAGACCAGAATTTGCTGCCTTCTTCACCAGCAGAACAGTGTTGCAGAAACAGTATTGAGATTACAGGGCCATTTGTCTCTTCTGTGCTCAGGAAAACCTCTAAAAAGCTTTGCTCCAAAGCTCCCTGCTGTTTACCATTTGCCGGCTTAGCTATTAAGAAGGCTACTTTTAAATTGCAGATGCAAGAGGCTTAAAGATTCTCAGTTCCAGGCTTTAGTATTTATCTGTGATAATAATCACTGTCAACAATAAAATCTGAATGTTGTATATTCAATCCTGAAGCACAGTGGGACAGTATTGTACAACAATCCAAATTTCTGCAGGTATCATTATGAACATTGATTTTTAACTTTATTTGGAGAGTTAATATGACATGGAAGAATTTGAATTGTGATTTCATGGGTCCAGAATACCTTTCCCTATACTGTCCTAGATAACAAGATTTAGTGTTAGTTGTTAGAAAATTTCAAATTATCTCCTAAAACCAATGATAATCCTTTTTTGACTCATGTTTTGGGAGTTCAATATACCACTTATACTAGAACAGTATTATAATTGAATCTTCTAGAAAGGAAATAGTCGACAATGATAATATTCAATTAATTGTGGACTTAAATAGCTGAACCTAAATCAAAAGATGAATACACACACACACACACACACACACACACACACACACAGAAAGAGAGAGAGAGAGAAAGAGAGAGAGAGAGAGAGAGAGAGAGAGAGAGAGAGAGAGAGGGAGAGGGAAAGGGAGAGGGAAAGGGAGAGAGAGAGATACTACACTGCATTTGGTACTTCTAAAAGAACCAATTTTGAAAGTAGAAGAGTCAGGGATGCCCACCATAAACTGAGTTTATCCTTAGAGTAAATCTACCATATTGGAATCTTAGGAATAACCTCTGTGTAGATAAAGATAGCCAGACAAAACATTCACTGTATAGATTTCTGCAAATACAGATTCTGAGGGATCTTGGGTGAGAGATACACTGACGTAGACTGATTTATCTCTAGGTACTTCCCGTCTTCCCAAATGAGGAAGAGCTTCGGGTACTCACGTGGTATTAAGCCTTGGTTAGCCAGCTGCTCCTGGGTCCTTCTCTGTTGAAGCCGTAACTGTAGGACTTGGAAAAGGAAGCAGAAGCTTGTGAGTTGGGCTAGAAGGAATACGGTCACATGTTTTTATCATACCGGTAGTCCTAGCCCTTCTGGTGTGATGTCCAGAACAGCTCTGAATGTTACTGTGAAGTACACTTTCATATCTGTGGCAGTCAAAGAGAGGCATAAGAGGAGCGGGATGCTACTGTTGGTGCTGCAAATCTACAGAAGCTAGAATGCCGGCCTCCTTTGATCTGACTGTTATTTCCCCAGCATGCTATTTCCCTCTGGCTACTGCTCTTTATGCTATTTGGGTGATAGCTTATGCTGTAAAAGGGGAGACAAAGAAAAGAAAACATCAGCCCCGAAGAAGACCCATTAGAACCCAGATCACATCTCTACCCCTTAATGGATGTGCACCTGGGCACGATGCTTAATCTCTTGGATCTTCAGATTTCCCATTTGTTATAGGAGTCACACCTACCTGTCCAAGTTGCTATAGAGCCTGATAAAATAAATGCCAGCAATGCCACCATTAGATGCTAAAACTAGGAGAACCAGGAAATCTTATGGATTTAAAGGTTATTGGAATTATGCTCCTTTTAGAAAAAACACTATAAATTACCCAAACATTATATTATTTTCATGCATTAGATATTCATAACACAAAGAGTATGCATAAAACATGTACCTGTAACTGTTAACATTGAATAGTATGGGATTGTTAAGTTGTGAGTAGGATATTTACAATTTTCTCCATTCTGGCCCCCAACCACATTCTGCCTTTGGAAATTCAGCTTTCCTCTCATGAATATTCTATTTTCTCAGGAAGACTCTAGTTTTCTATTACGGTCTTTGGCTTAAGTTGTTGGAATAAGTTTCCATCACTGTGACAAATACCTGACATACACCCTGCAGAGAGGAAGGGTTTGTTTTGGCTTGAACATTCAGAGGTTAAATCAACAGTAAACACAGAAACAAAACAGTAATGAAAAATTACTCAATAATTAAAAACAGTAAACACTGAACAAAGCACACATACACACACCATACACATACACACACATACACCATAGAAGCATGCACACACATACCACATGCACCCACTTGCTGCACACACACATACACACACACCATACATACACATATATCACATATGCATGCACATATACATGCACACACACACCACACACATACATGCACACAATGCTGCACACACATATACACACACATACACACACACTGTACACACACATCACATGCACATACACACACAAACATAATGCAAGCATACACATGCCACACACATGTACACACACATGTGTACACACGTGAACACACACATACATACACACACACATGAACACATACACACACACACACACACACACGAAACCTGAAAAATAGCAAACATTAAGCATATTGCAGAGGGGATCAGAGCTTGAAGAAATGACTCGTCTTCAGGTTCCTACTCTGGAGGCTTAGGTTTGAAGGTAGCCATAGTGTGAGAAAGTGACAGTTACAGACAACTAAAACTCCAGAAGCAAATCAAAGTGCAGACTTCTGGTCAGAGGCATGAGGGGGCAGTGGCCTGCTAAACTGCGAAGGCCAGGGTGAGATGGGGAAATCAAGCAAGAGAACAGTAAGAGCAAGGGTGGGGGGCCCTAGCTCATGAGGGTCCCCCAATCCCAGTTTCCCACTGATTCCTATGGCTTCAGTGGAACAGACTCTCCACACATGGGCAAGAGTCAGCTTCTTGCCTCTCTGTGGATTAATTGTCTGCTACAATAAATGCAGAAAAATTTGCATTTCCAGAGGATTGTGACAGACTTCAGGATTATATAGTATATGGCTTGTCCAATGTCTGGGGAACCATTTAAGATTATTCTATGCACAAAGAAACAAGTCATTTTAACCAATGCTAAGTAGAGAAGACAAAATAAAATAAACCCAGACACCGATCTGGGGATGACCTTAGTGTTGGGATTCCTTTTAAAGGGGTGCTTTTCAACCATGTTCAATAAAGGTAAAGAAGCAATGGTCGGAATGAAGGAAAGGGTGCATGAGAAAACAACAATCTACGACATAAAAAGAAACAGAGATCAACAAGTACCAAAGGGCCCAGTAAACTCAGAGGCACCGCAAACTGAAGGAGAAAAGCAGATGGCATTCAATGAGCAGGTTCTCAGGGGCGTGTCCGAACATCTGATGCTGTGAAACTAAGAGTGCCAAAGGATGAGAAGAAGAAACAAAGGAGGAGCGCTGGTCTAGGGAGGCAAGGTCAACTTGAATAGCCACAGGCGTCTCATCAGAACCCCAGGGAGATGGAAGATCAAAACAAAACCCGAAGCTCTCAGCCTGAGCAGAAGGCACCCTGCAGGAAGGGAGGTGGGGTGAGTGCTTTCCAAGAAAGGCAAATGATGTCATCAGCTGCCAGCTTACACCACTTCAAGAACTGGTTATAGAAATTAACGCTGAAAAGAAAGCTAGATATTCAGGAGTAAGAATATTAGAAGCTCAGGTGATAAACATTTCTGATTTACCCCTTTCTTATTCATTTAAAAACACACACATGACACGAGAAAAAGACTGCGCACTGCCTGGTGGGTTCCCAAGGCACATGGATGCCATGCAGACCAGCTGTAGCAGAACCTCTCTGCTCTCCTTTGGGTCTTGAGCTTTCCACAAAGGATCCCAGGGCCAAGGTCAGAGTACTTGGGAGGAGGATGGTAGTTAGAAAGTAGAGCCTAGTAAGGAAGTTAGGGCACTGGGGGTGTGACCTTGGACAAAATATTGAGCCTCTTGTCCCTTCTGTCTCTTTTACTTTCTGTTGTTTGAGATGTGCTCCTCCCAACCCCCACCACGTTCTCCTGTCATGCTATGCTAGCTACCTCACTACAGGCTTGCAGCAACCGGGCCAACGGATCATGCAGGTTCTAGGAAGAGAATAGACTCCAGCAAATTGTCCTCTGACCTCCACACACATACAACACAAATAAAGGGCTCACCCCTCTCTCTCTGCATACATACAAGACAAATAAATATAACTAAAACATTTAAAAATATGCCATCTTAGAATTATGAAATGGACAGTCATTAGTAAGACATAGCAACAGGAGTGTGTCATCTCTCAACGTTTGATTATGCTAGGTGAAAAAACCAAAGGATCCCCAACAGCTCAGAGGACTTGAACAGTGTATATGATCTTATCTGAACTGACTTACATCTTGACTTAGTTGCAGAGTGCTCCCCCCAAGAACTGCATGACACTCTTTGGGGTGCATGTGGTACATCCCAGAGCCTCTCTGGGCAAGAAGCCCCACCAACCTCTGAAGGGCTTAGCTCACTCAGCCTGTGCTTTCTGATCAGCCTGGAATTAATTAGCAATCAGGAGCAATAGGTTACCAAGGAAAATATTTGACTATACACTTTAAATAATTTACAGGCCAAGGGGGAAATAAAAAGATCACAAGGAAAATTTAAAGTATTTCAATCTGAATAACAATCAGGAGAGGATGTAATTTATGGAAACCAGCAACCACCATGGTTAGGGGGAAACGCAGCTTGATATGCTCATGGGGGAAAAGAAGAGGGTTTGAGGTCAGTGACCTATGATTCTACCTTAAGAAGATAGAATAAGGAGGGTGCCCAAATAATACAATAATATTAGAGATTAAAGGAGTGTTGTGGTTTGAATGAAAATGGCCCCTTAGGCTCAGATATTTGCATATTCAGTCCCCAGTGGGTAGCAATGTTTGGTAAGGACTAGGAGGCACTGCCTTGTTGGAGGAGGTGAGTCACTGGGAGTGGGCTTTGAGGTTTTCAAAAGCCCACACCACAGCCAGTCTCTATCTCTCTGTTTCTGTTTTTGTCTCTGTCTCTCTGTCTCTTTGTCTCTGTCTCTGTCTCTGTCTCTGTCTCTCTCTCTCTCTGTGTCCATCTCTGTCTCTGTCTCTCTTTCTCTTTCCCTTCCCCCCATCCTCACCTGCGTGTTCCCTGAGGATCAGTTCCCAGCTACTCTCCAGCACCCTATCTGCCTGTTGCCACACTTCCTGCCATGGTAACACTAGTCTAATTAACCTTCTGGAACTGTAAGCAAGCCCTACAATTAAGTGCTTTTCTTACAGAAGAGTTTCCTTGGACATGGCCTCTCTTCCCGACAACAGAACAATGACCAAGACAAGAGAAATCTTTAAAAGAGAAAACACATACATAATAGAGAAACTTAGCAAAGCTAAAAGCAGATCCCAGGAACAGGCTGATGAAATCAGTCAATTTCTGTCTACACTGATGAAGAAAAGGGAAGGTGGGTAAAATGGACCTGTAGTGTTAGGACTAAAAAGTGGAATGTAACTGATATCATAAACATTAAAAAGATAATAAGAGTCTATTATTAAAGATTTGTGCTAATAATTTTAGCAATTCAAAGACTTGGACAAATTTCTTGAAAACTACAGCTTATCAAAACTGATATAAACAAAAATTCTGAATAACTTTTTAAAAATAAATCATATTGATTATCAAAACCTTATCCACTATGCATAATGATAAACACCTCTATATCTACAGAATTTTGATGGTGACTCTTTTCAAATGCTGATCTAAGAACATTATTTGGGGGGCTGGAGAGATAGTTTGGTAGTTAAGAGCACTTACCGCTCTTGTAGGGTCTCTGGGTTTGGCTCCCAGAACAATATGGTGGCCCACAATCATATGATGCCCTCCTCTGATTTCTACATGCATATGGTATACACACACACACACACACACACACACACACACACACACAAAATTAAGTTAAATAGTAAGTGCATTTTTAATGAACAGATTATTTTCCAAGTTACCCATCACATAACCTCCACATTCTATTCATTCCTGCAACTGGGAATAAGAGCACTTCCTGCTCTTGTAGGGTCTCTGGATTTTGATTATTTTGTCTTTTAACATCATGGATTTTAACCTAACAAAGAAGAGCATTGAGTGCTCTTTGTTAAGATCAACATGTTTGAAGGCTGTTTTAGTTCTCTAAACATTCACTGACTGGAACTCAGTTCAGTGAAGACAATAGACTAGAAACAGAAGAGAAAAATCTAAAAAAGGAAGCAGCAGAAGTTGGTGATCTAAAGGAGAGAAATATGGTTTACTCTGAGGACTGTTAGTGTGAGGTCCTTTGAGATCTCATAGGAACTTGGGAGTTCCTTGATAGAAGGAACTAGAATAGCATATGCACCTTTCCCTTGGACATAGACCAAGGTGCACACCAGATTCCCACACAGAGCAAAGGCCTCCAGAGTTTACAAGCACGAATGAAGAAATCTAAAAAATCAAGCAAATGTGCATTAGAGTTATCAAGGAGTTGACAAAGTAATTTGAAAAGTGTGATGAGCTTAATTTTAGACAATCTAAGTTTTGGAGGTCCCCGTAAATCATAATCAAGGCACCTTACTGCCACTTACAGGCTTGAAAAAGTTCAGAGGCCAAGGCTAGACACTATCTTTGGGTATCCTCTTGGAATAGGCTTCAACATAAGCCTTTTAGTTGAATTCCTAAAGTAATAGGGATAGATTACCCAGGGAAAGAGACAATAAAAAGAAAATAGCAATAAAATTGCATTGTAAACAAAGGAAAGATGCTTTCAAATAAAGCCCAGAGTAAAAATGGACTCTGTGCATCTGTTACAATATGCAACAATGTGACAGCTGACAGCATTCATTTCCATTTGCAAAATAATTTGCAGGTTTTTTAAAAAACTAATCATGAAAACCGAAAGCATTGACCAATTAAAATAGTATTTGATTGCCTACTGTGTGGCGGGTACTGGCTACTGTTAGCACACAGTGAATAAGACAGGTGGTTGCTGGTCTCATGGCTTGAACACACTAGTTGGAGAGATAAACTCAATTTCCCTGAATAGAAGATCCTTTTATCTCTAACCCTTTTCTTTTGCGTTCTCTAAGTATTGTCCCTATTTGAAGTATTCTTTCTGGAAGAGTCTGGTTTTGAAGACTTCTGTAAATGTTCTGAAACTACAAAGTTGCATATGTGTCTGTCTGTCTGTGTGTGTGTGTGTGTGTGTGAGAGAGAGAGAGAGAGAGAGAGAGAGAGAGAGAGAGAGAGAATAGCTCTGCTGATGGGTTTATGAATTCTGTCAGATTTTTGAAAATCTTTGGAATCTTTAAATGTTACTAATCACTAAGCTTACCTGGCTCACATCTTCTCCAGTGATCACTAGCATGCTGTCTACTGGTAGTGTCCACACAATGTTACAGAGTTACTATAAGGCTCAATTTGCATAGCATTGTTCTGTGCAGTGAGCTACAGGGTTCTTCCTCCTTCTCGGGTCTGATGGTTTCTCCACCCACCCACTCACAGTCTCTACACTGACTCTATCTCCACCAGTCTGTCTCCTCTGAAGCCTAATGCCACAGAGAACAGCCTTATCCCTGCCTCTTGGTAATCTACCACTTGGAGCTGGGAAGGCTCATTGAGGCTGTAACTCTAATTTATCACAAAACATTTAATTGTGTGGTTAGCAAACTATTCAAATGATGCTTACTAAACACTTTTCTGTGTTCACTGATTTGTAGTGCTTTCTTCATTTGTGAAAGCTTTAAGACCAGCCATGATCTGCTTCTAGGAGTTAAACTCTAATGTGAGCTGACTTGGGTCTGGTACCACATTTTTTTTTTTAAAAGACTTATTTTATGTATATGAGTACACTGTTGCTGTCTTCGGACACACCAGAAGAGGGCATCAAATTCCATTACAGATGGTTGTGAGCCAACATGTGGTTGCTGGGAATTGAACTCAGGACCTTTGGAAGAGCAGTCAGTGCTCTTAACCGCTGAGCCATCTCTCCAGCCCCCATATCTTCTTTTTAAGAGGCAAAAGTACTGAATATTTTCTGTTTTCAGGTGGTGAGCTAAAGCACATATGTATTCCTGTAAATAACAGAATAAAAGAAAAGTCTATGTGAAACTGGAAAACAAAGGAATCTTAGCTCATAGGAACTAACCTATGGAATACAAAGGGGGAGGAGGAGGAGGAAGAAGAGGAATAGGAGGAAGAGGAAGAGAAGGAGGAAGAACAGGAGGAGAAGGAAGAAGAGGAGGAGGAGGAGGAAGAGGAAGAAGAGGAGGAAGAGGAAGAAGAGGAGGAGGAAGAGGAGGAGGAAGAAGAGGAGGAGAAGGAAGAAGAGGAGGAAGAGGAGGAGGAAGAGGAAGAAGAAGAGGAGGAAGAGGAGGAGGAAGAGGAGGAGGAAGAAGAGGAGGAAGAGGAGGAGGAAGAGGAGGAGGAGAAGGGAGAGGAAGAGAAGAGAAGAGGAAGAGGAGGAGGAAGAAGAAGAAGAAGAAGAAGAAGAAGAAGAAGAAGAAGAAGAAGAAGAAGAAGAAGAAGAAGAAGAAGAAGAAGAAGAAGAAACAAAAGAAAATGTCATGGGCTCTGGATCCTCCACTGTAAAGATGGGTCTGGCCAGGGCTAACAGGGCAGTTATGTATTAGAGAAGGTCAGCCTCTGCTACGGGATATGCTCCTGTTTGCATCAGATAAAGGGTTGGGCACAGGAGTTGGAACCATTCTTACAGTTGTGAGGATCACATTCGGTATCTTGGGAGACAAACACAGCTGGTCCCCAGATTATTGCCAATACCCTGCGGGGTCATGAATCCTTCATTGCCTGTGCCTTTCTAATGGCTCTTCCTGTCTCCCCTTATAATCTCTCAACCATCAACTAGTTCCGCTAACTGTGTCTTTTCTCTGCATGCTATGCTTGCCTGGGCCCATGACAGTCTAACACAAATGGAGGGTACAACGCGAGTGTACAGCTGAGGATGGCCCAATCTGGAGGAATGTCAGCATCTACCAAAGGAGAGAACATACGGAAGAACAGAAGGAAGAGTTCTCCAGAGACAGACAAGAGGACTCTCATCAACAGGAAAATGATAGGCCAATTGCCTCACACTCACCAGGGTGGCTGCTGTCAATAAAACAGAGCAAGTGGAGGCAAGGGGATAGATGGGGCTCTCAGACACGGCTAGTGTGATTGTGAAATGGGGCAGCTGCTGTGGAAAACATCAAAGCCTCAAATACAGAGTGAACATATGGTCCAGAAAGGCTAATTCGGGTCATTTGCTCAAAGAATTCAAAGCAGGGATTTAAACAGATTCTTTTACATCCATGAACATAGCAGAACTAGTGACAATATCCAGAGAGTGGAAGCAACACGCCTAGTGCATGTCAGTGGGTAAGGTAATTGGCACGGTATGTTAATACATACAAAGAAGGGAAATTCTGACACATGACACCACATAGATAAACATCAGGGCATTATCCTGAGATGAGCCCAAGCCCGCAGGTCAAACACTTTATAATTCCACTTTGTGAATGGTTGATTTACACAGACTGGAGATAGGACCTGCAGAATTGTTATTTAACAAACTCACAGTTTTAGTTTATAAAGAGGCTGGTGGTGGTGGCTCCAGAGAATCAGATGCCCTCTTCTGACCTTTTTGGTTTTGGGCACATGCTCTCTCTCTCTCTCTCTCTCTCTCTCTCTCTCTCTCTCTCTCTCTCTCTTAAACACACACACACACACAATTAAAAATGAAATAACTCTTTTAAAAAGACATGTTTCATACCCAGGCTGGACCTAGGCCTCCGCAGACATATGTAACAGATGTGCATTGTACCTTGGCCTTCATGTGGGTCCCTAACAACTGGAGCAAAGGCTATCCCAAAAGCTGCTGCCTGTATGAGGGATATGTTCTTCTAGCTGGGCGGCCTTGTCTGGCCTCAGTGGGAGAGGAAGCGCTTAGTCTCTAAAAGACTTGTAGTGCGGGGGGGGGGGGGGGGATACCCAAGAGGCCCCCACCCACTCAGAGGAGAAGACTGTGGAAGGGGATGAGGAGGAGGGGCAGTGAGCAGGATGTAAAGTGAGTAAGTTAAAGAAGCAAGCAAACAAGAGATAGTCCAGATCCTGCCCTCTAGACTCCAGAAACGTGGGAAACTTCTGTGGTTCGTTTAACACCTTGTGGTGCTTTAGTCTAACAGTCCCAAAGAACTAAGACATCATTGTCGGTGTAGATGTGCCATGTTAATACCAGGCTTGTGAGGCTTTAAGCTTCTATGTGATAAACGTCGTAAGCATCACGAGTTCTCCTGCATTTTCTGCTTTTTATTAGTAAGATATCACCATGTTTTTTCCATGCTGTTTAAAACCCTTTAAAATACGCTACTGTAAGAATGCTGTCATGCTTTTCTTCCTTCTTCTTTTACTTTCTGGCTATCATATAAGTTGTTGAATGGCCATGGCAGGGTATTTAGTTCACTCCCAAGCTTTTAGACTTTGCTATTGTTTCTCCTGTTTTTGTTTTTTGTTTTTTGTTTTTTTTTTTACATTGACTTTTAGGTTAGCACACAAAGTAATAGTTTTCATCAAGGCCTCTTTTTTTTTTTTTTTTTTTTTTGGTTTTTCAAGACAGGGTTTCTCTGTATAGCCGTGGCTATCCTGGAACTCACTCTGTAGACCAGGCTGGCCTCAAACTCAGAAATCCACCTGCCTCTGCCTCCCAAGTGCTGGGATTAAAGGCATGCGCCACCACTGCCCGGCAAGGTCTCTCATTTTTTAAAACACTTGGTATGAAAAATTTTGGTTGGATTAAAAAAAAATCTACCAGAAATAAAATTACTAATTTATACAATAAAATTAACAAAAGAAGAGGAATTTCAATTGTTGAGCTTTTGTGCACAAACTGTGCTTCTAGATTTCTGAATGAATGTTGCAAAGAAAACTCACACTATTTATCATTAAAACCAGATTGAACCTTCCTTGGAGTTATGCTTCTGTCTGCAACCTTTTCCATTTTTTGGTGGTGCTGGCTGCGGGGTTAAAACCAGGGCCTTATGCACTGACTGTGTTTTTTCTAACACTTTAAAGTATTTATAGGGATGAACCTAGAAGTAGAGTGTTTTCATCACAGAAAATGCAAAATTTGAAATCTTTCAGGTGATAGATCTCTCTAAAGGTGGTTCTGATTTTTTTCTACTACAGTGTGTGCATGGTCTTCGCTGGTCTATTGTCTGTCTCTCTGTCTCTGTCTCTGTTTGTCTCTGTCTCTCTGTCTCTCCTCTCTCTCTCTCTCTCTCTCTCTCTCTCTCTCTCTCTTCTTCAGTCTCCTCTCTCTCTCCCCCCTCTCTCTGTCCTCTCTCTCTCTCCTCATTGAGCCACTGTGGTCCTTGTGGCCTCTATTGGTGAAGAATTGGCAGCTCACTGCCTCTTGTCTCCAGCCCAGAGCCACACCTAGCATGAGCTTGCCAGGTCAATCTATCTGCCCCTGTGTGACCTGTGTGACTTCTCCTCCAGGTTTAGCTTTGAGAGTCTGGAGGTCAAACATTACCCAGGTTACATCTCGTCCAGTATCTGTGTCACGTGGCCTGTGTCACTTTGCAGAGCTCTGAAGCTTCAAGCAGAAACCGTGCCACCCCAAGCCTGTGCTGGCTGGTGACGTTGCCTTTCCCTCTGGACCCAGCAATTGCTTAGCCCTATTCCTGGGAGACGTTTTGTTCTCTAGTCGTCTATTCAGCTTGCTGTGGTCACTGGTGACCTTCGAGATCCTGGCAAGCCCTGGATGATCCTCTGTAGCTAAAAATACCCTCAGCAGAGGGTTGCTTTTTGGCTCATCCTTTCCTCCGCTTGTGAAAACAGCAGGTGTTTATAGAACTATCAGCTCAGCTGTACTGGTTTTAAGTAGCTAAGGGGAGAGGGGAATTCTTGGCATTTTACCATGGCATCCTGTTCTTGTTGTTGTTTTGTTGTTGTTGTTGACGATGATGATAAATGTTATTGGTGGTGGTGGTGGTGATGGTGGCTGTGTGTGCGTGCGTGTGTGTGTGTGTGTGTGTGTGTGTGTGTGTGCGCGCGCGCGCACATGCACACATGCACGTGTGTGTACTGTATACACATGTTGGTTGCTTGTTTGCTGGAGTTTCAACCAAGACCTAGTGCTTGCTAGGCAAGAGCTTACCACTGAGCTCCTATGTGGAGCTCTCCTATGTGGGAGTCATTCTTTCTCAGCTTCCAGAACCAAAGCAATGTGCCGTCTACTTCTGCACCATCATCAGAATTAGGAGTCACATGTAGGGCTCAAATGGCCCTTTATTCAGAATCCGGGGGCTCTCTACATCTCACTGTCAATCTTGCTTTAGTATCATAGTAGTTATTAATAGATTACCCAGACTGCTGGCATATATTTCATGTCGGGTCGGAAGGATCTTTCTATTATAATTTCCTTAAACGTGTGTGTGTGTGTGTGTGTGTGTGTGTGTGTGTGTGTGTGTGTGTGTGAAGTATTTTGTCAGAATGTTTCCAAATCATCTTGAGGACAGAGTGGCAGGTTCTACCACTGCAAGCACCTATGTCCCCAAAGTGGGGGAGCCATTTTCTCTTAATGGTTTCTCATCAAAGAAGAGGTATAAATCCTATTCGGCCAGAGAAACAGCTTCCTGCTGAATGACAATTAAGTGATGTATTCACACATGCAGGCTCAACACCTCAGGAGGGTAGGAATGCACTCTTGCATGCAGGAATGGGAGAGCAAAGTCAACAAGCCTGAAGTTGTGACCTGAGAGATGACACTTGCCTCTTCCCAGGAGGAAGAAGGGCCAGATGACATTGTGCTGTGTCTTGAGAGTTTCAGTCAGAGAGGAATATCAGGAGCGGCGGACATTGTGACATTTTCTTATTGTAAACACGCCCCTCTTCTTTGTGCCAAACACTGCTGTGCAGGCTGCTCTAGCGGCATGATGGTGTAAACGCCATGGGCGGGAAGATCACGTCTACCTGCACTCAGCTAGCTCAGGCAGAGTAACAGTGTCTGAGTTTCAATATTCTCATCTTTAGAGCAGCATGATTAATAGAAGAAGCAGTAATGGGATGGGACCAATGAGTTAACCTTTTCCTGAACTCTGCCAAGTTACCAAATACCTCATGTTAATAACATGACTTCACTGATATGGTAACACATTTTTATAAACCAGCACACACCAGGTCTGAGGCAGGAGAATCGAGATTTTTGAGGCCAGCCTGGTTGATATAGTGAGACCTTGTCTCAAAAAGTGACTACAGAGGAAAAACTCCCTGATTGTTTCTGGTTAGGAACAGATACCTCAGGTTACAATGGTGATACCAGCCAGGGTCTTTCAAAAGAAGCCTGCTTCTTAGACAGGGCCCTAGCCAAAGGCTGCTGTGCCTCGGAGGGGGGCACGCCATTCTAAGAAGCAGAAAGGGAAGGCACAAGTAACTCAGCTCACATATTAGGCTGGGAAGGCAGAAGGTGGGTGAAGGGAAGGAGCTGGCTCACAGCCTCACCGCTCCATTCATTTCCCCTTCTCCCTGTCTTTCCGACGATGAACATATCTAGTAGGGAAGTTAAAGGGACTATCATCACCAAGAATGGGGAAACCTCAGTTTTGGAGAAAGAAGTTGGATATAATTTACCTTTGCAATCACCATGTGGGAATGGGAGTTCTCACCTCACATCACAGCTCCTGAGCCCCAGAGGTTATCAGCAGCTCAGCTGCCACTGTGAAGGTTCAGAAAAGACGAATTCCCTAGTGAGATTTTGGACATTTAAATTTGGCCTTATGTGTAGAAGTCTCAAACAGAACTATTTGGATAAGCATGAACTGTGACCACACTATACTTTTTTGTACGTGTGTGTGTGTGTTTTAAAGATTCACTTTATTTTATGTTTATGTTTGAAGGCCTGCATGTGTGTATGTGTACCCCACTCTCAGAGGCCATAAGAGGGCATCAGAGCCCCTGGAGTTAAAACAGCTATGATCCACCATGTGGATGCTGGGAGCTGAACTCCACCGTGCCCTCCTGTTCTCTGTAAGAGCAGCGATCTCTCCAGCCCCGTAATTTGTGTTTTAATTTAGCTCGCCACGTAGGGGGAGAACTCTTTTCAAATATAGAATCAGGTGCCCATAGAACACTTGGCAAGTTTGATGCTACCTGCTTAGTTGGCAGCTCAGCAGGAGAACACTTGGCTCAGAATCACTGCCTACAGTGTCCCCATGGCAACAGTCATAGAGGAGGATGCCACTCTCTGTGGCGCCCATAGGCAGCCAGATAGCTGTTTGGAGGAACGCAGGTGATGCCCCGCCCATCCCCAGTGGCTTTTAAGAACACAAGGCTCATGAGCGATTAGGCTGCTTGCGCGCAGCATTCTAGAGAGCGGTTGCTATGGCTTTGGGGAGAAGTGTTGCTTTTCTGAGGACTGGAAAACACTTAATGTTCCAAGCCCATGCTCTCTCTCATTCCTGACAGAGTGGAAAATGTGCTTCCACGGCTGAAATGTTCTTCTTGAGTCTAGCCCAAAGATGACATTTTTAGGAAAGTTTGAGAAGAATCCTGTAGCTGTTACTGAGTCACGGTAGAGTGGAAATGGATCCTGGCTATTTAAAGAGTTTTGTGCTACTGTTTGAAAATGTCACATTGCTAGGGAACGGGGAAGGGACGGAAAACTTTCCACTTGCTATCAACAAAGAAAGATTGTTCCCAAAAGCCAAACAATGGACTTGAGTTTGTTACCTGGCTGACGGGAGGAGGAAGCTGTGTCTCAATAAATGTGATGCTCTGGAGGGTGACGGCTCATTCTGGAGTCTGGCATGGGTATCCCTGGAAACTGTTCTTGCTATGACCTCAAACATCTCTCTGCCTCACTGGACCCCAGTTGCAAGTCTACTGAAGGAAGAGGTGAGGTGAAAACCCACCAGCCAGCATTTCCCCAGTTTACCTTCGACCTGGACGAAGTTGGCAAGTGTCCCTCGAACCCTTCCTGTAGAATATTGCTTAGTAGGCCTGGGGTTAAATGAGAATAAGCTTTGATGAACATGCAGATATAGAAATAGAAATACTAGCAGGGCTGTAGCTCAGTGGTAGGGTGCTTGCCTAACATGCACAGGCCCTGAGTTCCACCCCTGACCCCATGAATGCATGCATACATAAGTGTATAAATATATAAATAAGAGAAAATACTGTGTACAAAATAAAACTGTGAGTTTTGGCTTGTCCTGGAGATGGAACTAAGGGCTCCCGGCCTTCGTGGCAAGTACTCTGTCCCTCAGCGACATCTCCACCTAAGATGGGTTTTCAAAATACTTAGTACCTTGCTTTTTAATCTACAAAGGTGCCACTTCTTGTGCGGATGCATATGTCTTTAGTGACCTCTTAGAAGTTCCTTGGACTCCAACTCTTGCCTCCTTACTATAGGTTTACTTTCTCTGATAACGAAAGACGGACTATTCTGTAGCCACAGAAGACACTGTCAAAGAAAATGGCTTTGCTAACTTGATAAACAGTAATGGCGTTTTATTGCAGTGCCTTTAATGAGTCAAATATATTTTCCTATGTCTGTTAACCATTGGTATTTTTTTCTATTTTTGGCAAATGGCCCAATAACATTCTTGGCGATATATTCTTTGGGGGATTATTTTTGTATAGATTTGGGGAAGCTGTTTATATTTAAATCACACTAAGCATTGTCACCTATGTTGTAAATTTTCCTTGGTTTCCAGTTTGCCTTTCAATTTTATTTGTGATGATCTAGGGCACTTAACATCTCTATATGCAGTCCTTTAAGAACTCTTTTATGAAGGACTGGAGAGAGGGCCTGTCAGCTCAAAGCAACCGCTGCCCTTGTAGAGGACCTGCGTTCAGTGCATAGCACCCTCATGGGGTGACTCATAACTTCCTGTAACTCAAGCTCCAGGGGACCCAAAGCCTTCTTCTAGCCTCTGTGGGCACCACACATGCAAGGAATTTATAGATACACAAATAAGAAATACAATAAAACTTTGAAAAATTAAGAAATTCTTCATGGTTTCTACATTTGGTATAGACTCAGTCCTGGTGGCTATATATCACTTATGTGTTCACGTTCATATTTATCTTTGTATATGTGTAGAGTGATTGTATACATGTGTGTATGTGTGTGTAGTGTATGTGTGCATGTTTGTTTGTATGCATATAGAGGGCAGATGTCAACTTTGGTTATGTTCCTTTGTTACTTCCTGACTTAATTTTTGAGATGAGCTCTCTCACTGAACGTGAGCTCGCCAGTTCATCTCGATTGACTGGCTACTGAGCTCCAGTGACCCACCTGTCTCAGCCTCCCCAACTCTAGATGGCACGGGAACACCACTATGCATGAGGGCATTTACCTGGATAGTGAGGATGCAAACTCCGAAGTGTGCCAACCACCTTACTGACGCAGCCACCTCCCTAACCTTACACCTTCACGGTTCTGTTTTTTGTATTTGACTTTCAATGTGTCTGCACTTAATTTTAGTAAAGTGTTATAAAAGGGCTCTATTTTTAAACATTAATTTCATTTTAGATATCAAGTGTATCATATCCAAATATCTATAACCTCAGCCTTTTTTTCTTTCTTCATATTCTCACCTTAATGTTTAGTTTTGTTTCACGGCAGGCTGAGTTTATATCTGATTTAAATGTATACTATACACTAGAGTGTATCTCCTTCTATAGACTGGACCTCCGTTTCTTTACTGCAGTTACACAGCCATGCTTTGGAAGTCCTAAGCCAGTTGGGGACTATTTCTTACAGGAGCTAGATCTCAGTGGATTAAACAATAGCGAGTAGCTTTTCTCATTCTTGTAACCAAATCGACAGAAGGAAGCCTCAAATATTTACAAGCCACAGGTAGATGAGCTGAAGACAAACCAGGTGTGAACATTCCAAGGATTTAGGGATGAGGGAGCAAGGGGAAAGGGAGACCAGGGAAGGCAGGCAGAGGAGGGAGAGGAAACACGGGCTAAGGAAAAGTTTTAACCTTTTAATTGCAAGAATAAAGTGTGTGTGTGTGTGTGTGTGTGTGTGTGTGTGTGTGTGTGTTACAGTGATGGCTCTGGGTTTGTGTGTACTTAATAGAAAATAAGATGTGTCAAATGAAGAGCACACCAAGTCCTACCCCAGGAGGGGAATTACGAGACAAACCAAGGGTACTATTAGACTGGACTGTGAGGTCACTCTTTCACTCCCCTCATGACCCATCTCCCCCAACAGGGAGTAGATAGCATTGTTAAAAAAACAACTGGAGTCACACATGGCTTAACTGGTCCTAATGTATAAGGTTCAATCAGTCTGGTCACAGCCTTTGGAGTAGCCGAGACTGTAGGTGTGCACCATCATGCTTAGGTTTTAAATAAGAAAGAGAGAAGAGGGAAGAAGGGAGGGAGGGGATGAGAAGGATTAGAGACAGGGCTTGTGAACTACATTATACAGAATAGGTCATTTCTGTCCCAGACCACGGAAATGGAGCTGAGGGACCATGGGAAACAGAGGAATTGCTGAAGTCACTCAGGTGACTGTTGCTTAGCTATGATGCAGGACCGTCAGCTGTCACAATAAGACTTAACAGTTGTCACCTTGTGACCAATTGAAGCTTGTCAGATCCCTGGGGCACAAACTTTCATCCAAGATGAACCACCCAGATTTCTGTCCCAATATGCCCACCCTTAGCTTTCTCTTTGTTCGGAAACAGGAGAGGTGACTTGACTCTCTCTGTGTGTCCGGACTGCAACTCTGCTCCGTTTATTCACAAAGCTCCTTTATTGGAAACTCATCTCTATAATTTTGTTTGATTTTGACAAAAGGAAGAAAAGAAAATGGACTTTTGCATCTACAGCAAGTCTTCGCTGTGAGGTTTTCAGAATGACTGGCTGTTTGTTCAACTGTTTAGATAAAATAGGAAGCAGCAAGCACTGTGAGAATAACTTATATAAGCATGGGTTTATTAGCAACCCGTGGCTCAATTTTGGCTGTGAGGACAGAACTGGGAGGTCTAACAGAAGCCAGGAAGCCTGTCTGGTGTCATTCAAGATGGAGACAGTTGTCTTTCTCCATATAGTGTGGCAGAGCAAGTAGTCACCTTTACTCTTGTCTCCAGACAAGGATACAAGGTGTCTTTGTGTTTCCACTATGATACCAGGTACTTCTGTGTTCCTCTGTGTTAATACTTATTGTCCATTTTTTCTATTGTGCTTCATGGCCCTACAAAGCTTCATCATTCCAATAATTACCCAACACTCCTGGAATCTGTTTCTTCCCCCAAATAAATTACCATTGCTAAGAGCATTGCTTTTGCCTAACCCCTCCCATGTTGCTATGGATACGCTGCTTCCTCAGCACCGTCATAGTACTCATATCTGTCCATGTTATTTTCACCCCCCCCCCCCCATGATTGCTCTCCATGTGTGTTATGAATTCTCTTTGTCTTTGCTTGGAAGGCAAACCTCAAGTTGTCAACGTGCAGCTTTACCTATTACACCCTCTATGGCCTCAGAGAATGCTCATCATCTGCAGGGAAATACCCAGATACTTGGCCTGACAAGATACACACGTTTTACGACTTACAGATTCATTTATGTTGAAAGTTCACCAAGGCTAGGATATAATTTACAGTTCTCGCTCATGTGGTATATTATCTCATGGACAAAGGAAAATAAAAATCATGAAAAGTAGGGTGACTGAGCAGTAGAGGTTGTGTAAGAATCCCATACCCACCAATCACCAAGCCACTTCCCACTCTCACTTTCCAGGATTCCACAGATAGCAGTCTGCGCGATGTCTTTTTCTTGGCAATATAGAAAGAGCAAAAACAACCTTCCAAATATTACTAAATAAACCTAAGCACTCCAGTAACTCTTAATGATAATGATGATGATAATATAATAATAATAATAATAATAATAACAACAACAACAACAACAACAACAACAACAACAAAAGAAACAAGCCTCTCTGGGATCCAGCCTCTTGACCTATGAGCTTGTAATCGCCGGGCCTTTTGATTTCTTGTTTTCTCTCCCTTTTAGACATAGTCTTACTATCTAACCCAGTCTGGCCCGGAGCCTGCAATGTAGTCCAGGCTGCCTTCAAACACGTCTTCTTCCCCCCTCAGTCTGGGATTATATAGGTGTGTGTTACTGTATCTAATTGTAAACATTTGTGAATTCTAATTGAAATCTTACATGAATAGGAAAACAGCAGGTTATGAATGATAATGAAAGAACCAGGGGGTTGTGTGTTTTTGAGGTTGTAGATTTTAAAATGACTTGGACCATTTTCTTTCATTATGTGAGCACTCTTAAAAGCTGACTACACATCAGAGCAGAGCTCGCTCCCAGGACCAGCTTGACAAATACACAGGAAACTTGGTGAGGAAAGATATAATTAATAATAATAATAATAATAATAATAATAATAATAATAATAATATGATTGCAAATAAGACTACAAGGAGAAGAAGAGGAGGAGGGGAAGAGGAAGAAGAAACAGAAGGAACTTGGTTGGAAAAGAAATAATAATAATAATAATAATAATAATAATAATAATAATAATAAATCTCAAAATTGCATGGGAAATTATGATAAAGTGAGGTGGGAGGAGTGGGAAGGGTGGGGGCTGGAAGGGGCGGGAAGAGTCTGAGAGGGTGAATATGCTCAAAGCACATTGCATAGAATTCTCTAAGAATCAACAAAAATATCGCCAAAAATAAACTGCACATGCATTTAATTTCTTCTGTGCCAAAATAAGCAAAATATATAATAGCAGTGGTTAGAAGTTCCCAAGTTCTCTTTGCTTCAATGTATCCTCACGATGTGCCTGGCAAATCACATGACAGTCCAGGAGACCAGTCATCATCCCTCCCTCCCACTGTACGCCCATCACGTGACCTCAGCTAGGACACTTTATCTCACTAGTTTTGGTTTTTCCTGTAGAACAAGAGAGATGAGCTTGTGAGCTCCAGAGCTTCTTGGAGAGCTGGTGTTTCATGACACTTGGCTTTGCTTTTGACAAGCATCTATCTTTCTAAGCCTCTAAATCTGGAGCTCTGAGATTTTCCTTAATCTCCAGCTTTTTCCACCTTGAGATTATTTTATTTCTTGTAACTGTTCTTAGTGTTACATCCAAAGGTCAAGTAAAGACTGTGAGACTCGACTGCAGGGCTCTTCTGTGGCTTCTAAGGGGCCAACCATAAAAGCTAGGTCTCAAGGACCCTGCAGAGAACAGGCCAAACTAGGGATCACACGTTCCTGACCTCAGCCCCCTCAACTTCAAAGAATCTTTAAAACTTCTGTGCTCTTTGCTGTTCTCTCTAAGTAGTGAGGATGAGGAAATACACATTGTTAGGTGAGGAAAGTGTTAGCTCCAGGGTGATTAAAGATGGATCTCTACCAAGGACAGAAAGTCTGAGCCTTAAACACTTTCAAGAATAAAAATGTTATGTGACACAGGAAATTATTCATTTTTACCTTGTAATTTATGTGTCTGTTTAAGTCTGTGCCATGTGTACCAGTGGCTAAAGAGACCACAAGATGGAGCCAGGTCTCCTGGAACTGGAGCCACAGGTGGTTGTGAGCTATCCAACGTGGGTACAGGGTCTGAACACTAGTACTCTGGAAGAGCAGCAAGTGTTCTTGGCCACTGAATAATCATTCCAGTGCCCCCAAACAGAGAATTCTTGACCAATGGAATAACAAGTATAAAATCTGAATTTTGGATTAGCATGGCACATCCTGGCCAGGGCTAGCTTCCTGAGCATGTGATCTATGTTGTCATGGGGTTCCATTTTTAGAAGGTCCCCGACTTAGTTTATTGCCACACCATCATCATCTAAAAATTCTTAATCGTTTTTGAACAAAGGCCTGGTACTATTATTTTCCACTGAGACTCACAAAATAAACCTTATGTCTTAGTTGGCATCGCTTAGGGAAAGGGTCCCCATGGGCAGTGATGAGACATGAGACTGGCGAGGACCTGAGATGTTTTTCTCAAGCACAGTTATTCCTGCAGAGTAATATGGTAACATTGGTATTTTTTGGATGACTAATAAAATGCAGACATGATGGAGACCCAAGGTTCATGTGGAGACTGTCACGATCCGTAGATAAATCAAGGAAATCCACTTGGGGATGGAAAGAGAGTGGATATGCAGAAAAGGAGCAAAAAGCACTTACTTTGACTTAATGACAAATTAGGAAAAGATGGGTGGAAAGGACAGGTGTGAAGCAGAAAACGAGACAGACAGACAGACAGACAGACAGACAGACACCAGACTAACATGTCCTGAGAGACTTTTACAAGATTTACTGTTATGTTTTTAAGTGTGTTTTTGTGTGTGTGTATCTACAACTGAGTGTGGTGTCCTCAGAGGCCATAGCTGACAGGTCGCCCAGGAACTGGAGTTACAGGTGGTTGTGAGTTGCCCAAACATGCACGCTGGGAAATGTAGTTAATGCTCTTAACTGCTGTCTAGTCGCTCTTGTTCATCCACTCTTCATTCATTCAGTGTTTGCTGATCACCGACTGCTTGTCCAAATAAGTTCAGACTGAGGGATCCAGCAGTGAATAAAGCTCCACCTATGTAAGGCTTGTGTGTGTGTGTGTGTGTGTGTGTGTGTGTGTGTGTGTGTGTGTGTAGTGGGCTATGCTAGGGGCAGAAAACATTTCCTGTGTTGTTCTGATGGATCCCGTGGTGGCTTTTCTTCATGGTCATAGTTTGTTGCGAGGCTGGCTAGCCACCCAGCCAGACTGGGTTTACCTGGGAAGTTTGGTAAAGTAACCAGAAGTCTGATGGCTGCTTCTGACCGTTTGAACTGATGGCGGCTCTGTTACACAAACTGAGCAATGCTGGGGTTGGTCAGTACTGTGTGGGAAGGGGCTCAGAGTGGACAAGCACGTCTAGTGGAAGTGTCTAGCCTCCAGTTCCAGTGTATCTTTGCTCAAGTCCTGGCACTCCCCTTGAGTTTCACAGGGCACCCCAGCACGGCCTGACTAGTAGTCTGCTGCTAAACAGCTTGTAAAGTTTTTCTATTATTTGATTTTCTTTCTTTTTTTCTCACAAAGATCCCCAGTGTTAGTAATAAAGAGAGGCACTGGTTGCAAAAACCATCAATATCACCAAGGGCTACTTTGAGATCTGCTTTTATTTAATCTAATTTCTGTCTTTTTTGAGATGGTGTCTAATTCTGTGTCCTACACTGGGCTCAAACTTGTGATCCACTCCCTCAGACTATCCTGAATGCTGGGGTAGGGGCATGCACTATCATGCCAGGCTCTCATCAGCTTCTAAATTTCATCCTGTTTTTCAAAGACTCCTCAGTATGTGGATTCAGAGTTTTAAAAGTTGGCCAAACTGTGTATAACCAACACGAGTCACGGGGCACTGGCATGCTTTGGAGCCTGGGTGAAGCAAGACACAAAAAGTAGCTCACGTTACTATTGACAATGCCTCCACTCTATATAGCACTCTGGAAAGTCATAAACCTTTGACATGATAGAGAAATGACAGAGAAGAGGCAGTCCGCTGAAGACTCAATCCCTGCAAGGTCAGTCATGGCCGTATCTAACTGAGTCCTTGGGCATCTCCTTTGTGCTACTGTTGACTGGAATGAGCTAGATGCACCCTCACATTCTCCTGCCCTTGGCATTGCTGCTACCTTCCAGGGCACTTTTGGGAAGGCTACTGGCTGCTAGGTAGACGGAGCAAGAGCAGTACTGCTGGTTTTAGAGCTGACACAGACATATGTCACACCTCCATTGCCCATCTGATGGGAGAATCCCCCATCAAATCCCACCCTCTATCTGGTGTTATCTAACACTAGGAAAAAGCCTTTGTATCACCTGAGAGTTTTCCATGTTACTATTTGGGGCATAAAGATATCATATTGCTCAGAACAGTGAAAGTGGGGTAGCCTATACAAAACCAGGAAACTGGAATGGATTGGTTAGATGACCTGTTTCAATTCAGGTCATGGTTACCTACAAGTCTGAGAGAAAGGGGTTATCTTTGTGTTTAGGCTGAGCCTAGGCTGCTTGTTGTCTCCTGGCACCAGACACCAGTAACTGTTCCCTGCAAGACTTTGGAATGCCTGCTTGCTGCACAGGGGGACTCAGGGAGTGGGTCTGGGCTTACCTGTTCACAGAAAGGGTGAGGCCAGGTGCCCTCTGTCCTTTGCTGAGCCTCAGGGGTGCCCCGACTCTCTGCCTCCTTTCGGGAGAGTAGGAGACATTACTGAGGCTCATTTCTAGCGCAGGCATTTGGAGGATCAACACAAACAGAATACCAACAGAGTGTGGCCTTTCCTCAAGCAGTTACTTCAATGACCTAGCTTCACGCAAAGGCTCAAGTTGTTTCAAAGAGATGTCTGTTCACACAAACACTGCGAAGCTGTTCTTTCCCCTAAGCACCACACTCTTGGTTTGTCAAAACATTTGAAGAAGACTAATTCATGCCTCAAAAGGAATTCTCTCTCACTCACAAAGCTGCCAGGTCTGTGAGCTTATGGCTTTCATGTTAAAATATGTCAAGGCATTAGAGGGAGGAGGAGAGCCTCGGCAGAGACTCAGAGGCATGCATGTAGTGGAGGTGGTGAGATTTGCAACATGTGCCTTCAGTACAGAGAAAAAGTCCAGTGGTTGGGATTCTGGCTCCTGCCCACTCTGGCTGGTGTGGGTGCCTATGGGAAACGTCACAGGGAAGTGGGAAGCCTAGGTTCTGAAGCCAAGGATACGCAGACTCAAGGCCAAGTTTTTTCTTTCTTTCTTTCTTTCTTTCTTTCTTTCTTTCTTTCTTTCTTTCTTTCTTTCTTTCTTTCTTTCTTTCTTTCTTTCTTTCTTTCTTTTTCTTTTTTGATACTTTATTTACATTTCAAATGTTTCCCCCTTTTCAGATCTCTCCTTTGGAACCCCCCTATCCCTTCCCCTGCCCCTGCCTCTATGAGGGTATCCCCCCCCCACTCTCGTCTTCCCTCCTTGGCATTCCCCTATACTGGAGCATCTAACACCCTCAGGCCCCTTGAGGGAGGTAACTCAGTTACAAAAGAATGAACACGATATGTGCTCACTGATAAGTGGTTATTAGCCCAAAAGATCGGAACACCCAAGATTCACTTCACAGCAACCATTGGAGTCCCAGATGGAGGAGTTGGAGAAGGGACTGAAGGAGCTGAGGGAGTTTGCAGCCCCATGGAGGGAGCAACAGTGTCAACTGGCCTGACCCCCTGCTGCTCCCAGAGACTGGACCCCAACCAAAGAATACACATGGAGGGACCCATGGCTCCTGCCACATACGTGGCAGAGGAGGGCCTTGTTAGCCAAGCTTTTCTATTTACAGGCCATAGGCGCCATGCTTCAGTTTCACCTAAGAATCGGGGAGCACACTGTCAGTCTCTCCTTACAGGATGGTATGAGGATTAATAAGGTTAAATGTTTGCAGCAGGATCCTGCAAACACTGGGAACCCCATCATCCTCAGCGTGCTCCATCGGGCTTCTGTGAACCTCATGGGGGCTATGTAGGCTATCGGTCCCACTGTCACCAGGAATCTCTGCCCAGGAGAACTGCTCAGCTGCGGGGCAGTTTTTTTTGTCCATTGCCAACAGGTTCTGAAGTACAGAACAGAACTCGGCAAGTGACATAAACAATTTCAAACAATAATTTCAGAAGACAAATTGCTCCATTTGGGCACCAAGATTCCTCTGCAGAGGCTTTCCCCACTTGTTTATGTATGCTGTGGCGCTGAGCCATGGGTGAATTAAGCAGACAGCAAGCACACGCTCCAGAGAGGACAGCAGGAAGGGTGGGGTAGCGGGGGACCTCCCGGTTGACCTGCTTTCCTTGAAAGCTATTGCTGAGGGAGGTCCTCTAGCAAAGGGACTCTGATTTATGTCTCATATCTATTTGTTCATAGAGAAGTCACATGATTTGGTGCCAGGAGGTAAGAGTTCAAGACCAGCTCCACTTTGCTTTGCTTGTGTGAATTTGGCCAGATCAGAGACACCTTTCTGACTTTCATTTTCCATTCCTAGAGAGATGAAATCATCATACTCATGGTATAGATAATAAGGGTGATCAGATCTCTTTAATCCTGATAAACAAATAGACAAACAGGATAAACAAGTAAACAGGAGCGAGACTGACATAGATAATAGTCAAGAGCAAATTGGGAATAAGAGGGAATTAGAAACTGGAACAAGGTATGGTGTGTAAGGGCAAAGACATTCTCCTTAAAGGAAGAGGAGATTCCTCTTTTCCATGTGGCTGTGGTCCCTGGACACAGATTTTAGTTTTCCTAAAACCCTGGATTCACAAGGCTGAGGAGATGACTTGGTCTGTAAAGCACACACATGAAGACTTGAACTCTGACCCCCAGCACCATGTAAAAGGCCAGGCAAGACCAGTTTCCACAGGAGACCCCTTTTTATTTTTATTTATTTTTTTATTTTTGATACTTTATTTACATTTCCAATGTTTCCCCTTTTCTAGGAGACCCCTTTTTAAAAAGGAAGGTGGAGTGGGTACCCAGCCAGAATTGGGGCTGTGTTCTCTGGGCAATTTTGAAGTCCTCTCCTTGCACTGTAAGCATTTTTATAAGCCATTATTCTTTGAAAACATATATTTAATATACAAGTTGCACTGTATGTAATTTTCAGTCTATTTGGGTAATTTCCTTTTGTTGGACAGCTCAAATTTTTCCCACAAATTTTTTTCTGCAGGACATATAGATAAGATATAAATCTTTAATCTTTCATGTTATAGATTATTTTGTTATATGTTATTATATGTTATGTGTATGCTATATACATATATATGTGTGCACATATATAGGAATATTAAATTTCTAATATAGAAAAATATAAAACCTTAATAGATATTATATTTAATGATATTTTAAGAGAAGAAAAGGTGACTCTACTGTTTAAACACCGGGTTTTGAAGAAAACAGATGACTTTAGATCATTTCGAATTAGAATATTCTGTGGTGACAGGTTCTTAATGCACACAGAACAGCAGAACCATTGGCAAAGACTGGCTCTTCTACTCAGCCAGTGTCCCTTTGCCACTATGTCATCCTGATCTTCCCTAGTCACTGCTGAGTAACATTCTTTGGATCTCCACCTCAGCTTCTAATGCACCTCCTCAGCTGTGAACCTGGTGCAGATGGTGCTACATGGTGGAAGGCTTTAAACTGAGGCTGGGTTGGATTCCAGGTACCGCCTGCCTCTGCCTCTGCTTTTCCCGTGCTCTTTCTCAGCCGGCCTTGTGGGAAGCTGGGAGACAGCTTTCTTTCTTTCTACTGCATGGCCTTGGACTTGTCTTCACACTTTTGAACACTACTCTCCTTAACTGCATAGCCAGCCTTGTGTTCACAGAGTTGATAAGAAGATAACAAAGGTATCATTGACATGCCTTGGTTTTGATAAAGAAAGGGCAGGCCAATGCATCACAGAAAGAGAAGGTATTAGCTGCCCATGCCTAAAACTTGATTCCTTCTGGAGAGAGTTCTTCTCTCTGGCTCTATTTTTAGCCATAAGAGTATTTTCAATTATAGTACAAGAGTCTCAGACTCTTAGCAGTGCCTGAGAAAGAGCCGTTGTGGATACCAAGAGCCAGTAGTGAACTTGTCAGAACCCACAGCAGGCCTAGAACTCTCTAAAGCTGCGCAAACTGGGTCTAGGATAAGGTCACTCATCCCTGCTATGGAGGTGGAATGGAACAGAAAAAAAACTCTTTCACTAAACACGTGTTTGAAAGAGAGAGAGAATGAGTGGTCAAAAGTGCCTGACACAATAAAGTATAAATTCTACGATGACACAAATTATCTTCATAGCTCTTATGAATGATCAGAGGAATTACTAAGAGAGGACTGTCACAGAACTGCTGTCATTCAGACACAAGATAATCATATTTCTATAATGACATCTAATAATTTGAACACATTGTACGTTAACACGCTATATAGTGATGATCAACACATAAAATCACTGCTTGCGTGTGTGACATCGCTGCTGCTCACTGCGCGTGCATTTACAACCTTGCTTTCCTACTTTTTACATGCTCTCTCACTAAAGCCTCCTGAAATCTCCAGTAAGGAGGGATCTTGGTTCCCACATTTACAAATGGAAGTGGAGAGAATGGGCCCCTGAAGATACACAGCCTGGCTCATGCAGACACTGGCATCTACAGTTTTAATCTAAGCCTGACAAACTGTAGCACTGGCTTAAATTTAAATTTTAAATTCAGCATTGAATGATATCTACTTGTGTATAACATATAAATGCTCCCTCAGGGTCTGAGAGCTCTAATAGTGGTGGACCTTGTATTTTCTGTGTTTTCACTATGCAAGTGTATTTATGATAAAATTTAACTGTAAGTTAGACACAGTAAGATATTAACAATAACTTTCTAAAATAGAAAAATCATAGCTTACTAAATGCTATTTAGAGAGCATGTGGTTTTTTAATTTCTAGAGTTTGTCATTTGACCTTTTCAGTTCAAGGTTCATCATGGCTAACTGAAACTGGAGAAAGCAAGATGCTGGATAAGGGTGCGAAAGAGGGATAGTAAATTAATACCAGGGGCCAAGTGTTTTCAGTCTCTGTCGCACTGTGAGGTCAATAGGAATTTGAGAACAGATGCATTTTTCAGGTACCCAGCCAATCCTTCATTGTATTGCTTCTAAAAGGTAGTGTATGTCTGCCCTCTCCCATCCATCTCTCCAAGGCCTAAAGATAAATAACAGATAGAGCCCAGGACCATGTTATTGCTGTGTGTTACAGAAGGTATAAAAGACACTCAAGAAATGACCCAAATAAACAGTGTGGGAAAGGAGAGCTGAAGCCACATGGACATATGTGTGGTTTGTTTTGATTATTGACTTTTGTTAAGAGTATTTCAACTTTTTGTTTGTTTTTGTTTTTGTTTTTTTGTTTTGAGCCAGGGTTTCTCTGTGTAGCCCTGGCTGTCATGGAACTTGAGTATTTCAACTTTTAAAGGAATTTTCTTTACCTTTTTTCTTTTGTTTTTTTGTTTGTTTGTTTGTTTTTGTTTTTTTGTTTTTTTCAAGACAGGGTTTCTCTGTGTAGCCCCGGCTGTCCTGGAACTCACTCTGTAGACCAGGCTGGCCTCGAACTCAGAAATCCGCCTGCCTCTGCCTCCTGAGTGCTGGAATTAATGAGTCTAATACGTAGCACTTATTAACATTTGTATTAAACATATATTCTATGTCTATGTCACCTAATTCTCTTTAAATGTTTAAGTCTCTTAAGGTCAGGGGCTTAAAATATAGAATCAAACTAATTACATTATTTATATCTCATAAAATCATACTTGAAGTTTTATCAACACAATTAAGGACTTGTAGAAGTATGGTATTTCCAGCCTCTGCTAAGATAGGATATTCTCCTTACATTTTAGGCAAAATTGAAAATTATGTGAACACAAGTGCATTCTTATCTTAATAGATGCAAATGGAGAAGACCTTCCTCTGCCTGAGTCCAGGTGTCCTCAATAATGTGACACTCGTCCTTTCTCTTTTATGTCATTTTAATGCATGATTTAAAAATGCAAATAAAAGTATGCTGCCTGATCATGTAATAATCTGTTTTTAAAATTCAGAATTTTGGGCTGTAGAGATGGCTCAGAGGTTAAGAGCACTTGGCGCTCTTGCAGAGGACCTGGTTTGATTCTCAGAACCCACATGGTGCCTCACCAAACATCTGTAACTCCAGCTGCAGAGGGTCTGATGCCCTGTTTTGACCGCCATGGGCACCAGGCACGTACCTGTTGGATATACTTCAGAACAGACAAAACACTCATGCATATAAAATAAAATTATTAAATCTAAATTTTTTTTCAAGAAAAATTGTGAATCTTGCATATCTTTCTGAATCAGTTCACATGTTTTTTAAAAATCATTTTCTGTTTTGGATTATAGTATGAATTTAACATAATTTAATTAAACATGTCTCTGTAGGTGAATGTTTGTATAGACAACATCTTTCTAAAGCAGACCAATAGAAACCCTGTTGTTGTTTGTTTGAGACAGGGTCTCCCTAGATAGCCCAGGCTAGAATTGAAGTATTGATCTTCCTGAGTGCTGGGATTACAAGTATAAATTTCCATATCTGGCTTATAAACTATGTTGCAATGAGATATCTAAATAGGTGTGCCAACACTTAGGAGACTAAGGCAGGAGAATTTCAAGGCATAGGTCAACCTGGGTTATATAGAATACTCTGTCTCAAAAATAGCAACAAAAAATCCCTAGTACCTGTACATATGCATATGATTTATATTAGATACCCTGAAGTTTCATGGCTGATTGTGAGGTTCATACGAAAGTCTGTCTTGTGAGACTCATACAAAATTATGCCAATTATTTTTATAGCTATAAATAGTTTTTATAGCTATAAATAGCAACCAATAGTAACATACCCACATTTTCACATTTATATAGCACTTAATGTTACCATGCTTTTAAATTTTAACCCATTTTACCTATGTAAAATGTAGCATCCTGGCTTTCAGCTTGCACTGGTGGGGGTAGACAATTTTTTGGCTTTATGTTGTCATTTATGAAATTCACCTTAAAGATCTGTGCAATTGACTTACAATAAAAAAAAAAACTAAAATCAACCCCCCAAACAAAACAAAAACAAACAAACAAACAAACAAATAAAAAAAACCCACCAAGAAACCAAACCCTTATACTGTTTTGAGTATGTTTGTGGTTTTGCATGGGACCACATCCTTAGCTGTTCCAGGCAACATGCCCCTGGGCCAGGGGGTGGATACAAGAGTGGTATCTTTTAAGTGTTTGTTGACCATTTTCCCTCAATTCTTTCTCTGTGTTGTTTGCTTTAAATCTTACTTTTAATAGAAATATTTGTAATAATTTTGTCTTGAAAATGTTTTCCAGAACTATTTTTTCAAGTTACTATTTGACTTAGGTTTCTTTGGGCGATTTTTTTTTTTTCAAGTAAAGTTTTTCATTTTTAAGTGGCTAGTACATCCATTTTTATTTTTTCCTTGGCTGGGGAGGCAAGCATGGGAAAGCTGTTACATGCCAAGATTATAAAGTTGCTCTCTGCTGTCTCCTCTATAGTATCTTACATACTCATTTATTGGAATTTATTTAAGGTTCATGAACATCAATTTTCCCAACAGACTTTCATTACATATTTTTCTGTGACTATGAAGAACTATTGACACACAAGTACATCTATACAAGTACATATATATATATACACATACATATATGTATATGTGTGTGTGTGTATATATATATATATGGAGTGCATGTGTGTATGCAGGTGTATGTAAGATCATATGTGATCCTGATAACTTTTTCTTTTTTACTTTGAATCTTAATCAGTGGTTCTTGCATGTCTATATATAATGTCTTAGACTAGGTCTCTTCTCATTATTTTATTGACTTTCAAATTTTTCTTGATATTTCTTCTGAAACAAAATCATATTTACTAATCAAGTTGTATGAAAATCCAGAGATAAGGTGTAGCATGAATAACTTAATACTAAAACAAGTCGCCTTCTTAGTAACTATTTGCTGATAATAACAGTAACTGGGATCATATTTAGAGTTGTAATCAGAAGGTTTACTAGTTCAGGTATATGTGTGTGTGTGCGTGTATGTGTGTGTGTATATGCTTGTGTGTTTATATGTGTTTGCTTACACATGTATGTGTTCATGTTTGTATATTTGTATATGTGTATTTGTATATAATGTGTGTGTGTGTGTGTGTGTATGTGTGTGTGTGTGTGTACAGATGAGAAGCAGAAGAGGAAGATGACATTACCTCTATTCAGTGGGACATACAGATTCATAGCTGATTTCCAAGTCATTTGACATCTTGAGTCTCACCCTCTTCATCTATAACTGGGGAGAATCACTCCTGCCCCATGATGCTTTTCTACATCTCAGATGAGGTCATAGATAAGCACGTAGATGATAGCTTCAGAAACTCCTAGCCCTCTTTGATAAATTCTCAGTTATGTTTGGTAGCAAGTGCTTCCTAGTAGACAATGTAAGGCTTTCCAAATAAACTCTTCTTCATTTTCCTATTCTTTCTCTACTGAAAAAACACAAAAGTCTAAGTGAATACCAGTTGCTATCAGAAAAGAATGCACAACAATTCAGTTCTCCTGCAGGCAAGCATTTATCATCTGTGGAAGTCGGCCAGGGTTGATCTAGGTATGAAAATGCCAGCCACCATTATGGATGACAAAGTTCAAGTCCATTATTCCCACACTCAGATACTTAACTAACGACTTATCAAGCCAACCAAGGTAAGAAAAAGAACCAGTTTTGTTCTTAAAGGGTTTCATAGAGTTACATACAATGATTTTCAGAGTAGTGTTATGATACATAAAATCAAACCTGTTTTCCAAGACAACTGATTAGTAAATTGCCACACATCTGCTTCCTGGACTATGGAGTCTTAAAGCAGAATTATGCTTCTATGGGATAGCCAGAAATATCTACAACATCATGCTGAACCACAGAAAGGCTTAAACTGACGCTCAGAGTCTAACCTTGACAAATCTCTGGAAGGCCTTTCGAGGAGTCAGCTGTCCAGTTCATGTTGAACAACACTTTCTGTGTTTAACTGTTTTTGTTTTGTTTGGCTTTTGTTTTTCCGAGCTTCACTGAAACTTCTGGAACGTTACCTTGTACCTAAAATCTTGCCCAAAGCTATGTAGATGCCAAGGCTCACAGGTTCCCTAAAGGACGTGTGTTTCCAGAAACAGTGAACAGAACAGTTTTCAGTCTACTTTCATCCTGTCAGATCATCTGTGCAATGAGATGGCCCAGGAAGTCCATTCCTGAAGAGACAGTGGAAGTCTTTGTGCCAATAGACAAGGGTCCCTGGAGGGAGCTGTAGATGGACGCTGGAAACCTTATCTGTGTGTTCATCCAACAGGGCACCAGACAGTGCTGGTTAAGACACAGCATCTGAGCGCTGTGGATGTATTTACCCTTGCTACACACACTAAGCATCCTACACGGAAAATCACCCAGTAAATATACATTACAACATTACGAGATTTTTATTTACTTTGAATCTACAGCTTGTCATACGGAGGTAACATGGCTGAATATAGCTCAGAAAGAAACTACTGCACCCGAGTCCTCCAGGAGGAAAGTGGAAGAATTTATCCTCCCTCATCTACTGGAGAAAAGAAAGATTTTGTTCTCCCTTCAAAGACTCCAGAAAGCATTCAGGGGCATTCTGGGAATAAAAAACAGGACAGCAACGAACCTTATTTATTGTAGATTTCTGGGGATAAAGGATACGTCTTGTTTGAACAAAATTTGGCAAACTCTCTGTTTTGTCTAAGAATAGTGATCCACATCTGGTTAACTAAAGCTTGATTTATTAGCAATTCTGGAAAAAAAGATAACCACTACCTGCTTAATAAAGTAGAAAAATCTAAGAGCTTAAAGTATAAGGTTGCAAAGCCATTTGGCTAATGCCTGTTGTTATTGTTGTTAATCCTATTTATGTCCATCAGAATCTTTTAACTACTTCAGGTTTCTCTCTTGTGGAACTCACAAGCCAGTGTGTCAAGCAAGCCGTTCCCACAAGGAGAGTAAGATTTCTCCCTGTAAAATAAGTTCTTAGGAACTGTCAGAGATCTTTCCCCTCCTAGAGCCCTGCAGCTGCAAAGACCATGAGTCATTTTGCCAACATGCAAATGGAGGCCCGGAGAGCAAAGCCGGCTTTCCCAAGGTCACGCTGTCAAGGAAGATGTAGTAGCACCCACGTGGCTCTGCCTCCAGGATAGAGGGTGTAGTAATTCTGCAGATGCCTGCAGAATGCACCTGATGGTCCTCCATCCGCACCCGGACAGAGATGCCAGGTGCCTGCTCCCATCTGTACGGGAGCTCACTGTGGGTAAATTTCGTCTGCTCTCATTCAGGTTAAACTCTTCTTAAATGTAATATTTTAACCCTGGGACATAGCACTTGGCTTCTGCCCTGTGTTTATGTTTTCTTCTAATTAATCTACTTTGGATTAGAGACCACTAAAACAAACTCAATACAATGTGACATCAAGTCTTTTTCCCTATCTGTCATGTAATGTAACAGATAAAATGAACGACATTTACTCTGACCTTTAAAAAAAAAAAAAAAAAACCCATACCCACTTCCACTCCCTTCCTAGTGCTGGGCACTGAACTCGGAGTCCTCTGCATGCTAGGCAAGTGCTCTCACACAGGCACCATCTCCAGTCTCCCCCCCCTTTTTTGTTTTAGAGAATCAAAGGTTACAACTCAATCCCAATCCCAATCCCTGGTGCGTGGTATACAGCTACACACCTAACATCTGCCCATAAGTGATTTCACCTATCTGACGATAGCAATTATGCACACAACCACTTCCAAACTCCAGAGCAGATCCTACCTCCTGACTTCAGAACATATCCCTCCTAGCCTCACCCACTTTGATACCTCTTTGCATTTTGATACTACACTTGATCTTAGTCAAAAGACCGAAAAGCGATCCTCTTTGCAGTTTGAATTCCTCCACATGGCTCTCCTTTGGGGCATTATTATTGCTTGTGTGTGAAGGTAAGAGCTAGCCGAAGTTCTCAATGTTCTACTCACCTCTCTCTATATCCCCCTTTAAGTTAATTTCAACACATACCCACATACCTAAAAAGACAGATACCCTTTACTTTTATTGGTTTTTGAACAATATTTGCTGGGGAATACGACACGTATTTATTTCTGAAGTCCTGAGGATCAAACCCCAAGTCTGCTGAGCACATACTGTATTCCTGAGCGACACCTGGCTCTTAGCACATTTTGTGGGTTCTTTTTCTATGCCAAGCCCTGGCCAAGGTGGTAGAGAGTAAAAATCAGTAAACCAAAAGCAGATAAGAATTCTTCTTGTACACACAGAATAATAATATACCAGTAAATAAGTAAACTGTTCAGTCTGTGCAGTGGTTTGGAGTGGACAGGGGATACACTAGGGAAGGCAGAGGGCAGGCTCTGCATTTAACTCAGACAGGGAGAGAGGAGCCCATGCTCTGTGAATAAACCCACTGCCATCAGACTCGGGGAGGTGACCCTGGTCTGACCCTGAAAGGATCTTTCCCCTTTACAAACGATTTAAAATATCACTGGACATGAAGGCCCGTGTCTCCAATCACAGCACCAGATGGCTGAGGCAGGCAGATCACCCATCCTGGACTACATAATCAGTTAGAGGGGAGCCTGGCCTAGAGAGTGACCTAGTCTCAAAATTAATTAATTAAAAGATGAATTAAGATACCTATTTAAAAATTGAAATACATTAATTGTTTAAAGTCCAATTAATTACAGTCACTTTTGACAATGCTTTAGTGTTTAAATCTTAACACTTGTAGTGTTTAAAATTTTACAAAAATAGTTAAGGCCATTCAGTTGTAGAAAAAGGTAAAGTCTTCAGGCTGAAAATAACTTCAGAGATGAATCAGTTAAAATCTTCGGTTTTGCACAGGACAAAAACGAGATCTGAAGAAGCCAAATTAAATTGACATCTAGATAGGTTATATGTCATAGAAAAGGCCTTCATTTAGGTTAAATTTGTTGTCCCAAGCTATAAGACTACCTAGTGACTCAGGCAGCACCGGGATATTTTTGTCATACAGTGGACATTTCTTCTGGGAGTGTCTATGATGGTAAATCAGGGAACCTCCATCTAAAGGCCTCAGCTCATAGGAGAGACAATCCAGTCAGTTAAGGGTCTAGATTAATTAGGGACTTAGTAAACCTCCTACATTGTCTGTGGAATGAAGGAAAGAGGGTCAAGAAGGGTCCAAAATCGCTCAAGGAGGACCTAGGCTTTCCACTGAGGACAAGAAACTACTCACATACATGGGAAGCTAGATTCCGGCTTCCACCGCCTGCTTGGATTGTCCTCAGCTTCTTTCAGCTGTAGCTGTGCCGTATCAGAGTCTCCTTTTTGCCAGGAAGGCAGAGGTAAACCTGTTCTCTTCCTTCCCTCTGAATCCTGGGTCAGCTCATGGGCACCAGGGTTCCTTCTCACGCCGTCACTACTTCCTGCTGAGACTTAGCTGAGATATGTATTCTGTATTTTGGGGGACCCAAAATCTCAAGAGGCTCATGGGATATTGGACAGGACAGCGGAGTGCTGGAAAAACAGTCCCGGGACTGTAGGTGATTGCCAAGGAAAATATGATAGGCATAGCGAAATGTGCATTTCAGAGAAAACTCTGTCCTGAATATTGATAATTACTGAAAGTTTGTCATTGTTTGTTCAAAATTGAAACTGAACAGGGTGTTCTGTATTCCTGTTTTCTAAATCTCACAAGTCTACATTTGTGGGGAGGGCAAAGCTGGGCAATGCCGGGTACCAGAGTTAGCTTTGGTTTGGGCTGATTGAGATGGGTAACAGGCAGCAAGGGAGAAAAAAAATATAAGGGAATGCATTGTTTCTTTTGAAACAAAACCCACAAAAGAACCTCTCCATTTTTTTCATCTGCTTGTGTTCCTGTGTGGACCCTGTGTTTTGTTGACACAGAGATTGTTATTAAGAGAAAATTTCAGAAAGTAACACCAATTACAAGAATTGAATTAACAATGAGAAAAATAAATACTGTAAAACATGGTTGATTTAAAAATAACAACCGTATTACGTCTAAGCAAGCTGCCTTCTACTCTCCCGACATGACCGTGCAGCCTAATCATCTTGCCTGTTCCCATACAATCTTTACATCTTCCAGCAGCCATGTACAATACCAGGGTGGCCTAAGAAACCACATCAATTCACCTGGACATTTACAAGCTGAGACACCAAGGTCTAGAAGGAAGCAACGGCCGATTGAGGATTCCACTGCCAAAGGGCGTTCGTCCGGAGCACTGTTTGACCAGGGCTCACCAGCGTATCGATGTTCTAACTCAGCTGCTTGTGTTATCAGATTTAACTCTTATAAGCACCATAGAGCCACCTTCATTATTTGGGTGTGAGGCGCATAAGATGCAGAGATTATGATGCTGGCCTAGGTTAAAGGTCATATAGTCAAAACCGAAGAGGTGATGGCTGAGAACTCAGCTAGTCTGACTGAGACCCTCACACTCAGCCTTGACACTCTGCTTCTGCCAGGTCAGATTAATTTACACCACCAAACATGTTCACAGAGGTAAACATCCAGAGTCCCAAACTCCCACGGCAGGTCAGTCAATCACAACGCTACTTGGACAGAGTTAGTGGGGACTTGGTAAAACATGGTTGCTGTCCACGTCAGTTTCGGAATGGAAGGAACTGTCTGGGGACTGTGGATGCACCCTCTCACAGCAAGCCCATTGTTATAACAAAAAACAATGTACTTTCAGTTAGTTTTGAAACATTGATTTTAAAATCATAATACCAGGATCTACTATTGAAGTGAATATTCACTGCCATACAGGAAATTTTTGAGTTGACAGCTGGAGTCCCTCAAGAAAGAAGAGGGGGTGACTGAGAGGGAAGGAGGGAGAGAGGGAGAGAGAGGGAGAGAGAGAGCGAGAGGGAGAGAGGATCAAGGTGAACTAGAAACCCTCCTCATTCACTGTTAGACTCAAAGTGAAGCAAAGCCCCCTAGACAGAGGCAGTTAATACAATGCCAGGCAGGCCTTGGGGCCATATGTCCACCGTGGTCACTCTGTCCAAAAAGAGTGACCAGTAGCCATCAATTGATTTACAATTCTGTTTTTCTTTCTCTTGAATGAGATCGTCAACCACGGCACCTAAGATGCCAACTTGCTTTGTCCATCATAGATTCTAGCCCCCCCCTTTTAATTCAAAGATGCAGAATTCCGCTTCCTGCTTCTGTATCGTGCTTCCCCAAACTACCTTCCTTATGACACAAGTGCCTGAAAAAAAGTGGAGTTGGATTTCTTCAAAGCTCCAGGATAAAGATTTGCAGGGCCCAGGTGGAGACCTCAGGCCTGAACAAATCTACTGAGATGGGGGTTATAACGGTGCAAACACTGTCTTCCCTCCCCACTGTACTTCAGCTGAGGAATTCCTTCATAAGTCTGTTTTGCAAGCCCACTATCAAGAATATCACCAAATCCTTTTAGAAACAATCCAGCCTCTCTCTATCCCTCCCTCTACCCCATTAAACTGCACGGGAGCATTTGAAATAAACTCAGCTTCATGCAAAAACCTAAAATGACATCCTTGCTCTCTCAGAAAGGTGGCAGTATTGCCTTGTGGTTTTGAGCAAATTACTGAACATGTGAGGTCTCTGATGAACAAACTAACCACCTCACCTCAACATGGAAAGGACAAATGTGCATGGCTGACCCTGGTGACCAGTGGCCTGGAGATACACCCCAGACCTCCAGAGGCACTGTGGCTCCTGGCTCCTGAAGCTCCTAAGTTTTCAACTTGCCTCACTGAACAATCCTTTGGAAAATCCCCAGAGTGTCCTGCACACACCTAAGGATCAGGAATGCTAAGGCGGTTACAGAGGCTCCTTCTGGCCCATTACCCACTGTGCACAATTTTTGAGTCACTCTTCTCAAGACAAACAATTGTGTAGCTCCTTCCGAAGGGCCAAAGAAAGCGATTGAGAGTGAGCGGCACCACCAGCCAGCCAGCACCTGTTACCTGGAAGGCTCACACTGGAGCCCTCATCAGAATGTTCCTTCTTCTTAGAAGGCGTTCTATCATGATCGAATGGTCAGTTACCACCGTTATAAAAGCAATAAAGCAAAGCTAGGTAGCCCCGCCAGGATGCCAATAAGGGAACACACTCCTGCATCTTCTGTAGGCCCCCACACACCCTTTTCTTATACTCACCTCTCCTGAGTGTCCCTCCAGAAGTTTCTCTGTGTGCCACTAACACAACAATTTTAGGGAAAATTGTCCATTTATAAATATCAGATGGTTTGGGAAAAAATATTTGTGGCACTGGGTTTTTTCCCCATGGTGATGTCATTTAAAATTCTTGGTGTGCTCCAAATTCGCTATTTTTACTTCCTCCAAGTGACTTTTTTGGGAAATACATTTGTTTGGATTAGCTACATGTTAAGTGACCCCTAGACTTCTCACAGTACTACGCGCATCGTCTCAGCAGTTTTAACTGATAACGTGCCCACTCTTTAACTTCAGATCCTGGATTTGCCCATTTCAACACAGTTCCTTTTGGATAGTACCCTCAAAAATTTCTATTTACCGATAGAGGAAAATATAGTAAAATAAAGACATTGGATTATTCGTAAACAAAACTCAAACTTAATACAGGTCAAAGGGAAGACATTTGAAGGCATTCAGTCAAACACAGTGTTCATTTTGGGGAAACAGAGCGAAGGCCGCCACCTCAGGCCCGAGGCATTCATTGTAAAGCAGTTGAGTGGCAGAGATGAAAAGTTTAAGGAGTGCTGAACGCCTTACTCTACCTGATCGGAACTTCCTTCTAATCAGCAAAGAGTGTTCAGACCCCAGGAGTGTCATGGTGAGTCTCAGCAAGCCGCTGGTCGCTGGCCAGACGCCCCGCTTTCCACCAGAAACTGGCTCCCGGGAGCCCAGAGGACAGCAGCTAACAACTCAGAATTCATCCAACTCTTGGGGAGCTCCCTTGGGCAGGAGGACGCACAGTGGCCGCCAGTGTCCCCAGGAAACTGGAGCCTCCCCCCTCGCCGCTCGCGAGGCTAATTAACTCCCAGCAGGCAGGACCCTCCTCCTCTGAGGGTGGCCAGGAACAGCCGCATCCTAGGCGTTCCTGGTTGATGTCATAGGCTGCCAGCGGTCGCGGAGTATCGCCACCACGCCTTTATGAAGGTCCCAAGTTTGCTATCTGATCCTCTTTACTACTGACAGGAGATCAGCCAATCAGGAGCGGCGAGCCGGGCCTGGGGACCAGGCGCGGCCCCAGGAGCCTTAACAGCCGGCTCTTAACTCTTTGCAGAATACTAAGCCAAGGCTGCTTGCCCAGGCGAGAGTCTCTGCACTGACACCCCTAAATCGGATGCCCGAAGGCTGCAGGTGGCGCCCGGCGACGGCAGGAGCGTATTTGCTGGCCCTAGGTGTGCATGTCCCCGGTCTGCCCAGCCTACTACAAGGCTCGGGAAGGCACATCCTTGGAACGTGCTGGAGCCTGGGCCAAGAAGCTGGGCCGGCTTGCAACTCCCGGGAGCTCCCGCTTTCCCTGTGCATCCGAGCGGTGGTGCATCCGGACCGACGCCTCGAGCAGCTATCGCCGCCCGGATGAGCGTCCAAGGTGGTGGCAGAAAGTCTTTCGCTCTGGTTGGATGCTCTCTTTGGGGACACAAAAAGTTTGTGTCTTGGGACTGAGCCCGGAGGGGGAATGAGTGTCCTATTGAGCTCTGAACAGGGTAGGACTCGGTGGCCTAGGCAAGCCAGACTGGAAAGGCACAGAAGTTTTCCATGTTCCTTTCATAGTGGGAAATCCACCGGGTACCCAAAGCGGCGCTGATGATGTACTTCTCTGGAACGCCTGGGGTGGCAGGGTCTCACGTGTGTCATTAAGTACAACAAATATTCCGTCTAAGACGAAGAATTAGATATTAAAAAAAATTCGAAAAATTGTGTGCAACACACAATTTGCCACTATTTACAACTTTATATGCCATTGAGCTCCCTCGTATAATTCTTATATCTCAGCTTTTGTCTCAAAGCTGTGAATTCTTGAACGGATCAGCCAATGACAGGTGGAGACCTAAAGTAACGCTATCTGTTGTGGTTAAACTCTGCCCTGATCTGGGGTTTTCTGCCTCTATCAACTGTTGCTGAAGACATCTTAGGGTGCTCAGACTTTCCTTTGTCCCACTCTCTGGATTGCACCAATGCACTTGAATCTTGGAATCAAGTTTTCTGGGATAGGTAACATTCTTCCTCACTAAATTAGAGAGGAGGTGGAGCCCTCCTACTCAACTTCCTCTTGTGAATAGGGCCTGCGACAGGCTGCCTCCTGTGGTAGCCTGGCAGTAGTTATACATTCCACAAGCAGTGCTGAACTGGGCTGTTCCTGTGGGAACAGATCATCGAAACTGCTTTAATGGCTTACATCAATCGCTATTCATCACCAGACTGGGAGTCAGAAACCGGCCTCACTGGGTTAAAAAATCAAGGTGTTGGCAGAACTGTGTTCCCTTCTGGAAACTCATGAAGAGAATTCATCTCCTTTCCCTTTCCAGCTACTAGAGGCCACCCATGTTCCTTGGCTTCCAGCCTGTTCTTCCATCTTCCAAAACAGAAATTGTGGGTCAAGTTCTTATTACATCTTATCTAGCACCTCCCTCCCCACCTTCTGCATTTCTCTTTGAGTTAACTTTACTTGAAGGAAAAATTGTCAGGGCTAGCTGATTATGAATCTTAAGTCCCACTTGCTATGCAATGTAACATAATCGCAGATGCCTGAACTTAGAACGTGAAGGGGAAGACTTTGTATTATGTGTCACATAGAGACAGTCTCCCTTCCCAGCTTCTCCTTGTTGTTGTTAAATCCCACAATCCAATTCGTCAATGAAGAGAAACAAAACAGAGGAAGGTCTGGTGTCTAGAAGAGCCCTACTAAGCAGGTTTGAGATGCATGTGTCAGGTGTTACTCCAGAGAAAAGAGGTGGTAGGCTAAGGGACATCACAAAATCCTCCCATGGAGGAAACTATTCTGTGAAACATGAAAGAGAAGCAGTAGAAGGAAAGACTCAAAGGGATTTTTACACTGAGGACAACAAGGCTGAGAAGACGCCCACTGCAGCTCAGTGTGGGGAACACTGAGGATAGCAAGGCTGAGAAGACCCTCACTGCAGATCAGTGTGGGGGACACTGAGGACAGCAAGGCTGAGAAGACACCCACTGCAGCTCAGTGTGGGGGACACTGAAGACAGCAAGGCTGAGAAGACCCGCACTGCAGATCAGTGTGGGGGACACTGAGGATAGCAAGGCTGAGAAGACGCCCACTGCAGCTCAGTGTGGGGCATTCATTGTTCAGTGGAAGTTGTGGTAAAATCAGCTGGAGGACCCAACCAAGGGCCTTCCTGACCAGAGGGAGGGAGGATTTTGGAGTTTGTGCTGTGGGCAGGACCATAGTCCCTCTTTTGCTTGCTTTCTTTTATTGTTGTTTAGTGAGACGAGGTCTCCCTGCCCTGGGATTCTTTTAGTTTTCATCTCAAAAGGAATTTATTCATTAATCCTTAAAGTAATATTTTGACTAGTTCTTCAAGAATTTCATATAATAAATTTGGGTCATATTTATGCTTCTTCCCCCAGCCTAATTCAGATCTCCACCTTCTTCGCCTCCTTACCCATCCACCTCTGAGCTGCCCTTCTGGTCTCCTCTTTCTCCTCAGCCTCCTCCTGTTCCTCCTCCTCCTCCTCCTCCTCCTCCTCCTCCTCCTCCTCCTCCTCCTCCTCCTCCTCTTCCTTCTTCTTTTGTGTTATTTAAACCCATTGTGTTAGGTTTGTATTGTCTAACTACTCTTGGGAGTGGGGTCCGTTCAGGTTGTCCGCCTTGCCTCAGGCTTTGGAGTGCTAGGATTAAGTGTATAGCACCAATCCCCTTTCTTGTTTTTTCTTTTTTTTGTTGCTTTCTTCCTTCTTCTATCTCCCATCTCTCTCTCTCTCTCTCTCTCTCTCTCTCTCTCTCTCTCTCTCTCTCTCTTGGTCTCACCCCACCCCCAGCAGCCCCATGGATGAGTTGGGAAATCCTGATAATCACAGCTCTCCTCGATTTTTCCCATGGGAGTATAGAGCAGCTGACTTCTGCCCTCCGGGATTTCTAGCCCTTATGGCTTGGGCTATCTATGAATATAAATATGTGCATTATAGAAGCTCATCCTTTGCCCTCTGTGCTCAAATATTTTTATGACTTTTTTTGGTGGAATTCGGACAGGCTGTTCCCCCAGGAGAATGGAATCTCAGACAGCTGCTGTCAGAGTGTAGCCTCGCAATGTAGCGATGGCTGCCGCTACAGTCTGACTCCTCTAGGGCGATT
This sequence comes from Uromys caudimaculatus, assembly GCA_028551405.1. NCBI lineage: Eukaryota > Metazoa > Chordata > Mammalia > Rodentia > Muridae > Uromys > Uromys caudimaculatus. The sequence continues at coordinate 52,380,323 of CM052710.1, read as the reverse complement.
CTCCAGGATCCTTCCCTTTTGCTATGGCATTTTGTTTCGATTTATTTTACTTTGCTGCTAGTCAATTTAAAAAAAAAAAAAAACTGTGTCACAAATTATAGTAACATGCCCTGTAAAGATGGCTCAGCCTACCATGGGTTAATGAGCCCACCTGCAAGGATGCTCTTGTAAGATGGTAAGTTCTTATTTAGGTGTGAAAGGAATTAATTCTATAACTACAAGATAGAACTAACAATCTCGATTGCTGAACTGAAAGTGAGGGTGTTGGCCTGTAACTCCAGCACAGGGGAGGTAGAGGCAGGAGGAGCAGGGATTTTCTGTTATCCTCAGCTAGAGAGGGAGTTCCAGACGAAGGCTGTGGGAGACCCTGTCTAAAAATTAAAACAAAACAAAGAAAGAAAAAGCCCAAACAGCAGCAGCAACAGCAACAGCAGCAGCAGCAGCAGCAACAACAACAACAACAACAACAACAACATTCTTTCTGTCTTTTATTGATGTTTCATTGCCCCAGAGGCTTCTGGGCAATTCACTCATGGGGCTGAGGTGCTACAGGTAAAGACCATCAATCCTGAAGACCATTCCATTTTTACCCAAACAAACAAACAAACAAACGAACTTCATTGTTACCCAAAACCGTATTCTATTTATACTAGTGCCATTTGGCATTTTCACCAGGCCAGCACATGGTTAAGGGGAGGTGTTGTATAAGGAAACATGGAAGTCATTGCCGGCTCACCTTAGAGCTCTGCCCTCCATAGCTGTGCTTCTCAGCATGCAGTTAACATGGGAATGGTTGTGTATATAGGCCTGAGCCCAGAGCACAGCTCAAACTCAAATCAGCTTGAGTTTGTATCCCTTAGAGGCCTCCTTCCCCGAGCGCAGCATGAGGTCAGATATTGGGTCACAGGCAAGTGCAGTGTGGTGAGCAGTCAGCTCACCTGTGCAGGTCCTTCCTGGAGGAGGCTCCTTCTTAGCGTGGTCTCTGGAAACCCGGCTAACTCAGTTTTCACAGTGATCCTGAAGAGTCCTTAATTTGGATGTGCCCTGCCTTCCACAGTCTCTCTTCTTCCTTTCACAGATCTGACCATTTGCTCTTTCTTCGCACACTCTGAGAATGCATTTCAGGATCTGCCTGTGTCACCACAGCAAGTACCCTGCTTGTCAGGCAGATTTGCAAACTTAAGTGACTTCAGTGGGAAGAAAGTAAGAAACAAACAAACCGGGTAGTGGTGGCGCACGCCTTTAATCCCAGCACTTGGGAGGCAGAGGCAGGTGGATTTCTGAGTTCGAGGCCAGCCTGGTCTACAGAGTGAGTTCCAGGACAGCCAGAGCTACACAGAGAAACCCTGTCTCGAAAAGCCAAAAAAAAAAAAAAAAAAAAAAAAAAACAAAGAAACAAACAAACACGTAGAGGTGAAGAGTAGCATACAACAGATGGGGCACCTGGTTGCCTGTCCAGCCCCAGGCTCTCTGTGACCACTTGGGAGGAAATACAGACCCATACTGCCTTGCTCTACAACGGCTCAGAGAACCGGGAATCCAGGGTGTAAGACACACTGGGTTTTGAAAACACAATTAGCAGCAAATAGAAACAACGAAGTGTGTCCTAATATATGATTGGTTGGGCTGCAGGGAAGTTAGGTTATTTAAAAAGTAAATCTGATGTTCAGTGAAAGAGCACCTGCCTCGGCAGAATAATATCCTTGCTATGATCTCCACTGGCTTCTGCATGGAAGACACAATCCCTTCACTGCCATCCTCCAACAGTGGAGCAGAAGCGGCCAGGTATGAATGCTTGCTAGCTGCCTTCTCTTCCCAATCTAGGACCCTCTCAGCCATTAGCTGAGACCTGGGGCCTGTGCCGGAGGAGGTGGGCTCCAGTCTCTCTGCTGCACTAACCTCCAGTCAAGATAAGATGAGGATGTGCTCATTGCTCATTGTGAGCTCATTGCTCATCTTCAGGCTGACTTCAGACTGAGCGGGAATTTCAGGGCACTGCTAGCTGCCTTGGGGCTTCAAGTTAACTTCTCACCTCAACAGAACTGCTCAGCCTCTGGTCAGGCAAGGGAAATATGTATTGAGTCACTTCCTGAAGGAATGCAGTCTCAGTCATTAGCTTATTCCAATTCCAGAAATATTTACCCGGCACCAAATGTGTTCTAGCAGCAGAGGAAATATAAAGATGGAGCTGACAGGGACCGGGATCCCGATGAGCTCAGACTGCAATGGGTCTCTCACAGGCTCCCAACAAACCTGAATCGGGGTCATTACTCCACAGCGCTAGTTAATGTCTTGATGTCTCAGGTGGAAGTCATGACAGGCACAGCTAATAGAGCCTGCCCTCTTTCCTGAAATTGAATATAAAAGAACCTTTGCCTAATTTAAACAGAGACTTCAATTTAAACAAATGTTAAAATAAAAAGGTTTCAGTTGAAAGAATCTGTCACAAACCCTCTTTCCTGCCGGCCACACATACTCCTCCCCTGCCTCCCTCCACGAAGGACATACAACTTGAGGCCAAGTTGAAGCCATTGCGTGGGAGGGCGATGTTACCAGCTTGAAAGGTCTTGGGCCTTGCATCCCCCTTTGTCTTTCTGTGTCCTTGCTAGTACTTTAAGGGGTTGAGACCACACACCAGCAGAGTCTTCTGGCAGCGTTTGAATCAATCTTACCCCATGGTTCCAGCCCTCTCTGTGTTTAGGTTACAGAGCTTGGAGGTTTTGTTCAAGCTACTTCAAACTGAAGCGCTACAATGAGAATATCCTTTCAGGCCAAGGTATGTCTAGGCAGACTTCCCTACTGCCAAGCACTCTTATCTCACAGCATACAGAAGATGGAGAAGCCCAGAGCAGTGATTACACCTCTGTCACTTACATGTGAATTTTATGCTACAATGTATTCAACTATATATATATTGATATTGGTGGTGGTGGGGCTTGGATAAAACCAAGATTAGTTCTTTTTTAGAGTGTGACAGAGTGACCTCTTAGGGCAGGTTTATTTTGTCTCACAGTTTGAGTGTGGATTCAGGCCATCATGGCAGGGAAGCTGTGATGGCCAGCTTGAGTGAGTGTGAGTAGGTAGTCATGGTGCACCAGAATGCAAAATTTTCACTTGCTTTCTTCTTTCAGGTTCCCAGCTTATGGGATGATGCCACCCACATTCAGAGTGGATTTTCATTATCTTTTTAGAGATACTATTCAAGATATACCCATGTGCATATATTCCTCCAAATTCAGTCCCAAATTCAGTCAAGAAGACAGAGGAAAATACCCAGTACAGTGGCTGAAGATGGTTCGTTATCCAAGGACACCTGGGAGTTTGTCTTTCTAGATTCTCTTAGAGATAGGACATTGATAATTTTTCTATTCCTTGTAAAACCCATTCCATGCCTCTATGTCCACTTGAAGTTTTTCTCTTTCATGCTGGACCACGACATCATTGAATGTGAAGTTCCAAAACATTTGGCAACAGTAAAGGCTTGTAGACTGTGGTAGTTTAATGAGAATGGCCAAAGTTGGTGGAATTGTTTGTGAAGGATTAGGAGGTGTGGTCTTATTAGAATAGGTGAGGCCTATTGGAGGAAGGGTGTCATGGGAGGTGGTCAATGAGGTTTCAAAAGCCCATGACAGGCCACGTGCTATTCTCTCTGCCTCCTGCCTTTGGATTAGGTTGTAAAACTCTCTGACTGTTTGCTTCCTGCCATGATTATCATGGACACCCCTAAACCTGTAAGCAAACCTTCCACTAAATGTTTTCTTTAGAAGACTTGCCTTGGTCCTGATGTCTCTTCACAGCAATAGAATAGTAACTAAGACCTAGGCATATAACAACTGAAAATTTACTCAGACAAACCTGGTCAACAATGTGAGGTGTTACAGGCAGAGCTTGCCCATGTTAAGTCACACCACTTCTTCACAGCCTAGGTTCTGAACCCGCATGTAAGCTTTGTACTGTGCATGTGTCCCTGTCACAGGGCTCTAGAGAATACTGCCTGAAATGTCTCTGCTCACATTCAAGATTTCTATGTATATGAACTGCAGTGATTTTTTTTTACTGTGACTATGCAGGTTTCTGCTCTTATGGAAGCATAATGGTTTAGATACAGAAAACAAAGACTTAAAGTAATTTCTACCATCATTCCTCAGCATGTATTAAATTAGTAGATCTTTAGACTAAATTCCATCAGGCTGTTTGATTTTAAAATTACATTTGAGCTGTTCACTTGAGTGTCATTAAAAGAAATTTAGTCAAAGGAAACTTTTTAAAGTGATTAAATTCATCAAACAGCTAAGAGATGTTCACACTGAGCTTAAAAGCACCAGAGTGACTTTTTACGAAGCTGACTTGGACAGTGTTCTGTGTTACAAGAATTCGCCGGGCATCCTACCCTGAACCTGAACCTCTGTGCTCAGGCGGTTCCACCATCTCACTTCCCAAGGATTCTCCTGCCTTATAATTACTGGTTTCATGTTTTCCCCCAAAGTAGTTTTTACTTGTTTTTGGTTTTGGGTTTTTTTTTTCTCCCACTTTCAAAGGCTCTGAGGTGTTGTTGCTTCCTTTAGGATTCTTGATAAAAGCCCATGAAATACTGTGGAAGAAGCTTATGTTGGAGGCAGGGTTGCTGATTCCAGTGGCCCCTTCCTAGTCAGGGACAGAGCTGAGACCCAGTCTGGGGTCCATGGTCTTCTGTGAAACCACTCTCCCCACAGGTTCATTTGTCTCTAACTTGGTGGGTGAAAGCATCTCAGCAGCTTTCTGGATGTCCACACGCCCTGCAGAACCGCTGCCCACAGGGGACAGGTGTTTCCTTTATCCCCCTGGGTGGCCAATGTTCATGTCAGGAAAATTAAACAGCTCTAAGTTGTTTCCTGGCTCATGTAGTCTTTTCTTAAAGTTCATTGCCAATTCCTGTTGGCTTGGGGTGGGGTGGGGGGCTTCTGGAAAGCTCTTTATTATGAACTGACCTTGGTACTGACCCATTCAATGGAAAAAGAGAGAGATTTTGTTACATTATCATGTAAAACTGAAGAACAGTAAGTGTATATATGAGACTTTCAAGACAGGAGTCTAGGAAATCCTGATATGTTTGACAAGAACATTGTTTAAAATGGTCAGAGGAGACGCAGTATAATTTACATGATTGAAGATGGGCTGGGTTTAGAAGGAGGATTGAGAAATCCAGCCACTCTGGTGGTATTGTGATCCTTCATCTTGCACAGGGGCAATACTATCATGGAGAGTAGTCAGAGTAAACATGGGTTTTGGAATCAAAGGCACAAACACAGTTTCTTGACTGTAGCATCTCTTGCCTGTGTGACTGTGGGGTAAGTTACATAACCTCTCTGTTTGGTGTATCTCAGTTTTCTCTGTATGGAAAGAATTCAAAAGATATATACATGAAAAAGCACCCTGGACAGAGACTGGCACATGGCAAATGGAAGGCAGGGTGCTGACGGGAGTGCAGATGATGGTAGCAGTGAATCCCATTGCTAGAACCGATGCATTCATCTGCAGGCTGCTCCGGTGCGTGGCAGCACTTCGTGCACTCTAGAGTGTTCTTTTAACACAGATACACATCCTTGCAAAGAACCTGTGGCTGCTGTGGTCTTCCTGCAGGTGTGTGGGAAGGGGTATGGCCAGGGAAGCTGCGCAGAGCCCAGGTAGGGCAGTGGCAGTGGCAGCAGCTTCCTCTTCCTCCTCCTCCTCCTCCTCCTCCTCCTCCTCCTCCTCCTCCTCCTCCTCCTCCTCCTCCTCTCCCTCCTCCTCCTCCTCTTCTTCTTTTAATTTTAATGAACATTCCTAGGGAATATAATGTAATGAAATGCCCTTATTCTAATTGTAATATCTGGAGCAGTGACAGTCACATTTGAGGAACTGACTCTCAGGAAGGGTCGAGTTTTGTCCTATTTGGAAAGGAAAATATCATTGAGATATTTTGCTAGGTTAAAAATCTGTAAATCTAAAATATTTAAAACTCTGAAGTCCTCTCCCTTTTCTCTCTATAATTTGGTCTTGCTGATGAGCAGGTTTGAAGACAGACATGCCACAATACCTTCCAGGGGGACAGAGACAGGGATTAAAGCTAGTGTGTCATCCAAGTTTTCTGAGGTTGGGAGTGTAGCACAATGGTAGAATGATTGCCTAGCATGCAGGGCCCTGGGTTTCATCCCAGTACTGCCAAGACCCAGTTCTTGAATGTGACTATAACACATGCATTTATGAGCACAAGCTCATGTACTCATACGTGTCTAAGCATTAGCTGACACCGAGTGGTCCTGTGTGCTAGGTATTTGAATGGTTGAAATATCTCACTTAATAGTCACAATTTGGGAAATAGGCACAATTTTTATTCTCCTACAGGTGGGGAAGCTGAGGTTTAGAGGAAAAAATGACCTTAAAATAAGACCATTAGGTTGTCTATACTAACATTAAATCTGAGGGTCATCCCAGGTGGTTGGAGGGCCTGTATCTTTTGATGTTTTCCATGTGGAATCTGGCATCTGAGGAGACTGGAGGTTGTCTATGAGGCTAGGTAGGTAGGTGGAGGTCCTGCTCTCCACTCTGTTTCTCTGGGTGGCCTGCTCTCCATGAGACTAGAGTGTCATTGGCTGTCTGGCCTGGTGCATTGATAAAGTTCCTTTGCTGGGGCATTGTTTATTTGGTGGGCTCATATAATGGTACCAACTGTCTGTGACCACCCTTACTTACTGAGCTAGGAGTTACCTGATTATGGTCAGTGAGAAATGTACAGCAGGCTGGGTTGGGGAAGTCTCTGAAAGACTCAGGCTGTGACAAGTTTATTGTAAGCAATTGGACTTTTTAATACCCTTATCAGAAACAGAATATAAGGGCTATTACCAGGATCAATACAATGGTAGTTGTCAGGATACAGTGACATTTGCAGACTATACAAGGTACACAAGATTAATGTTTAAGACCAATTGTCCAGATATATTTCTCTATGTTTCCATGACTCCTGGAGAATGCAGAGAATCACAAATTAGCCTGATGTTTCACTGCCTGAGGGAGTTCCTCGGTTCCTCAGGAACCTAAAGGCACTCAGTGCTCCAGGAGCCATGGACTCTAACCTGAAAAACCCATGACACGTGCCTCTCAAGGCAACTAGACTGGGATGTTTCCGTGATTCCCTGCACCTGACATGCTGTTTCCGTGACTCAGAGTTTTGTATAGATACGAGTTCTACAAAAACTAGTTATCTAAAGCCCTCAGACTTTCAAGGGAAAGCCCTGCTTAGGGAAATGACAGAGTATGACAAATGTCATCTGATGGCTAAGTGACAGGGCTGGATACTGGGCTCAGCTATATTTGAAAGACAAAGTTTTCCTTTATTTCTAAAGATACTGATGATTGGTTCTTATATATAAATGTTATGAAAATGGGCAATTTCCTCAACCCTCAAATTTTCAAGTCTTTTATGTGTAGGGGCTCAAATAAGCATACTAGAACTTTCTTTACTTTTGACTATAGTCTACTTCTGGCTCACCTTATGTAAGAATATGAATGTAATAGTCTGTGCAGGTTTATTCTTGGGCCATTGGAACTTCTCAGGAGTGGATTACAATTTGGGTTAACATGAGGACACCATCCACAAAGGTGTAGGTCTTGGCGCTAAGATGTTCAAAAATAGCTCCATAGCTCTCAAGTTGGAAATGACACCACATCTGGGGACATTCTGATGTCTGACAGAACAGGCAGGAAGAGGGAGGGAGAGAGAGAGAGAGGCATATTCATGACTATGGAATTAAGAAACGAACGATGCCATTTGTTTATTGAGATGACCACTCATTCGAACATCACACGGAACGAACCCCTTTATGCAGATAATAAGCACAGCGTGTTCTTTATGATAGAGCAGCCATAAAACTAGAAGACTTTACTCTGTGTTATTTATTGGGTCAACCGGACAAATCATTTTGCTACATGCCAGGCTTGGAAAATTCTTTTATTTTCTGTCTCCGTCTTATAAATAAAAACAGCATAGAGCTGATAAATTTATCTTAATGCATTCTGTATTGTAAAATCAACATGAATTGGCCTTGGCATAGAGGCTTTTGGTCCGAGTGTGGATGGCATGCATATGTTCTTATTTTTCCATTATTATTATTATTTTTTTTTTGCTCAGGCAATGGCAGAAAAAATGTTTTAGGCTGCATATCCTAATCCATTCATTTCTCTTTCTCTTTGACCACCATATTAGACTGTGGATCTGAGCATGTTCTTCTCATCTGGATGCTATAGTCCCTGTCAACATAATCTCCTAGTGTCTCACCTTATTCCTTTAAAGTCCATTCTCTGTGCAGCCACTGTTCAGTGGAAGGCAGCTCATGTTACTCAGAGCTTGCTTAGTACTCTCTCACAATACCCCTAGGATCAAACCTAGCCTCTGATGTGGCCCATAGGACCACCTTCTGGCAGCTTCTCTTGTTACTTCTTGTTCTTTCTGCTTCTTCTTCCATTCAGCTCTTCTCCTCAGCAGCTACTGGGGAAGAGTGGCCAAATATGATGACCTCATTAGCAGGCTCATTTGCCCTTTGCTTTCTGGATGTGCCCAATTAATGGGATGCTCTGGCAGGAATTGGAGGGAGGTACAGAGTGAGGTTCCCAGCCCAGCCGCAGCCTTCTCCTGATAGCTAGTCCCTCCTCTTCTTGCTGTTCTCAGCATGGTCAGGATGTCCTGCCAATCTAGCCACTGGGAGTATTCAACATGGCCCTGTGGGGTCCTCATCCTACCTACATCTTTGCAATTATCCCTTTTATCCAAAATCGCCTCCAGTTTTCTATTGCTCCTTACTGGCCTTGAAGTCTCTGCTATGTGGCACCTACCTATACTACCAGCCTTGCTCTCAGCTTGCCTGCTCTCTTGCTGTCACATGCATACCCTAGGAACACTTAGGCTGTTGCATGCAGGACACAGTCCCCTTAATCCCCCAACTCTTCATCTGCCTGAACTTCATTCCCTTGAGTCTTCTCTGACATCCCTATCTCAGAATGCTGCTTCCTTCTGCCAGACCCTGTCTCTGACTTCCTTCAAGCCCCAGGATTAGCTGGGTCTGTCTTGTTTAGTTATCTTCTTAGGTCTTTGTTTTTCTAGCCCTGTTTCTGGAATATGAACAGGATCTTTAGGTATCTGCCCTGTGTCTTCGTAACCTCTGTGCCTAGAATCAGGTCTTGCACAAGGAGGCTGCTTAGTAACTATTTGCTAAGTATTAATTGAGTGAATCTAGTTGGATCATCTCATTTATAGGTGAGGATATTAGGAGCAGTGAAGATAGACTGAATTTCCCAGGAACTCACAGAAGGATGTACCAGGGTGTCTGGACCCATCAGCACTTCCCAACTTTTCCATTAATTTGTGTCTTGTCTTTTCTGTAGGACAAGGTCTCTCTTTTTCACTGAGCATGCATTTTATCACAGAGAACAAATTAAGCCATGACATGGTTTTTCTAATTCATATTGCCCTAATCTATTATTCTTTTCCCTCTCACCTCTCCCTCTTCTTCCTCCTGTCTTCATGTCTCATTGTAGCCATGAGACACCAATTAAGAGATGGCTCAGTGGTTAAGAGTACTGACTGTGCTTCCAGAGGTACTGAGTTCAATTCCCAGCAACCACATGGTGGCTCACAACCATCTGTAATGGGATCTGATGCCCTCTTCTGGTGTGTCTCCAGCTACAGTGTACACACACACATATATATAAAATAAATAAAACTTTTTTTAAGAGTTAATTTTTACTATTAGAAAGAAGAAATCAAAACAGGAAGAAGCTCAAGGAATGCAGAGCATTGATCATAGCAATAGTAATGAACCGTCCTTGATTGATGATTACACTCTGAGATCATGTATCACAGGTAACTATATATTTTCCCTACCAATCCTATGGAATGGATATTATGCTGTTACAGAGGAAGAATTGACATTCATGGAGGCTGGGAAGTTGCTTGGGCTATTAAGAATGTAGTGTAGATGTTGACACGGTGTCACCCTAAACTTACCCACTACCTTCCTCCCCAAATGTATTGAAGCTTCTGCTAAGTGAAGGCAGCAGATGTAGCTGATCTAAAGTCAAAGGGGAGAGACTGAAAAGAGAGTCTTGTGAGCAAGGCTCCTGGTGCCTGGACAATCAGATGTGGGTAGAAGAAGGGAGCCCAAGTCACAGGCCACAAAATAATCAATTGAAAGCTAAGAGGCAGAAAGTAGGTCTTCTATCCTATTTTGATCTGCTTTTCATTGTTTCAATAGAGTTCCCATGTCAGGTTAACTATATATAACAAAGAGGTTTACTCAGTTCATGATTCTGAGCATTCAGAGACTCTTGGCCAGACTGGCTCAATCCTGGGGAAGATCTCATGCAGGTGGCAATGACAGGAGCATGTGTGGGAACAAATTGTCATTACCAAACATGAGAGTAAGGTGAGACTGGAGAAAAGCACTCCCAGTGATCCCAGCTCCTCCCACTAGGCTCCCAGTTCCAAGTGTCCCATGAGCTCTGTTATGACCCTACTGAGGACCAAGCTTCCAGCTCATTCCAGTACACGCTCCAACAACATCCAAGCCATAGCAGCACCTTAAGTCAGAGATTGGGGACTGAAGCTCATAGTAAAGATGCAACTTTCTGGCCCCTTCTCCATATTTTCAAAGGTCTCTGGAAATAATTTTGAGAAGTATACTTGATAGCTAAGGAGAGTCTTCCTCTTTAACTCAGCAGCAGGAGGAGACACTGACTTGGTTCTCTTGAGGTTATCCTGAAGCATGGTGTTTCGATCTGGAGACGCACTAAAGCAACAGCACATGGGAGAGACTTGAGGAGAAGTTTGTGGCAGGCAGGAATGTGTGGCACAGAGGAGGGAGACCAAACCAAGGGCTTGGTGACCATTGGCTGCCAATCAGAGTATTCAGGCTATTGACAGCGACCTCTTACCTGCAGACCAAGGTTTGGTGTTTAGTGTGTTCTTTTGTACAGACGAGTTTCTCTCGATTGCAGAAGATAAATAGAAGGAATGACTGGGCTGCTCAACCAGGTACCAGGCAGGTGAGTAGCTGTGAAGAACTTAATCTTCTCTAAGTATTTCAAAGAAATCTCTTAATTTATTAGCATGCAGAGTCTGTTGTGCAACTGATACTAACAAAAACTACTTCTGCATTTTCCTAGTTCTACTTTTGAGCAGCCCAATGTTTTCATCATAATATTTACTTCTGGGTAAATAGAAATTCTCCAATTCTGATACAAAACAGAAAGATCAGAAAAAGAAAATAAATAGATGATGTGGCTGTTTAAAGATAATGTACAATGTTTTCGAGCAGTATAAATATTTGATTGTAAAATTTTCAATATGTTGTGTCTGTTAACTCATAATGTACAACAGTTAAATAACTTATCCAGCCCAAGTGGACTTGGGTCACTAAGGAGGACAGAGGGAAGGCCAGCCTGGAGAGAGGCCAAATTCCCATCACAGCATACCCAAAGGCTGACCCAAGCAAGATGCTCTAGCTGCTCCATCTGTATCTCTTTGTCCAGGATCTAGGCACAGACAAAACCAGAGGGTTAAATGGGGCCCTTGTGTTTACAAAATTTGATTTTGAACTAATGTTTCTCTGTTACCAACCTAGAGCCTTGGTATGCTAACCAAGCATTCTGAGTTATACCCACAGCTCTTGGCTTTGTGAGATAAGACTCAGACTCATGATCCTTCTGCCTCCACCACCTGAGTGCTAGGATCACAGATACTCCCAACCAACCCTTTGTCCTATCAACTACTGTTAAACCATTGGATGCTCAGTTTGACTGGCACTCTTTGACATGTCTCAAGGACTTTTGTGTTTAGGGTGGAGGGTTAGATGGTGTTTCTGGATTACCATGGAGGATTGACTTTGAAATTCCACCCAACACATTGTCTCCTTGTCTATCTACAAACTTAATCGTGTGATCAGGGTTCACTTTACAGTCAAGTGGCCTGAATTTGGGAGACCTTTTACATTTCTTCTCTCTCTCTCTCTCTCTCTCTCTTGCTTTTATTTTCATCTTTATGTGGAGGCTGTGTGATAGATGAGTATGAGAATCCTTAGAGTTTTCAAAACCTTCTGTTTTGAGACTCTCAGAATTCCTGAATTCTCCTGAAAAGAGACTATTAAAGCTACCATTGAGTAGAAGCCTGTTCTGCTCTCAGCTTGGCATCTCTCATCTTTGGTGATAGAATTCCCATACAAAGAAAGGCACATAGTAGATTTAGACATTATGTACGCCAGATTAAGAAATAGTAAAAACAAAATAAAATCAAATCAACCCATGATAAGGACCTGCTTAGTTAACTGAGAAGAAAGTCGCTTGAGTAACTGGTGTGAATGGTGCATGAATTACCTGGCCTTTCATCTGTGTCACTCTGAGATGATCACACATAGTCACAGTGTCAGAATAGCTTTGCTTATCTGCCCCTTCGAAAATATTTCCTTTCCTTCCTATTTTATGAACCAGTGTAAAAGTAGTCATGGTATTCAGAGGCCTCTAATCTGATTAATTTTATTATTCCTTGTATTCCCCTGCACCCGAATTTAGAGTTGAGTAAGGCATCACAAGCACATTTCTACTCATTGCCTCACACACTAAACATTCAGTGTCTCGTACATGAAAAATGGAGAAAACTGACATGTTACAAAAGACATAGCCTAATGGGAAATTGCACTGCAGAACACTGAGCATAGAGAGTTTGTAAGCCTTACCAGCAGGTACAGTCAGTCCATGCAGTGCCAAACGCATGAAAGCAATAAGGAAATGTTTTCATCTGAAGATGGTTTTGGACATATTGATATGAATAGATGAACTATATGCCGTATTTTAGGAAACCCAATGTGAACATTTTTTCTATTTTCTACTGTTACTGAAAATGTAACACCTTTTCAACTTGGTGGAATATCACCATGGAATTGGTGGACATTTTTTTTTCCTTATCAACGCTGATATGAGGTAAATCATTGGAGCTAAGATGTGTTTATCAAATAACAGTGCACAGGAGAGATTACCTGGGCATTCAGAGGTTTCTGGGACTTCAGAGATGGCTCAGTGGTTAAGAGCATGCACTGCTTTGGCAGAGGACCTGAGTTTGGTTCCCAGCACCCATGTTGAGTAGCTCACAACCACCTGTCACTTCAGCTTCAGGAGTTCTGACATATTTTTTTTGTCTGACCACTACGTACACCTGTAATAACACATATCTGCAAATAGATGCATAAATACACACATAATTGAAAATAAAAAATGCGTAGAATCTTTTTACGAAAGAAAAAATCTTGTAGACTAGGCTAGACAACATTAAAGGAGAAAAGAATGGCTTGCTGGAACTTGGGGCTTGTGGAGAGAAACTCAGGTAGAAATGGACGTTCAAGTTTTAGCTGAGAAAAGCACAGATGTAGAAATGATACATATTTTAGAGATTCTGACCGTGTAAATTTTATTATAATGGAGAACGTGTCGTGTGGCTGTATAAAGCAGAACAGGGTATGGCTGTCATAAAGGGGGATCCCCAAAATTAATCTGTGTGTGAGTGGAGTTTAAGGTGTCTGACTGGAGACAGAACTTACAGTCAGGGGATTTCTCCATCATCCAGCAGAAACAGGGAGAAGAAGGGCTGCATTTGGGTGTGAGGAGTAGGAAGCAGGGGGACTTGAAGCATTGAGTCATGGCATCTGTTAAGTGTACTATTATATTTAAATTTTTAATTACATTTCTGTCTGTCTGTCTGTCTGTCTATGTGTGGTCATGTGTCCTCTGAAGTCAGAGGCATTGGATTCCCAGGAGCTGGAGTTACAGGTACTTATGAACTATCCAACACGGATCCTGGGTATTGATCTTTTGCAAGAGCAGTACATGCTCTTAACTACTGAACCATGTCTCTAGCCTTGTCTAAGTTTTTGTTGGAAGGGTCAAGAATATTGTTTTCAGACAAACAAGTTCTTGCCTAATGAGTCACCAATCCAGCCTTCCAATGAAATTTTCAAACTATGAAATATAACTGCCTGAATAGTGTTCGTATCCCTCATCACTGCAGACTAGCAGGTGGCCTTCTTCATTCTTGTACACTCTGTCTATAGAGCTGCCCATCTAGATTTGTGTGTCTTTTCTCTCTTTCCCCATGGTCTGCTTTGCAGGTAAACAGGAAGAGAAGTTAATCTTCTCAAGAGTGCAAGGTGGCTCTGTGTCACTTTGCTATGTTCATCCGAGAATTGTATATTTGATTCTTGGATTTTCACTGTTGCAGGGAAGTTAGATATTGGGGCGGTTTAAATGAGAGTGCTCCCCATATGTTTTTATATTTGCATGCTTAGTCTTCAGTTGGTGAACTGTTTAAGAAGGATTAGACAGATTAGAAGGTGCGGTCTTATTTGAGGAAGTGTGTCACTGAGAAATACATGGCTGCTTCTCCAGTGCCATGCCTGCCTGAGTGCTGTCATGCACCCCCCCCCCCCCGATGATAACCAACTAACCCTCAGAAACTGTAAGCAAGTCTTCAATGCTTTCTTTGATAAGAGTTGCCTTGGACATGGTGTCTGTTCACAGCAATAGGACAGTAACTAAGACAGATGTAGTCTTGGATTCTTTTTGTTAAATCTTTAAAATAACTGGATGCTCATGGGAAAATTTCTCCTAAAAGTTTACTATATATACATATATGTATGTGTATGCATGTGTGTGTGTGTGTGTGTGTGTGTGTGTGTTAGATTGGTATGTTTCAGCTTATACTATATAATACTCAGTGAACACTTTCAAACTAAAGACTCCTACCTTTTTCCAGTTCAGGATAACTTTCTTTCAGTTCTTTGGCCATTGTTTTTTGTTTTCTGTCTTTTTTTAATACTCTGACCTCTCAGGAATTCTTGTTACATACAACACCGACATCTGGGTCATTCTTTCTGTATTTCTCATCTTCTTAATCCTTTATCATGTTTGTCTCTTATACTCCCAGTTATGGGAAGACATCTTGTACCATAATTAAATTATTCCATTTTATTTGAAATCCATTTGCTCTGTACAACATTCATTTCATTTTAAAAGGTAACTGCCATTTTAAAATTGCTAGTAAACATTTTCTGAAGCCATTCCTGCCTTTATTGGACATATTTTATAAATGTGGACTCTTCCTTTATTGTCTTGAGTATGTTTCAGAGAGATCAGGTTGCCCACAATTGTTCCAATAACTTCTATTGATATAATGGGTCATTCCCCTTCACTAATAGATCAGGTTCCCTTTTGAAGATTGTTGAGTATTTTGACCTTGTGGCTGCCTCACCTATGATAATTCTTATAGATAAATACTTGTCCAGTATTGAGAGATGAGATGTGTTCTGCAATGGTCTGTTTTTCATTACTATAATGAAAAATTCCCAGGCGGCTTGATATTATAAAGAAGGATGGCTTATATAGCTCAGAGTTCTAGAGACACAAGAGCCATATCAGCTTCACTCTGGTGAGGACCTCATGGCAGATGGCAGATCGTGGGCAAGAATGCCAATCAGGAATGTTTCTAAGTCTTCATAGAACAGTATGGAGTCTGGGAGTGAAATTGCTTCTTACATGCCACCTTGTATGGTTGGTTGGTATGAAAGGTTCTGTGCTCCAGGGCCAGTGAGTCCATTTCCATGGTGCAAAAGGACGGAATCCCCATGGGCATATCTTCAGAATTTCACCCCTCGAGTTTTGTCTGTACAGAGACTGAATTAGAGAATGGAGCAGAGAGAAGAATCCAATGCAGATGACAATGAAGGTCAGAGACTGGGGACCAAGCCTTCAGAGAAGACGAGCATATGGAAATCTTTACTTAAGGAACAAAGCACCCTGCTCCTTAAAAGTATTGCCTGTGTCCCAGGTACACCATCTTAGAGATCTGTAAAAGTGTGGGCCTGGGGCTTTTCACATACAGAACCACAAAACTAGTGCCTAATACTAATTCCTCTGACAGCCACAGTTGACTCGGCTGTTCACTCTGTTCCTTCCTAATTGCATAAAATTTATCTTGCTAAATCAAAAGGACCACTGGGTGGTACTACTTCAGTTTTCCCAAAAGAATTATAATTAAGGCAGGCCTCTTGATTGTGTTTAAAATTGGGCAATCAATTGACCCTTAAGTGATTAATGTGTTGGAGTTATGTGAGAACATTTGTAGCAAAAGACTGCCTTTAGGATGGCTACGTAAATATTTGTGTCTCAGACTTACCCTTGGCTCAGTTTGTGATCACAGAGGTTTTCTGAGGCCATGCTGTGTGTGATAAGGTGGTTAACAACACTGGCTTATTCCAGTACAAGCACATCGGAAGCAGCATACAGAGGGAATCCTCTCAAGAGATGCTTACAGAGGCATCTATCACTTGGGCACTGAGGAGTCAGAAGGTAATGAAGTACAGCCTCTGCTCTCAAGCAAGTGGGATGGGCTCAGAGAAGTTACTCTTCTTCCTTGAGCCTCAGTCTTCTCGCCTAAAAAATAAGATTACTAAGCGCTGCCTATTTTCAAATTTCACCTAAGATCCTGAAAAGGGAAGTTTAAAAGCATGCTAACAGGAAGTCCCAGGTCTCTGTTAACAGAAAAATATGGCTGCTCCCTGGTCTGGCTCTTACAGCCAGGAGGGCTTTCCTCTTTGCCCTTAGGCATCTTTGGTCTACCTTCTACCCAAGGCTGTGCTCTAGGAAAGTGTCACTTCCGGTTTCTCTCCTTCCCCACATTCCTGCCCAGTGGTATCATGGCATCTGTCTTCCACTGTGATTATGGGAAAGACTGAGTCATAGGAGCAAGGAGAGTGGGCCCTGTTCATCTGTCTGTACTGATTTATTATATTAATCCCACCCACTGCACATGTTTGGAAAAAACATTTTAGAGACCACTATGGTCAGACTGTTCAGTGTCTCCCAAAGGTCCACATGTTCAAGAACCCTAGGGTGGTGACTTTAGGAGATGGAGGAACTTTTGAGAAGGTGGAGTCTTATGGAGGACTCCTTAGATCACAGGGAAAATGCCTTCAAAGGGGAACATGGGATCCAGACAACTTCCTTTTCTGCCCTTTCATTTCCTGGTCAAGTCGTGAATAGTTACCCTGCTGTGGCCAGTGGCCTCACCAAAGGTCCAAAGCAAAGGTCGAGCAGGGTCTAGTTGATCATGGACTAAACCCTCTAAGTATGGGTGAGTTAGAATTAGACTTATCTTTGCAAACCTCCTGGCTAACATGAAGAGCCACTCAGGGAATCACCAAATACATACATTAAATCAGTGATTTCCTTTAGAGAATTAGATTAAGCTGAAGAGGTTGGAGCAGGTAAGACCCATTACCTTTCGTGAGTTCATCTGTTGGCACTTATCTGAAGCTTTCGTGTGTGCCAGAGTCTTCTGTGGGAAGCACCCCGAGTTCTCAAGTTACTGAACTTTTCAGTTGAAGAAAAGGCAACAGGTATGTAACATCCTGTTAAAAGTCACAGGGTCTGCTTGGTTGCATGGCTCAGTTCTGTTTGCTCTGTCCATGTGTCTTACCATTGTCTCGGCTCCTACTTAGGGAAGGATCTACAGGGGCTGAGCTACTGGGGTAAGAATACTTTTGGCACCTGTCACTTTCTTATGTTTGCGGCCCAGACTTTGAGTTGAGTCTCAGCATCTCTTTAACCAGGATCAGGTCTGCCCTTGGAGAGAAGGTGGACATTGGAAAGAGATGAGATTGAAGACTTGGATTCCTATCCCGTTCTCTACTAATTTTCTGTGGGGCTTTGGCTAGACCATCCTAACCCCATCTTTGTTTCCTCCTGGGGGAGGTGAGGGCATGGTTGAATGGGTTTCACGCTCAAGAGTGGTGAAGACGCAAGGCAGTCCTGACATGTCATTGTACTTTGTGTCTTCTCAATGGCAGCTCTGTGGATTGACATAGTCCCCTGGAGAGGAAGAAGGGGCTGGTGCCATTCTTAGTTCCCCTCTGCCCATTAGCTGGCAAATCTTCAGAACAGAAATGCCTTTTTGTGCAGCTGTTAATCCAAACACTTTGAAAGGGATGTCTGTTGCCAATACTTTATATTTATCCCAAGAAAAATTAGAAACTATTTTTGGATTATCTGCACACGGCTCACTTGCCTTGTTGCAGATAAATCGCAATTTCATGTGTGCAAACTTGTTGCTGGACAGCAAGCAGGTCATACCTTGTTCTACAACTCTGTGCTCAGGAGGCCCTGTGTGGCCACTCTTCTCTAGCAATGTCACACAGTATTCATGCTGATCCAGGCCTACGTTCTAGTGCCCAGGCTCTCCCACTCTGTAGCTCTGGGCAAAGATAATTAACTTTCTTTGAGCGTCAGTTTGAATACGTGAAAAATGGGGAGAAGTAGCAACTCATTTTCAGGTTTTGCCAGGAATAAATAGAATAACCACCCTGTCTCCTCCCTTTCCAGGTATGTTTTGGCCTAACGAAATAAAATCTTAATCCATGTTTAAGGAGGTATCTAGAGAAACGATGAAATTACGGACAGATTTACCTCAATCTTTTTAGCATGTTTTATCCAGGGATAGCTAACTCAGAGGGAGAAGTAGCTATGGCAGCAAGCTTCTGTTTGCCTGTCTATCATTGCTGTAGAGAACAGCCAGGGAATGAGGGAACACATCATGGTGTCAGTGTGAATGGTAGATATCCAAGCACCCCTATTTAAACCTTGCAGAACACCAGCCCAGTGAATGTGGAGCTGGTCTGCATGGGGTTACCAGTGTGTGACTCTGCTCTGGGTGCGTCTGTTTCTGCCTTGAAAATCTGCTGCTTGGGAAACAGGTTTGGGGGTTTTTATTTTGGGTTTTTTTTTTTTTTTTTTTTTTCATTTTTTTGACCTTTGGTCATAGCACCTGGACTTTTCCATCACAACCACTCATCCAGACCAATTGTTAAAGCACCCGTTGGCTAGAAAATATCATAGAAGAAAATGAGTAGAAAACATAACTCAGATGCAAGCATCCATCTTGAACGTATATTGCAAGGAGATGCTTCTGGATGGAGCAGACAGAGGCTGGGGCAGGAGAGGCTAGGGGAGGAAGAGGCTTGGGGAGGGAGAGACTGAGGCAGGGGGGAGACTGGGGCAGGGGTAAGAAGGTTGTTGTTGTTGATGATGTCCTACTATCTCTAAATGGCTTTGACAGGTGCTAAGAAGGAAGATGGGCGGATCCCACGATTACTAGGATTACCAGCTTGGTTGACCCTCATGTATGTGTTTACTCTCTGTCCTATCGGAAGCATCGTGAACGGTTTATACTCTTTGTTCATTTTCTTGATTTCCCTACATTCTATAATACTGATCTTACTTTCCTAATATTTATAAATCTCTGGACTCTGAGAAAATGAGATGCCAGATCCTCTCTATCAATGAGACACAAACAGTTGGAGTCCCTTGGGCAGTAGAGATAAAGCTCATGATGCTGATATTGAGATATTATGTCTGAATGAGCTGTGGATTCCTGAGTCCTCGGTTGACAGATGACGCCTGGCTCCTGATAACTGCCCTGCAGGGCTTCCTTCTAGGCTGAAAGGAGAAGCATAACAGGCTCCCGCTCCCTGATTGTGCCTAATCGCAGATGTTTAGAGACAGCTAACAGAGAAGACCTCACACGTTATGGTATTACCAAGAAGTGGCAAGTGGGCTCCGCATCAGTCAAACGGTAAAGAGCATTGATGTATCTGAAAGGTGATGATCACACTGCTTGGGCAAAAGACAGAAGGAAGGAAACAGGAAGAACGTCTTACTACTTCATGAGGCTTCTTCAAGTCTGGCCATGAAAAGTCAGGATGTTTCTCCATCAGTCTGCTGGAAGATATCAGAAATAGAGAGTCTGAAACAGGAGTGGGGCTAAGACTATCACCTAAACACCTGCTATTTGCTGGGCACTAGGCTGAGGTTTTACCCCTGACACTAGCCCAGAGAGAGGAAACACTATTGTCATTTTAGAGAAAAGGAAAACAGAGACCCTGAAGCTAAGAATATTGGCCAGACTCACACTTTTTTGTAAATTGTAGGGCCAAGCTTCAAACTCAGTTTGTTTATCATGTAAGTCTTTTAAACTGCCATGTTGTCTCCCTATTTTTGGCTGCTGTCCCTGATAAAGATAATCTTGGGTTGAGGTATAAAAGGCTTACTGAGAATGGCTGAGGAACAATTCCTTCAGGAATGCCTAAGACAGGAGCCTGAGTTGAAGGACCCCCGATAGCTTTAGCAGGTTCCAGGAGCTTGCCCTTGCACAACTTTTGTGAGTTTCCAAAACATTTACTATCAAGATACATACTGTAATGCAACATAAAACTATGTAAGCTGATCTAAAAGGAATCCATGCTTGAAAAAAAAAACCATTAAAATTTAAATATTGTAAGGGAAAAAAATCCACTTATTTGCTTCATGCTAATCCTGGCCTCAGCCTTGTCTCTTAATATAATATTTTAATATTTTATCATTTATCATTAGTTTTTAGCATGAAAAGTTTCAAATATTCCATTAAAATGTTAACCATCTTGTTTCCTGAGATTTTAGGTACTCCCTTACAGTTTACATCTGAAGAACACATCCTAGTCCTGGACACAGGAGCCCCAGAGGAGAGACGATCTTTCAGAGTCACCTTATTTTAAGCAATGCGGCCAGGCTCCCTTATTCTCTATTCTCTAAGACAAGCTGTTGGAGATCCATGTTCCTGGGGAGAGGAAGTAAATTTTGGCTTGAGTATAACCCAATGCATTAGGGCTCCCAAGACTCCCAGCAGCTAGGGGCTTTGAGAGTCACAATGCTATAACCACTACACTCCCCAACAGAATGACCTGGTGTCCAGAAATTTCTGGGCTATGGCTTTCTCTGAACTAGGGATGATAACACCTGTAGGTGGAAACCAACATAAGATACAGTGTCCACAACACACACATTTCCTTCATCACATTGTCCTGTCAAGGATGATGCTGACATCATAGAATTCCCATGCAATAATACAAGATGTTTCCATATGCAGCTTTTTCCCTCTGCAAAAGACACCACTGATAAGGCTAGATTCTCCTGGCTTAGCTGAGACATCTGGTTCTCAACAGCAATGCGTATAATGTGTCTGAATTCAGCTGGCCATGGTGGTGCATACCTCTAATCCCAACATTTAGAACGCTAAGTAGGAAGAATCAAGTATTTAAGGCCAGTTCGGGCTACACTGTGACATCTTTACTTACACGAAATAAATAAGGCAAAACACAACAAAAACAAAACAAAAAGTGAATCCATCAGCATCAGCCCCCTGCTTCACCATGCAGATCTCCACCGGTAGCAAACCTTACACATTAGATTTTTCTCTGTGTTGTCTCATGGGACTGTAGAAACATTTTATGCTAGCTTGAAAACTCAGAGACATTTCTCTTAAAACTTCTCAGCAGGAACAAAAACCAGATGGAAGATGCAGGCTCCAGTGTCAGGAACAGGGTGAAGACTAGGGCTGGGTTCTTGGAGACTCTACCACTGAAGACATCACACCCAAGAGAGGGTTGAAGCCAGAACTCATAGTTTTGAGGTCTAGGTCATAAAGACTGATTTGCTGGGCATTGTAGACTGCCCATCACGTGTCCACAGACGTAAGGAATAGGCAGACAGTATAGAGCAGGGATGTGGGCAGTGGGCACTGATGCAATGGAGGCGGTTCTGCCCACCTTCCCAACCCCTCAGTCACCTCTGTCACCATGGGGAGAGGCTTCTGAGCCTGACTACTTTGGTTGAAATTTCCTCTCATCTTGATGTTAGTGTATTGAATGTGGATGAATTTTTAACCCCTCTGTGATTCACTTCTTCAGAGAAGGCAGTAACACGGACTATACAGGTCCTCAGATTGAAAGAGTTACCATGTGAGACTTTTCGAGCAGTACCCACACAAAGGTGTTTATTTCTTCCAGATGCTTCCCCTGTCCCCCTGGGCCCTCCTCCTATTCTCTTCTTCCCCTTCTGTCCTTTATTCTTTGTTCTCCTTCTTTTTTCTTCAGTGGATGCTCACTCAAAGCTAAAGTTAAATAATCAATTAAAGTTGACAGACATGTCTCAATGTATTATTTAAAGCACAACATCCTTTGTGTTTAATTTAAAATCGGGGGAGGGGGGAAGTGTTCTGTATTCTTCTTCAATTGTTTCTCTTTGCCTGTTTATGACCCTCCAGTGAGATTTTCCCATGGCTGTGGAGCTTCAAATAGAAAACCTGGTTCCTTCGCTTGACTTCTGTTCTCATTACTTCATCATTAAGTCTCCATCAGCATGCTCTGGGCCCTAAAGTTACCTCAATTAGACTTAACTCTGGCGTGGCTACGTACACAAAGGCCACTCAGGCTGTAGTGAAGCTTTCCATTTATTGAAAAATCTTATATTTGTTCTTCAGGAGAGTAGGGAGAAGTTCTTTTTATAAAAGGTTATTTTTGTCTAAGGAACACACCATTTCCACAAATAATGAGGCTCATCGAAATGTCAGGAGACAGGCAAGTCAAGGCTGAGAGACACTAAGTCTTTCCTCTCCCATTCTGAATCCAGCTTGGTTCTGATATAGCACTTGCCTTTTTTGTGAGTGAGTGCTTACCACATAGACACATTGAAAAGTTCCTTGCACAGAGTTGCCTTGCATGGTTGTCTGTCCTGGGGGCGGAGTCCCACTGCAGTGGGACTCTTCCCAAAATGAAGGGCTTTTACGTGCATCATGGGTCCATGCTTTGTCATGGAGATGCATCTATAAACAAATTTCGACATTTCCTTATTCCCCTTAGCTTCCACCCTTCTAGACAGGTGTATGTGCCTTAAATTCTGTCCTGTGCACAATTACAGAGACCTTGAGATGTCTGAGTGTGAGAGCTAACACCATGGGGTAGGGCGGATGAGAGTTTATTCTCTAGGATGCTCCTTTCCCTTCAGAGGTGAAGTTAAGACACTGTACCATTATTGGAGGTACAGCTTAAGCTTTCATTCCTTCCACCTGTCTGAGGAAAACAAACTTACCTACTGCTGCAAGGATAAAAGCTTGTAGTTTATTTTTGTTCATAAAAAACACATACTTTTCTAATTGCAGAGTCTTTTGTATGTCTATTGGTAAGCAAACATTCATAAAGGCTCTTAGATCTAAGATAGAGAATGCTGGGAAACTGGCAGCTTTTGAAGATGCAACAAGGCTCCCTCTTGTCACTATCAGCAAGGCAGGCTGTTGGCATTTTCCTAAAATAGACGCCCCAAGCTTTTTGCTTAGCTAAGAATTGCTCTATTCCCTAGCTCTGGACAGTAGTATATACTTGATGGCTTGTGTCTGACTTCTGTGAATCCTCCCTAAAAAGCAGGGAACCATCTTGTTCTCCTATATTTGGCACTCCATGCCTGTGGGTTCTGCATCTAGAAATTCAAGCAACCATGCAGCAAAAACATCTGGAGAAATTATATTGCTTGTGGCTGAGCATGGTGGCATCCTAGAACTCAGAGAATGGGGGCCGAAGGGCTGTTTCAAGTTAAAGGCCAGCTTGGTAGACAAAGGAATTTCTAGCTTATCTAAGGTTAAAGAGTCAGACACTAACAGACAGATAAGCAAAGAATCAAATCAAACTAAAACAAAGGCAAACCTGAAATGATTTGCTTCTGTACTGAGCATGTTCAGATCTTGCCCCTTATTGTCCCACAAGCAGTAAGGTATAATGATTTGGGTGGGGTTTATGAGGTTTTTTTTTAGGCATTAGCAATAATATGAAGATCATGGAAAGTATGTGGGAGGATGCTCTATGAATGTCTGTGCCATTTTGTTTGATGGACAGGAGCATCTGTGAATTTTGGAGTCTGTGGGGGTTCCTGGTGCTAATCCCACAGATGCTGGAAGACCAGGGAACTTAGACTGCAAAGCTGACTGATAGTAACTGGGACAGTGAGATAATCTTGCAAATGGGAGCCACGTATTAGGAGTGGTCATAAAGAAAGTTAAGAGCCTGGATCCCTGAAGCTACCATAGTTCCACCATGTTGGCACCCAGCTGCCACCCTCTGAACGTTATTATTTTACTATTATCAATATGTTTTAGTTCAACTATAACACCCTGATTCAAACAAATATACTGTTCTCTTGCCACACCTGCAGAGGTTCTGGCTTTTGCCTTGACTCAGTAGGTCACTTTGGTTCCAAGGCTGTATTGAAACTATCACCAGGGTTTATCCTCCTGTCCCAGGCATTCCAGGCAGGATGTGGCATCGGTGGCTTACAGGTCATCAGCTTGTTGGAAAGTTCCAGTTGACATAGTTTAAGAATGAGACTGATGCTGCTTCCAAGAGGTTCAGGAGAACCCCAAAGCTCTGCACTTGATCCAACAGTTCTCAATCTGTCTCTACCTGGCTTATTGAGTAATGGATCCAGACAGCCTTGGCTCCTCCCTCTGCCATAAATATTCTAGCTATGAGAGGCATTCACACATTTTTCTTTCAATCATCACTGACTCTTACGGCTATTTGACTTTTCTGCAGTAAAAAACAAATAGAACATTTGGATGAAGCCAGGTCTGCCACAAATGAAAAAAAAAATTTTTTTCTCTTCCCTTGACTATTTTTCTAGTGACTCCTTCTGGAATGTTATTTTGAACTTGCAAAGGTTCTTTAAAAAAAATCTGTGTATTTCTTTTAAGCATCCCTTGAGAAAGTCAGATTTAAACTTAGCAAACGCATTGGCTTTTTAAAAGCACTTTCTTAAAATAGTGACTGTCAATCTTGGTGGGAAATCTTTAGGTGCCCCTAATGGCCAGAAATAGAAATGTTAATGGAAATGCCATTTGCAAAGACAGTGGTAAGCGACCCAATCAGAAAAGAAAGAAAGCTACAAGCTCTTCCAGAGTCATAGAACCCTAGACAGGGAAAAAAAAAATAAAAACAAAAACACCAGCAGAAGAGAATAAGGGAGCAGAGGATTCTAATATTGTGTACAGAGCTGGCTCCTGAGCATGCATGTTACCATTATCTCTAGCCCTTAATGGAGCAGCCTTATCTTTCAAAGATTCCAAATGGCATTAAATGAGCCGTCCTGGTAGGTCTGGTGAGGTCTGGCCTGGGTCTATTATATTGATCCTTCTTTTCCCTGGCAAAAGTAATCAAATTTGCATATAAGTTGTTAAGGCTGTCATATGGGTACTCAACAGAGATCACTAGTTTTGTGGTCCAGATGACAGAATGGGGCCATTGGTGGGACTAGTCAGTAAGCATTGGCTACAGGTGTTAGTTCCTCTCACGGAGATGTACTGCCATTAGAGAGGTAGAGACTGGGTTCAAGTTCCCCCCAAATGGAGAAGTTCATTTTTTCCTACCAGCTGTGAGCCTTCTAGCTGGGGCAGAACACTGGCTTCTGGAGGCGACCTCATTCCTCAGGCAGGGCTGACAGGTAGAGAGTTCATCACTGGATAGACCCAAAACCTTCTACCTGAAGGAAAAGATGCAACTGGTTCTGTTTTCTCCCCGAGAACATCATAGATGTAGACTATGGATGGCCAGGAGATGCAGTGTGACTAGAATGTCAAGAGACCCATCTTTAGGACAGAGAAGAGGTCAACCTCAGCTCTCTCTCTCTAACCATCAGCTGTGAGTTTGGGTGACCCTAGCACTCAGTGTTAACGTTACAGGAAGGACGGGGCTGAACTGTCAATTCTCAAGACAAGATCCAGGGTGGTGGTGCTGTGGCAGCAGCACAAATCTTTAATCCTAGCATTCAGGAGGCAGAGGCAGGCAGATTTTTGAATTAGAGGCCAGCCTGATCTATAGAATAAGTTCAAGGACAGCTAGGGCTACACAGGAAACTCTGTCTTGAAAACATTAAAAACAAAACACAAACAAACAAAAGACCAAAGTGGATGGATGATCTAAATCTCTGAGGATAGACAGTTTTGAACACACACATACACACACACACACACACACACACACACACACACACACACACACACCCCTAAACTGAAAAATCTAGAGACTGCTGATGAACTGTAAAATAGTTTCCTGCCCTGTCTACAGTTCCTTTCTAAGGTGAACCTGGAAATATCTTCAGGATTCCCCCCCATTTTTAAAAATATTTCTAAACTTAAACTTTGAAATAAAAAGTATTATTTGTCAGTAAAAAATTCTTGCTTATTTAACATCATCTGGTAAATTTTCATGCATAAACAGACACATTTTCACAAAAGCATTGATAGCATATATCTATCTATCTATCTATCTATCTATCTATCTATCTATCTATCTATATGATAAAAACTTGGCAAGAAGCTTAGCAGTCAATTACAGTCATTACACTTTCTTTTTTCTTTTTGGATACTTATTTTATATACATTTCAGATGTTTTCCCCTTAGGAAATCCCCTATTCCATTCCCCCTCCCCCTGCCTCTATGAAGGTGCTCCCGCACCCACCCACCCACCCACTCCCCTCTTCCCTCCCCAGATCTCCCTTTTAAAACCTGAAGCAGGCAGCTCCTCTTCTCTGCAAGGGTTCTCCTGCCTTGCAGTTTAGGCTGTCTTTGGATCTTCATTCATCCCGTGTCTTCTGAGAGTATGTTCTGAGTGAGGTTCTGGGACAGCTGGTGAAGAAAGAAGACACACTCTCATTCTTATAGAATATTTTAATTGACAAAATTTATAAACATGATATTTTGAAACACTTGCACATGTACAATGGCTTAATCCCTCTCACAGCATGCATTGGTTTCTGTGGAGAGAGCACTGTGGGCCTACACTCAGTAATCTTAGGTACAATGAGCCATTGTCTATATCGTATACAATAAATCTCTTGAACTTATTCTTCTCTCTCCTCTCATGGACATCTCCCCAAATCTCTTAGCACCAGCTCTGCTTCCAACATTCACTCTTGTTTCAATGAGTCTGCCATGTTTAGATCCCATATGCACGATTTATTTTACCGTGCCAGGATGCCGTCATTCAACTGGTGTCTCCAGGTTCATGCATCTGAACAGTGTTCTTATAGAGGTTCAGTTCAGGGTGAGGCAGGGGCCTGGGCACATCACATCTAGATTCAATCTGTCTAGGCCTGTTTGGGAAAACCTGGGAAATGTGTGAGCCTAAGGTCTAGATCGGGTGAAACTTTCAAAAGTATAACTCCGTTTGTTTTACAACTCTTATTTGTGTAGCACCATGCACATGTACCATGACATGCAGGTCGGGTCAGAGAACTACTTGCAGCAGCTGGTTCTCCCTTCCACTCTGTGGGTCCTGAGGATTAAACTCAGCTCATCAGTCATGGCAGCCAGTGCCCTGACTCCCTAGGCCATCTTGCCTGCCCTCTGTTTCACAACTTCTAATGAATGCAAATTAATAAACGACAGTTTGATACAAAATTTTTTTAAAAAGCTCAGTTATCCATCCCACCCATCAAGTCTGTTCCTGTTTTCTCTCTCTACCTGTCTATCTTTTCCATTAATGTAAGCAATATTCACGCACAGTAGGCAGTTTCCACACCATGCACAGTGTGGATACAAGGGGTCTTCCATATGTATTGAGCTAGGGCCATTTGTTCCTCCATCTCCTTTCATGCCTTCCGGGTTCTTCTTACGCCTCGGAGCACAGGGCCCACTTAAGATGCCATCTTGATAGCTGCCATTTGGTCCCGCCAGCTCTGTCCCTGGTCGACACTGTTCAGCAGCTCTCATGCCTGTCTCACTTCCCCTGAGAAACAGGAGAGATAAGCCGGGCTCTCGTGCATTTGCTTGGCTCTGAGTGGAGTGCACAGCACCATTTGGGGACCTACTTCTCCTATCACTGTCAAGGGTGTCAGCTGTCCAGAAAACTTCGAGCAGAAAATAACATTGAGATAGGCTAAATTCACAGGGCCACCATGAACCTTGCTAGAGGAGGTGAGTGACAGGATGCAGCACCCTCTGCTGTCACATAGTAGACAGAAATTCAGGCTGTTCTGCTCTTTCTCGTGAGTGTTGCCATTGCAAAGCCAGAAGGACCCACATTCCGAATACACACATAAGGAGCTCAGCTACTGTTCCTTATTTCCCATAAAGGAGATGGATCTTGTTTGGTGCTAATGAACACCAGAAAGGGGCAGCTATGCATATTTCGGGAACTTTGTGTACCACATACGTTTCTTGAGGCCATGGCTTGAGTAAGGAGTCCTCCCCAAGGTCACTCCTTCGAAAGTCATACATACATCTCTGTTTGCAATCCCACTTCCTGGACTGTTAGCACATTTAGATTTTTTTTCCTCTTTCCTGGAAGTTCTTCCTCCATATCTTGGCAGGCTCTGTCCACAATTCCATTCACGAAGATCTTCCTGACACTTTTATTTATTGTGGCCCACCCCCACAACCCCATGAATTCCACCATCCAGTGTGGTACCCACTGAACCTGAGTGCTGCTAAGCACTGAGAATGACCAGTGCCGTGCAAACAAGAGAGTAAAATATGAAAAGTTTTGAACTGAAGTCAAAACCCATAGCATTGTCCTGCCAAATGATTTGCTTGATCATTTCGTAGGTCTTTGACTATTTAACACCCAAATTCATATATGCTGAAATTAAAATTTTACTTTAAAAATTTTAAAGTGGTTGTGTGTATGTGTGTGTGTTCAAGTGTATGTGTTTGAGCGAGCCTCAGATATCCTATCTCTGCCTTCCTAATGCTTAGATTCACAAGAACACCGGCACACCCCCACTCCCAGATTTTTATGTGGTGCAGGGGTCAAGCCAGGGACTTCATGCTTACACAATGATACTTTACTGACTGAGCTATCTTACCATCTGTCTTAGTCAGGGTATCTATTCCTGCACAAACATCATGACCAAGAACCAAGTTGGGGAGGAAAGGGTTTATTCAGCTTACACTTCCACATTGCTGTTCATCACCAAAGGAACTCAGAGCAGGAACTCACACAGGGCAGGAACTCACACAGGGCAGGAAGTCACACAGGGCAGGAAGTCACACAGGGCAGGAACTCACACAGGGCAGGAACTCACACAGGGCAGGAACTCACACAGGGCAGGAACTCACACAGGGCAGGAACTCACACAGGGCAGGAACTTGGAGGCAGGAGCAGATACAGAAGCCATGGAGGATTGCTGCTTACTGGTTTGCTTCCCCTGGTTTGCTTAGTTTGCTTTCTTACAGAACCCAAGACTACCAGCCCAGGGATGGCACTACTCACAATGGCTAGGCCCTCTCCCCTTGATCACTAATTGAGAAAATGCCTTACGCTGGATCTCATGGAGGCATTTCCTCAAGGGCGGTTCCTTTCTCTGTGATAACTCCAGCTTGTGACAAGTTGACACACAAAGCCAGCCAGTACACCATCCCAAATCAAGGATTTTTAAGGCTCAGTATGGAAAAGAAACCTGCAAGCATTCTCCTTAATATTTATGCTCTTCATGTTTATGATGACATTGCCACATTTTGGATAAGGTCGTTTGTGTAAAGCATTTAAGTGAATCATTTTACCCTTTCTCTTAATATGACTAAGAATTAAAAACTTCTTTTGAACCGTTACTCTCTATATTTACCCAATGCTGAACTATATCTTTTAGTAAGTCATATATTCAATATTATAAGTAGTCTGCATTTGCTTTCGTTTCCAGATGTCTGCTAGGGTCTTCTATCTTCTTTTCTTGTCTTATCTTCTTTCTCCTCCTGCTTCCTGAGAATCTTGCTGGAACTTTTCTGGAGCTCCCAATTATCCAGCCCTCGCCTCATAAGTGCTATTTTATTATTTTTATTTTATTAAAAATGTATTTACTTCTTTTTATGTGTATGAATGTTTTGTGTGCAAGTATATGTGGACCATGTGGATGTGTGCCAGAGGAAATCAGGTCGCCTGAGACAAAAAGTACAGATAGTTAGTTACAAGCTGCCAAATAGGTGCTGGGAATCCAACCCCAGGCCTCTGAAAGGGCAGCCAGTGCTCTTAACTGCTGAGTCATCTCTCCAGCCCCTGATATATTATTTTCTTAACAATGTTGGGTTTTCTTCCTGAAACTGATTTTAGAAAGTAGTGAAAAATAGGCATTCCTCCATAGGAGATGGGTTCTGAGGGTCAAGTCCTTGATCTCAGATATCTGGAAATGATGTAAAAATTTTGTTTTTGTTTGTTTGTTTTTTCTCTTTTTTTAAAAAATTTACCTAGGCCGGGCAGTGGTGGCGCACGCCTTTAATCCCAGCACTTGGGAGGCAGAGGCAGGCAGATTTCTGAGTTCGAGGCCAACCTGGTCTACAGAGTGAGTTCCAGGACAGCCAGGGCTACACAGAGAAACCCTGTCTCGAAAAAACCAAAAAAAAAAAAAAAATTTTACCTAGAATGGAGAAAGTATGTGAAAAAATATATAGTTCAATTTTGAGAAGGTAAATAGGGAGTAATGCTTCCAAAAGAAGTTCTTGGAAAATTGATTTGAAAAGGTACCCTTTTTAGATCCCTAATGGAGAAAATAGAAGGTGTTTGTCTGAAACAGTGAGCAAATATTGATCAGAACTAGTCAGAGGTGTAAGAGATGAATTTTGGGATGCTTTCCTTCCTTAGTCTTTTGTTCGAACCTTTTGCTTTATGTCCAGATATCTGAGGTCAAGGAAATGACACTCAGGACCTATCCCCTGGAGGGATGCCTGTTTTCCAAATTAAAGTCATAGACACACAGTGAAAGTACATGATAGGCTGTCACTCAAAGTGCTTTTCCCTTAGTAAACGTCTGTGGCCTCTGGGCCATTCAGAGCCAAGTGAGGCTGGGTATACATCCTTGCCCATCTGCTGTGTGGAAAGACAGGGCTCTCATCTGTTTTATTTCTTGGTGCTCATTAATTGATAAAAAACAACATGTTTGGAATAACTAAGAAGTGAGAATAAGATCTACAAACAGTAGACACTGGAAGGTTGACTGAAGAAAGTCAGACTTGGCCAGTTTGCTCAATATCCCTAGTGGTATATGACAAGCCACAAGTTGACTTTCTGGATATGCGTACAGAGCTCCAAGACCTATAAAAACCCACCCCATACCGTCGTGTCTACCTCTCATTCATTTTGAATATTTTGCATATGCAAATACTCTTACAACCACTGGGACGACTACAGTGAGTAAGAGCCTTACTCTTTTCTGTTGCTATCATATAATACCTGAGACCCACAATTTAAAAAATAAAGAGGGTTCTCTTGCCACATTCTGTGGATTGGGATGGCTAATATCTGGTGGTTACTTATGAGAAAGGCTCTGGGCTGCTTCAAGTCATGGTAGAAAATAGAAGGGAATTGGCACGGTCTGGTAGTGGCATGTGTTTGTGACCCAGCACCGGGAGGGATGAGGGAGGAAGATCATAATCGGGTTGGGGCAGCCTGGAGCTACAGAGTGAGGAGTGAGACCTGCCTCAATGGAACAAGCAAGCATACAACAGCGGAAATGGAACTGTGTAGAACATGCACAACTTGAGGTTGCCTTTGCTTGTGATCCAGTTGTTTGAGAACCCAAGAGCTGGATCTACTCATGAGCACTCCTACTGTGACGAAGAACTTTTTGCAAGGCTTATCTCTCAACTCCGCTTCCTTGAGTAGTTAAGTTTCTGACACAGGAACTTAGGGGGGAAACACCCCCAGACCATAGCGAAAAGCAAGTTCCTGCCAAGTTAACAAGCAATCACACGCTTTTTCAAAGGAACTAGTAGCCATATTGATTTGGGCTCCACATGAGTGTTTGTTTTGGTTACTGTCATGCTTTCCCTTAGAAGAGAGAAGAGCAGATGCTGACTAAGAGTGAGAGACTCACCTGGAATAGGCTAGAAGTCAGCCAGGACCTACCAGAAGCTTCCGGGAGATATATACATTGGTCTTTTCCATGCCCACATCATAAAATGTGTCTCAGAAGCTTAACTTGTTCTGTGTTCCCCCTAAAAGCAGAACATTTTTCCCTCTTGTGAAATCTTTTGCAAAGCCCCAAATATGAAACACAAGACTGAAGCTGCGACACGCAGCAGCTGCAGCCCTGGATCCTGAAGCCAGCCCTCCCTCCAGCCCTGAACTCTGAAGCTAGCTCTCCCTCAGCCCTGAATCTTGAAGCCAGTCTTCCCTCTGTGATCTTGATTTGACTGCAGTTAGTGTCAGAGTCTGTACCCCAGCAACCCTAATAAGCCAGTCTTAGCATCCACCTTCCATAAGGCCATCAAGAGGGCAAAATTAATAGTGAAAATAAAAAAAAAGGAGAGGTATTCATTACAGCCACCATAGTAGCAGGGACAAAGATATTCAGAGGTGCCATCTACTTTCCCTATCTGACTTTGGGATCCTGATGTAGAAACAGAGTTTGAATACAAGATATGATCTGGGGATATGGTTGATGGGTAAAAGTGCTCCCATGCAAACCTGAGGACCGGAATTACAAACCATACCAGGAACCCATGTAGAAAGTTAGATGCAATGGTCCATGCCTGTTAACCCCAGAATTCTTACAGGAAGACAGAAGGAAGAGACAGGAGAATTGGCCAGAAGCTTATGACCAATTATTCTAGAGCAAGCCATGTAGAAGCAGAAATGTAAGAGAGCCTGCTTTAACCAGGTGGAAAGTGAGAACTGGCTCCTGAAAGTTACCCTCTGACCTCCACCTGCTCACCATGACACACATAAAAATTCATTCATTAACTGAAATAGAAGGCGAGTTGTGTGCTTAATTCAGCAGTCCTGATCAAGGTATCGTGCCCATCACGGCCTTGGCACTGGCCTTCCCTCCAAGGTGGCCTGACAACTTGTTCACAGTGTGACAGCTTCCCCCTCTAGCTCACAGTAGGCATCAGCCTTTTCCTTCTCCAAGCATGAAGTTCCTGAGGGGAATTCTAGTTACTTGGGGTGGGGGTGGGGGTTGTTTCAACAGTCTGTATAACCAAAGACAGGGACAGAAGCCTTTAGAACTATTGGAGTTTCCTCACTCCTCCCAGGCATATCTGTCACACTGGGGAACCTATGGAGTGTCCTGGTCCTGGAAAGCGCTTGAAATGCAGTGTCTAAGAGAGGCTCCAGATTGGCAAACTATCCTTAGTGTCAGACAGCTGGAGGGCAAGTTGAGGCACTGTAAGAGAGACTAGTGTGGCTAAAGGAGGGCATTTGCCCTTGAATTTGGCCTTCTATATACTCTTGAAAGTGAGGCTGTTCCAGGGTCTGAGGCAGCTTTACTAGGAGTTTATACAAGCATAAAGGTGGAAGTTGAGTTCTACTTCAGTTGAACGGCAGAGCATAGTCTTTTATTTAGATAGCTCTTGCCTTTTTCCTTTCACTTTCTAAAAACAACATCTAAGTTTCTATATTACCTTACATTTTATAAAGCCCACACTCACTCCCTGTCTTCTGCTTTCGGGGATTTGTATACACTGACTTTTCATGGCACTGGATAATTTATACTTAGCATGAAATTTAATTCATCCAACTTCTAAATAATTATATTCCTTTATATAATGCATTGAATGTTTTTTAATGCCTGTAGAAAACCCAAGCTTGAGTTTCTGCTATATTATCTCCTCTCTCCTGTCTCTCCCCTCTCCCCTCTCTCGTCTCTCTCCCCTTTCCCTTTTTACCATAGAGCTAAGGGACTCTCAAGCATATACAAAGGTTGAGGGAACAGTGTGGTGAACAGTCAGACCCTCATCAGAGCCACTGTGACCAGTCTGTGGTATTTACACCCCTAAGTCCAACCCTGCTAAGTTATTTTATAGTACATTCCAGTCTTGAAATTTATGTGTTCTTCAGTAGTTGTGATCTTGAATGTTTTCTGTGAATAATCTATCAGTAAATATGCAATCATCTGTGCTATGGTGAAGTTCCTATGAGCTACTGGATCAGCTGAACAATGCACGGCCCTGCTTTCGATATGCTTCTATTTAAAATATCTTATCACAGATTGCTGAGTCGCTAATGTCGAATTCCATCCACAGGCACCAGGCTTGTCACTCATGCTCAAATGAAGCTTCTCTGTGAGTCAGATCATCACCCTCTGGTGCTGAAGAACCCTGAGGTAGGCCTTCAGAATATTTCAGAATGCCTTCCTAACTCTGCAGTGCTTTAATACAATTCCTCATGGTGTGGTGACCCCCCCAACCATAAAATTATTTCATTACTACTTTATTACTGTAATTTTGCTACTGCTATGAATCATAGTGTAAAATATCTGATATGCAGAGTATCTGATATGCAACCTCCAAGGAGGTCCATACACACAGGTTGTGAATTGCTGCTCTGGAGGCTCCTGCTGATCACGGCTAGGGTGGGGGTGGGGTCATACTCAGCAGCAGACAGCAAATAGTAGCTGCCTCAGATAAGAGGATCCATACTTGAAGTTGTTCTCTGACATAGCTGTGACCACCTACACAATTACGTTTATACACAGGCACACGTATTCACACGGGGGGGGGGTGGTGTTAAAATTGTGCAAATGCAAATGCAGATGTCATAATAACACTGTGTGAATAGTGAAAAAGGACACTTGTTCACTGTCCCTAAATGTGTCCTTCTTCAGCACCAGCTGGGAACCTGCAAACTGAGTGATTCTGTGATTTTTGCTGCTTTGTGTGTGTTCATTTGTTGGATTAAACTGTCAGGGTAGAGTGAAGTGAGAGTCCCTCGTTCTGCCCCAGGCTCGTGCCTCTCAGAGAGGAGGGACTCAGGAAATTTGACCGTGCTCACCCCACGGCACCACCTGGCAGGTGTCGGGCTATGAGAAGCTGCTGTAGAGACACCGCTAGGGGTGGAGAAGTGCAGCCTGGGGTCCTGGGGACTGCATGGAGCCGGCTCCATCTGGTTCCCATGCTCTTGGGCATCCCAGGCGCCGCTTGAGCTGCGGAAGAGCTGAGAATGAAGTGAGGGCCTGTGGCTTGGATCTAGCCCAGGTCGTGGGATCCTGCCGGGGACCAGGGTTGGCTAGCTCACTTGGTTTGGTTTGGTGGTGGCCATAGCTGGGAGCGCTGGGAGGCCTTCTGCGGGAGACTAGATGCAGCTCTTTAGACTAAGGCCTGTTCCATTGTTCCCCATGGTGGATCCCAATGAAGAGAGACAGTCCAGGGTTTCAGAGCGTTTATTGTCATGGCGGAGAGTGGCATGAGTGAATCCATACCTCTGAGATCTCAGGGAGGGCGAGGTTGAAATAGTGGCTGGGAAGGGGAGTGGTTAAGCCTCTAGGTGCCTCATTAACATGGGGATGTCTTGAGGCTATGTGACCAGGCCTCTGCCTGTGGAGGGGTTTGAGGCTATGTGACTGGTAGTCCCAGACCTGTGGAGAGCTATGGCCTCGTGTCAGGAACCTGGTTCCTAGGAGCATAGCAAACACCTACTGCTGGAGACCCCCTACTGGGTTCTTGGTGTGTGTGTGTGTGTGTGTTAAACCTTAGCTTAACCAGAAACCAGGCTGCCTTTCATGGCCCCACATTCATTCATGAGCAAGAACTCCCTAGAAGTCTTGCTTTAGCTACCATAAGTAAATGTAGTGATTGGGGAAGTTTATAAACACAGAATCTACAAAAAGTAAGGATTCACTGTGTTTCAGTAATGCCTCTGAAAAATCAGAATGCTTTCTCCAAGGCTACTTTGAAGAAACATGGTGCATTTGGGTCTTAAATGCCTCAGAGAACTAGTGTTGCAGACATGGACTTTGGTTGGTGGTGTAATGAAACAGAACCTGAACCTCTAGTAGGGTCTGGTGGAAGCAACTTAAGTTATTGAGGGCACGACCTTGATATGACATTAAGACATCCTTTTCCCCTCTGCTTCCTGACCACAAAGACAATGGACCTACTTCCTCTGCTCTCCACTCCCCATGATGTACTGTGAGACTTATGAGCCAAAGAGCAATAGGATGAAACTTTTTGAACTGTGAACCTAAACCTACCTTTCTTGTTTTTAAGCTGCTGATTCTGCAGGCATTTTATCACAGCACTGGAAAGCTAAACGATACATCATTGTTGCCTATCTTTTTAGAGCAGAAGATTCTTAGTGGTATTTAAAACTCCCTCAGTATCTAGCCTGTGTTTTTCAGATTCACTTGTATTTTTTTTTTCAGTTTTTTTAAAATGTGATTTTCCTTTAAAAGTCTTTCTCTCTCTCTCTCTCTCTCTCTCTCTCTCTCTCTCTCTCTCTCTCTCTCTCTCTACTGTCTCAACTCTTCTTCTATCCTGGCAATACTTTCACATGTTTCATAGACAGTTCACCTGTTCCCTGAGGACGGCTTTCCCCACACTGCTCAGGTGGGGGTGGCAGGACCTGACTGTAGCTGAGAGAGTTCCATTTAGCCCCTGGCATCTGCAGCGGGTTTAGCAGGAATTCCTCCAGGTTTTTGTCACCAGAACAGTTCTCTTCCTACTTTGCAAAGCTAATGCAGATTTTCTGCTTGTTTTTTTTTGTGTGTGAGAGAATGGCAGTTCTATGGACCTTTGGAAAGGGAAGGGGATTAAAAACATGTGCTTAACCAACCATGCTAAACGAAAAAGATTTACTCTTAAAAGATTTATAGTACTCTTTATTTTACAACCGGTTAAGTAAGCTTATAAATTTAAAACAGAACAAAGAAATACCCACAATCTAGAGGATAGCTCAGCCTCCTCATTTCTTAGATGCAACAAAGAATCCATTAATTAATTTTTTTTCTACCAAGATTTGTTGACTAACTACCATGTGCCAGGCTTCTATGTTCAAAGCCAGAGGTATAAAATGGAATGGGGCAGTCTCTATCCTCATCCCTCTCACAGCCTACAAGAGCCATGTACACATCTCACAAGGGAATCTGAGATAGGCTAACATTAAGAGCAGAGGATGCTGGGAGTAGAAGATTATTGGGGCAGAGGATACTAGGAGCAGGCGATTTGGGGAGACAAAGGTTTTAGTAGCCAAGGGACTCTGAGAGCAGAAGATCCTAGTAGCTGAAGATTCTGAGAGGATTTCGGGAGCAGGAGAAATTGGTTCCTTCGTCCTAGAGCTCCAGCCTTGGGAAAGCTCTGTGAGGAGGGTGCCATTGGAGAGTAGACCAACAGTCTTCAGTAGGAGGAATGCACAGCCTGTACATGGTAGCTAATAGGTAATCTGGGCCTTCTGGACAACAAAGACCTGAGGCTGAGAAGCAGGCTGGGGTGAGATTATGGAGGCCTTTAATGTGAAGACCAGGACTCCATATCTCAGGCAGTGGAAATCCATGGGTCTTCTCTGAAAACGTTATTGTGGCATGATTAAAAGTTCTATAAAACAAAAAAAAAAAGCAGCAAACCAAATGAATCATTCTTCAAAGATTAAAACAAGATGATAGAAAGAACTAGATCCCAACAGACTGGAAATCTAAGAAAATTTATAAGTGTTCCAGATATGTGAATAACAGTATATAAATGTAGGAAATCCTGCCTTTTATTGTTAAGATAAAGAAGAAAGCACAAATAATTTTTAACTGAAATTCAGTCCGTAAGCCCTTGCTTCTTAACTAGTCCTTTTATCAAGTGACAGAAATAGCTTCTCAAGTTCATAGTTTGGTGGTAGAGGGTGAGCCTAGACACAGAAGTAGCCAGGGCACAGAGAGCATGTGCTACCTTTTTCCCTGCTTAGTGAGCATCTGAGTTTTCCTCCAGCCTGATAGAAGCCAGTGTCCCAGTCATGAGCTTTTCACGATCTGTTTCTGTTGTTCTCTCTCCTGAAAGGAGCGTGGTTTCCAGACCACCTGTTTCCTCATGTTGGGTGTGTACTGTATATTTTCAAAACTTCACTTTTCATTCTATAGGGAAAGATGTTTATCTCTCTAGCTCTGTCCATACTATCACAGTTAGAACACTGTTTTCACAATTTCAGACACACTGGTAATACTGTTAAGGCTTAAGACTTCTTATCAGAATATAGAATTATCCTTGGATGAATGTAGAGCCTATGGATCTTTAGGAGTGACGGGGAACATCACTGGTGGCATTTCAAAAGCCTGGGCCATTACCTTGCGGCCAAGACACTTGCAGCTACATTTGGATGCATCTTACAGCCACACTTTTTCAGATACTTCCTCCAGATACACCTTGGGCTTCAGCAACTCCCTGGTGATTCAGGGCACTCACCCCAAAGCCCACTTGGCCTGTCCTCAACAGCTATTTTCAGCAGTGTTTTGTAGACATCAAAGAAATCTTGCCTTTTTGTCTGTTGGCCTTCACAGAGGTCTTGAAATCATATATATTAGACTTACGGGGATGCTTAGAGACAGATATACGAGTCTTCACATTATATTTTAGCATCAAAATCTTTTATTTAAAACCATCAAGGTTTTAAACTCACTAATTTTAATGATACAGATCAGTTAATTACTTTATAAAAAATAAAGAAAAGTAGAGCTCCTGAAGGTACACAGACCACCTTGGAAAAGCCTTGAAAAGTACATGGTGAAAGGAGGTGTCCTTTGACTTCCACATGTATTCTTTGACTGCCATATATGCATTGCAGCATGTGTCTACCCTTACAATAAATACATTTAAAAAGTTATTAAAACTTAAAACCAATGGATAATTGGACATCTTCCTTTCATACTAACATTCAGGCATGTGAACCATTTGCTCAAGGGAACACTGCTAGGAAAGAAATCAGTGTCCACT
Organism: Uromys caudimaculatus; assembly: GCA_028551405.1. Classification (NCBI taxonomy): domain Eukaryota; kingdom Metazoa; phylum Chordata; class Mammalia; order Rodentia; family Muridae; genus Uromys; species Uromys caudimaculatus. The sequence goes on along the minus strand of CM052710.1, from coordinate 52,341,735 downwards.
TGGTTTTATACCAAAGTCACATCGACTCTCCCACAAAGCCCACTTCTTCCCTAGTACGTCTCCAAAACGTCCTGCTGATTTGGAGTAGTGGGATTTTGTTTTGAACACTCATATACTGTATGATAAGCCTTTGTCTCAGTTACTTTTTCTGTTACTATGATAAATACTTGAAAGCAACTTAAGGGAGAAAAAATTCACGTTTGTTTTGCCGTTTGAAAAAAAATTACAGGCAAGAGTTGGAGGCAGCTGGTCACACTGAATCAATAGTCATAAAGAAGAGAGCAATGAATGCCTATACCCAGCCCACTTCCTCCTTTATATATAGCGATGACCCCAACCTAGGGAATGACAAGACCCTCCGTGGGCATATTTTCCCATCTCAGTTAGCATAATCGCGATAATCTCCCCCAATAGCCTAAAAGCTAATGTCCCGGATGATTCTGGATCTCATCAAGTTGACAATTGAAATGAACTATCATTGCCTCTTCATATGCTTTTCTATTTATTCCTTTCAGTGTAGGTCATGATTTAGATCCTACATCGCATGTCTGTGTTTGGGTATCTTGTATCCTAAATGATGAAATCTGGTTCAAGTGCACCTGTTCTTCACCATGATGTTAGACTTCAACCTGATTTATTAAAAAAGATTTTCCTCTTAAAGTCCTAACTACAGTTGGCTATTTTATGAATATTGCACTATGTCTGCCAAGATGGGCATTCTGTCTTGTTTGAGGTTGGCTCTGGATAGTATAATTAAAGGTTTTTTTCCAAAATCAGAACTTTTTTTCTTAAAGGACATTCTATGAAGTACTAGATAAGAGCAAGAGGTATACACAAAGACTGCTCTGGCCAAGTGAGAATGTCCAGATCACCCTAGACCCAGGATGGAGTTAATAAAGGAACATGTCATAGCGTGCATACCACAGCTATACTTACTCTGCAGTTAAGTTAATAGAAGGAGGAGAGGGGAGACGAGGGGACTGGCTGACTCACAACCAGACTAAAGAGCAGTATGAAGGGTTGATTGATACCCAAATCTTATAGCCATATCAAGTGAGCAGAAAGCAGAAAGGATAAGAAAAGAAGAAGACCTCCAAGTAGAGCTGGCTATAGGGGGCAGGGTCCGTGAGGGGAATCTAGTTTCTGAGTTCCCGAGAGAGGAATGTCTCTAAGACATTCTAGGAGGCTAATCCCCTAATTCCCGAAACACTGTGAGAGACAGGCCCTTTGGTAATCTTAGGAGACATGTATATATGTGAACTGACAAAGATGAGTTCTGGAATGTTTTGATGAAAGAGAAGGATGTTGGCATAGGACATCAGGGTTAGAAAGGGCAGCTGCTCACATTCCCAGCCGGAACTGCATCCAACAAGATTGAACATTGCCACTGTCTGCTCCCAGCTCGGCTGCATCCCTGATCCGGGCCCATCACTGACAATTTTGCCATCCTCCGCTGATACACAACTTGACATCCAGAGAGGCAGTTGTCACTGCCTGATATGGCATGTGTACATAGCCTTTTCAGGAAAGGATACCATATGCCTCGAGGGAGTTGATATTAGGAATTGAAAGGGCAACTTGGGCCCACTCACTGGTTGAACCCAGTGTGAAAACCTTCTATGTATGAACTATTAATAACAAGGACTGACATCTGTTGAGCTTGCTGATGTGCTTTGCTGCTGGCTGATCGCAGGTGCCATTTGTGAGGTTAAGATGGCTGACCATCTGACCTCAACTGGATCTGTCCTGTTTTCACCATTGGAACTTTCACCTTCAGGCAGACATGCAGTCTGTCTCTTTCAAAATAGAAATTCATGGCTGCTCTACTAGCAACACCTCAACAAGAGTGGTATATTTTCATGTCTATTATATAGATTAGATCTGCTGGATGCTTTAATTGAAGCTCTGGCACGTTAAGTCATTTTCTAATACCAGATGACTCACGTCACACAAGGAACCAGGATTTGAACCCCTCCATTCTCACTGAGGGAACATCACAGGCATTAATACTGATGAGCAAGGCCATCCCTGAATGAGAGGTCTTCATCCTCCTAGCCACTGGTGTGATTATGTGTCTATGTTCTCTGTAGTAGAGCTGAAGGATTCCCAGTCGAATCTATTCAATCCTATTCATTTCTCATCTGACAGTCAGAAGGGTAGAGCATGTTATTTAAGGCCACACAGCAAATGAATGAGAGAACACAGACTTTATTTGATCCTTATGGCACTGTGTGCTCCCTTTACCATGAAAGCTTCTTCAGCAAAGCATATTTGAAATTTAGAAACTCAAAGCTGGACAGCTTACCAGAAAATGAGGGCTCCAGGATGAAGTCAACAGTTTTACAACATGGCATTTTCTAACTGTGACAGGTAACAGGGACAATATGAGCAAATGCCCTGCTTCTCCTTTAACAGTGCTGACCTTATGTAAGGCAGCATCAATCATAGGCAGCCTGGAGTTAAATCCATGTCTTCCATGTGATAGGCCATTGCTTCTACAGTTGATGGTTTTCTCCATGGTTCTCCATGGGGTTCTTCAGCATCAACAGGTGGTTGTAGAGAGAGTTGACTTGACACAAAGGATGCTTAGGATCAACACCATAGGCCTCATCTGGAGACTTCAAGTCTCAGACTGGAATCAGGCTCCACCCCAGATCTTCTGAATCAGAACCTCCATTTTCACAATACCCCTGGGAGACCAGTGAGTGCAGAACAGTCTGGAAGCACAGGGCTACTGGATTTGTCTGCCATTAACAGTTTACTGACAGTGGCCAGCCTTCCTGCAGGCAGTACCGAATTTGTAAGAATGGACAGGAATCTCAACACTCCCAAGCAGATTGCTGAGCTCTTCCTAAATCAGCTGTTCTGTGGTACAGTGATGGGGAGGTGAGGGTGGGTGTCTGTCAGTTCAGAGTATACACACCCTAGAATTTCAGCTCCTCCATTTCTCTTCTTGTAAGTGGGGTCAAATTCTATCAGAACTCATAAGTCTCTCCAACTGGTTTCTCCTTTGGACTGAAGTTATACTGAATAAAGATAAAACAACACAAAGATTTGAAATAACCGTTTAGAATGCTTCAGAATCAGGTGGATCCAGACTTGGGGAGATGCCTTATCCCCTAGCCCCCGGCAGTTCAGGGCCCTTTTCAACATCACCTTCCATGCTCCGCTTTCCAGGGACACAACTGCGTGATTGGATGTGGATTTCCCCATTGCTTCCAAACTGGATTTTATAACTATCTTACGGGTTGTTGACTATTTGATCATGCCTGGCTCTTTTTTGTTTCTTTTCTGCCCAAAGGCTAAAGACTCCCACCTTCCTGTAATCTCCTACATATGAGGTTTTTTTGCTCTGGATGGAGTCAGTAAGCCGCTGAAGCTGCCATCCTAAGCCGAATATCAACATAAACAACCATTTTCATGTTAGACATCTTTTCTTTCTAGAGAGTGAGACAATTTTATGCCAGGTTTCAAATCCCAGCAGGATTTTAATATCTCTTTACTTTTGTTACCCATATCTGCAGGCTGAGGCCGCCAGAGTGACGACAGCTACATTCACTGCAGAACTAAAACACTTACAGGGTAGGCAATTATATGGCTTCCTGCATTTTCTGTTCCAAGGACATTCACAGCCATTTCTCCAAGGTATGTACACACCAGGCTTTTGGCTGTGGTCCATGGCTTTTTCTGTCCTAGTACAGAGCAGTCTTCCTTAAACTCATCTATCCCACAGGTACTGTTATGATGTAAAAACCACTTTGGGTTAAGTTGGTAATCAGCCTTATTGTCCTTCAGGGCCACCTCCATGTGACAATAAGGATGGCAGCATTATTTCTTCATGTGTGCATGAGGATGAGTCAACTATACATTCAGGAGAAAGCAGAAATATATTAATAAAAGTCCCTCTGCTGATCTGGATAACTCTGTACACATCCCTCAGATTTCAAAGACCCCAACAAAGAGTTCGTTCTTTCATTCTCCTCACACTACAGATAATCCAGAGTCCGCCATGTTTATGAATCTCATTTTGCAGCGTTTGTATAAGGTATGACTTGCAGCAGAATGCAGTGTCAGAAAAGAAAAAAGACAAAGCAAGGCTGTGTTGGTCCTAACTTTGTAGAGCTGGGCCCAGAGACTTTACCATGCGACTCAACCACATGGGTGGCAGTGGTGTAAGAATGAGCTGAGACAAAACTGGCCCAGTGTGATCTGTTTATGGGGTTGGGAAGTATTAGACACAATCGCCTCAAGATGAGAAAAAGTATTTTAATAGCCCAGAATACTAAGAGGGCTCCATGGTCCTGCTTGACAAACAAACAAACATACGAACATCCTGGAAGTGTGCGATCAGGACCAGGACATTTATAAACCCTGATGGTTTTAGGACTCTGCTTCCCTGTCTCTGAAAGGCTCCTCTACCAGTCCCATGGGAAAGCACCAGGAACGGACATCTCCTAACAGCCCCCAAGCTTCTGGCAAATGCCCAGTCTTCCTCTGCCTTGTGCTGCTGGGAAGTACAGTGCCATGGCCCTGTGAACATTCAAGCATCTGGATTGTTCTAAGAACAGGAAGTGAACATGACAGTTTTTACTACAGCACAGTATCCAGCCTCTGGAGCAGCTAGCACTTGCTGGCTGAGGTAGGAAATCACGCTATATATGCATGGTCTCTACACCCCAGGGCACCCCAGACTTCACCCAGCTAAGGTGCTGAGTGTATCTGGAATCAGGGGTTAGTAGGAGACAAAACAGTCTGTGGCAACAGCAGAACCACTTTTCCTGTGTGGCCAGTCTCATCCTCACAGCGAGGTCCAATATAGAAGAGTTTGTTGTTGTTGTTGTTGTTGTTGTTGTTGTTGTTTTGTCTTGTTTTTCTCATGCTTTCTTTTTTTCTGAAATGGAGTTTTGCTGTTTAGACTAGGTTGGTTTTGAACTTATGACCCTCTCATCTCAACCTCTTAAGTGGTGGCATTACATGTATGCCCATGTGTGTGGCCCATGGGCTGTTTTCTTAGTTGACTTCCTCATTTTTCTACCTGTTCCTGACAACTGTATTAGTTACTTGCGTCATTACTGTAACAAAATGCCTAATGGAAGACACTTATGAACTAGAGAGTTAACTTCAGCTCACAGGTCAGGGCCATGGCGTCCACCTTGGTGGGGGCAGGAGAGGAGAGGCCTGGTGATAGGAGCTTGAGGTGACAGGTCATTGTACACACACATCAGTCATAACGGGATTTGATTCAGCTTCATGGGCTTATTTTAAGTTATTTCTCCATCGAGTGTATCTCCAAATATAGCCATATTTGAAAGTATTAAAAGTTTCAGTGTGTGAGTTTTATGGGATCCAGTTTTACCCCTAACACTCTTGTGATCAGCACAGCCTCCTTTGCAGGCCTTTCCTGCTCTCTCACCCTAGCTCTCCAGCTCTACGTTCTGGTGGCTTCTCTGGCTATCACACCCTGTCTCCCATCTCTTGCCTGGTCTTTGCAAAAGCTTGCTACCATAGCCCCTTCACCCTCATTTCCTGCTCACCTGAATATGCTATGCTATATTCATTTCGTGCTTCATGTTCTGTGGCTCACTTATCTTGCTGGGGCCCTTGTGTCATGTTCATAGGCTGTCAGATTCACCTCTCTGAAGCTCCTGTGAAAGTCTGTGTTCTCACTTATCCAATAACTTTGTAATTACCAGGGGACTCAGCAACGTCCACTGTGCATACACCATTGTGCCTGTGAAGAATGCTCTTGAGCTTCACGTAAAGTTTCTGAGACTCACAGAAGCAGATCTTGAAACATGGCCCATGGGAGTAGAGAGCCTGTGGGAATGTGGAGTGAGTAGTTGTGTCTCTGGGGTGTCTGAAGTCGCCTGGCATTGGCCTTGCCTAATCTCTATGAGCTCAAAAGCTACTGGGAACTCAATTACAATGTGGTATTTACATTCTTATAAATCCAAATTACATCCTGGCAACCGTCCAGCAAATTCATTTCTGGATAAGACAGGCAGATGAAAGTCCCACATTATGAGGAGACATGTCTAAAATATTACAATAAAACCCGCCACATTTGCATTAAAATATTAGGGTATTTATTCCAAATATGGTAGCAACAAGATCCTGTGATAAACATGAAATAGGCAAAGTGGTTGTTTACATTTTGTCTTCAATTTTGCAATAGCAGTGTTTAAATTTAGTGATTTTTAAAATTTTTTCCCCCATTCAGCTGGCTGTCCCCCTCTCTGAAAATCATATTATAAATAACAGATCCAACCAAAATAGTTTCATGTTATTAAACTAGTCTCTTTCTCTCTTTCTATCTTTTTTCTTTCTAATTCTATCAAGACTTTCATCTTCACTGTCTTGGACAGAGCTATCTAAGTGGAGACAAGATGTATTGAATGTAGTCATGGTGTGCTTACAGTATTTAATTTTATCACTAGAAGCAAAAGTCTGTTTTGACATCAACAAAGACCACCTCTCTTTTCATATAGGCCCCAATTAAAATTTGTTTTGTTTATGTGTATATGTGTGCTCAGGTGAGTGTGTCCTCATGGAGGCCAGAAGAGGGTATCATGTTCCCTAAAACTAAAGTTCCAGAGAGTTGGTTGTAACTTACCCCGTGAGGGCTGGGAACCAAACTCCAGTGCTCTGTGGCAGCAACAAGTGCTCTTAACTCTTGAACCATCTCTCCAACCAACCCATATCTCCATTTTTAAAAATTAAGACAGGGTCTCATGTGCCCTAAGCTAGCCTTAAACTCACGAAGGGTGATCTTGACCTTCTGATCCTCTATCTCTGGCTCCCATGTGTTGGAGTTACAGTGATATGCCACCACACTCAGTTTGCCTTGTTCTGAGGATTGAATCTGGGGTCAAATTCATGCTATGGAAACACTCTACCATATGAATGTGTCCTGGCCCCATTTAAAGATTCATCAGTTTGTAGTTTTAAATGTTCATTGGTACTGGCGTTCAAAGGCAAGATCCTAAATAAGTTAAGCAACTAGCTGTACCACCGCTCTGACAACATGGCACAGAATATGCCAGTAGTAGATTGTGGCCATCAGTGCACCACATAGGAAACTCCAAATTCCAACACCTAAGACCAGAGACTTATGGACAGAGATTTACTCTTTTCTCACCTCAGGGATTTCTAAGCTTGAAGTATTTCTTATTTTATAGGAAATTCATGTTTATTTTGAAAGCTGAAATATAAAAGCTAGCAACACACTCAACTTTAAAGCACATTTAAATAAGATCATGCTGTGTTATAATTTGCTTTTCATTATTCCATATTTAGAAAGACACGTCTATAATACAATTTTATTTTTGAATCGGTTCCTCCCTTGTGATAGAATCTGCATGGCACTGACAACACATTCCACACATGCACCCTGAAAGCCTTTTTGTCCTTCAATCTCACGCCTCAAATAGACACATTTTTAAAAGTCTTAATGACTTTTTAATAAATGTTTTAGTAAAACTTGGCATTCATTTAAAGATCACGAAGAGTTTCTCGTGTCCCCGTTTCCCCTCCATCTCCCTCACTGCCCATGCCCCATGTTACGATAATACCTGTGTCACAACTGAGCCATGCTTTGGAACACTGCTACTAGCCAAACTCAAAGGCCATTTGGATTCACAAGGCTTTTCCAGCATATTCTCCTGTTCCAGGATCTAACCCACCATGTCCTACTGAGCTAGTCTTCAGGACTCGCTAGGCTCTTCTGGTCTGTGTCAGCGTCTCACACATACCAAGCTTTTTATGACCTTGACAGTCTTGAAGAGTCCAGGCCTGGAAGATACTTTTAATGTATGTGGATATCTTGTCAAGTATTTGTGTTAAAAAATACCAACTATACCAAGATATGAAACTTAGATGCAAATACATTTTGCATTGTATCCCTTTTTGTTATGTAATCTTTATTTGTATCATATAAATCAACAATTAGTGCTGTGAAATTTTTTATTGTAATCTGTTACTCAGACTAATGCTTTGGAACCATAACTTTCTATATTGACATCCCAAGCTATGGCAACGCTTGAAATCTACAGGCTAATTTCCTAAAAACAAAATATTAGAAACTGGCAGGATATAATATTAGAAATTTCCAAGGACTGTTTACTTAGGAAGCTTTGCTCCTGGTTCCCAGAGGTCTTCCAAAGCTTGCTGTAGCTGTAGAAGTGACAGCATTCATGTGTGCACCTGCTCATTGTCTGAACCCTGGTCTCTCAGCTTTAACAATTTGATGGATGTCAGATGGCAGACTTAGTATCTATTAGGTTTATTTATTTTGTTAAAGATCTTGTTTGTGGCCATTTTACCATATTGGGATAGGAGCAGGTGTGGACAGTTCTCTCTGCATTTCACCTGATGTTTACATGAAGAGAAGTTTTGACTTTTCATATGTAATCATTCTGTTCTTAGTGGTATGGCCAAGAAACCATTTCCTGTAATACAGTCTATGGCTAGGAATGCCTGCAGTCTATTGAGAATTAATTTTTTTCCTTTTCTGATATTTTGAGACGTCTTACTGGGTAGCCCAAATTAGCCTGGCACTCATGATGTAGCCTAGGCTGTCCTCAAACTCTTGCTTCTCCTGCCTCCTCACCTCCTAACTTTTGTAGGAGCACAGGCCTGGGTTACCATGCCTGGATCCTTGTGATATTTTCATGCCCCTTTTGGTCTTTAAATATTGAAGCCATTTGTGGTTTGGTTTGTTTTAGGCAAGGACCCTAGTTTTGTTTTTCCAAATGGTTAGACAGCTGTCTCAACATGACTTGATGAGTGACACCGCTTTTCTCCTACCATTTCCATTTTAATGCCCGTGTTTAGGGACTGGAAACACAGTGCCTGCTAAAGGTCTCAGGGGGGTTCCAGAAAGGGAGATGAGAGTAGATGAGAGTTTAAAACCCTCCCAATTCTGTTGAGGTGTAACTTCAACTCCACTGCCAGGTGAAGAAAACAGTTCTAGTTGAGTACAGCGATCTATCAGGCTAGCCCAGGGTTTCTGTCCCATGCTTCTACCTAGGAGTAGATCAGGGCTTCAGGCAATGCCATGGCAAGATGATGTGTACTTTCTGAAATTCATCTGTTAAAAGTCTCCCCAAGGTTCATGGTAGACTTCCTACTTTGGTCATATCTATACATCTCTGCCCAGAGAAACTTTATTCACCAAATTTGGAACCTACTTCTGCTACTTCCCTAATCTCGTATAATTCCCAACTGCATTCTAAATACTTTCCTTATATCCACAGATAAGTGTAGCTCTCACCCCTTGCCAAAGAAGCTTCTTTGTTTTCCAGCAGACAGAGACCATTTCAGAAAGCTACAACGGGTCAAAGCACGGAGAACAACTGACTTTGGGGAGCTCAGCACCAGCTGATACATCTATAACAGAGCCTCTGCACCCAAGGCTTAAAGAACATCGAGGAAGAGTGGGTGGAAAGATGTAAAAGTCAGAGGACCATGATGTCTGCTAAGAGATTATCTTCTACACATGATAGAACGCTATAGCCATGAAATGTTAACAACATAGAGACCTAAACAAGACTTGCACCATGACACCCCCAGTTGGCATGCTGATGTGGATAGGGGAAATCTCACAAGGTCCTACCCATAAAAAAGGAACTCTAGGCAATTAATGGATGATAAGCAAAGGAGAATCAGTCTTCCTCAAGGATGAGCCCCCTGATAGGGCATCAAATCTCAAGTGATCAAGTGGTCAATCACACACACACACACACTGAACTCAGAGTATTTATATATACACCCATGACAATAATAATTAGCAAGAAGAAGTAATGAGTTTGAAAGGGGAATGGGAGATAGGAGTTGGAAAAGGGAGAGGGTGGGGCAAAAATTATATAAACACAGTACTCACACATGATACTCTCAAACTAAAATGAATGTAATCGAAAGAAAATCATAGACATTGAACAAAGTTCTTCCCTTCCATTTCATACTCCAAGGAGCAGATGTAACCACCGTCCCCCATTTTACTCTCCAACAGTAGTTATCTAGAGGCAGGACACTATGCTAAGAGTATTATTGTATTCTGAGGGTGTACTTGCAATCATTATTTGATAGATGGGAAACCAAGGCACAGAGAGGTTAAGATACTCCCTGAACATGGACCACCGACCAAAGTATACACATGGAGGGACCCATGACTTGGACCACATATGTGACAGAGGAGGGCCTTGTTGGCCATCAGGGGAAGAGAGGCTCTTGGGCCTGAGGGTGTTAGAGGCCCCAGTAAAGGGGAATGTCAAGGTGAGAAAATGGGAGTGGGTGGGTGGGTGGGGGAATACCCTCATAGAGGTGGGGGAGGGGAGAGGGGATAGAGGGTTTCCAAAGTGGAGACCTGGAAAGGGGAAAATAGGAAATGTAAATAATGTATCAAAAAATTAAAATAAAAAAACTTTAAAAAAAGATACTCCCTGAACGCTCTTATAATTGTAACTGGCAGATTAAGAATTCTGCATCCATCAGAGCCTACAATGAAATCCCTAACTTATGTGAAGGCTGGGGATTGCAGTGGCACCCCTGCAAATAGATTTTACTGCCTGTGGTTACAGTCTCCTTACTACTGTAATTCATCCCAAGGCCCGTTCTTTCTATTTTGTAAAATGAGACCAATAAGGACTCCAGCGTTTGAGTTGGGATGTACTCCATAAACTGCATGGCTAAGCTATTTCTCCAACTGTGCGAAGATAATGTTGATAGAGCTTTATTGGATTCTGAAGACTTATTACCAGGAAGGATGGAGGTGGATTAGAGGGGCCACTGGCTGCCCACTGCTCAGTCTCTTTCTGCCAGCTCATGATGAGAGGTTTAGTGTGATTTCTTACTTCTGCAGTCACTGACTTTCGGAGGTATCATTTACCATAGGACACAAACATCATGTACTCTGATTGCACGTCTTGTGCATAGCCCTAACCTTAAAATTTAGGAAACCGAGTTTCCTTGATGTTGATAATGTGTCAATGATCACAACTGTTTAGTGGCCAAGGCTAATAGAAATCTCAGCTCCCTTGACCTCCTCCTTGGCTTTTGGTTTAATAGTTTGCTGTCTCCAATTGTTTGACAAGTATTGCTTTTTGATGTTGGTTTTTTTTTTTTTTGGTCACTGCTGTGGCTGACTTGGGTTTCATGTAATCAAACACAGCTTGAGAGTGATCCGCCTTGTCCACACAGCAAAGTGCCTGGGAAGGAGTTTATGACAGAGGCATGAGCACTTGACACTAGCCGTCTCATCTCTCCGTGAAAAGACTTCTAGTTTATAGCATGGCACCCCTGCAAGGCAGGGAATCACAGCCTGAATAGTTTGTAAGGACATCTCCTAACTCCTTTTAATGGCTACATATCACAAGTGCTTTTTACAGGGCCGGCATAGCACAATTCTTGCATATTTTCATTGTCACTACAACCAACCCTTGCACTCGACAAAATATGCTTTTAATTTTCTGCATAAAAGTACTATGTAAAAAAAAAAACTGCTGTTGGCTCACTTGTGTTCATTCCTACTCCCTCCTCCTTGCCATCTTCTACTTTGAGAGTCTGGAGGATGGAGTAATCACTTCTCAGCTTCTCTTGTGGCTTTTGATGTCCAAGGGAGCTGTAGGCAAGCCTGTAATTCCAGGCTCAGAAAGCTGAGACAGTGTATTCCTGGAGCATGCATCTAGAGAGTAGTTGTATTGCTGAGCTCTGGATTTGGTTGAGAGACCCTGCCTCAAAGGATTGAGTGGAAGAGTTAGCTGAAAAAGGTTCTTGACATCAATCTCAACTTCTTCTTCATCTCTCTTTTTCGCTCTTACCCCAACTCTTTCCTCTGTCTCTGTGTGTCTGTCTGTATTTCTCCCTGTCTGTCTGTCTGTCTGTCTCTGTGTCTCTCTCCTCTGTCTTACACACACATGTATACATATGTATGGGAAAACAAGAAAAGATTTTTTAAGTTCAAATATCCTACCAGAAGGAAGGAGAAAGAATGCACAAGCACAACAAACAAAGTCAGATACAGAGAACACAAAATACAGATGAAATGGCTGGCCCAAGTTTGAACATGTATATAAGTAAACTTAATGATCTGTATATACAATTGAGAACAGAGTAGATGGGCTGGAGAGACAGCTCAGTGGATAAAATGCTGGTTGTACAGCCATGAGGACTAGAATTTAGACCCCAGGAACCACAGAAAAGTCAGGTAAGCATGGTAAAAACCTGTAGCACTCTCAAGTCAGAGATGAAATCCCCTGGCCATGCTTGGTAGCTAGACTACCCAGAATCACCTAGCTCTAGGTACAGCAAGAGACCTTGACTCAAAACACAGAGTAGACAGTGGTGGAGGAAAACAACCAATGTGAACTTTGGCATTCGTGCATGTATACGCACAGCCCACATACGAGTGGCCATGCATACACACATGCCTGCCACATACACATTGAAAAAAGAATGGAATAGGTAAATCAGGCACATGATCAAAGGGAAATCCCTCAGTCTTTCTATAGGAAGGCCACTTCAAATGTAATGACTTTAAGTTAAAATGGAAAGGCTGGGCCAGAGATGTGACATGCCACATCAGGCCAGAGAAAGCAGGCATGACACATCAATATTAGACAAAGCAATTCAGAGCAGAGGAAGCTACTAGGGATGGGCTAGGAAAGCACAGAATGGTCAAAGGTCAACTCCTGACAGTTGCCTACACGTGTGGGCACCGACCAACAGACATCCGCTGTATGGGAAGCAAAACCGAAAGACTGAAAGGGACAAGAACGAACTCAAAAGTATGGCTGTGACATTAACACTCTTCACCTCCAAGCTTATGGGTCCTCTAGATAAATACTGGAAATACAGAGTGATGTAATCATACCACTCTCACCAGATCTGCCTGAACTTACAGAACACTCCGCTCTTCCACACACTGATGGAGTGCAGACCAAGAAGGACTACATCCTGGAAGTTATGCAAATTTCAAGAAATCTAAAAGAATTAAGAGAAGCCAGTCTGTGGTGTAATCACAATGGAACCCAGTGGGAAATAGGAATGCTTCAGATCCATGTCTGTGTGTGGAGCCTGACCAACACACCTCTAAGGAACTGATGGGTGGACTCAAAGCCTCCAGGAAATAAAAAAGGCTACAGCAGACTGACTGAGAATGAAGACACCTTTGGTCAGTGTGGGCAGGACACCCATGACACACTGTAGAAAGGACAAATCTGCTCGTCGTGGATTTGACGTGGACAAAGAACAAGTCTCTATTCAGAATCAAAAATTGCACTTTAAGAACTTCACTATGGGTAGGGGAGATTGCTCAGGGAACAAGACACTGTGAGTAGGGCTCAGAGCCCAGAACCTACGTAATACGTCCTGTGGTAGTCATCCTATAGTGAGATGGAATGTGGAGACAGGAGAATTCCTAAAAGTTCACGAGACAGCTAATATCATGTATCCAGGTAGGCAAGACACCCAAAGGTTGTCCTCTGACCTGTATCCATGTGAACCCCTCACCCACCAAAAGAATAGACACACACATGCACACACACACACACACACACACACACACACTCACATACACCATTAAAAATATAGCAAATACAGAGTCATAAAGCTAAATAAAGAGGAAGATGTTTAGGTAATAAGTATCAAGGTTTACAAAAACAAACCAGGGGCTGGAGTAATTAAAAGCATGTCCTGCTCTAATAGCGAATATTGACAATGAACTGCTCTCAATTGTTTGTTAAGCTACGGGGAATCTGACACCTTAATTTGTCTTCTGTGGGCACTTGCACCCATGTGCACACATACACACTTGCATATGTAATTTAAATATTTTTAAATCTCAAAAAAAAGAACCCAAACAAATCGGAGCCTAGAAAGCGAGGGGCTTAGTAGACTCAAGCTCACCCCAAAGAATAAAAAAGAGCATATGTCCAAGAGATTGTCTTTTTAAAGTGGAGATACAGCTGCTCTGAAAAACATCAATAAAATTGACAAACCTCACAAGACTTACAGAGGAAGAGAGAGAGAGAGGACACAGTGACATAGGATGGGGAGAGAGACAGTAGCTGGCGCTTGAAGAGCTGCAGACAGGAGGACACGGGAACGACTCCACACACACATCAGCACCATAGATGATGAGGACCAATTCCTTTGAAAATACAAGCCTCAAACAAGTTACTCGGTATGAAACAACTCTAAAATCACAGCCATTAGAAAACAGAATTTTTTTT
>CM052710.1:52284409-52327007 GCA_028551405.1 Uromys caudimaculatus | reverse complement strand
AGGAGGGGAGGGGAGAAGGGAAGGAAAAGGAGGAGAGGGAAGGGAAGGGGAGGGAAGGGGAAGGGAGGGAAGAGAGGAGAAGAGGAGAGGAAAGTTATATCAGTCTGAGTCAGGACTCAGGCACCCAGAGCTAACCTCTGACAGCTCATGGCCAGTGCACTTGTGTGGGGGAGAATGCTGGGAAGGAAAAGTACATAGTCTCATTAAAGACAGAATTGTTCACCCTCTCTTTCCCCAGCATGGCTTACAATAGATCCACCTTTCTGAGGTGTGGTCACTCAGACAGATTGACAGGCCCAACTGGATTAACTGTTTATGTTTTGGGTAGCTTGAATTTTTCTCCACTAGGCTAGAGAAACAGCTCCCCTAAGAGGCTTCCACAGAGCCACCATCAAGATGACATTCCCTCCTCTGAAAAGAAAACACTAAACTCTTGTAGAAGTCAGACGAGGGGCCAGAGCCCCCCAACACTTCTGGAATGTTAAAAGTTGATTTTGTCACACTAACGACAAAACACACTGTTACAGCTTGGATGGGGAAGTGTCCCCCCACAGGCTCACATGCCTGAGCCTGGTCTCTGGCAGTGTCCGGGGGAGAATGGAACAGTTGAGAGATGGAGCCCAGCTAGAGGCCAGCTCAAGGATTACATCAGTTCTCTGCTTCCTGATTCTCCACTATGGGAACCAGCTGAGCCCCAGGCTCCTGTTGCCACAACCAGCCATCATACTGCCCTGTCACCATGGATTGAGGCCACTTCTCTCTTCAGATGTTTCTGTCATTGTTCGGAGATAACACAGATAGCTAATACAACCAATCAATTCCAAACTGATTAAATATTTGAAAATGGAATCTGAGTGTAAAAGTAAAATCAGGACGGAGCTAAAAGAAAATGAGTCTTAGAAACAGAATTGATTTTTAAGTAAAAATCTTGAAGAAACCGTAAAATAGTTTGAATAAATCAAACACACTAAACAACTGTAGAATTTAATATCAATCCGGATTGGTATGGTGGTACATTTATGAGAGGTGAAGGTTAATATACTCAGAACAGAAAGTGTGAATGTATATACAGATACATATGATGTCTACACACATAGTATCAAAGAGTGAAAACCAATACTGGGAAAGAAGAATTGCTAGTTTCCAAGAAAGAAGGATGCAAATGTTTAATCAATATGGAAAATGTAGCTTGCAAAGTTAACAAAATAAATGCAATCTACAGTGCAGGGATTGAAAGTCATCTCCACTTTTCCCAGTGAACAAGAAGAAAGCTTGTCATGCTACAGTGAAGGGCACTTAGCTAGCATGGCTGGGAACCAACTGAGCTAGGACAAAGTCACCCTTTTTCTAGCTATGAGACTTTATCATGCTACTGTTGAGCTTAGGAAAACAATATTGATAACCCTTGGGACCAATAAGGTGAAGCGACTGGGCAGAGACAATGCGCAGGGCAGGGCATATAGGAAGTGCTCAATAAATATTCCCCCTAAACTGCCTTTCCATGTGGGTAATCATTGATCTCATAATGCACTGCAAACCCAAGAAAATAATCAGAGATGTACCCATGCATGTATGTATATATTTGTGTGTGCATGTGTGTGTGTGTGTGTGTGTGTGTGTGTGTTTATGTGACTACACTATTATAGCAGCTGAATTTAAAATAGCAGGAAACTGAAAGACACCAAATTCCCAGTGTTTGGGATTTAGTTTAATAGACCAAGAGTCCAATCAAAATTTGATAATGGCAAGACACTAGAATCATGTCCCCAAAGAATATTTAAGGACTTTGGGTAAAGCTCACCATAAAATTTTTGAAAAACCAAGTTCCAAAATGTACATGAACTATGACATGTATTTGATTGTCTATATAGATAGATATTGAAGGATATATGTGTACATTTATCAAAGAGAGGTACTATAAACAGAGTTAAGTTGCAGTTATTTCTGGTATGTGAGGTTATGAATTTAATTTTCTTTTTTTTTCATTTTATAATAAACTTCAATTGTTAGAGAATTTTAGAGAAATATTCCATATATCAGCACAAATCAATACAGTACTTCTAATGAACAATTTACCAACAAGTACCAAAGTATAAATTGTGCATAAAATTTTATCTAGTAAACTTATTTCTAGGAATTTATGTTGACAAAAATATGTATGTACTGTGGGATATCTATCACAGTATTATATACAATGATGAATTATGAGAAACATGTCAAAATTAATACAGAGTTAATAAATTATGAAATTATTTGTAGACATTTCTATAATAATTAAAATGCTATTTTCTAGGCTAAAACTTTAGAAGCCATTATTATCATCATCTTATACTTTCACATTATAAATATGGTTAAAATAAATTAAATCACTTTGTAAAAACATTATGCAGTTGGAAATTATTTCTGACAGATCAGCTCTTACAGTTTTATAGGCCATTCATTTTTGTTTTTCTATATGTTTCCCCCATATAAATGACTTTCTTAGTCTGGAGAAAATGTCTCAGACCAATGAATGCTGTGACATTTTTACTTAGCCTCTAGTGTTCAGCAGACATTTGCCATCACCACTGCTCCTCCAGCTCTTGGAGCCAGTTCTCCCTGTGACTTCTGCTCTGCAGCTCCTGGAGCCAGTTCTACCTTTGTCTCTGGCTGGCTCTGCAGGCTGACCATTCACTCCTGCTGTCAGCAGAGAGCAGCCAGGAGCAGCTCCTCAAGGCTGCATTCTCCTCCCCAGCCACCTTCCTCCTTAACTGATCTGCTAAGATCACACAAACCAGCGTCTAATCAGGACACCAATTCAACATCCTGTTCACTTACCATATAAGGGAACTGCGGTGTTCCAGCTTGGTGAACCAGAGTCCCTGCTTCCGAGCTGGTGCACATGTAGGGGAGGCCTGGTCTACTTTGTGACAAACACAGCCTGGAAGCATCAGAATCACCAGACTGAGCAACTTAAAACACCGGGTGGGATACATACTGCATGAAACATATTTAAAAGTTTTTCAAATTGAACTGAAATTCAAATTTAACTGGGGGCAGGGGGGAACCTGTAATTATTTGGTAGATCTATCCAAATGATTTGTACTCCCTACAACAATTTAAGTGAGGGAACTAGTGGTCAATGAGGCTTCAGCACTTGCTGTGTTCTTCCACCTATCAGCTGGGCCTGAGTTTGAACCCAGTCTCTCTTCTGGTCTTCAGGGATGCTGAACCTGCCTTGAGGTCTTTTGCATCTGTGTCTGAATATTTCACCAGCTCAGTACAGATGAATTTTGCTTTGTTTCTGGATGGTGCCACCTCCAGTTAAACCATCAGAGGCCAGCAGAGCATGGGGAAGTGAGGCTAGGACAGACAGAGCCTTGGGGCAAAGTCCTTAGCTGTATGTGGCTTGTGCACCTTGCCTTTTCTGATTCTGGTGAGCAAAGGACTCACTATGGGTGGCTGTTTTGTGCATTCCATGGAAGGACAGTAGTTTTTGCACCAACCAGCCTTTCTCTTAGAGTCCAGTCCTGATGCACACAAACAGAATTGCTGTCCGGGACTGCCTGAGACACTCACTAGCTCTGGCCAGGGCTAGACTTGCCTTGGCTGAGCAATTCCTTCCCGAGAAGCTATATCCATGGCACCCCAAGAGGCCTTCCTCCAGTCTCTGTGGTGAAAGTAGCAACAGTCTTACTGCTCTACACTCTGTGATGGGGATGATGGGGCAGCACTCCACCGTCTGGGGGACCTGTCTGAGTTCCAGGCTCACCCTTAAAGAACTTTGAGACAATTGTAAAGCACACACTACTTGGCAGAAACCAGTTTTCATTGTTTCCTGTTCTGTAACTGAATACCACAGGCTGGGTAACTTAGGAATAAAATAAGTTTATTTCTTACATTTCTCTAGGGTGCGAAGCCCATAGTTGAGGGAGCTGCATCTACTCAGGACTTTCTTATTGATAAGGACTCTCTGCCATCTCCAGGAAAAGCAGGACATCACATGGAGAGACAGATCTCCCAGACTCAGTTCACTTTCTTTTTATAAAGACACTAATGCTACCACAGAGGCCCACCATCATGACCTCACCGAATTCTGCCAGAGAGGCCCTACCTGAAAATATCATAGTGGGGGTACACTTTCAATACCTCACAGTAGGAATTAAACATTAGCTTGTGTCTTGGTGGGGCCATCCATTACCAATACTCCATCAGGTTCCAGAGATGAAACAGTGACCAAGTTGTATCTGCTTGCCTTAATCAAGCTGATGGAAACATATGGATGGACCACTGGGCTTAACTGTCCCAGAAAATGTAACCTGCGTATTGGCAGCCTCTCCTTGTAGGATGCCAGGATGGTCTTTATCAATGACCCGTGTCTTCAAGAAAGATCTAGAAATTATGGAGAAAAATCCTCTTGCAACTTCAATAGCAACATTCTGCAACAGGTAAGATAAGTTTTTTTCTCTCCTGGTTCAGTTATCTTAGTCCTGAGAACTACAGTCACCCAGGGAGAACCAGCTCATCTTTGCTCCATCATTTCTGGCTTATCAAGGGAGAAACTGAATTCAACAGGGTCTCTTCACGTGTGTGTGACCCTAGTCTAAGCCCTCTGCCAAGGGTCAGATATTGCTGGCATCACCTTCCTGGCTGTCCCCCTGGCTTACCAGGTTTCTCTAGTGAAAGAAGGGTCAGACACAACTACGGAGAATGGAGCTCGGGGCCTATGAACTGTACTAACCACGAGGTCCTCTGGGGTTTCAGATATCTGCCCTTCTGCAGATACCCCCTACACCTGGGTTCCTTGCTGCTGTGCTGGGGGAGGTGTTGAATGCCTGCCGCACTTTAGTAGGTAAGCACGAGTGTGCAGATCCTCCGCTGCCTTAGGTGATGGTTACAGGCCAAATGTAACTTGTCCAAAATGCAAGGACAGTAAGTGTTTTAAGATTTCAGACTTTTTAAAAAAGAGATTGAAATGTTTGAACACACACACACACACACACACACACACTCACACTTAGATTGAGATTGCTTGGGACTGCCACTCAAGTCTAAACACAAGTCATTTGTATTTCTTGTTCATCTTTTGTACATAGCTTGGAGCTAACTTATTTTCCTTCCTTCCTTCCTTCCTTCCTTCCTTCCTTCCTTCCTTCCTTCCTTCCTTCCTTTCTTTCTTTCTTTCTTTCTTTCTTTCTTTCTTCCTTGCTCCTTTCTACCTCCCTCCTCTCTTCCTCCCTCTCTCCTCTGTCTCTCCCTCTGCCTCCTTTCTTCTTTCTTTCTTTCTTTCTTTCTTTCTTTCTTTCTTTCTTTCTTTCTCCTTTTTCACACTGTGTCAGCTTGTATAAAGTGTAGGATATTAGAACATCCTAGATTTACATTTTTCAGATTAGATTTGCCCGGTCTGTGGCCCCTTTAGAACTCACGGCAGCCAGGCTTCTGTCTTTGGAAGTTGCATGTGACTTCTAGGACAAGAAGGCTGTGCCAATCTCAGGGGCAGGGTTCAAATACCCTAGTGACAAAAGAAGACACGTCTGTCCACACTGCAGAGGCAATGGAGACCATACCAGGACCCCTGAGCAAAGCGCATTCCAGTCAGTGCCTTGGTGGGTAGAAGCTGAGCTCAGAGCCAGGCAAAGAGAAGAACCACCCTCAAGCCCTGCTGATTCCCCTGCTTGAGGAGAATCAGTCAAAAGACTAAAGCCCTTTTTATTGTATTATATTTTATTTTATTTTATATTATATTATATTATATTATATTATATTATATTATATTATATTATATTATATTATATTATATTATATTATATTATATTATATTATATTATATTGGCAAGGTCGAAATTTACAGAAACTGAAAAGGTGGAACTCTGCAGTCTGAGTGAGGACAGGATGAGCAGGGATATACAAGGCTGGGGTGACCCCCCCCCAGCAGCTGTGGGCAGGCAACCTCTCCCACTCAACTTACTGGGTGCTCTAGGTGAGTTTAGTCAGTGTGATTCACCAAAGGCAAGCTGGACTTCAGGAAGCAGTTGTACCATACAAGCTTTGTGATTTAACAAGCACATGGAATCAATTTCATGCTGACTTTGAACAACTAAGAGGAAAGAATTGAGCTTTTCCCAGTAGGAAGGCTTTCAGTATGTAATAGAACACAAGAAGTCAGGTGGTTTTCCCTGTTCTTGAAAAGTATTACCCGGAGGACTTATTACATCATAGGTAATTCTGGCTTCCCACTCAGCAAACGTGCTCCTAGGTTTTGTTAGCATAAGCTTGCCTGCCTTGTGATGGTGGCGTGGGAAAGAGGAAGAGAAGGAAAAGGTATTGAGCATTCAGTAGCAGCAAGTTGTATCCGGTGCTTTATAATGATCAAACCAAGTGGCAGCAATCTATCACCAACCTGCAGCTAAGGAAACAGAAGAGAAACCTGGCAACTCCTCAGGATCCCATAGCCCAGGAACACGTGGCAATGGGGATTTCACTCCAGCCTATCCAACTTCTTAGCTAGTTCCAACCTCCTTTATTAGGCAGCTGTCTTAGTCACTCACTGGTGTGGTTCAGTGACCTATCATAGTCTGCAGGATGCTTTATGCTATTCTTCAATAGTGCAGGAATGAAATGTGAATTCTCAGAAGCTGAGTAGGCTGGAGCTTGGGGTTAACCCAGAGACTTAAAGATGTAAGCAAGTGCTGTGTTATTAAGCAACATCCTCAGGCCAAGTATAAAATGTCTAAGCTTCTTGATGTAGATGGGTGGAAATGGAGACTGTTGAATAACTTCAGATACCGTGAAACATATGTCAACCCCATTCCATGTCTTGCTGTTCTTCTCACACTGAATGTGACAGCACCCTGCAGAGTATCCATCTCACCATCACTTGCCTCCTGGTGGCTGCATCTCTTTGATCTTGCCTCTAAGTAGCTATGGTGGTTTGTATATGCTTGGCCCAGGGAGTGGCACTATTTGAATGTGTGGCCTTATTGGAGTAGGTGTGGCTTTGTTGGAGGAAGTGTGTCACTGTGGGCATGGGCTTTAAGACCCTCCTCTTAGCTGACTGGAAGTCAATCTTCTCCTAGCTGCCTTCAGAAGAAGAAGTGGAACTCTCAGTCCCATTTCTGCCTGGACACTGCCCTGCTCCTGCCTTGATGATAATGGACTGAACCTCTGAACCTGTAAGCCAGCCCCAATTAAAATGTTGTCCTTTATAAGAGATGCCTTAGTCATGGTGTCTGTTCACAACAGTAAAACCCTAACTAAGACAGTAGCTCAGGTTGATTATCTGCTGGGGCCTGACATCTTCAGAGATCTGGCTTCAGGAGAGATCAGTGTTATGTAAAGATAAGGATTTTTGTTGAAAAGGCCTTGATTGGTACTCAGAGACCTAGCTTGGGTTCTGAGTCCCAACCCAAACAGCTGGGCTTTATTCTGATATTCCGGAGTGAACGAAGCTTACAGCATCTGGCCCTCAGCCCTCAAAGCGGCCAATGCTTCTGAAGATCCATGCTCACTGGGTATGTCACAAGCTGCTGCTGCTGCTGGTTCTTGTGCAAGTGTGATGGTTAGCTATTTGTTTTATTTTGTGCCAACTCAACACAAATTAGAATGATCTGGTTAGTAGTAATTGAGACAATGTCTCCATCATATCTCTCTGGGGGCAGTGCCACCCCTGGGCAGGTGGTCCTGGATGTTATAAGAATGCAGGCTAAGCAAGCTGTGGGAACCACCATTAGGCAGAGTTCAGTTCCTGCCTCCAGGTTCATCAATGGAATATGACTTTTAAGATGAAATAAACCTTTTGCTTCTCCCATTTGCTTTTGGTTACTGTTTTATCAGAGCAACAGAGAAGCAACCCAAGGCAGCAAACGAAGTTCCAGCACTCTGATTTCTAGCTGCAGTGTCCCCATGGGCTGATGAGACCTGGTGCCATCCACACTGCCCAGTGTCATCCAGACTACATAATTCTGTTCTTTCATATTCTCTTCTGCAAAGTCTCTGTATACATGCTATACACCTTTAAAACTGTGCATTATGTCTTCTTATCTTACCGTGCTGGTTAGTTTTTTGGCAAAAGGACACAAACTAGAGTCACCTGAGAGGAGGAAACCTCAAGTGAGAAAGTGCTGTCATCGGATTGGCCTGTGAGCAAGCCTGTAGGCCATTTTCCTGATTAGTGATTGATGTGGGAGGGCCCCGCCCACTGTGGGTGGTGTCATATCTGGGCATATAATCCTGGGATGTTTAAGAAAACAGGCTGTAGACTTGCTGGGCCTTGGTATTCTAGGGCTGGTTGATGTCCATGGGAGGTCTCACCTTTTCTGGGGAGAAGGGGAAGAGGGAGGGATTCTTCTGAAAGGGAGGGATTAGGAGGAGGGGAGGGAGGGGAAGTTGCAATTGGGATGTAAAGTGAATAAATAACTTGGTCAATAAAAAGAAAAGAAAGAAAAGAAAAGGAAAGGAAACAAAAAAGAAAAGAAAGGCAAAAGCTAGCTGAGAAAGCCTTAAGTAGCAAGCCAGAAAACACTGTTCTTCATTGCTCTCTGTTTCAGTTCTTGTATCCAGATTCCTGCCTTGAGCTTCTGCTCTGGCTTCCCTCAGTAATGGACTGGATAACCTGTACATTAAAATAACCCCTCCTCTCTCTGTTAATTTTGGTCATGGCATGTATCATAGCAATGGAAAGAAATTCAGGACACATGCAATTATTTTTTTTAATTGCTTTACGTTTGATGTTTGATTGTGTTTAATCTAGGGCCTTGCCCACGGGAATAAACCCCTGTGCCACTGAGCCAGACCTCCAGCTAGGGCCTGTCCCCACATGTGTGGGGGTGGGGTAGGAGCAGGTATGGGAACATGAATTTATAGTACATAGATTCCAGAAGTCAGAGGATGATGTTCTGTGTCTCCATCTATTTTTTTTAAAAAATTTATTTATTATATGTAAGTATACTGTAGCTGTCTTCAGACACATCAGAAGAGGGTATCAGATCTCATTACAGACAGTTGTGAGCCACCATGTGATTGCTGGGATTTGAACTCAGGGCCTCTGGAAGAGCAGTCAGTGCTCTTAACCACTGAGCCATCTCACCAGCCATGTGTCTCCCTCTATTGATCCTCACTTTATTTCCTTGAGGTAATGTCTGTCACTGAACCTGAAGCTTGCTGGTTTTTTCAAGCTAGAGCAGCTGGGTAGGAATTCCTAGATATCTTCCTGTCTACCCCTTCCCACTCATACATACTCCAGCCCTGCAAGGTACAGGCATGTGTGCTGATGCCCAGTTCCTTAGCGTGGGCACCAAGGATCCAAACTCAGGACCTCATGCTTGCACAGAAAGCACCCTTATACACTGAGCATCTCCCCAGCCTCAACCACTGACTTGTAAGAACTGGTCTATCACTTTGTACTGGCTACTTTTGTGTGTCAACTTGACACAAGCTGGAGTTATCACAGAGAAAGGAGCTTCAGTTGAGAAAATGCCTCTGTGAGATCCAGGTGTAAGGCATTTTCTTAATTAGCAAGCCAGGAGAAGCAAGCCAGTAAGCAGCATTCTTCCATGGCCTCTGCATCAGCTCCTACTCCTTGACCCGTTTGAGTTCCAGTCCTGACTTCCTTTCATGATGAACAGCAACATGGAAATGTAAACTCAATAAACCCTTTCCTCCCCAACTTACATCTTGGTCATGATGTTTGTGCAGGAATAGAAACCCTGACTAAGACAAATTGGAACCATCGAAGTGGGGTATTCCTGTGACAACCTGACCATGTTTTGGGGAGGACTGTGGAAGGAGTTTGGAACTTTGGACTAGAAGAGCCATTGGGATGTTAAGAGCTCTGTGGGATGTTCTGTAGGAGCTTGGAAGATAATTTTGAGAACAGTGCAGAAGATGGAGGCCTGGCTTGTGAAATTTCAGAGGGAAGATTAAAGACTCTTATCAGGGCCATTGGTAGTTTGATTTAAGATTCTGTGGTTTTGGTTAGCTGAGGCTAAAGAAATTAGCTGTGATTAACAAGATACCAGAACTACTAAAGCTGGGACTATTGATACTGGTTAGCTGGAGCTGAGATATTAGAGGCGATTAAGAAGATACCAGCATCATTGGGGTGAAATCTGAGAAGTGTTTTCTGAGAACACAGAGGCTGTGTTCTAGAGATAGCCAGAGTTGTATCTTGTGCTGTGGCTGGACTTGGTAATGTGTAAGAGTCACCCAGGTGGTACTGGTTTTGAAGGCATAAAGGAGTCATGACGAACAGCTGAGACCTGGGCACTGTGAGAGGCCATGGAAGGCCATTGGTGAAGGTGCAGCCTCAGTTCCAATTGACAGCTCAGGACTGAAGGGGTCATGCAAAGGAGGTGAGGCTTGGCACCATGAAGAGAGCCTATGAGAGGCTGTTGGTAAACCTAGTTGCAGCGGAAGACAGCAGTGTTTTGGAGAGGCCAGTACCATGAGATGACCACCAAGAACAGCAGCAGCAGTGGAGTACAGGCATCTGCAGCCTAGAAGACAAGGTGTGTGCTACAAAGGGCAGAGCTGGAGAAGTGACTCAAGCCCTTGGAGGAATCCAGAAGATCATGAGTGGATCCCAGACATTGGACGGTTGGAGTTTGATTTTGATTTTGATTGGGACTGTGGCCTGATATTTTTTCCCTCTTGAAGAAAGAAGGTATTTTAGTGGAGCCCATAGTTAAGAGAGTTTGAATTTTTAAAAGACTTTGAATTTTAAAAGATTGGATGTTTAAAGGGAACTGAAATGTTAATATGTAAGAATTTGCAAAGACTGTGGGACTTTTAAAGTTATTTACTTGGGGATAAATAAGAAAGTAAGGGTTGAGGCTTAATGATGATGTGTTTATGTGTCAAGTTGGCAACGGGTCAATTGTACTGGCTACTTTTGTGTGTCAACTTGACACAAGCTGGAGTTATAACAGAGAAAGGAGCTTCAGTTGAGAAAATGCCTCTGTGAGATCCAGGTGTAAGAAATCTTCTCAATTAGTGATCAAGGGCAGAGGACCCCTTGTGGGTGGTACCATCTGTGGGCTGGTGGTCTTGGGTTCTATAAGAAAGCAGGCTAAGCAAGCCAGGAGAAGCAAGCAAGCAAGCAATATAGTAAGCAGCATTCCTCCATGGCCTCTGCATCAGCTCCTGCTCCTTGACCTGCTTGAGTTCCAGTCCTGACTTCCTTTCGTGATGAACAGCAGCATGAAAGTATAAGCTCAATAAACCCTTTCCTCCCCAACTTACATCTTGGTCATGATGTTTGTGCAGGAATAGAAACCCTGACTAAGACACACTTGAATTCACTAATCGAGTTATATGAAATCTATAGATACCTTTACATAGAAAGAAAACAAAAGATAGATTCATAGGAATTACCCAACCTAAGCAAGAGAGAGGAGATCTAATATTCAGGTCACCAGAGCACTAGAAGGGAAGACAGGAAGATTGGACCCTGACAGAAAGAAAGGGAAAAGAAAAGAAAGAATGAGTGCTGAAAACACCCCAAATTTTGAAAAAAGACATAAACAGAAGAAAGTTAAGACATATAAGCAAGTGACATTGTATAGACTGAACAGCTGTATTTAGTGACATATATTTATATACATGTAGTATCCAATAACAATTAGTGAAGAGAGAGGCTGTGATTTAGAAGTAGAGTAGGGAGAGGCATATGGGAAAGTTTGGAGCAGGGAAAAGGCAGGCAGAAATGTTGTGATTATATTATTATATCAAGGCAGACTCAGGTGGTGGTGATATCAAACACCTTCAATCCCAGGACTCAGATGGAAGAGGCAGGAGGATCTCTGTGAGTTTGAGGCCATCCTTGTCTACAGAGTGACCTGTCTGGAAAAACAAGAGAGAGAGAGAGAGAGAGAGAGAGAGAGAGAGAGAGAGAGAGAGAGAGAGAGAGAGAGAGAGAGAACAGCACCCTGGCTAGTCTGATCCGGACAATTCTTCATTGTGACTCCCTAGATGAGTTCAGCTTGTGTCAAAATAGCAATTAAAGCCAGTCAGCAGAGAAATACAAATGTCTGGATAAAGATAATAGACTGTTCTGTTCATGAGTTGTTTAAAACACAATGATGGCCAAGAATGTAAAAGAATGAATTGTCCAATGGGGTATTCAAGGTCTATAGATGGACCACCCAAAACTATTTCAACATGAGGGTACCTGTGGGGCAGTAGCATTTATATAAATTATCATAAACCTCAGTGAGAAGGTTGAGTGTGTGAGAAGCACACATGCGCACACAAACGTGATTACTTAAAATGGAGAGGTAGAGAATAGTTTCATTTAAAGATGACAGAAAAGAAAAATGGAGAAAGAATAGAGACTAAACAGAAGGTTAGTAAAAGAGTAGAATTAACCCCAAACATAAAGGCTTATATTAACATCAATAGCTTATAAGTTATCTAATCACATTAACAAAAAAGATGGAAGTCATCAGAGAGCGAATATGCTCACGTGCACACACACCCGTAGTATCTGCTTAGTGTTTGTTTTGTTTTTCCTGAGACAAAATGTCACTGTATAGCTCAGGCTCCCTTGAACTTTCTGTCTTTCCACCTCAGCCTCCTGCATGCTGGGAAGACAGGTGTGCTCTGCCTGTAAGAGTCTATTTTTACATAGTGTGCTATTTATAAGAAACTTTTCCAGACTATACTGATGTCAGTAGGTTACATCTAAATAGCAGAAGAAGAGAGATCATGAGCTCTAAGCCACCCTGCATTGTACAGGAGACTCTGGCGGGGGGTGGGGGGGGAGAAAAGTAAGCAGCGTGGAGTGGTTGTCTGGGATAGAGAAATCCCATGCTGATAAAGGCAGCTTACCAGGAGGGCGTAGTGAGTGTTACCATGGAAGCCCCTAACAGGGCTATGGGAGGCGCATTGCAAAACCTCACAGACTTGATGAGAAAACATTTAAGACACCACAGTTATATTTCATACTCCTGAGTAATGCACAGAAAGTAAGCCATGGTGTAAAATTGAGTAAACCATCGATCAGACAGATATCAATGCCAGTTATGGACCATTCTACTCACACAGTGGATAACCATTGTTTGTTGCTGTTTTTTTGACATTAGAATATAATTACAATATTTCTCCTTCCCTTCCCTCCCCCTGAGCCTTTCCATAGGCCTCTCCCCACTCTCCTTCAAATTCACAGCCTCTTTTCTCTAATTGTTACTGTAAGATATATATGTATACGTAAATAATTATATATCCCTAAATACACCTGTCTGGTGTATCCAATGTCACCTGTATATATGTTTTCAGGACTGACCGTTTGGCACTAGACAACCAATTGGTGTGCTCTTCCCTGGAGAAGATTGCCACCTGGCTCCCAGCTTTATCGGTTGCTGATAGCTCTTTCTGTGAGGTTAAGGCCTTGTGGCCTTTGCCTATGTAGTTTTGCATGTCATTGCTAACATTCTTGTTCTGCTCACTAATATTCTTTATGAAAGTAGATCGAAACAGTCAAAAATGTGGATCACAGAATACGTACATGTCAACAAAGAATTATTATTATGGAAAATTTTCAAACAGAGAGGAAATGCGTTAGAAGTCAGTGGCAGGATAACAGGAGAAATAAACGAACAAAAATAAGACTCTCCAAACACTTGGGAATGAAGCAGCATTCTTGTAAATAATGTGTGAGCGTAAGAGAAAAGTCTTAAGGAGAGGTAGAAAATAATGTCAATAAAATAAGCCAAGCATCTGAGATGTCACTAAAGCAGCGCTCAGGGAGAAGGTATAACCTGGAGAGTTTATGTTGAAAGCAATGGAGCTTTTACCTTAAGAACGGATAAATACCATGGCACAAATAAAGAAAGTTGGAAACAGAAAAATTGTATTGAGTAAAGAAACCCAAAGCGGAGTTTTTGAAAGATCAAAACTGTGGATACCATTTTATCAAGACTGACAAAGGGAGAGGAAACAAAATTCAACATTAGGGATGAAGTAGAGATTAGCACTGATATATGTAGCAGCGTTACAAGCTATTATGGGGTCTGGGAGTGCTGGGACACGCTTACATTCCCAGCAGCCTGCGGAACTTAGTGAGACCGTGTCTTAACATTTCAAGAAGGGCTGGGGCACAGCTCAGTGGTGAAGCACACTCCTGTCCTGTGCAAGGCTCTGGGCTCACTCCCTGCTCTTCCACGGTGAGAGTTGTAGGAGTATTTTAACAACTTAGATGAATGGGCTAATTCCTAGAAATGACAAATTACTAAACTTCACTCAAAATGTAATAGACAATGTAGAGAGTTCCATAATTCTTAAGAAGTTAAACTTGTAGCAAAAGGTGCTAACAAACAAACAAACAAACAAACAACAAACTAAAATAAACTCCAGACCCAGATGTTCTCACTGGAAAATTCTTTCAAACCTTTTCAGACCGGCCAGTTCTATAATGTCTCTCATTAAGAAGAAGAAACACTTTTCACCTCTACCATGAGGCTATCCTCCCTCTGCTGCTTAGGTCAGACAGGTAAAAAGAGTAAAGGGAGGCAGAGAGGGAAACTACAGACTGAAGCTATTCAGAAGCGTAGATATAAAAATACTGTTAAAGTGTATCCAATGAAGAATATACACAGTATGCAAAGTCTAAGGCTAGCTCAATATTCCCAAATTAATCAGCAGAACCCACCATCTCAGAAACCGTCAGAAGAAAAACCACATAATGGGGCCTTAAGAGTTGCCTCTATGGTTTAGAGCACTAGCTTTTTTTTTTCTTTCAGAGAACTGGTGTTCAAGTTCAGCACCCACATGGCAGCTCATGACCATCTCTATAACTCCAGCCCCAGGAGACCATGTGGTGTCCATGCAGGCAAAGCACCCACATATTAATAATTAAGTTAAAAATAACAATTAATTAATGATAAATTAATAAATGAGTAAAATTAATAACCAATAGCTAATAATGGAAATATGTTAGTAAATTAAAAAATAGTAAAGATAAAATAATAGAAATAAAATGATAAATATAAACAATAAAGAATAAATGTAAATGATAAAATAATGAAAACATAATAATAATAATAATAAACAATAGATGAATAATAGCAAGTGATTACAATAATAAATTAAAAATAATGGGTGAATTAATAATTAAGATTAACAAAACACGGTGATGTCAGCTGATGGAGAAAAACCATTTGACGAGATTTCCCACTCACCTATGACATAACTCGGCAAACTGGAAATGGAAGATGCATCTTCAGTGTGATGTGCCAAGAACATCTAAAATCACCCCTGCAGGGAGCATCAGAACAGGGTGGCAAGACATCCAATGCTTCCCTGCAGAGCCCTGCAAGGTGGGCTATCCTATTCCCACATCGCATCAGACTCTATGCCCCAGCCAGTGCAACAGAAACTCCAGGAGGAAGCAGCGTGAACTCTCTGCATGATTCAGACAAGTTGCATGCTCTGAATACTTTTCTCTTGTGGAAGGAAAGCTCACAAGGCGGTCTTTATGCAGAAGAGCATGATGCAGCGACAAGGCCAACAAGTTTTTAGAGATACAATACAATGAAATGCTATGGCACGAAGGGTCCACGCCTGTAATCCCAGCACTTGGGAGGCATTGGCAGGTGAATCTCTGAGTTTAAGGCTAGCCTGGTCTACAGAATGAGTTCCAGGACAGCCAGAGCTAAGCAAAAAAGCCCCGGCTCAAACTACCCCTTCCCACCAAAAAAACATAAACAGTGAAAGCAATAAAAACCCTTATTTTATTTTTAGTCAGCATAAAGAAAGAAGGAAAGGGTTAAGATTTCTTGGTTAGGATTGACGGACAAGGTGCTTAGTGTGGCCTGGAGCTTACATTTTTATACTTTGCCTAAATCTTTTAAAGTGCAACCCCATGGCAACAACAGTGTTGTGCCTTTTTCTGTTTAAATAAACTTAAAAGTTCTATTTTTGATGGGAAAACAATGATGGAGTACAAAGCCACGCTTATCTGCTGCTCTTGGCTAAGTGCGTTCAGAGGATGCTCGGCTCTTGGTTAAGTGCGTTCAGAGGATGCTCGGCGTTGGCACGAAAGCTGGCCAATCTGAAGGCTGAGACTTGTTCTTTTTCTGGATGGAATTCTGGCCCCTTTGATGACTGTGTGACCTTGGACAAGTTTCCTGACCTCTCTGCCTTGCAGTTTCCAAAGCAGAAAATACCAGTCAGACCTACTTCGCACGCAGGTTGTCAGAGCAGCGGAAGAGGGAGCTGAGGTGACAGGCCTACTAAGCGTCCAACATAGGCAAAGTAGTAAATCTTAGTAGTCACTAATGGTCACCTGCTGAGACACCATCTAAACCAGAGACATGACCCCCAGAGAGAGCCTGGGGAACATAATCAAAAATTATGTTTTGCAAATCTATAGTTGAGCCAGAAAGGTAGCTCAGTAAGTAAGGGTGCTTCTGACATAACCCTGATAGCCTGACTTTGATTCTTGGAATCCAAAAGTAGAAAGAGAGAACAGACTCCCCAGAGTTGACCTCTGATCTCTACCTGTGTGCCGTAGTGCACAAAGCTATGGATACATTGTGTGCAACACACAGTAATAAACAAATAAATAATCAATCAAACAAAAGAAGATCCATAGTCATGTTAGGCCAATCAATATATTCCTGCTTATAGGGCTATGTCGACAAGAGAAAGAAATATAGATAGATTTAGAGAATATAGATTTCTAGGGATAGCAATCACCAGCTGTGAGAGGGGCTCTATAATCCTCAAACCCACAACTTCCACCCCCCTAAAGGGTGATTGTCTTTCTGTAGCAGGATGCTGATTGCAGGCCACTGACAGTCAACATCCCTAGGAACAAAAGTTTGATGATATGGAGTCTGAGAACCATGAAAGCATTTAATGCAGAGAGATTATCAAAATGCTGCCTGTAGGCCTCACGGAATGGACAGTGAGCAGCTTGAGGAGTGGGATGGGCTAAACCCCTTTGTGAAAGCATTGAACAAGATTTCTCTTGTTCTTTTAAGGCAATGACCATACAAACTTTTGTTTCCTGCAGTCAAAATGTATATTCATAGAAATTTCCCCCACGTTTGAAAGCTTGATCTATAGGTGGTGGTGCTTTCCAGGAGGGTTAGTTGGTGGGCCTTGCTGGGGTCTGTCACTGGGGACCAGCTTTGAGAACTAAAAATCCTCACCCACTTCCAGTTTGCTCTCTCTGCTTTATGTCTGGAGTTGAGGCTGTGTGTGCTTAACCCACAATTCCCACTTCCCCAACTTTGATGGCATCTTATTCCTCTGGAGCTGTGGAGCAAATAAACCATTGCTTCTGTAAGTCACTGTGGCTACTATGTTTTATCACAAGTTAACAGAAATTAATCCAGGGAAAATGGGAATAAGCCATGAGCTAGATTTAACCAGACCCATGTTCTTTGTCAAAGTTGAGGTTTCCCTCTTCATCTAAGACTAAGATTGAAAGAGCTGCCTGGATCTTCAAGCTAGGAGTGGCTTCGAGGCTGCCAGTTCTGTAGCCAATGAGATCGACTCCAGAGCAGACTACTTGTCCAGTCAGCCAGGTTCACTTATACCACAGAGGAGGCCAAGAATATCCCTGACGCCTTTTTTGACATTATCTGCAGTTTCCAGCCACAGTTCTGCTGATAAAGGGTAGTAGGAGATGATGCTCTTGATTGAGCTGTTAGCGCTGCTGTGGATTGTTCCCCAAATCTCCTGGAAATTAGGAAGTTCTCAGCTTTTTAGTGAATAAAACAGCGTCCTTTTCTGTGAGTCGATGGCCTGTCACAAGTCCCACCCAGGGAGTTTGGGACTCACTATGTCAGACTGGCTGTGTCCTTCCTGGTTCTGAAGGATTCGGGCTGGTGGATTTCCTGTTCCTTGCATCATCTATCTCAATGTACCTTCTTCATTGGATTCTACGCTTCAGAATGAGTCCAAGGCCAAGACTTCAAAGGAAGTGACAGTAAGGGGGACATTCTTTAACAGGGATGAAGAGATTCAAGCAAGGCAGAGTGTATAAACACCCTAGAAAAGATGCAAAGTGCTAAGAAGCACCCCGACAGACAGCTGGAACATGGGGAGCCCACATGCTCAAACTCTAGGGCTTTAGTGGATTTTTTACTGTTGATGTTGAGCTGATACTACCCTTTCCCCCAAATTTTGCTCCTTTAAGAGCACACTGAATCCCTATAACTTACATTACATAGGGGAAGTAGAAGGAGCCCCAGCAATGGCTTCAAGGTCTCAGCCATCTGTTTCAAAATAGATCAGAATTCTACCCAGCTGGTAGTGATTTTCAATCCTGACCCCTGCAGAAAGGCGTGAGAATGCAGCCCAGTGTCCATTTCTTGTCCAGGGCACCAGGCTGTGCTTCCCTCTCAGGGTGACATGGATGTTATGAGACTTTTTCATTTTATTTTTAATTTTGTTAGTAACCACAAGCCACACTGTTCCGGTATTTCGAATGCGGCATTTATAAATTGAAAATAGAAGAGGGTACAGAATGTGCAGTTTCTAGTTCAATGTTCCATGTCCTTTAAAAAAAAATACAATACATAGGAAAATTCTACATTCTTTAAGGTAGCAGCAACCATGGCAGTCTCTCAACTTATAATGAAGGAAAACTTAAGTTGTTGGGCCCTTATCTGCCTTAGTAGGGACCATTACAAAATGGGAGGGAGCTCAGCTCTTATCACCTGCAATTGAGATGTATTGCTTCTTACCTGATACAAGCCTAGTTGTGTACATCAAAAAGATATGTTGACATTCCAATCCAGAATCTGTAAATGTGACATTGCGTGGATCTTGGAGGTTTAATCAAGTTAAACCAGCGTTGTTGGAATGACCGCCACAGAGACACATGTGTCAAAGGGTTCTGAGCTTTAACTGATGTGTCTCCCTGCCAAGGAACCTCAAAGACAGCTGGTCACCACCAGAAGCAAGGAGGCACGATCAGAGACCTGCCCTCCAGAAAGAATCAACACTGCTAATGTCGACTCCAGACTTCTGGCCTCCAGACTGTGAGCAAATAAATTCACTGATTGTTTTAAGCCACCCAGTTTGCAAGACTCCATGATCACAGCCTAAGAAATGAATCTACCACCTTCAGGAAAAACTGTCCACAAAGGAACTCTGTGTAATATCATACATAAAATTTAACAAAAACACTTAACCTGACAACTGTTATAAATATGAAAAATATTATCACGTGGAGATAGTCGATGTTATGAAGGAGGAGCTAGACCACTTTGATGGAGAAAGTAGAAGATTTATCACAGAAAAGCTGGGTTCCTCTTCAGAACAGACCCACGAGATCCAACAGTAGGCAAACTGTGGCCAGCAAACCAAACCAGCTGGTGGGCTGTTGCTGGGCAGGCCCTGAACAGAAAGCAGTTCTCACATCTTTATGGGGTTCTCGAGTGCAAGCCCATCATTTCTTTCCCTTCTGTCTAGAGTGTAAACCCATCTCTTTCCCTCTGCCTAGTGTATGTATGGGATTTCCAGAATATTAAAAGATGAGGAAGCCCCTGGGTAGATGCATCCTAAGAGTCCCCAAGACTGGGAACTAGACTCTCAAATCCTAACTCATGTGTCACTGTTACATGAAAGATAAATCTTAACTCTGTTCAATCAATGAGATGTTCAGGACGCATATGAGGAAGCTGTTCCATTCTGTCCCTGTCACCACCCCATCCTCTCTAGACCTATAGATACTCTCTAAACCTAGTACTAAATCAAGTACTAATAAATCCAGAAGAATATGCAAACAAGACCAGCTGTGCCCCACCCAGAGTCTAATGTCCACCACTCATCCCTTGGTCTGGTTCAGCTACTCTGACTGATGTGCTGCTGGGCCCACCTTGTTCAAGGCCACAGGCATGTGGAGCACACTCCACCTATGAACTATACTTCAGCCCCGCCCAATGATTGAGAGCATCACTGTCATCACAAAAAGCATACATGAGAGCAAAAACCACAGCACTTTTCTGAGTGAAGAGGGATCTATAGTCTAGTTGTTCACCACTCACTTAGTAGCTCCAGTCTAATAAAGGCCCAGGATTCCACCAGATAATTGTTACAGGGGTACTAGCAACAATAGAGATCTCACAGTGTTTCATAACAGTGAGCAGACCATGACTAGTGAACATACGACTGACTTTAATTTTCAAAATAATCAGATGAGGAATATTCTCTTTTTAAAAAGATTTATTTATTAATTATATGTAAGTACACTGTAGCTGCCTTCAGACACTTTTTTTCTTCTCTTTCTGGCCCTGCTCGCTCCAGGCCTACTCGCTGTAACTGTCATCAGATGCACCAGAAGAGGGCACCAAATCCCATTACAGATGGTTGTGAGCCACCATGTTATTGCTGGGATTTGAACTCAGGACCCTCAGAAGAGCAGTCAGTGCTCCTAACCGCTGAGCCATCTCTCCAGCCCCAAGGAATATTCTCTTATAACCTCCATCTTCCTCAAAGAAACTGATGCTCGGGAAGAGTCAGCAAGCTGACATACATCTGGAAAACAGCAAAGGCGGCCCGCAATGATGTGTCTCCGGCCCCACACCCACAGTGTGACTTGATCCACATGAAGCTTGTTCCTATTTAGTCCCATGGCCTCTTACAGAGAGTTGAGAGACTACTTGGTCACTGACTTCTCTGTAGTCCTGAAGTCCTGTCTACTGGATGTGACATTCCTTTCCCTGCCTCACTGGACCCATTCATCCCAGCTGATTGTGGCTTGAGAATGATGTAGACCAGACTGTCTCTAGGCCCCAGATCCTCAAATTCCCACTCTCATGTCCACCCATGAGCATGACACAGAATGAGACTTGTGCAGCACAGGGATTAGTGAGCTAACCTCCCTCCCCTTATGCTGCCTTTCTGTCTCTGCTCCCAGAGATGGATCCTCCCTAGCAAATGTTCAAACCGGCTTCCCATCTCCGGACAGGTTTCATGGGTGTTGTCTGCTCCAATGATTCAGCTCTACTCTGGCTGCTGGCCTTTGTCATCCTTTCGGATTCTTTCCCCTCCATCTGCAGCCCTGCAGTATTTGCAGCTGGAAGCTGTCACCTGTTTCCCACTTGTGGCTAGAGCCACCACCTCACACTTACCTTTACTGGGGTTGGCTGAGTCCTTCTTAAGATTCCCAGTGCTGTTTCTGTAACCTGATTCAGAAGCCACCAGCTCTAGGAAATTCATCTTTTTCTCATACTTCAGACCAGTAACTCTTGCTTTGCCTGGGAACCCTGGATGTGACATGTTCACATTCTCTGTCTGTGATTCTCTGCATGTCATGCTAACAAAATCACAGTCACCAGTGTCTTTATGCGATGGCTTTAAGGGGCAGGAGTGTGCTGCAGGACTGATAATAACTATATAATTAGTTCATCGAGGACCTTATGCACATATGACCTTATGAGACACATACTAATACCACCTCCTGTTCTCTAGATGAGGAACCTGAGGCTCAGAAAGGTGAAGCAACTCGCAAAGGACACAACTTCAGGAAATGTGGGCTTGGCTTTGAATTCTTGTGTAAAGACTGTGGCCACCCTGGAGTGTAGTGGCCACCTTAATCCAGCTCCACAGTGCTTTCCTATGCAGTGAAGTAAGCCTTCTCTTGGGAGACATATATCCATATGTTTTCTCTGGTATTTCTTGTGTTTTTCCTCCTTTAGGCAGTTAGGCCTCTGTTAAACATGAGGAAAAGGAAAACCAGCAAAAGCCAGCTACCAGAGGAGGCATATTTTTAGCTTTTGAGTCCCAAACCCCAGGTTGTGTGGTCATAAACCAAAGATGTACAAGATTAGATGAGAAGCTGGAAGGCTTTCTCTCCAGGCCAGACTCTTCAGATCACAGAAGCAGAGGGGCCAGAGAAGCCTCCTTGGGAAGGATGCCCCATCTCTCACCACCTGCTTCATGGTCCTGTCACCCTGGGTGGGACAACAAGACAGCTATCAGACAAGGTGGGAGGTGACAGCATCTTATGTCGTCCCTGTCCCTGGGGTTTAGATGAGGACACCCTCCTACTTGACTAAGATTATATCTCCATAACTAAGCCAAATTGGAATTCAATGTAGAAATTAAAAGAGAGTTACAGAGAAATAAGACAAGTTGCATGTTTTACACAGCTGAGCGTGGGGCCTCTCAGTAGCCACAGTCACTGTTTCTAGTCTATTCCATAATGCTATGGGGCTAATTTACTTTTAGCTATCTACGTGCTATATAGCCTTGGAGGACAGAGTAGAAAAATTGCTTTTCTAGCTGATAATTAAGAGCAAAGGGGCCTTAGCAGACAAATGGGAAGTAAATACAGAAAAAAAGCATTGCATTAGTATTAATTCTAAGAAGTATTATCTATAAAGACCAACTCCCTGAGGCACAGCCCACCCTATTCTATAAAAAATATTCTTATTCTCCTACAAGAAAGAGGGTCTTGTGAGGATGTACTCACATTTTGTTTGGTGGACTAGTCTCAGCCTGGTCCCTTCCTTCCGAACTCTAACTTGGGATAAGTCCTTATGAAATGTAGTCTGCCTCCACCAAGGAGCCATTCGGCCGTGTTGTTGTGCAGAAAGCTGCGTGTGAATCAGGTTGGTGTCATGGAAATTATGCTTTGTGGCAAGTACATTATGAATGGTTGCTCATAAAACCATGCCAGCACGGATGTCACCGAGGCCATCTCAACCTGCAATGAACCTGTCTGTGATAAATCCTGGGAAAACTAGCGAGTGCTATCTTTAGTACCCACACCGTCTTACTGGCTCGCGTCATTCACAGCTCTAAAAATACAATTTATATCATTGAATTCCTCAAATTCCTTCAGTGCTTACACTCTGATTTAAGTGGCATTAAAGCAAGGGTGATTAGGCTGAGATGCCCAAGGCTACTGACCAATGCCTCCTGGGGTATTAGCTGTCTATCAGATGGAGTGTGGTGTTTATCAGCCTCAGCCTCAGCATAGTCAGAAGGCTTGGGGTTGTCAGCCTGAGAGAGAAATGTTTAATGACAGTGTGTAGAACATTCTCTGTAGATCTGGTACAGAGGAAGGGAGTCATATAATTTAAGGTCAATTCAGAACACTTCGTGAAGAGATGCAGGAGCCATTCATGCATGTCAGGAGACAGGAACACAGACTGCTATGTCTGAACCAGTGGTTTTCAACCTGTGGATGGTGATCCCCTTTGAAAGTCAAATGACCTTCGCATGAGGGCAACCTAAGACTTCACAAAATCACAGTTATGAAGTAGCAACGAAAATAATTTTATAGATGGGAGGTCACCACAACATGAGAAAGTGTATTAAAGGGTCACAGCATTAGGAAGGCTGAGAATCACTGCTCTAAACCAACAAGGCTTCTCAGGATGGCTCCTAGTGAGAACCAGCTAGAATTCGCTCAGGTATAGATTCCCTTCTCTGTGAACCAGATGGAGCAAGAAGAGAGTCTTTTGACTACTTTTAACTTTCTCCCGTGGTCCACTCAGCCACTTCTGTATTCCTGGGGACACTCAGTTGCTGCTTCTGACAGTAGTTGCGGTGTGTCTGTTTGGGTACATGCCAAGACAGGACTGAGTTTGGTTCTGGAATGTTGCTTTCACAGTGAAGGGTTAGAAGTTGGGACAGGAAGTTATAGCTGCAGGAGACTGGAGAGAAAACCCCCACCAGAAAGGAGAATTAACACAGTGAGTCACTTCTTGTGGACAGCCAGTGCTCCAAGCTCACTGTTCTCTACCAGTAAAATGAGGCACTTGGGTCTGTGGGCCTGCCCACCTGAACCAGAATTGCCTGCAGAACTTTCTGACACCTCTGCCCACTCTAAGAGATTGTATTCAATTTCTCAGCACTGGATGTAGTCTTTATTGAGCACTTTTAGACAGGAACTCTTCCTGGGTCCACACCATAAGCCTCTCTGGGATAGTCTGAGCTAAGTGGCTTTCCTGACAATCCATTAGCAGGGGTCTGTCACCATGGAATTGTTCTGAGACACATCATTCCAGCAGGGTCAGCTCACTTTCTACCTGGGAGCAAAGTGGTCCTGAGAAGCAGTCTCTCCTAGAACCACACAATGTATTGCCTAGGTGAGGGCAGAGGATTAGTAAATCCAAAGCACGTTGACATAACTTATGGCCTCAACATTTTGATGTAATTAAAACTGAGTACCCACAGACACAGTCACTACATACATATACACACAGACACACATACACACATTTATACACACCCTACACACACAACCATACACATATCACATATATACACACCCCATATGTCACACATATGCACACCAACCATACACCACACACACACACACATACACACACACACACACACACATACACACACATCCCACACATCACACATGTGCACTCCAACCATACACCACACACACACACACACACACACACACACATACATACACACACACAACATATCACACCTATGCACACCAAGCATATAACACACACACACACACACACACACACCATGTACATACACACACGCACACCTCCTAACCCCCTGCTTTTTTCAGAGTCTAGTTTGATGCCTTTAAATGACAATGGTTAGATTTAAAATATTTTCTTGATGGAACCTTTATTCTGCTATTAATACACGTCTTGTGCAGTTCAGGACCCCATCCTGTGACATAAGTGACTTGAAGGAAAATTATGGATATAAAAACACTATTAATGAGCAAACCCCTCCTCACCAGCTGTGCTCCAGGGGTTCTGGGCTTGGTTACCAGCTTCTCGATGTGCAGCGATCTGACTGGTATGTAATGCTCTCTCATTTTTCCTGATAGGGACGGCTAAGCACGTTATGTTCTCTCTCCCAGTTGGCAGCTCAACAAAGGCCAGCCATAAAAACCTCCACTTGTGTAATAAACTGTTGTACAATCTACTGCGTATGAACAAGGTCCCTGAAAATGTGCAACCTTTCTGCACGTTAAACACAAAACAGATGGAGGTTTGAAAATAACTTTCTTCTTCAGGGGAGGGAAAGTGTAAGAACGAAAGAGAAGCTCTAGAGTCCTAACCGGAGGCTGAACTCTGCCCCAGGCTGAGGGGCAGCTCCATACCTGGGGAGCCTATCAGGCGACTGGAGCAGGGAGGCTTCAAGGAAACTGGAAACGTGGTCCTGGATCTTCCAAGCCCAGCAGGTAAAGCAGGCAAGGCAGCGAGTCCCTTGAGCCTGTTTTGAGAACTTCACAAACACAGTGGTGCTTGGGGGGGCTCTGCTTCCCAATTCCTGTAGACATGTTGGTAGAAATACAAACACTCCTGCTTGGCTGTTACCCTTAGGTTCTATTTGCTTTTATTTATTTGTTAGTTTTATATATGTGAAAAAGCAAATGTATATAATCGTGAAATAGAGCTGATAGAACAGGAATGTAATGATGTATGTGTTCTGCACACATGTATGTGTTCATTGCTGTCTATCTTTTATATTTTGGGGGAACTTTAAGTACTTCTGTTAAAATGCACATTTATCACATATCACGGTGCATGGTTTTATCTGTGGAAGTGACTGAGACTTGCTATTAATTGGAGCTGAACATTCTCTAACATACCAATGCTGGATTTTGAAAGTGGCACATGTGTTCACACCATGGAGACCAAATGGCAGGAGCCAGTTGTTTTATATGATGTAATGATACCCACAGAGGTCTCTTCCCATATGAGATCTTGTGAGGGAGGAAGAGATACCATCAGTAGGAACAGTGTACCCCATGATTGAGGGCAGGAGACTTGTAACATTTTTATCAGTCAGGAAGATAGTAAGTATACTAGAATTCCAAACAAGCAAGATCTAAGCTGGGACATGATTGTTCAAATGTTGGAAGACCAAGGTAGGAAGAGTGGGGAAGAGGGTGCCATCCCTGCGCTGCTGAAACAAAGAGAGATGCGAGGTACAGAAGGACTGGTGTTTACCAGAAGGAATGTAGCTATTATGGGTGATCTTTCAGGAAGCAATAGAACATTCTAGAAATGTGGAGAAAGTTGGCATCTTCATCTAGAGAAATATTGACTTTGAAAACCCAGCCCATGTTCTCTACAGCAACACCAAAAGGAAAGACTCAGCAGCAGCCTAAGACATACACAGGAGGGGGACTTTGAAGATGAACAAGGGGGGAGGGTCGACACACAGTCCAGTTTTAACTGGAGACTCCTACTAGGTAGAATGATGAAACAGCTCATCTGAGAACAAAGTTGACAATGTGTGCCTAACAGGTGGGTAGCGTATACACTGTGAACACGCTGACCAGAGGGTGAGTCATGGCATCAGTAGCAAACCATGGGACAGGTGGCATGGTAAGCCAAGTCCATGTGAACTGTTCAAGACAGGGTGACAAAAGGAAGATGTGAGCTCCAGGCCAGTGTCTCCAAGAAGTAAGAAGAGTATGTATGGAGTCAGACTTAATATTTCAAGGAACCAGCTCACCCTAGTGTCCAACACCGGAAGCTCTCAGTTTAGTTGGATTCTGTAGATCATTTGATCATTTAGAGGGAAAGAAAGAGAATGACAGAGCCATTGTACTAGATCACACAGCTGCTCAATATCTGAGTGTTCTCTGCTGTATGCAGGCATCAGTTGGAGCACTGTAGCCAATAACTGTACTATATAATTCTATTTAACTGTTCCTATCCCAAACATATTAATTTATTTAAGCCTCCTGTAAACCATGGGAGAGGTTAAAAAAAAAAAAAAAAAAAAACCATGGCATTCTGATTTATCTTTACCTTCTGGATGGAATGTGGTCATGCTAAGTGAGCAGCCAGGTCATGATCTACTTAGCAGCAAATCAAGAAGCTGCGTGCAACCATCCATGACATAAAAATCCAAGAGCACCTTGGTTTTAATCAGGATGTTGGCAACCTGTCAAACATGGAAATAGACCACATATGTCTATTGTGATAGTCTCACCCCTGCGGTTACCACAGCTTCGGACACCCAGGGTAAATTTCAGTCGGAAATACTAAATGGAAAATAACAGAAAGAAGCAGTGCTTAGATGTTAAGTGTCACGCTTCCCATGCCAATGCCATGACTCATCCTCTGGTCAGAGTGCTCACAGTGTAAACGCTACCCACCTGTTAGGCACCTATGACCTGCTTTGTTCTCAGATGAACTGCCGCAATAGCCCGGTGTCTGTGCCTAAGTCACCCATCATGAGAGTGAAAGGCAGGCAGATCATATTCATAGACATTTTACTACAGTGTGTTGGTATGATTGTCCTATTTGATTGTGGTGATCCATCATTGTATATAATTCATAAATTAATCTTTCTTATAGATAGTTGTGCCTGGGAAAAGTGTACTGTATATGTATATATGTAGTTTGGTACTTGCCAAGGTTTCAGATGTCCCTCAGCATTAAGCGTGCCTGCTGTGCTCAGTTTAATTGGGAAGCCTGCCTGCTGCATGTCCTGGGCAGGTGTCTGTCCACTGCTCTGCATCACTGGGCTTGCAGATGTCCTTGCCTTGCACAGAGCACTTCTTTCTGTGAGGCACGAAAAGGCATGGTGGAGTTACGTTTTAAGTGAGAAGCAACATATAAAATCAGAAAGGGGGGGAAATCCTATTTGACACAATTAGCTTTGCAAACACTCTCAGAACTCTCTGCAACCCTGACAGCGACTCTCATAAGGGATCAGAACTACTGTATCCCCCCAGGGTCTCAACAGGCTACTCTCATGTGGCCTCTATCCTGGTTAGATTCTCTGTTGCTGTGATAAAAACACTCACTAAAACCAAGCTGAGAAAGAAAAGGTTTTTTTCATCTTACACTTCCAGGTTAACAGCCCATCATTGAGGAAAGTCAGGGAAGGAACTCGAGCAGGGCAGGAACCTGGAGGCAGGAACCGAAGCAGAGGCCATGAAGAAGTGTTGCTTATTGCCTTGTTCCCCTGGCTCATTTTCTTAATACAACCCAGCGATACTTGCCCACAGTGGGCTGGGTCCTGCCACATCAGTCACTATCAAGAAATCTCCCCACAGACTTGCGTACAGGTGAATCTGATGGGGACGTTTTCTGTCCCTAGCTTGTGTTCTTGGCCTTTGCACATAGCACATAATAGATATAACATGTAGATTTGAGTCATGCTCAAGCCTGTTCTGGGATTACAATGCTGAGCTCTGTCTGGGTGGCCCAGACAGGTGTGGGGATCCAGCAGAAACTCAGGCAGTCCCTGAAGGTGTCCTTTGAGCAGAGTAACTGTTGGCTCTTCCCTGCTCCTTGCGGCCTTGCTGCTCCAGCCTAGGTTCTTGAGATCCCCAGGGTGTAACTCCTATAGATGAAGCATAGGTCCACGGACATCAACATAGACTTTTCTCAATGGCTGTCTGTTGAAAAGGATGAGGAGCAATGATCACAGAGTCAGCATTGGAAAATTCAAATCATAAAAGAATACTAATACATAGCAATTTGAATAAGCAATCCTAGAAACTGTACATTCTAGAAATAAGTAAATCCTAGAAATATGAGATAGGCCTTACATCTTTCCCCATCCTTCATAAGAGTTTGTAGAGTTACTTAGGCATCAAAATCCTGGTCTGCATTCATATTTTCCTCCTATGTACACTGTGGTTTCCTAATGTTAAACCAATTCTGGAGTCACACGGTGAGTGCATCTTGGCTATAATTTTATGTTCCTTTCCCCACATGACCGAACCTCTAGGATTTCCACAAATTGTGCTCACAAAACAGCACAGAAACAGAACAAAGCAAGAACAAACAAAATTACACAAGCAAAAGTCAGGTCTATTAAAAAAAATGTCATCTACCTCTGCCATGTGCTGAAAAACATCCTCACTGAAAAAAGTGAACAAATAAACAAGCAAACAAAAAAGTCAGAAAACAACAACAAAACAAACAAAAGCACCACCACCACCACCACCAATAACAAAACTGTACTGCGGGGGTTCTGTCCTTAAGTTAGGAAAAGACTTAAGTTAGGAAAACCTGGTATAAATAGTCAGGGACTGAGAAAGGGAGAAGATGAAAACTCAGGGGTGGCAGAGAGGAGTTTTGAGTGTGTTAGGCCATTTTTCAGGGTAACAAGATAGCGAACACAGGATGCTGGCTGCTTGTGTTAAAAACCCACAGAACGCCACAGCTCAAAGCCAATGTGTGTGAAGTGAAGTGAGACGAAGCTACAGGGAGTCAGAGGATCTGAGGGAAGAATGCTGGCTCCGGGTAAAGGAATCCAGCTGGACTGCAAATATATTATACCGTAGCACTGAAGAACTGGAGAGAAAAAGGCCCAGAGCTAAGTAACACTGAAAATGGTGTTTTGATGAAACTGGCCAACTAAAGACAGAAGAGTTCTGCAGACACAATGTATGCTTGCTGGTAACATAGTTTCCCACTAGGACAGGTTAACCACTCTGAAGCTGCCTTAAGTGTTTATCCAACTGGACAAAACCCAGCGTGGATGGGAGATGGTAAGGGTCATGTTCATGCTGCTGGAGACACACGTTGGAGAGAGGCAAACCAGAAGGCTAAGGAGTCATTGAACTGTATGAGGATTGGGGCTGTCAGTGTGGAGCCAGTTCAGCTTAACACAGGTGCAAATGTCTGGTTGTAGACAGTTTTACTGCTATGTGTGTGGAACTGGGTTACTACAATGGGTGCTTTTTTCTAGCTCCATCCACTCAAAGCAGGAGCACCTGAGCACCCATAAATGCAGAAAGCACCCAGGTCTCACACTTTGTTTTCCAACAGGAGAGAGAGATGGGGAGATGGCTAGGCCTAGTGCTGCTTCAAGAAATAAACAAAAATGAGTTGGAAACCTCTTGTAGAACCAGAAATCAAGGAAATGCTCAAAAAACAATACAGTGAGGGCCTGTCAGAGGAACACACAGAACAGGTTCCCACCAGACCAAGCTGATCTGATTTCAGCAATAAATAAATAAATAGTGTAGCATTTTTGTAACTCCAAATATAATATAAAACCCCACTGAACCATGCTG
Source organism: Uromys caudimaculatus (assembly GCA_028551405.1). Taxonomy (NCBI): domain Eukaryota; kingdom Metazoa; phylum Chordata; class Mammalia; order Rodentia; family Muridae; genus Uromys; species Uromys caudimaculatus. The sequence goes on along the minus strand of CM052710.1, from coordinate 52,297,087 downwards.
ACTTGAAAGTATGAAGTCGATAAATCTACAAATCAGCCCACAAATGAGAACAGGCAAGGAGAGCTGTAAATAATTCACACAGCCCCTAGCTCCTGTGGGTGACCTGCTTCACGAGCAGCATCTAGAAAGACTAAAATGTGCACTGTCATGGAGCATAGCTGGCCAGGTGACCAGCACTCACTGCATTGGACATGATTCCTGGGCGTGGCATGCACAGGTGACATGGTGTCACAGAGACTTCTCATCTGCTGTATCCACATATCCACATAGCGCACACTCTAGCCTAAGCTGGGTAGTGTTCTACAAAATAACTGATAAGTATTCACCCAAGCTGTCCAAGTCATATTAAACAATAATGAAAGACAAAAAATTTGGATGTAAAAGGAGAGTGGGGATATTTAATGATTAAGCTTCATATAGTATATGGGCACACCAGGAGGGCATCAGAATGGAAATTAAAAACAAACAGAAACAAAATTTGAACAAGTTAAAATCACTATACAGCCTAAGAGTTTAGCTCTTGGTAATACATCCATGTTGGTGTCTGAGTTGTAATAAATGTATCAATGGTAATGTAAAGGATTATCATTAAAGAAGCCAGCACATGGGCTGGGGAGGTGTTAAATTGACAATTACACGAGCTTGATGGCCTTACTTTGGATGCCTAGAATCCACACAAAAGCTGGACTCATAGAAGTTGTGTTATTAGTCCCAGAGTTCCTCTAAGGAGATGGGAGGTGGGGGACGGAGAACCCCTGGAAGTTCATGCAAGCAGTGAGCTAGAGACCCCACCTCAAGCGAGGTGGGAAGCAAGGACCAATACCCAAAGCTGTTCTCTGACCTCCACATACATGCTCTGGCACAACACACACACACACACACACACACACACACACACACACACACACACACCACCGCACTATAAACACATACACCATACATACAATATCACACACACACCACACCATACTATAAACATGCACAATAGACACACATACTGCACACCACATACACCATACATACACACCACCACACCACAGACACACACATATATAACATACACACACACATACACACACCAGCAGACAAGCAAGAAAGAAAAGCAATCAGGTGACTGGTATATAGAGAGATAGATATTGTCTTAGTAACCATTCTGTAGATCTATAAATGTTCTAAATAAAGATAGTTATTCAAAACACCACTTAAAATATAAACATAATATATAAAAACACCTAGAGGCAAACTTAATCAAAACTATGATGGTCTCTTCTGGCAAAACTGTAAAGCATTAATTACTGAGAGACACTGAAGACTTAGTTAAGTAACTAGGCAGGCAGGTTGTGGTCACAGATTAGAAGGTTCAATGTCAAAATGGAAATTCCCCCCAAATTAAGCTAGACCCAAGTAGGATATCTCTTTAAGAAATTTGTGAGGTAACTCTGACATGAGCATGGACAAGCCGAGCGTCGCCCGAATATTGGAGATGAAAATGAACCCTCGAGGTTCTTACTTCGAGGTTCTCTTACTCTAGAGCTGGGGGAGCAGACCCAAGGTCTCCCACAACCACTTCAGTTAGTACACCTTCTTCCTGTGTGTGTTCTTTCTTTCAGTTGTTTGTGCCTAGTTGACTTTATGTGCATGAATGCTTTGCCTGCATGTGTGTATGCGTACCACATATGTGCCTGATGACCCAGGAGGCCAGAAAAGGGCACTGGGTCTCCTGGGAGTATGATTGTGAGTACTAGAAACTGAACCCAGGTCCTCTGCAAGAGTAGCCAATGCTCTTAGCCACTGAGCCAGCTCTCCAACCCCAGGCGTGTTCATTCTTACGCCAAAGGTCCAAGCACTTGAGTTATGCAACCTTCATTTTGAAAACATTATTGAGGAGACATCTCTTCCTACAGGGAGCAATGAGCCATTCTTATTGAATCCCAGGCCTGTGGTGGCTGTGGCTTGGGCAGCTTGATTTCCAACTTCTAAATATGAATCCTTTCTGGTCTCAGGGCTTCTCCAGCACAACGTTAGGATGAAGGTAACCTGTGAGAGGGGGAGCACGCATGGTAAATCTTGCTTGCTACTGTCCCTTAGTTGTGACAATGACACCAGCATAAGGTTTACCCCTGCCCCCTTTCTCATAAGCTTGACTGTACTCCAGATGCCCTCCCTAACCTTAGAGGAATGGAGATGTGCATTTTCTAAAGTTATTTACTTTATTTGTTAAAATTAAAACATATTGATACAACTGCATGTTATTTGAGGGCCCAGGTCCCTAAAAGTATGGCTTTCATGTGGAGGACAAAACCAGTCTTGGTGTTAGAGGACCGGATGTATTCCTAGTTTGAAAGACCTGACCCCCTTATGAGGAAGGTTAGACCCTTAGCAAACTTAGAGCCGAGACTAGAAACTACATGCCTGGGCCAGGGCCAGAGGCACAATGTTTCAGGAACTAGCTAACCACAAAAATGTTTGTGCAACTGCCTTGTGACTAACTTAGAACATTCTGTACTTCCCCATAATGCAAATTCTTTCTGTTCCCCACCCCTTGCTTTGTGTTTTTTTCCTTTAAATACCCCTGACTTCAGCTGCTCGGGGTTGGACTCCTCTGCCCCTGCATGGGTTATGAGCTCCACCCCAGTGCACTGGTCCCCCGAATAAACCTCATGTGATTGCAGCAAGGACGGTCTTTCGTGAGTTCTTGGGGGGGTCGCGCCATCCCGAGACTTGAGCGAGGGTCTCCCCAGCTTGGAGGTCTTTCAAGTTCTTCCAGTTACTAGCTAGAATTTAAGCTCTCAGCATCAACTGAGAAAATCTGCTTACACATTGTGGAGAGCCTTTTGGGGCTGCTTGCTTGGCAAGAACCTGATATTTTGACCAAGGACAAAGAAACAGGCTTTAGGCAGCAAATCTGACATTAGGCCAAGGACAAGAAAGTAAGCTCAGGAAGGAATCTAATCTCAGACTAGAACAGGGAAGTAAGTTCTGGCAGGAATCTATTTTTAGGCAAGGACAAGGAAGTAAGTTCAGGTAAGAATCTTAATCTTAGGGCAGAATAAAGAAGTAGGCCTCAGGTATGAATATGACTTTGGGCTAGGATGGGGAAGCAGGCTCAGATATTTTGGTCATCCAGATAAGCCTTCAGAAACATTGATCTCGGTTTTGATCAATGGACTTCGTTCCTTGTTTATTGTATTGCTTGTTCCTCAGCCTAGAACTGACCTTATTGCTTGCATGTAATTAAAATGGTATAAAAGTAGATTGGGAAAAAGTAAACCTGCCTTCAGTCTCAGAATTGACTGAGGCCATGCTGTAGTATTGTCTAATTGTCTCTTTCTTTTCAATCCTCACTCCTGCACTGGAGAACCTGTTGACTGACTGAGCAGGCTTGGTCAACATACTTTACAGAAAGATTCTGAATATCAAAGAAGATAATGTGATAAACACATATTCAACTTGTAAAAGTTTTGCTGCAGAATAATTCAACAAATTCCATGAACAGTTTACCTTGCTAGATAAACATTCTTAATCATTGCATGATAAAATTTCCTGCTGACACAATAGAGGACTACAGATGCTCAGTCAGGGATAGATCATAAAGAACTGTGTCCCACATATTGAGAGGAAACTTGCCTATGACATCACACCTATGACACTGAAAGGAAGAAGAGGAGCAGAGCTCACTGCCTGGCTTTTCTCATCATCACCAAGCTTTACAATGTGTTGGCTTCCTGTTGCCACTACCAAATTACTATAGATGTAGTGGTTCACGATAGCACCCACTTTGTTTTTAGTCACATAGTCTAAGGCTGTGTTTTCATCCGGTAGCTCAGGTAGGGAGGAATGCTTCCAAAACTTGCTGTGGATGGTGTCAGAATTCATCCGCTGTAGCTGTGTGAGTGATGTCCACAGCATCTTCCTAGCTGTTGACTGAAAGTTGCTAAAGTTCTTAAAAGCCAACTTGCAGCTTCTATAGCTCTGTTAGAGTTCCTTGCCCATGAGTTTCCTACATTTAGGGACAACTTCATGGATCTAAAGGAGACATTGTGGTTTCAGTATGCTAAGAAGGAAGTTATTTATAGTCAGGTAATGTGGGGGGGGGGGACAATATCCTGTCACTTTACCACGAAGTGCAGCCTAACCACGGAGGTGACATCATTATCCTAGGTAAGATGGTTACAAGCAAGTCATAGATCTTGCCTAGTCCGAGGAGATGAGACTACACAAGGACATGGACACCAGGAAGCAGGGCTGATACTTCCACCCTAATGTCTATCTGTTTAAGCAGTATCTATGGTTTTATTCAGAGAAATCAAAGTTTGAGATGAGTTGGAGGGAAAAACAAGTGGTCACTGGAAGACATGAATAAGATCTGCCCCTCTCCAGTTTCCACACAGCAGGACTGAAATGAAGAAGAAGCTGTCTAGCAATCTTGCCACCTGAAACTGAATATTGAGTCAAGCAGCAAAGACTTTTTATTTTTGTTTTTTGGTCCAAGTATATAAGAGCCCCTCATATTACCTGGAAGGGAAAATAGGCAGAATCAAGATTTACCTGGATTGTTGGAGTCGTTCCTGCTTCTCACTTTTCTCTTATTTTGCTTCTAGCTTGGGCTCACTAGCTTTTCTCCCATCTTAGTTCTGACTCATAACCCCTTTCCATTTTTTTTTTTTTTTTTTTGGTCACTACAAAGCCTTCCATGAAAGTTGCTTCATCCCTTAAGACAGGTAGATTCTTGGTTATCTTACCCCTTCCTTGTAGGCCATTGCAGATCAGAAGGCTCTGTTAACCTTTATGCCATTTTCTATTGGGTTCCAAAAGACCCTGGCCATACTAGCTGAGTCAGGGCTTGAAGGAACGGGTTGACAGCTGTTCCACTGTCAACATGTGTTCACATGGCTTCAGCATCCTGTGTATGAGCTGCAGGAAGGGAAACATCTGTCACAGCTCAGTTGGAGACATTGTCAGTTAGGTAAGAAGCCCACCACCACAGCCATCACTGAGGGCTCTACAGGAAGACAATACTGTAGTGAGCATGCTCAGAAAAGAGAAGGAAACATTCAGCAATTTAAGTCTAAAACATTTATGAATTTAACATTCAGTAGAAATGAAAACCAGGGTTGTCATACATGAGAGCGTGCCTTAGGAGCTTATTATTTTAAAAATTAAACCTGAAATCATGAAAAATAAGTCATTTAGAAGACAGGTTCTAGCCGGGCAGTGGTGGCACACACCTTTAATCCCAGCACTTGGGAGGCAGAGGCAGGTGGATTTCTGAGTTCGAGACCAGCCTGGACTACAGAGTGAGTTCCAGGACAGCCAGGGCTACACAGAGAAACCCTGTCTTGAAAAAACCAAAAAAAAAAAAAAAAAAAAAAAAAAAAAAAAAAAAACCAAAAAAAAGAAGACAGATTCTACATACATAATAATGTAAGTCATGAACATTCTAGAAGAAAAAAATATAAAGTAATAATAAGAAAATAACAGACACTTCAACTTTGAACACGTGGTCAACTTGAATATCTGCTTTTAGGTACCCACTTACACAACACACACACACACACACACACACACACACACTTACAACAATATCACAGTTAGAAACTATCTCTGAGATACTGGCTATTCCCCTAAGGCCCAAGAGTCATCAATTGGTAGGAAGCAGCAATCTGAGCAATCCAGGAAGGTGGGATGGTTTGACCATAGCTACACAGTGGAGCACTACTGTCTGCCCTCATTAGAGAACTACACAGTCTCAAATTTGGGACAAATATCAGGTTAATTATCTCTGACTACAAGCAGAAGCAAAAGTAACTTCTTTGGGGAAAAAAGAGTTTTCCAAGCAAGTCCCAAACTATCCCAGACATTAAAATAAACAAGGTGCTTCTAATATGAGATTAAGGTCATCGAACTCAGTTGAAGCCAAGACACACTGAGTGACATGCAGCAGAAACCACAAACAGCAGACCTAGGACTCCAAGAACTTAAATGTCAGAGCTGAAAAACACAGCGGATCAAACTCTCAGACATGTGAGGAAACCAAGGAAGCCATTCCAAAGAGAAGGGTGCAGCCAGAGGCCAGTGGGAAAGCACTTCCTGCTTATAGGCAACTGGGAAAGAACTTTCAGGTTAGAAGTAGAAAAAAAAGAATTTCTAGAAATTAAAGGTATCATTGCTGAATTGTTTTAAACCCAAGGGCAGATTAGATGAGAAATATGTTAGTATTAAACAAGAGATGATGCAAGGAGCCTCCACACGGAGGGATAGGGAGATAAAAATGTATAATGTGGCCTCAGGAATATGCCTGATGGAACAGAATTCAGAACAGAGACAAGGCTAGAGAAGGAAACGCACACAGGTTTGCATGAATTTTAGATATAAATGTAAATCACTCAACTCTGAAACTTCACTGAGTTTCTAGATCGGAGATATATCTGTGACTGTGTCACACAACGGTCGTCATATGAAAGATGGAAAAGTGCTTTGAGAAAGGTGAGGATCTCTTGTTTAAAAATAAGAGTCCCCATTCCCATACATTGTCAGTGGTGCCAAGACCTGAGGCCCTGATTCCTCAAAGCAGTGACTATCAGGTCTGCCATGCACTACCATGTAGGGCATGCTTAGACAATGCCAGGTAAATATCACATAATCACAAGTGCCTAACAGAAGAGAAATATGTGCAGCTAGTGGCAGAAGTCAGAAATGTTTAAGAACTAAGAAAGGTTCAGACATCATGGCTGTCCTTGACCTTGCTTGTCAGTTTAGATCCATGAAGCATGCCATGGAACGTGGCCAGGGGGCCATGCAACTATATCTCTATACCACTGCGAAGAGCTCAATCAAGACAAAAACAAAAAACCTAAGCAAACTTGCACACAGTGTGTTTGTTACCTTTCTGTGGGGGAAACCCTGCTAACTAAGGTTGCACTCCACCAAGAGCAGCTCCTTTGAGCTCAACACAAAGTAGAGAACTCCCTTTACCAGCATGGCTTCCCCTTCTCTGACCTTGTGTGGGGATCCTGACCCCCCCAAACCCTCAACCGGGGGAAGGTGGAGTTATCCTTGGCAGATCTACAAGTTCAACTTCCTCTTTTTCTGATAAGAACCCGCCCAGGAAGTACCTGGGATTCCCGGAATGGCTCTCCAGACAAATGAGGTGTTTACAGCACATTATACTCCAGCCAATGATTTTTTTCATCCTTAAAATTTCTTAGCCCTTTTCTACCCCAAGTAAAGTGTATGTGTACAAATGCACTACAATAAATGCACACGAGCTAAGATTGTCTAAGCTGTTTCACTGAAGATCACCAGAGAAGATCCCACCCATTCGGGACTCCATTGAGTCTTTCTGGATGGGCTGGTGTGCAGTGGCATCTGGACACCCAGAGAAGGAGGAAATGGAAGATACAGAACCACCGCTGGTCCCAGACATGCATACCACACCTTTCCATCTCTAAAACGAAACTCCGAAACACCGAGACTTCATCGGTTGTAAAGATAAAGGTTTTGTTCTAACTCAGTTTCATAGGCTCTGATCCATAAGCACACAGATGCATTTTTGTCTTGGCTTTGGTGGGGGGGAGAGGGTTGTCAGAAGGCAACATCAGGGAGTACATGGCAGAACACAGGGCTCATCTCCAGACTAGGAAGCAAAATTGAATGAAGAGAAAAGGCTAAGATCCTATCATTTCTTTCCAAGTCAAGAGGCTCCACCATCAAAGTTTCCACTTTCTCCCCAGAGTGACACCAAGCTCTCAATGCATGGGACTCTGGGAGATGTTTATCTAAATCTTAAAGATTTATTTATTTATTTATTTATTTATTTATTTATTTATTTATTTATTGAATGTACACTGTCACTCTCTTCAGACACACCAGAAGAGGGCATCGGATCAATTACAGATGGTTGTGAGCCACCATGTGGTTGCTGGGAATTGAACTCAGGACCTCTGGAAGTGTTGTCAGTGCTCTTAACCTATGAGTCATCTCTCCAGCCCTGTTCATTCAAATCTTACCAGTCAGATTCTTCTACCAAAGTCCTGGATAAGAACCTCTGTTTCCTGAAACCTTGATTTCAGTCTATGAGCTCAGAGATAATGATCTACAAAATTAGGACCCTGTAAACCAGTGCTATATCATGATATTTGATAAGCAACAATACTACATAAAATACATAACAGAAAACTAATACAGTGACACTAGCAATATTCTAATGACTATCATCTGGGTAAACAATATGACTTCTTATCTTTTTTTAAAGACACACTACCAATGTAAAACAAATCCTGTTCATTAATAAATAGACAACTCAGTAGAAAATAGAACAAAAGACTTGAGCGGTTTTTTCTTAAAACATATATCGATTAGGTCAAACACAGTAGGGTAGTCAATCTGTCAGTCATCAGAGAAATGCCAATAAAGGCCCCAACATAATAGCGTGGTCCCCACAAAGATGGCTAGCAAGAAAAGACTCATAGATCAACATCATCCCTTTGAAAATTATTTGATCATATCTGCTACCAATCACTCCATGTTTATTTCAGCAACACAGACACTCTTCTCCCAGGCACAGGTCCAGCCACAACAGGGATGCTGTATAAGACTGCTCACAGCAGTACTATTTTCAGTAGCCTAAATTAGCCAAATTAGAACCTCACTAATTGTCCACACAGAGCAGAGTGGATGGGTGAGACACTCTCCAAGGAAATTCTATACAGGTGAAAACATAAACAAATAGCAGCATGCATTTTATAAACAACTTTGAATGAAAAAAAACAGATAGAAAAGATTTTACACTATGTGATTCTGCAAATATGAGCAATAAGCAAGACATGAGAAGAGAGATTACTTTGAGAGAAAGGGAAACCTAAGCTAATAGGGACAGTGACCGGATTCTGGGATTTTCTTTCTCATCTTTGTCGGACATTTTACCAGTGTCCACACTGAGATTAAGTCATTGACTTACACATTTTGTTTTGTGCTGTGTGTTATTCATGTGTGAGCATTTCACATAACTAATCAAATTTGGAGCAAAGAAAAGACTAGTCAGAAGAAAGAAGACTCTAATCCAGAAATCTGGGATAAGCAGAAATAAGGAACCAAGATCACAGAAACTGAATCAAACATATAAAAACCACACACAAACAGAACACTTCTACAACACAGTACTTGAGATGCTAAATTGAAGGATGATCAAACTCTGTCCTGCTTGGAAGAAACACAACCAAGACACAAGGAGATTTCAAATAAGACAAATGAGAAAAAGGCTCCGAGTCTTGCAACCACTGATAAACCAGATAGGCACTGAGAGTGCTACTTAGATTCAAAGAACAAGAAATGATGGGCTAGAACGAAAGGACATAAATAGTCCTCAGCATCTAAGCACAAGAGAATGTACATTCCTTCAAGCTCACATGGTTTATTTTCAGAAATTGATCATGGACTAGGGCATAAAGCAATTCTGAAAAACTTTCAAAGAATTGGGGTAATAAAATCCACATTCTCTGACCACAAATGCAATTAACTTAATATTTCCACTCCTATCTATTTATAGAGATTTTTGTGCATGGGCCTCAAGAGACATGAGCAAGAATGTGTTAGGAGAATACATAAGTGAAATGGGAATGACCTGAATGTCTACCAACAGGCAAACAGTTGAAAACTGTTATTATTATGAAGATATATGAAGCCAGGGGCAGGGCTACACCCAAGCCTGCAATTATAGCACTTGAGAGGAGGCAAGAGGATCATCCTTAGCCACAGGCCATTATAATGAGTCACAGGTCAGCCTGGGCTAAAAAGACACAAAAATTCTTTCCAGGGATGGGAAGACAAACTCCAAAACAACCACGACAACAACAACAACAACAACAACAGCAACAACAACAACAACAAGAAACACAAAAAATCCAGAAATGTGAAGGCTATGGCATAGCTGGTTTGGTACAGTAGTTGCCATATCAGCATGAGACTCTGAGTTCACATTCCAGCACTCATGTTTTGTAGTAGCAGCATATACATGTGATCTATTCCCAGGATTCCTGGAACTTGCTGACCTGCAAACGTAGCCAATCCATAAACTCTGGACTCAGCGAGAGACTTTGTCTCAAAATAATTATGGAAAAGTCATTGAAAAATGACACCCAAACTCTGGCCTACACACACACACACACACACACACACACATGAAGTAGCAATGAAATTCATATCTCATAGCATCACACAGCATAAATAGATCTTAAATATTTTTAAATGTGTTAGGTGAAGAAATGCAAGAGCTTGAGATTATACATAGTCAGATACTCACATATTACTCTTTCAAAATTTGGTAGATAGAAAATAATCAACAATTTGAAGAACACATCTACATGACTAGAAAACATCTAGAACTTTGTTATGTGTAGTGGGAGAATGACATATGGTTTTCTTGTGCCCACGAACACCTGTAAGTTTGGGTCACATCATTGATTTCAAAGAGGCTCTTAATGTGTTTTAAAATGTAGAGATTCAAAAGGCAGGACAGACTGCAGGTAGGATGGGTAGGTTACACTGTAACATTATTCTACAGTGCATCACTCAAGGGCAGGCAATGATGCGGGGTAAACAACCTGCCACACTGCTGGCTGTATAAAAATAGATCATGACCCATGCATCGGACATGGATAATGGATAGTGACAACAGCAGACTAGAACCAGAGACCAGAAGTAAACCCAGATATCTAATGCCAGGGAGTAATCAATGTGGCAACTGAGACGTATCAAGAGAGAAAGCATAGTCATATCAACAAACCCAGCTGGGTCATAGGAATGACCACATGCAAAAACAAACAAACAAACAAAATCACAAAAGATTATAACTCAGTGTGGATCAATGGCCTGAATGTAGCTAGGATTACAAAACTCTTAAAAGAAAGTGCACGGCTGTATGTATCTAAATAATTTGAGCAATGAACTTCCAGATAGACCAAAACCACAAAAAGCAAAGAAGAACAGAAATCAAAGCCCATCAAAAACTTTTAATCTTTTTTTAAAAAAATCTTTGTTCATCAAAAGACGCTTCAAAGCAAATGACAGACAATGAATGGACAGGCAAGACATGGACATCTCACATCCAATATATGTACTTGTGACAGACAACAAACTCATACACTATCATGAAGAGAAGAGAAATTTAAATTTAACAATCAAACACTTTTCTCCAAACATAAACTAGTGGTCAAAAAACACTTCAAGAACACATCATTACTCATAAAGAAAATGCAAATTAGTGTCGGGAACCAATAGGCTTTGGCCTGACTAGTAGGCCTGAGTCTTAGTTTCCTGGACCCGGTGCCTCAGGCCCCTCAGAAATCAGGTGATCAGCCTGTGGTTTTAGAGACATTCCTTTTGTCCCCACCTGAGGATTAAGGGAGATCTTGTGATGTTTTGCTGTATGTGACAGTGACATCCAACAGGAACGTTGACCTTCTGGAACTTCCCCACCCCTGTTACTTCCCCTCTTAATTGCTTCATATACAGCCCCGAAATAAAGGGGTTTTTTTTGTTTTTGTTTTTGTTTTTGTTTTTGTTTTTTTTTTGCGCTTGATCGGATTATCGTCTTGCTCCCAAGGTATCTTTTGTCTCCTGTGCTTTTCCTTTATCCGGCAGTTCCCTCCTCAGACCCTTGTTGAAGGTCCCCTGGGAGGTACCCCCCGGGCGGAGTAGCAGTCAAACCTGCAGGCAGGGCAAATTAGAATTACAACAGTTCATCCACCTTAACATGTCTAACAATCAGAAATCAGGGGCTGCAGAGATGGCTACAGAAGATGCGGGTTCAGTTCCCATTACCGGCCCCACATGGTAGTTCACGCTCATCTGTAAGTCCAGTTTCAGGGGTTTTGATGCCCTCTTCTAATCTCCCCAGACACAAGGCAAGCTCATGATATAAGTGTACATGCAATCAAGGCATTCATGCTCATAAAAAATAATAAATAAAAAAGTTACATAAGAGCAGCTGTTGGTGGCGAAAGACAAACCCGAATCACATATACTTCTCTTGGAATGAAAAACACATGGGTATTTTGGAAAAGCATCCTAGCAATTTCTCAAAAGATTAAACTTAAGATCCAGATAAATATTCCATTTATTTGTACAAGACAACTGATGTACAAGACAACTGACAACATATGTCCATATAAAAGTTACTACATGAATATTTATAGTGGTCATAAGGGAGGTGACAATGTAAATGAAGAACTGATGGATGGACAAATGAGTGTTGTCTGTTCATACAACGGAGTGTTACATGCCCATGAACATGTAGTGATGTATTGGTGCATGCCATGTTATGTTTTTTTTTTTTAATTTTATTTATTTATTTATTTATTTTTAATTTTTGATACTTTATTTACATTTCCAATGTTTCCCCTTTTCTGGGTCTCCTCTTTGGAAGCCCCCTATCCCCTCCCCATCCCTACCTCTATGAGGGAATCCCACCTCCCACCCACCTGCCCACCCATCCCCCTATTCCCACCTTGACATTCCCCTTTACTGGGGCCTCTAACACCCTCGGCCTAAGGGCCTCTCCTCTCTCCCTGATGGCCATCAAGGTCATCCTCTGCCACATATGTGGTCTAAACCATGGGTCCATAGATGTGTATTCTTTGGTTGGTGGTCCAAACTCCAGGACGACCGGGGGTGGGGTCA
>CM052710.1:52241848-52283909 GCA_028551405.1 Uromys caudimaculatus | reverse complement strand
ACCTCACACCAGTCAGAATGGCCAAGATCAAAAACTCAGGTGACAGCAGATGCTGGCGAGGATGTGGAGAAAGAGGAACACTCCTCCACTGTTGGTGGGACTGCAAGCTGGTACAACCACTCTGGAAATCAGTTTGGCGGACCCTCAGAAAAATGGACATAATACTACCTGAGGACCCAGCTATACCTCTCCTGGGCATGCCATGTTATGAATGAACCTTGAACAAACTACTTTTAAAAGTGGGGGGAAAAGCCAGACACAAAAGAGAGGTGGATCCATTTATATAAAATAGCCCAAATTAAACAAATTTATAGAGACAAAATTTAATTGATGTTTCCTTAGGGGAGGTAGGCAATGGAAGTGGGTTAAATGATGCGTGGGGGGGATTCTAAAATCTATGATGCTATTGCACATTCTGTGAGGTCACTGATGTCTGTTTAACTTGGTAAGCTAGAAGGCACGTGCATCTTTATCTCTTTTTAAAAAGAAAATTAAAATAAACCTAAGGAGAATTAGAGAGGCTAAGAGTGATAAAATACAAAATTAAGGATATGGCATAATATGTATTATATACATATTATATAATACACATTTAATTATATATACACAATATAATTATATATAATATATAATTGAAAGTTATCAATACAATAAGACTAGTCTGAGAACATCAGTAATGTTGCTGACTTTGGACAAGCATCACTGGTAAAAATGCAGAGAAAATGATTAGTGGAAAATTCTTTAAGCTTCTAAGAACTATTTACCAAAGCCCAACAGAAATATAAAATCACTATGGATGTACTATTAGATGCTTTTCAATAAAACTGTACAAAGCAATTAATAAGCGATGTTCGAAAAATCTCTACTCAGTGGGTTGTGATAGGGGACCATGAAAAAGAGGACCATTACAAAAGTCACCGGCCAGCCAAGTGTGTGGTGCCCACCTGCTGTCCTCACACTTGGGAGGCTGAGGCAGGGGGATTGCTGAGTTCTCCACAAAGTGCCTGGCAGCTGAGCCAGAGTGGAGTGACTGCTGGACAGACTGCCTTGAGTTTAAGCCAATTCCAAGCTAGAGTAGAGAGCAGTTTGCGAGCAAGATTGCCATGTCTCAGAGTAGCAAAAACACTTCAAACAAATGAAGAGGATTTGAATTTCACCTGGAACTGGGGACTCAGATAGAAAAAACCAACAACCCTGAAGTGACTCAACCTGGCCTCATCTCAACTCCCAGAGCGACTTGGAGACAGCAGCGCCATCCCAAGTCCTGTCTGGTTCCATCAAGGTTGTCTGAAATCGTGATTCTCTGCCCAGATGTCTGCATACTTCATGTAAAAATGGTAACTTTAATAACAGAGGAGGTTGCCCTGGGTCATGTTATCTTCATCCCTTGTGTGTGAAAAGGTGATTTGCTTCATACAAGAATAGTTTTGATGTAGGCCAAGAATTTCAAGTCATTGAACCTTAAAAAGGGGCAAGAATGGGAGCCGGCCAATGATGGACAGAAGCTAAAACTATGGTCCATTGTCCAGGTGTAAGGACACTTTCTTAGCAATTCACATTGACAGAACAAAGCTTGATATTGGGGTGGTGATACTCTGTCTAGGAGATTGACTAACCTGGAGACATCATTAGTTAGTAACACATATTATTTTTTTTTAATCTTCATTTTAAATTGAGTCACTTGAATTCTGAAAAATAAAAAATAATTTGGGGGTAGGGGGAGGATTAGCGGTTGAGAACACTTCCTGGTCTTGCAGAAATCCAACCCAGGTTGGATCCCAAGCACCCACAGGGTGCTGTAACTCCAGTTACAGAGGATAAGACACCTTCTTCTGGCCTCTGTGGGCACTTACATGATGCACAGACATATATGCAGTCAAAATACTCACATGTATAAAATAAAAGTCACCGGTGAGTAAATGGTACACGCACCACAATCTATCTCTCTCTTTCTCTCTCTCTCTCTCTCTCTCTCTCTCTCTCTCTCTCTCTCTCTCTCTCTCTCTGTGTGTGTGTGTGTGTGTGTGTGTGTGTGTGTGTGTGACAGCGTTCTATAACTATGGATTAAATGAGCAAACAGATGTTTTTCTTTTATAAGACTACAATATTTTCCAAGTGTTAAAGGGGATAACTGAGAAATTTTGCTTTGGGCTGGAGAGATTACTCAGCAAGTAATGAAGGCCAGTAACTGCTCTTGCACAGAACCAGAGTTTGGTTCTCAGCACTCATCGTGGGCTGCCCAGAAGTCCAGCTTTACAGGACCAATCGCATTTTCGCAGCTTCGCGTGAAATTACACTCAGATGCAAATAGCCATACACAGACATGCAGAGTTAAAGGAAAAGGAAATCCTTTTGTAAAAGTAAAGAAACCTTTTCTTTTCTCTCTGCTTCAATTCCCCTGCCTCCTCTATGCTTAATGGAGAGCCTCAGAAAACAAAGAAACATTTTAACACTACAGAAAGTTAACCAAAGAAATCCTTAAAGAGACATAGCTACATCATGAATAATGAACAAGACATTAATAATATACAGTGATTATCGTGAACTACACTGAATATTATTATATTGTTAATAATATTCAGTGGTTTGGAGACATAAGTTGGTATAGATATAATATCTTGATAATGTTTTTTTTCATATATACAGTTTTAAACATATCTTTTGGGTGGTTGGATAATGGCTCAGTAGTTAAGAGCACTTCCTGCTCTTGGAGAGGACAAAATTTTGGTTCCGAGTGCCCTGTAACAGCTCACAACGGTTCATAATTTCCATTCCCAGGAAGCAAGCACCCTCTTCTGACCTCAGGTTCCAGGCATGCACTTGGTGCAAACACACACATAATTAAAACCCCAGCACTTGGGAGGTAGAGGCAGGGGGATCTCTTTGAGTCTGAGGACAGCCTAGCTTTACAATAGCAACAAACCAAGCGAAAAATATAAAAATTCTACCTTTTGTTTGTGTGTCTTCTTTAATTTTTCGATTAAGCCTAAGGTGTACACAGAATTGCAGGAGGAGGCCCCTGCTACTGCCACAGAATGCCCTGTTTGCTGCACAAGCAATTAAAAATAATGAGTCTAAACCTAGAAAAATGCAGAGAGCAGGGCCCAACCCCGTTATTTGTAATTTCCAGGAATCCTTGGCCTCTCCCTGAAGGGCCCGGAGCTAGCTGGGGAGCTGTTCAAAGGCTGCAGCAAATTTCCCCACAGGATGGAAACCACAGCTATCGAGCGGCTTCTCAGATGCATCTCCATCACCTTTTGATCCTGGGGATCCTGACACTTCTCCTGGAGTCCTGCCAGGGCCTGAGAGTCTGGCTGGAGGAATATTCTACGCCTCCCCCTAGCCTTTGAATGACAACATTTTCATTAAAGTACTTTAATGCTCTCTTAAATTCCTCAGTTGTGGTTAAGACAGCAGACTATTTAGACAAAGTCCACAAACTGTTTGGACTGCGGGGGAGGTTCGGGCCTTCATGTTTTCAGACTGGCTCAGCGCAGTTCAGTGGGCCGAGGGGTTAGTACTGTCTCCACGATGCTTCTGGAACGGGCTTCTCTGATTCATCGAAATAACATCTCTAAAGCTAGGACCTGAAGATCCAAAGAAGCAAGTCACACACGTGGATGATGTCAGGCTTTCAAATGAAAACGTTTCATTGAATGCTTAGTTATCTCGGAGGGGGAGCGCAATGTGTATGAAGCGAGTGAGTGTGTGAGGGCTCCAGACTGGACAGACAGACAGACAGGTCTGGGTGTTAGTTTGTTTTATGTGGCTCTTTAGTTGGGTGGAAAAGGTTTCGGGGCTCCAACAACTATTCGGGCAGTGTATAGTAGCTCTTGGGTGCTTAAAAGGTGAATTTAATGCCAATGTGAATTTTAAAAGCCAGATTCAGTCATTACTTGGAAATGTTATTGTTAAATTTAGCACTCTGAAGACCCCGTATTAAAACAATCCAAAGTATTTCATTCGTAATTTCTTCATTATGATTTCATATTGAAATAATAGTATTATGCATGAACTAACTACACAACCAGTTATTGGTTTGGTTTTTTGTTTGTTTGTTTGTTTGTTTTGTTTTAATGTTTTAAAGGTCACTAGTAGAAAATTTTGGATTACATGTGAAGGTCACATTTGATTCTGTTATTCTGCTCTGCTTAAGCCTTGCTGGTCCCTTTGGGGGTCTGAGAGAATAGACACAGGGTGGAGCATTCTTCTAGGAATCAGATACCTGTGTAGTGGGGTAGTCTTCAATCCCCTTAAGAAGCTCCAGCTTGCTGTGCGCTGTACTAGGAAATAGGCTAAATGCCAATTAAAGCTTTGTGAATTCATCTGTGGTGCAGGTTCAGCTTCATTAAGACTCAGGGAAGTTAGCAGTTGTTCCCAAGGACTCACTGACTTGATAAACCAGGCAAGTGCCACAGAACGGTTAGTGATGAACAGAAAGCAGAGTGTGAACTCACTGGCTAACCAGGACAGTACACAGGAGACGAGGCAAATTTGAATTTCAAGTGAACAACAAATACTGTTTTATTATAGGCATGCTCTGTGTAATATGAAGGTAGTCTGTAATTTTATTTGCCAGTTCTGACATCCTGAGAGGAAAGGGCTAAAAGATAGCAAAGATAGAAAGACCTTCTCTTGAAGAACTTACCATGGCCAAAAAGTCTGACTGCAGTTGATGACAGTCACAAATATGTCACGATTGCTAGAGCCATCTTTCTTTGGTACATGATGTCATTCTTAGACCAGGTCTCCAGTGTAGGCAATATCTGAGTTCTGTCTCATGTCTGTGTGGTTTAGAGATCAAAGGGAGTTCAGCTGATACCATTGTGTTCTCAGTCTTCTGGGTGTCACTGGTTGTCCTGGGTCAGAGCTATTGTCTTATTGTAGAAATCTACTTCTTCTAATAGCCAGACTGTGCAGCTAGGTTGATCAAGCCCACAGATAAACTGTCCCAGCACCTCTCCTGACATAAGGGACAAAAAGTCCACAAGTTCTTGCAATGGCCAGCAGGCATGGCTACAGCCAAGGGATTCTCTGCAGGACACTGAGATCTAGAGCTCACAAGCATTCTTCATGTCCCCTCCCCAAGGAAAATAGGAAGGGCAGCTGTGTGGTCAAGGCAGAAGTGGGGCAGTAACTGGAGTTGTGGCTTTGGGCAAGTCCCCAGAGCAAAGGCAGTTCCTTCTCTTCCCAGCACTCCCTATCTGTGGGGAACTGATCACCATACCCCAGAATGCCCAAATCTGCAGCAGCTCAGGACATCATGTCACTCGGCAGTGTCTGCATTCCACTGAGATGATTTTCTCCGACACTCTCATCTCTGCGTCACTTGTAATGCTTGACCCAAAATCAAAGCTACAGAAATAGTTGTTACACTGTATTTTCTAGGAAACGATGACAGGGACAAAAGTTTTCAAGTGTTCAACACTGGTCATAGACCTCACTATATTTTATGCTTCCAGATGAATCCATTGACCAGAATGGATAACTATAGAAGGCTTTGTTCCCAGAACCAAAAGGCTTACGGCTAGAAGGTTTCAGCTCACAAAATTTACCAGTCCTTCCTTGTCCCCAGAGATGTCTGGCTTTCCTCATCCCAACACCCTTTTCATGACAACCTCTGGCTGCTAAAATTTAACACAGGTAGATGCCCCCACAGCCCCTGCAGAATGCTGGCTTCACAGATAGTTACACTGACTAGCTTATTTCCTTCATTTGAGTCTCACCCTTGGATTCTCCTTAGCCTAGATAATGAGTCCTTTCAAAGGACTGTCACAGGATGCTAAGAAAGAATTAAATTTAATTTAGAAATTTAATTAAGATATATGAAGTGGCATGATCCTGAGCAGGACCATGCTGAAACAAAAGTGAGCAATCCCAGACATGGTCATTCTACATTCTTGGTTTTCTGAGTCATTCTGGTAACTGCTTTGGTGGCCCATTGTCACACCATGTGCCAGACTACAGGCCTCACCAGGGAGGATGGCAAGGAAAGAGATTGCAAATCCTCATTAAGGATTTTAAAGCCAGATTTCCCCATTTTCTGACCAGGATGATGGAAAATTCCTAGAGATAAGGAGCTTAAAACCAAATACATGCCCAGGCATATTGACTGCATAAATATTAACAATGCCTTGTTGAGTTTAAAATATAAAAAGAATCAAAGTTTCTTCCTCAAGCAAGACGAGAGTCAAAAGCATCAATGAATATTAAGCTTTAACCATAAGGAATGTTGTATCCAGAGAGAATTAATTAAATACTAATGTATTTCTAAAATAAAACAAGGATTAAAACTCCTAATACAGAACTTAACAAACAGCAAATGAGAAAGATGGTATATTCTAGATTCAAGCAGTTGGAGACATTGCCCAGTTGGAAGAGCACTTGCTCAGCCTTCACAGAGCCTGGAGTCCCATTCCCAGCAGTGCATAAATGGGGGATGGTGCCACATATCTATGATTCCAGCTTACCTCAGGTAGAGGCAGGAGGATCAAACACGTTAAATGCACATCAAGGTCAAGACCAGCCTGGGATGTATGTGTCTTAAAATAAATAAATGCTTGCATAAAATACATACATACATAATAAAAATAAATTCAACTGGGTTAATAATCATTAAAGGTAAGTCAGTGTTCCAACTGATAAAAAAGTCATGCTAGGTGAAAGTGGATCTGAATGAATGGCCGTTGAGAAATATCTGAATGAGTGGCATCTAAGAAGAAAGCTATAGAAAGGGTTAAAGTAAGTGAAAGCAAGAGGAAGCCTCACACCAAACTCAAAGCAGAAGAAATAACAGCAGCTTTATTAATATCAGACTTCTTCAAACTAAAAATCGAAAACGTTCTGAGAGATGCAGAGGTGCCCCCATAGAGGCACCATTGTGGCTCACCATCAGAGAGAGAGGAGAGGCCCTTGGGCCTGAGGCTGTTAGAGGCCCCAGTAAAGGGGAATGTCAAGGTGGGAATAGGGGGATGGGTGGGCGGGTGGGTGGGAGGTGGAATTCCCTCATAGAGGCAGGGATGGGGAGGGGATAGGGGGCTTCCAAAGAGGAGACCCAGAAAAGGGGAAACACTGGAAATGTAAATAAAGTATCAAAAAAAAAGTGTTGGATTCTGAATATCATACATTGAATAAGGCAGCTAAATAGACGAGAGGCAAGAATATCAAGAGAAACATCCAACTATGCAGTGTTAGTGGACGCATACACACCTGTTTTGCCATCGCAGGGCAAGTAGATGATGAGTTGGCAAGGACATATCTAGCAACCCTGACCTCGTGTGCCCTCAGGACCCTGTACCTAGTAAATGCAGGGTGCACATTCAGGCATAGTTGGGACATTAACAAAGCTGTTTCATTTGTTAACCAACAAACCCCACTTCATCAAATATCATTCCCCATTTGAAATGAGCTTTCTGAGAACCTAGTGAACTGTTTTTACTGCCAAAAAAAAAAAAAAAAAAAATGGAATTTTCAAGTGGAAACCACATTACATCTTAGAGAAAAATAAACCTGAGTATTACGCACATTTCGAACAGAATTCTATGGATTTTAATGAAGAGTCAGAACCATGCTAGGATAGAAAAGAACTTTCCATGTCCTTGGATTCAGATTCACTAAGTTGGGATGAAAGGGATAGGAGCCTCCACTGAGAGCAGCTGGCCCCAGGTCACGTGGCTGCACTCAAACAGAGTTAGAGCCCACACCTGGACCTTCTGCTAAGTAAACTATCAGCTCAATTGTAACGGTCTGCTGGGACCCACTTACTCCTAGGTCCCCTTCATTCAGCCATCAGGAGTGACCTTTAACCTCTTAATTTTCATTTCACTGTGATGACCCTCCCCCCCCAAAACCTCTAGTTCTGAGATACACACATCTACATGTTCCTATCTACAGGAAGACAATGCTATCTACCAAAGAATGAATTTCAAAGCTCAGTGTACATCCAGTGGTCTGTGGACTGCATTAAACATAAACATTCAGGCTCCCTCTTGAATTTATGACTCAGTGGGGCTAGGGGAGGACCTGAGAATTTGTATTTCAAGCAAATTCCACAATGAGGTCCTTGCATCTGGATCTGGGGCCACCCTTACAGAACCATGGTCCCACTGATGAAGTTTCCTGTGGGCTGTGGGGTGCTTTGCCTATAGCCAGATGTCACCGCAATGGCTTCCCCTGAGCTATGACATCTACATTATCTCAGTGGACATCTCTTGTGTTCTGTCTCATATGTTTCAAGTCAGTTCCTCACCTTCCTGGTTAGTTTCACATTTTCTTCCCAAAGAGCAAATTTAAGTTTTACCTAGATGCTTTTCTGACTTTATTTGAGGCTGCATTGAATTATAACAGTGGGAGAGGGGGCTGTTGTCTCTCTCATCTTGGGGTCTTGCCACCTTGGGAGTGGATATCTTCGTGTATAACTAGATCTCATCCCAAGCTCTTCAGAAAACATTTCCAGTTTTTCCTTTTTTGTACTTTTATTTTGAAACTTATTTCCAGGCAGTTTATATCTGCAATTGTTTAGTGATTAAGATCTTTTTCCACTGTGTTTTCTAAAATGCTTCTTGGTTGTAAATTGGGAAAGCCATTGCTTTTTTCTGTATTTATTTTCTGTGTTTTGAAACTCGAGATTTTATTTGTGGCTTAATATATAATACTTTTTTAAAAAAGTGCAACGTTCTCTGGAAAAGGTACGTTGTTCAAACTGTTCCCTTTTAAATGCATCTCATTATTTTTATTAATATTTTAAAATGATTATTTACTCTTAACTTTAAAAAAGGTAGGCCTGTCTCTATGAATCTCTCCTTGTGATTTAAGACCATTTTCTCTCTCTTGTGGGTCACATCTTAAGTAGCCTTCAAAGAACAGTATACTAAAGGCTTGTTAACCTGTGGGTATGTGAAGAACCTTTAGAAAAGATGACGCCTAGTGAGGGCATGTTTGGTCATGGAAGATGTCCTAGAAGGGGCTATTGAGATCTTAGACCACCTTTCCCCCAAACACACACACACACACACACACACACACACACACACACACACACACACACACCACTCACTTTCAGGCTATCATATAGAGAGCAGGCTTTTTCTACCACACATTCCTACCATGAAGACCTATGCTACCAAGGACCCAGAGCAGCTGGACCAAGTGGCCACGTACTGAAATCTCTGGAAGAGGAAAGGAGACCAGATACATTGGTCCTCTCATGTACTTTGCCACAGTAACTGAGAGTTGACTAAACACACTAGATACTTCTCATGTGTTTAATTTGACCCATTGGATTTAGTTGATCCTCTTGTTGTGGAGGCTTTGGGATTCTACTGCATCTGATAATATTGGTCTTAACTTCCTTTAAAGGTCTCAGTCTTCAGTTCCTCAGTCTGGTTGTAACACTGTAGCTCCTTTCCCTCTTTGCTTTGACATTCTAATATTTCAGGCAAGTAGTTAGTCAAAAGACAATAATTAGACTTCATTTTACTAATGTTTTAGTTTGAGAATCTCTGTTTTCATAAACTATCTTCCTTTACAGTTACACCTGAGTCTTGTGCTTATCTGCTTCTTCCTCACCCCTTCTGCTGCTTATCTGCTTCTTCCTTGCCCCTTCTATTCCTGTAGATTTTCCTTTCTTCTCTCTCTCTCCTTTTATTTATGTAGCTGTGTTTGGTGTGGCACTCACTATGTAGACCAGGCTGACCTCAGCCTCGTAGAGAGCCAGCTGCCTCTGTTTCGGCCTCCTGGGATTAGAAGCATGTACCACCATACCCAGACCAATTTATTCTCATTTTGAAAACATTTCTTTTTCATTTTGTCTTTCTCTGATTTTCAGATATGCTCTCATGTGTGGTTTGTAAATTATTAGAGGGAGACAGCCGACCCTCTCCCTTCACTTTTCACCACAACATTTAACACAATTTTCTGGGCTTTTGTTTTTTTGTTTTTCTTTGCTCTGTTTACATTTTCATCCTTATTGATGGGATGTAGTTTTATAGAACTGTCTCCATAGCCTGAGAATCATATGCTTTGTCTGCTTTGCCTAAGACATTCGTCATTTGCATTCAGTTTTAGAACACATTTACAACTGCTTGGCTGCCTTCTGCTTTAACAGTGGGTCTTGCTAGCCTAACCTTGAACTCACTCAACAGTCCCTGCTGACCTCAAACTTGCCATCCTCCTGCTTCAGCCTCTCACGGGCTAAAATCGTGGGCCTACACTAGCACAGAAAGTTGGATTTCTCTTCGTTTGTTTTAATGAACATTGGCAAAACTAAGATTAGTTTCTCTGATGCAAACAATTTTGATTTCTCAGATGGCTGTCATAAGGAACACTCTCCATGGAGAGCACATGTCTAATATTTTCTGAGCCTTTTATTGAGGATGTATTTCTGCTGCCTGAACAGCCCAAAAGCAGCCTGATACAATAAAATCCCTGCCAGAACCTTTGCCTCTCAGCATCACTTTGAAAGTTACATTGTCTTCCAGTATTTCGGGACTAAACCAAAGAAGCCTGAGACCAGTCATTTTCTTTACTACTTCCTTATATAAAAATTTAATTGCTTCCATCCTTGTCATTGGAGAGTTTTCTAGATTGTTCCATGAGTGAAATCAAATAAAGAATGAACCTTTTCTACATAGTCAAGTCTTCTTTTAGCTAAAAAAAAAATAGTCCTTTCATAGTTGACAGCAGTATCAAATTAAATTTGTGAAGAGGGTAGCTCTTAAATGTTCTCAAAAGGTACACACACACACACACACACACACACACACACACACACACACACACACAGAGAGAGAGAGAGAGAGACAGAGAGAGAGACAGAGAGAGAGACAGAGAAAGAGACAGAGAGAGACATGTTCTACTTTTGATTCAGTGTAGCTTTTACATTTGCTTTCCAACTTAGGTGGAGAATATATAAGACATGTCTACAGGCATTTTTTCTCCTTGGAGCCTGTTAGTAATCTAGTGAACAAGGTAGTTATCGAAGGGATATGTTTCTACTAGGTTGCACGTACTGTAACTACCACCTAACATGCTTTGGATACTTCCCATGTACCAGGCTCTGGCGTAAGCTTTTGTATTCATTATCTCATTTAATTCTTCCTGACAGAGTAAGGGTCTGTTACCAATCAGATATGCAGATAAAGGGACCGCATCTTCAAGAGGTCTTGTAAATTAACTGAGCTAGGTTTCCAGCCCAGCCAAGAGAAGAGTAAGGAAGACTGTGTCCTAGCCAGAAGTCACAGCAGCTTGGTGAATGTGCAGAAAGAAAGGAAACCAGTGACTGAAGAATAGGGAGGGAAGGGGAAGGGGCTAAAGGCTAACACTGTAGATGGGAGCCAGAGCACGCCTTTTCTGGGAAATTTGCAAATTTGGCTTCCATGACGTCACTTTATTTTGCCCTTTGCTGCCCTTGGGTTAATTTTAATTCTACTACCATATCTTTAATTTCTTGCAGACCTCCACATCACAGCTTCCATATCTTGAAAGCAAGTCTGCCGTCTCTTTCTCCAATTTCATTGTTCAAACTCAAGCCTGCTTTTATCTCAGCCTCTGTCTGGCTGCTGCTTAGGATTAGCGCATCTTTATCCAAGTGGAAAAAGCCAAACAGTTGTCCGCATCACCACGTGGCCTCTGCATTTGATAATCTTCACATGGGCTGTCTTCGTCATCCAATGCTTCCCTGGTGTTCTGTTCTGGAGCCCTCTTCTTAATGCACCCAGTTATAATTGTTTGGAGAAGGGCTTGCTCTTTGCACATCCCTAAACAAGATGGAACCTGCCCCTACTCAAATCTCACATGGAGATTCGGTGAGATCACTGTATGTTGTGTGATGATAAAGCCACTTCCAAGCCTCAGAGCGCTGAGTGGACCCTGACTCTCAAGTCTTGCTGCAGGTTCCTGGCAGGTTCCGCCCATTTTTCAGTTGCTTTCCCAGAATGCCATTTCCCCCTCTTCACTGCCTAAGTCTGGGGTTTTGAGGAGACACAGCAGCCTTTGAGAGTACTCCTGATTTCATTTACTCTGAGAGCTGCCACCTGCTGAGTTTTCCAAAGCCACTTCGAGTGTTTGCCAGCTATCTGCCTGAGTGGTTTTGACCTTGTAGAGACTAAGAAAAATGGAGATGAGATTAGGTAAAACAATTTTCTTGACTCATAGACGAACACACAGAGATCCGTTTGAGGGGTCATTTGTCTTCTCCCTGAAGCACCCTTTAAAAAATTTTATAACGATAACTTTGTGCTGCATAAATTTGAGTTTGCTTTGAGCTGAAGCCTGAGCAAAGGGTTTTCTTGTTGTTGTTTTTTGTTTTTAATCAGTTTAGCTCCTCTATCTGTGTGTGTGCGTGTGTGTGCGTGTGTGTGAGTGTGTGCGCGCGTGTGCATGTGTTGAGACAAGGTCTCAAAAGTCTCTACAAAGGATGGTCTTGAATTTCTGAACCTTTTACCTCTACCTCTAAAGTTCTAGGATTACAGACATGTAGCAACATGCCGGATTTTCCCAGTGCTGGGAATCTTTCTTGGGGCTTCATCCTTACTAGGAAAGCATCCTCTAACTGATGGAATCCCCAGGCCCTCTATAGACTTTAAAGTAAGAAAGTTAACACCGAATTCTGGCACTCCTCTTCTTTATTTAATTTTATTTTCTGTGTATATGAAAGCTTTGCCTGCATGTATCTATGTGCACAGAGTGCCCACAGAGGCCAGAAGAGGGCATCAGGTCCTTTGAACCAGAGTTACAGACAGTTGCAAACCACCCTTTAGGTGCTGGGACCTGAACTCTCATTCTCTGCAAGGCCAATAAGTGTTCTTAATCTCTGAGCCATCTCTCAAGCCCTACCTCTTGTTGATTTGATTTGCGAGTGTTTCTTTTAATTGAAGGTTTATGCAGGTATGCTCAGGCACCTGCAAGATCTACCTTCTTCTTTTCACTATTTTGGACAGCACTTGAATTTACCAAGAGCACAGAGATAAGTTTTGTGAGACTCATAGTAATACAACAGATAGAGGACAAAACCTTTCCAACATCATCAAACAGCAAAGACTGACACCTGTAACTTGAATTGGCAGTGCTATGGGCTGTGGTCAGAGTCTACCTGCCCACGATGTTTTGCCCAGCTTAGATCTATCAACAGATTGAGAAAGTACACAGTTGCACTGGCTCAGTTTTCATAGACATGATTTGGTTCATCATTTTTCATTACCACTTCTCAGATTAAAAATCCAACCCCGGGGATATACGGCACCTCATTTCATTTCAGCCGCTGGCTAGTGGCTTCTCACTGCTACTCAGCGTCTTGCTTTGCATGTTGAGTTTTTACAGCTTCCGATTGCTAATCCCCACAGTGTCCTGCCTCAGCTTTTCTGTCCATCTCCTCTGCCCTGCTGCTGTGTGTAGTTGTTCTTCTGATCACGGATGCCCCTTTTTGCAGCTCCTGGCCTTCTCCAGGCTCCTCAGTTGAAAGCAGGAGGAAGTCAGAAAGTCAGAAGACACTTCTTATCAAGCGCCCTGCCAGAGAACGAACAGTATAGCTCTCAGGGAGCAGGCTTACCCTTTCTTCGTTGTTTGTAGCTTAAAAGTAAATCCTCTCTTCCTTCTTCACTTTGAAATTTGATTCCCTGACATCCACTCCAAAATAGAAAAGACTAGAAAGAACATGCAAATACTGCACACTCCGTTTCAGTAACATTTCATATTTATCACTTTTAATGTCCTTGCTTCTTGCCTTTCTAATTTAGCCATGATTCCACTTGTAAAAATTATATGACTCTCATCCAATTCCACATTTAGTAAAATTTCTAAAGCATGGCATTATGCAGTGAAATGGATCTGAAATGACGTCTGTACTCTTTACTTGGACTGAATTTAAAAGTATTAAACTTAAAGAACAACATCTGAAAATGTTATAGCATGACAAAGCTGTCCTGCCCTTGGGAGAGGCCCTACCCCAAGGATCAAAACCTAGGGGGAAACGTCACCAGCTTCCTACCTTTTCTCCAGCACTAGGGATTGACCCCAGGACCTCACACCTGCTAGACAAGCACCACACCACCAAGCTATACCCACAACCTCTTTTTACTTTTAATATTGAGGAAAGTTCTCACTAAGTTGCCCAGGCTGGACTTGAACTTCTTCTGTAGCCTAACCAGGACCTAGATCTTCCAGACTCAGCCTCCCAAGTAGGTAGCCTGCGCTACAGGTTTGTGTTATCTTAACTTCTGAGACCTGAGCATGCACATAGACATGAAGTAAAAATAGAAAATAAAAGTAAATTAATGGAAATTTCCAGCTGGAAAATATTCTAGAGAGTCGGACCTGAAATGGTTAATACCAGTGAGTATGGGGGAGGGGGAGGGAGAGGAGGGAAGGAACTCGAAAAGGACGTTCCAAGGGCTAACTTGATCCATTTTTGTTGGAAGGTAGTTGTACCTATTTATTTATTTATTTGCTTATGATTCTTCCTCACCACAGTGGCAAAGTTCCAACAACTGAAAATACTTACTATTTGTCCTTTTGCAGAGAGGATTTGATAGCCTCCCATGTCTGGGATTATTGACTTGCAGCCAGATTCCATTCCTCCATTTTTCTGTCTATGTCCCCACCCTTCCCCCTGAAGGCCAGGTGTTCTGGAGATTGTGTACTGTCATCTCTCAGCACTGGGTGCTGGTGGTGGGAGCTGATGAACTGGAATGGCCATAATGTGGTCACATCGATTAAGGCAGGAAATATCGGTCTAAGCCAGTTAGCACAGAGAAAATCCCTAGCCACAGGGACTGTTCCAAAGATGGGCAGGAGATCTAATTTAAATCATATGGGGGAAAGATTGTTCATGGGTTTTGGGAAATGTTGCTTTGTTTTGCTTTTTATAGAAGCCAACTAGAAGATGTCTCTGTCCTCTCCGGATGCCATGTGTGTGGTGCTCTGGCCATTTGATTATAAGGAGGAAATGTGGCCAGCTTGGAACAGAAACAGAGCTAGGATGGGGGACCCTATTGACCTTGAAGACTGACTTGACTCAATTAATTTAGTTATTGTGATTTATCCTTGATTAAATTATTAATAGTTATTGTGGGTTTTTTGTTATGTGCAGAGTAAACTTTCCAACCAATACAAATACACCCCTACTCCATTTATATTATAAAAATACAGTGGGACTTTGTATATATTCTGTTCATTTGCAATATGAGAAATGTTTTTATATAAAACTTTTTATTTAATCATACCAGTATCTCTAATGATTCTTAAAGAAACAGGTCAAAGCCCTCAAAACTCAGAGCCCAAAGTGTATGTACGTGTGTGTGTGTGTGTGTGTGTGTGTGTGCGTGCGTCTGTGTGTGCTATGCCTCAAGTATCTTATAACTCGATTATAGTTCTTGCCATTAGTATTTTGTGTATGGGTCAGGAAAGCTCCACGTGGACCTCTCAAGCTGTCAAATCTCATCTTACCTATATGATGCCTTCAGGATACAGCAACATTCTTTGTAAGATTCTCACCCCAGGGTCTATCTCCTGTCCATTCTTTCAGACCAATCCCTGCCCCAGACTATTTTGGCCTTCTGATCTACACACTCTTCACACTCTTTTACCATGTTTTTTGCATTTCCAAACATAATGATACACTGTATTTTATTTTCTCATTCTACTTTGTACCTACAATATTCTTGTTCATCCTCCCCTTCAGCCTGAAGGCTGTATCCCCAAAGATGACTTATCTGCTCCCCAAGTCTAGCTTAGCTCCTGAATTATATGTCCTCCGTCTTTCACAGGAGTCTTTATTCGTGAAGGTTTGAGATCAAGGCTCCATTTGTTCACTACTAGGCCTCCTAAGATTAGCAAAGTGTCTGGCATGGAGCTGACCATGATACACAGCTCTAGACTAAATAAATCCCTTGGCCATTTTAAAAGATGAAATTATGGAAAGCACTCATGTTTAAATGCAGCATACATTACTAGTGACTCGTGACTAAATGGCCTGAAGAGAATGCTGGGTAAATAGGAATAAATTCTTATTCTCTGACTGTTTTCCAGAAAACATGCAGAAAATTATCTTTTTAATTTGAAAATCATTTATATCAGAAAGGGTATTAGGTTCCCAAACAAGTTATGAGAATGTTCTAAACTCCAGCACAGTACATATTAGTAATCTCATTTTGACAGTGAGAAAATTCAGATTCTCTATAGACAGGGTAAGCAGCTTAATCTGCTTGTTATCAATGAACCAGTATCTGTGGACTGCATGAGCACCACTAACCCATTCTTGTGGTCAGCATACCTAGGAAACATATCTCCTTAGCTTTCAAGAGTGAAGAATTTGTGACCATCTGGATCACCATGACTCAGGTGTGTGTGTGTGTGTGTGTGTGTGTGTGTGTGTGTGTGTGTGTGTGTGCCCTTATGTTGCATTCAGGCCTCCCCTAAAGATGTCTGTGTTGAAAGTTTACCCCCAGTGTGTAGAAAGCCAACTGTGTCACAGCCCCATGAGCTCTTTCTTGAACAGGATGGACAATGTAGTTGGAGATCAAGCCTTTGAGAAGTAATCAGTCAAGATGACATCATCTTATGGGCCCTGATGACAGTCTTAATAAGACATTCCCACAGAGCTAGAGCTCCTCCTCCTCCCCACCTCACCCCCCTCCTCCTCCTCCCCCTCCTCCCCCTCCTCCTCATGTTTTCGCTTCCACTCCCTCTCTTCTCCCTCCCTTCCTCCCTTCCCTTCCTCCATTCTTTCCTTATCTTCTCTATGAGGTCACAGTGGAAGGCAGTGGTTTATAAGCCAGGAAGACAACCTGAGCAGGGTAGCATTATAATCTTGAACTTGGGGCTTCCAAAACCCTGAGAAAACAGATTTCTAATGTTGAAATCACCCAGACTATGATAACCTGACCCTGTTACAAGACAAACCTCCAAAATAAGTTTTCCTCTTGATAAAGGAGGAAGCCTCCTCTTCCATGCTCACCTCCCTAAGCAGAAGCTTGGTTCTTTTCTGCTGGGTACTTATGAACACCTCTTTCTTCTCATTACAGGAGACCATCATAGAGTACACATCTCATACTGTCAACAGCAGCCTGAGGGCACTGCAAATATTTCCTATCATTTTCACATAACTAAAGCAAGTCACGATCTCTCCTGGAATTATCAGATAAGTGAACCAAAGTTAAGGAACAATATAAATATTCACCTAGAGAACAGTTAAATATATGGTCCTTGTGACTCATCCCTATTATCCTACATTTAGGAACTGGGATAGTAGGATCTTGAACTTGAGGTCAGCCTATTAAAAATTTAGACAGACAGAATATCACTCATAGATAGAACTTTGCAAGATGTCTGATTGGAAATTTGTGTGAAAATCTCACATCCACTGATACAAGGTTTAATGCCTGTCTCTATTTTACTAAGCTACACTGAACCCAGGACAGAGCTTGCTCCCAAAGTCAACCAGATATCAGGTTGCTCAGGAAAGGAGCCCATTGAGTAAGAGAGTAATTAATGGAACTAATAGTAAAAAGACCTTTTTATTAATTATTTTAGTGTGCAAAGTTAGGGCCTACAGGAGCTAGACACACAGACTTATCACTCAGCCAAGCAAGCCACTGTGTCCTGTGTCTGACATCTTTTTACAACAGGGAAGGGCAGTCTCATGAAATATTTTCAGAAAACTGGACAAAGCGATATCTAATGTCTTCGACAATACAGAGTAACCTAAGACCCCTTCCCATAGCTGCTCAGGCCTTGGTCCATGCTGCCTTGATGAAGAGGGAGAGGAGAAGTGGTATTTGGAGAAGATTCTTGGCCAGGACATGGTTCCATAATCTTTGTTAGTGTCTCAAAAGACAATGAAAGCCAGCAGGTAATGTCACCCTGTAGAAAATACAAATGCCCCCTAACAAGAGAAGGCAGAGAATGAGAACAAAGGGAGGGAAGGAAGGAAAGGAGGTTCTCCCCCCACCTCTATCTCTCTTTCTCTCTCTCTCATTCCTTGGGAGTATCCATAAACATGCAATGTATTTTCATATTGCAATAATACACTATTTCAGTAAAATATCTAGGACAGTAGATATATAATCAGCGTGGAGTGTGCACTGGTTGGTTTTTGTCAACTTGACACTGACCTAGACATATCTAGGAAGAGGTAATCTTAACTGAGAAAATGCCTCCATAAGATTGGTCTGTTGGCAAGTCTGTGGGGCATTTCCTTGCTTAACGATTGATGGAGAAGTGTTCCGCCCACTGTTAGTGGTACCATCCGTAGGCAGGTATATCTGAAGCATATAAGACAGTAAGCCCAGCAAGACATTAGATGCAAGCCAGTGAGCAGCACTCCTCTAGGACTTCTTCAATTCCTGCCTCCAAGTTCCTGTCTTGAGTTCCTTCCCCAACTTCCCTAGATAGTGGACTATAAGATGTAAGCTGAAACAAACCTTTCCCTCCTCAAGTTGCTTTTGGTCATGGTGGTTTGTCACAGCAATAGAAACCCTAACTAAAGTGGGCTCATGAAGAACCCAACCAAATTGAAAGAATCCACCCCAGAGATTTCTGCATATGCTAAGTGAAGAGAATCTAAGTTTCTGGGGAGACATAAGAGAAGGGGCTACATTGTGCCTCATTTTTAATAAAGAGAACAATGGCAGTTAGTGGCCCACTCAGTGGACTTGAGAGACAGTTTCTAGAGCAACAATTAAGATAATTTGGGGATCCACAGATTGTGTGCCCAACATTTCAGGAAAATGTTCCCTCAAATAAGGAAAGTACAATTTGCAACAAGGATGCTGTGGTCCCAGTCAGCCCCACTGGTCAGAGGGCCCAGACTTCACTTGAGCACAATATAATCTTTGAAAAATTGGACAGGGATTTGATGATGTACAAATTCAAGTGGTGTGACAGATTTATGCGTCTTGTAATGATCTGTGGTTTTGAACTGTAACGTGACAGTGCCAGACAGTGAGTAGTCCGAGACCACCAGCATTGGAGAGGTCTTTCCACATGGGCTGCTCTATTATTTATGTTAAGTCCATTTGCACATTTAGCAGTTTTGTTTTCAAAGAGAAGACCAAGGTCCTCAACTTCTAACCCCAAGGCCATGCTGACCCACCCCTCACCCCTATCTGACTCATCCCTCACCCCCTAGACATACACCCCTTCCAGACTCTGCTGATTGGATGGTGAAATTTGGACCCAAGATACACCACTGCTTGCAGTTGTTTGACGTTGTTTTATTTACAAATCATAAGCACATTTGGGTCGCCCAGCACATTTCTCAGAGGCTCTTGCCAGCCCAGACAGATGGAGACGTAAATCAAGCCATGTCTGCTTCCCTCTGCAGATGGTCGCATAGAAGACTGTAGGCCTCAGGTCCCTGTGTGTTAGCAGATGGCTGCTGTGTCCCATGTGTGCCTTGGTCTCTGGGAGACCAGGAGCCTCCAACTGAGGCTGGAATTAGAGCAACTAGTGGTCATGGAGGAATTTATACTAGGCACAGTGGGGTCTTCCCTCTGTCCCTTGGTCCCTTGTCTGGTTCCAGAACATTAGGCATGCAGCACATTCTATTTTATTACCACTTTCACTTTTACTATTTAAAATGTGCACTCACCTGCTCTGGGAGAGGTACATATTTCTCACATGCCTAGGCTTTGGTATGTTCTTATTGTATCTACCAAAGTAGAGACCCCTAGAAAGTGGCATTGTTGCTACTTGCTTTGTGGTTTTCACTGTAAATCAACACTGTGAAGAATCAGTTTGCAAACAAACACCCAGACATTGGCAGTGGTGTACAGTTGGGTAGCGTTTGACAAATGGATGTGCCCATAAAAGACTACCACAGTCAACATGTAGGCTCCCTAGTCTCCTCAGCCCCACAAGTCCCACTTTGCAGGTAACTGCTGGTCTCTTCCTTGATATGTTTGAGGATGTTTCTCTTGTCTAGAGGATTGTGTAAATAGAATCCTTCTGTGGATATTGGTTGTGTCTGTCTTAAAAGATCCCTGTCTTCACACTTATTGTAGCCTGTGCCAGCGGCTGTGTAGTGTTATGCAATCCTAGGCAGCTTAAAATGTTAACCTTTTCAACTATGAATGAATCCATCAGAAAGTTCTTTGAACTAATAAACAATTTTAGCAAAGTATAAAATTAAAATTCAAATATCCCTAGCCTCCCCAGACATCAATAACAGCATGCTGAGGAAGAAATCAGGGAAACAATCCCAAATTCAAAGTTGCCTCTGAAAAATTAACATACCTTGGAACAAA
Source organism: Uromys caudimaculatus (assembly GCA_028551405.1). Lineage (NCBI taxonomy): Eukaryota > Metazoa > Chordata > Mammalia > Rodentia > Muridae > Uromys > Uromys caudimaculatus. Next base: position 52,263,669 of record CM052710.1, on the reverse strand, counting down.
TCTAACCAGGGAAGTGAATGACCTCTATTACAAAACCTTCAAAACACTCAAGAAAAAGTGAAAACAATGCTAGAAGACAGAAAAAAACAAAAACAAAAACAAAGGCAAAAAAAACCTTCCATGCTCATGGACTGGAAGAATCGATATTGTAAAAATTGCCAAATGCAATCTACAGCTTTGAGGCAATTTCCATCAAAACACCAATAACATTCCTCACGGCAATAGAAAAAAGACTTTATGATTCTATTTGAAGCATGAAACACCTTTGATAATAACACTGAGCATAAAATATACTACAGGGATGGGGGGAAGGAGAGGTGGTCTTCCGGAGCACCTGGGTTCTATTCCCAGCACCTGTGGCAGCTCATACTCTTCTCTAACTCCAGTTCCAGGGGCTTGCATGCTTTCTTCTGGCTTCAGCAGGCACCAGGCACACAAGTAGGAGACAGACAACTATGTAGGTAAAATGCCCATACACATAAAATAATTTTTAAAAATTTAAAGAAAAAAATACTGACAGGAGCACCACCATCCCTGATTTGAAGTTATGTCAGAGTCAGTAATAAAATCAGCATGACACAGACACAGAAATGTAGATTATGAGAACAGAATACAAGAACCAGATACAAACTCAGGCAGCTACAGTCACCTGAATTTTAAGCAAAATGCTAAAAGTCCTTATTGAGGAAAAGGCAGTCTCTTTCACTTAGTTAGGTCTGGGGAAACCGAACATTCGCATATAGAAGAGCAAGAATCAACCTTTGTCTTTTACTTTTGCACACACACACACACAAAATCAACTCCAAATGGATCAAAGATTCAACAAAAGATCTGGAACTTGGAATCCTTTTGAGAAAGAAGAAGAAGAAAAAAAAAAAAAAACCCACATCCTGGGGTAAGAACAAGTTAAGATCTGATGCGAAGTTATTGCTCCCTTATCTGATTCCTTACTCTTCACTTTTATGGACCTGGAAAACAACAACAGTTAAGAAAAGTGATAGGAATTATTTACGCCTTTAAGCCTTGTTTTATCTGAAGCCTGGAGTCTCACGATCTCACATTTGTGAGAAGGGGCCAAAGGAAAATTTAAAGATCCACAAAATCATTTTGTCTTTGCTTGAAAAGAAGCCACAAGAAGCACGAGTCCATTCTAAAACTTCGAATGCCAATACTAATCGCATAGACGCAGATTCTCCGCGATTGTTTGTGCTCTGTACCAGTTTCTGCTTAGAAGATGGGCTCAGTGTGGATTCTATTCCTGCACATCTCTGTTAAATACGTAGGGGAAACAAGAATTCATGAGGATGTGGATGGGGGGAATGAACTGAAGCTAGCTAGGAAACAGTAGGCTCCCTCAGGTGAGACACACAGAAGGACTAAGAAGAGCTTGAATAAAACTTGGGAACGAATAGAAATGGCCAAACTGATGCAGCCAGGAAAGATTTGCCTGTGTAAATTTCGATACGGATCCAAAGCTCAGGGGAAACCAGCTCTCTGTGAAGCACCATGTTAACTTATGCTACATTTGTTATCCTGGTCACAGAAATCAAAAGAGACAAACAAACGGGGGGGGGGGGGAATTGAAAATAGTAAGGCAATATTGCCTGGCTTGGATGGAGAAGTAGAGGAGGGTAGAGAGCAAGTCTTAGAGGAAGCTATCGAATAATGGTCTCTACAGAACTGCCAAGGAAGGGAAATGCCGCGGGCGGTCCTCCCGAAAGACAAGTAGGAAAGAAAAGATGTAGGCAGAGTTGGAAGGTGGACTCGAGCACATTTCTATAGCACATTTCATGTTTGTCTGGTTCCCAGTGATGGCAGAAATCATATTCACAGGGCATTTAACACCTCCCCCAGAAACCCAGTGTTCACGGCAGTAGTTCAAGCAATCCTTACGAGGGGAACTGGAGGATGATCAGGGATGCTCGAGGGAGACACAAGCAGAAGAGGCCTTGCGCCGAGAATCAGGAGCCGCGCCTCTCTAGTCATGAGCGCTCTGAGCAGGAGGTTCTCGGGGTGACTGTAGATGCTTGACTAGACTCTGCCTTCAGAGCAATGAGATAGCAGGGTGATCCTGGGTCAACTATCCACTCACAGCCAGGAGTAGAAAATGTGGGTGCTTGGGATGAAAGTAGTTGGCCTCAGGGACTGCTTTGGTCACTCTTCTCTGTGGGGTTGGAGGGACTTTCAGTCTTGGAGATTCTCCTACCTCTTACAAAGCCCATTATTTGTGTTGATGAGGCTGAGGCTTCAGTGTCTGGTTAGCTTTGTTTTGTTGTTGTTGTTGTTTTTGTTGTTTTGTTTTGTTTTGTTTTGAGACATGGATCCACAAGAGGGAATTCATGCCTGCTACTGTAATCCTAGTCAAAAACTTGTGGTCCTGGGCCCCAGAGGGGAGCCTGCTACTGTTACCTTGCTAAATGAACATGTCAAACCACCTTCTACGTGCGGATGCTAATTGACATAGATTATTAATTATGCTAATGGCAGCCCAGGATCAAGCCCCGCCCCCCCAACCCAGTCAATATTCCAACAGGCTGAACCAATTAGACCCAGTGGATTACAAACTGACAAAACAAGTCATGAAAGTGGGCAGAGGGCGCTGGGAGAGTAGGATGAGAAGCTGGGGGAGGGTATGATCAGGATACGTTCTTTGTATATATGAAATTATTATAGAATAATTAAAGAGAATTGTTTTAAAATGTTTTTAATTGCAATAGAATTATGTCAGTCTTCCCTTTCCTTCCTCCAGCCCCTCCAAGCTACCTCCCACTCGCAAGTTCATAGCCTTTTTTCCTTTGATTATTCTGTGTATATGCATCATATATGCTTGTATATGTATGCACACACGCACACATATAATTCTGAGTCAGTTTTGTTCTTTGTGTATATATGGCTTCAGGGGGACCCCTCTGCATTGGGCAGCCAATAAGAAAGAGGATCATTTTCCTTCTCCCAGCAGCCATCACTTGCCCATAGCTCTTTTTCTAGGGGTGAGACTCTGAAATTTTCTTCTTTGTAAGTTAACATGCCCTTATGATATCATCATCATCCCGTCGTTTGTACGCAGCCATGCCTTAGAGAGACAGTTTCACAGCAGATTTCTTGGTCTTCTGGCTCTCCTGCTCCTTCCCACCCTTCTACTCTGTTCCCTAAGTCATAAAATGGATGCATCTGCTGGGGCTGGGCTCCCCACAATCTGTTCATCTCTGCCTATGTCCAGCTGTGGCTTTCTGTGATGGTCTGCGTTTGCTGGAAAGATGGACTTCTTTGAGGAGAGTTGAGAGCTATGCTTGTCTGCAAGTCTAAGGATGAGATTTGGAGTGTAGTAAGGACCCAGCAAAGTGGCTGCCGTGGGTTCTTTTCTCACCTGTCGTAGGAAGTAGGCTAGGGTCCCAGTGCCAGGCATGATTTTCCTCCTGTTGAGTGAGCCTTAAGTCCAGTTAGACACCTGTTGGTCACCACCAACATCTGACTGCCACCTATGGCACTTTTATACATATCAAATAAAAGATGTTCCACTGAAAAATTGATAGATTTTCAAATCTTACTTTCAATATATGAAAATTAACTCAAAGGTAATTAGGGGTCCAAATTACAACACTTTATGAGAAAATAAAGTATTCTAAGTGTGTGCCTTTTTTTTCTTTAGCTTTTGATGTTTATCTGTATATTCCAGAGCTGGTGAGATGGCTCATCAGCCAAAGGTCACTTCTTGCCAAGCCTAATGTCCTGAGTTAAATCTTCAGGACCCATATGGACAACCAACTTCTGAAAGTTGTCTTTTCTTCTCTACACTCAGACCTTGGCACTACACACCATGGCGCATATACACAATGCAATATACAGATAAATTATAATTAAAATTTAATAGACTAGATGTGGACTGTATTTGAGATGGGCATTTCAAATATATTTGAATAGTGCATTTTGTTTGTCTTCTGTTCCCTTTAATAACATTTTTGTCAGAATAGTAAGTTTCTTTGTGAATAAATGAAGTATGTTTTATATGTGTGTATCACTAATGTAATTACGGCATATTACACATGTCAATTATATCCATATATATATTTAATAGCAATAGTGGTATATAGCTATAAAATATATTTTCTTACATCAAAATAAGTTTATTTTTAACTGTTTTGCCAATTTCATACACATATACAATGAAATATGATCACATACTCTCCACCTTTATTTTGAATAAACTCTCCAGGAAAATTGTGGCCAGCACAGCCACAGACTAACAAGAGATTGTAAGCTACAGATATCACAAATGCAAAGGTCTTCAGCTGCGTGACAGAGTGTCCCCAAATATAGCAAATGAAAGAGGACAGTAGATAAATACAAAGACTTTATAATAGATTCTTCTAATTCCTGGGCCAGGCAAGAGGGTAGTCGTGTGGTGTATAGCAGTACTCTGGCCAGTAGTGGACGACGTGTACAGTGAACCCGTCAGTTCATGCTGTCTGAGGACAGCATAGCATCATTCCTCTGACTTCACTCTGATGACCTCACCATGACCAAATCATTAAGTTCAATGTCTGAATGCCTAAATGGGCTTCCAGCTCTGTGCACCCTTAAGTGATATCCCCTCTCTCCCCAGGATCTCTCTGCATCCAGGTTCAATTCCCAGCACCCACATGGCTGCTAACAATTTGCTGTACCTCCAGTTCCAGGAGAATTTGATGGCTCCTTTTGGCTTCCTGAGCACCAGACACTTCCATGATGCAGATGCATACATGCAAGTAAAACATTCATGTACATAAGATAAGTTAATCCAAAATGATTTTTAAAATATATATCTGTATGTTTGCATGAGCATTATTTATATTACCCAAAGGAAAATGATAAATTGTTAATTATGAATATTTAAGAATTTTGAATTATTAAATATGTGTACAAAATGTGATAACTACAATAGTGTTAGTACACTTTAAAAGAGCACAGTACTTAGGGATTTACCTTGCAATATAAAGGAAGTTTGGTGACATTTTGCTAATGAAAGAAGCAAGACAGAAAAACCACGTATGTGATTCTCTAGATATCAACATTTTTCAAACTGTGAGGCTGAACCCCGTTGGCGGGGTCAAACAACTCTTTCACAGAGGTCTCCTGAGACCATTGATAGACATGGATATTTACATTATGGTTCATAATAGTACCAAAAATATAGTTATGAAGTAGCAACAAAATAATTTTATAGTTGGGGGTCACCAAAACATGAGAAACTGTATTAAAGAGTCACAGCCTTAGGAAGGCTGAGAGCCACTGATAGATATGAACCAGTCAGAACAGCTGAATGTACAGAAGTAAAATCTATCTGTGGTTGCCAGAGGCTGCAAGGAAAGGGCGTTAAGAGGGTCTGGCTTCATTTTGAAAAGTTTGGAAATGTCCTAGAGCCTGATAGAGTCAAGGTCACACAGAGTTGTGATTGCCTCAAAGGTCAGTGTCTTAGGGGTTCTATTCCTGCACAAAACATCAGCACCAAGATGCAAGTTGAGGAGGAAAGGGTTTATTCAGCTTGCACTTCCACACTGCTGTTCATCACCAGAGGAAGTCAGGACTGGAACTCAAGCAGGTCAGGAAGCAGGAGCTGATGCAGAGGTCATGGAGGAATGCTGCTTACTGGCTTGCTTCCCCTGGCTTGCTCAGCCTGCTCTCTTATAGAGCCCAAGACTACCAGCCCACAGATGGTACCACCCACAAGGGGCCCTCCCACCTTGATCACTAATTGAGAAAATGCCTTACCGCTGGATCTCATGGAGGCATTTCCTCACCTGAAGCTCCTTTCTCTGTGATAACTCCTGCTTGTGTCAAGTTGACACACAACCAGCCAGTACAGTCAGCGATGTACTCCTATGTGGTGGGGATTCCATTCCCATAATGCTTTATAAAAGGTTTGCAAACACTGCAGTATAGAAAACATGGCTGAATCCACAGTTTGCCCTTCCTTGTTCCATCCTGGGACTAAAAGAAAAATAAAGCAAAAGCCCATGTGGAATATTTAACTTGTCCTTTTAAACTAGGGAGAAAAGGAGAGGAGAGGAAAGGAGAGAGAGAGAGAGAGAGAGAGAGAGAGAGAGAGAGAGAGAGAGAGAGAGAGGTGTAGAGGCTACGATTCATACTTTTGTTCCATAACCGAAAACAATTAGCAAGCAAAGAAATCCGGACCTATATTGATGACCCAGAACCAGGAAATAGTACCGGAGGGGTGTGTGTGTGATGCCAGCATGTATAACTTGCTCTGGCGTCCATGTTTCTGCTGGGTTCTTGCTCTGTCCTGTGTTCTTTCTGAAACCCAGCCAGAGGAAAGAGTCCAAAGTCTCCATTGAAGTTCCCAGTTTCATGACCTGGTCTTTTTCAGATGTTTAAACTACAGCAGCGAGAAGCTCTCTCACTACTTGCTATCTGCCCAATTCTACCAATATATGATGCGTCTATTTTTAAGAAGACCCAGAGAGTTGCTGGGGGCCCTTGATAGTTTGGAATACAGAGCCAAAAGATTAAATATTTACCTTGCAAAAGGTTCTAACATTAGGTATTGGTTAAACAATGAGATTCCTGAGCTGGCACATGGTGACAAGGTTTTGCACTATGGAAAATCCACTCACTTCCACCTGGTGAGATATGCCAGGCCAGGGGTGGCATCCAAGTGAGCAGGCCCAGAGACCAGTTTCCAATAAACAGGAGCTCTGAACAACAGAACACAAAGTTAGCAGCCATCTGCAAAGATCGTTGGGAGGGAGCCTGAAGCCAGCACCTCACACTGAGGATTTAAAGATCAATTTCCACACCACGAGGATATAACATATTAGGTCTCAAAGGTATTGGAAGGAGCTGTGTGAATCAACCAGGTTCTTGCTGGTCCTGAGGGAAATGTGGTATCTGAAGATGTCAAAAGACAGGACCTGAGTTTTAGACTAAAGTGTGAATACAGGCTCCGCTTAGCCAGCCTTGTGGATCTCATCTGAAGATGCTGTAACGTGAAGGGGATGTGTTGGAGAGCTTATGACAAAGCCCAGGGCCACCAGTGTTTATTACAACAGTTTCAGATTCTCCCAAATAGAGACGTGGTTACCCATACGATTGGATCCCAGGACTCTCTGTCACTGTGGCTGGTCTGTAGAACACACTTAGGTGATAACTTATCTACACTGTCAAATGCAACAAAAATGATTTTAGAAATAAGCCTTTTTGTCCAGAGTGTTTGTGTCATGCTGTGTCTTAAACTTCTCTCAATGGTGGAAATTTAATTGCCTAGCCGGCTTGCTATCACTGGGGCAACTTTAACTACAGCTTGGTGGAACTTGACGTTCCAGAAGTACAGGTCCTCCTCATCCGCACAGGGTCCACTCTAAGATCTCCACTGGGTGTGTCAATCTTTAGAGAGTATGGAACCCTATGCATGCTGGGTTCCTTCCTACCTCCCTGTGGTAAAATTTAATTCTTAGATTAGAACGCAGTAGGACATTGCCAGCAATAACTGATGGTAAAATCTAACGTTGTAGTGTAATACAAGTTACAGGACTGTACTCTTTCAAGATAGAGGCTTCCATTCTAATGTTACATCTGTGGATGCCACCTGGTAATTGGAATTGTGTTTAAGGAAGACTTGGGCTCAGAGTTGTTCGACTTTTTTTTTTCCTATATGATATTTTTCTCTACTATATTCATGGACTCACCAAAGAATGTGATGGGTGGGTTCTAGTGTAAGGCTATGGTAATGTTTTAGACAGTCCAAACTGTTTTCCAAAGTGGTTGTACCACATGACATGCTGACCAGCACCATGTGGGATTTTGTACTATAATCATTAATGTCAAAGTTCATCCTTCTGTCAGACCATATCACACAGAGTGGTCTGGCATGACTTGGTCTGCTTAGCTCTTTGGAATTTTCCTTTTTGTACTGTACGATATTATCTAGCATATATTTTCTGGTAAGTGAATTGGGAAATAAAGAAAAGAACCCTTCATGTTTCAACCCCAATACTTCAAGTCTCGTGGCACACAGTACCTCAGGCTATCCCAGAGCAAGAGCTGCCTGCTCCAAAAGATAGCCCTCTGACACCAGCGAGAGCAACCAGGGCAACTCAGTTGCTGGTTTCACTCTTTTCTCAGATGAATTATTTACTTTTGAGGGCTGGGTATTTTCTAAAACTTGGGTCTGTTGTTCTTCCTCACAGCTTCCCTTTAGCAATGCCTGGCACTAATCTAAAGTTTGCAAGCTCTCCAGACAGGGTTCCCAGTGTGAGCCTTAGCTGCTGACAGTACTTCTGAAGAAAACTGGACAACTGAATTGTGGAAGTACCCGGAGGACACGGTTCCAATCTTCCATTTTCATCCTGACACACCTTTATGTCTTGATATTCTGAAATTGTTGGAGCCTCAGGGAAGTTAGTAGAATGCTGGGACTACCGCTCAGGGGTAGAATGCTTGCCTAGCATGGCCAGGGACACAGTTCAGCCACCAGTGCTATAAACCATGGGTGGTAGTGGTGGCTGTCGGGTGTGTGTGCGTGTGTGTGTGTGTGTGTGTGTGTGTGTGTTTATGTGTCTCTGTGTGTCTCTGTGTGCATGTGTATGTGTCTGTCTCTCTGTGTATCATAGTTTATGTGTATAGATTGCAGGCATGCATTTCCATTTAGATAAAATTTCACTTTGAAGGAACAAAGGAAATTCTGAACTGCCCTGAATGCTCTTTTGGGTGGGTTTGTTTATTTGTTTGTGGTTGATTGGTTGATTGGTTTGAGACAGAGTCTTACTTTATAGCTCTGGCTAGCTTAAAACGCTCTCTGTAAACTCAGCGGGCCTTGAACTCACAGAGCTCCATCTGCCTCTGCCTCTCTGCGTCTCTGCCTCTCTGCCTCTGCCTCTCTGCCTCTCTGCCTCTCTGCCTCTGCCTCTCTGCCTCTCTGCCTCTCTGCCTCTCTGCCTCTCTGCCTCTCTGTCTCTCTGCCTCTGCCTCTCTGCCTCTCTGCCTCTCTGCCTCTCTGCCTCTCTGCCTCTCTGCCTCTGCCTCTGCCTCTCTGCCTCTCTGCCTCTCTGCCTCTCTGCCTCTCTGCCTCCACCTCTGCCATTTCCTCCCATGTATGTGTTTGTGCACGCCCCACCCTAATCAAGACACAGAGCTACTCAACCACTACAGAAGACCCCTTCTCTCCCTGTATATCACAGTCACCTCTACCCTTGTGTCTGTCCCATGGGATGTACAAATTCATTTATCTTCGCCTGGAATCATTCTGAGACATAACCTTTATATACTGGCTCTTTCCATCCAGCGGCTGCCCTAGAGTTCCAATGCTTTATGTATCATTAATCCTTTCCCTTTAAAAAAATTAACATTTTTTTTTTAAATGTGTGTGGGTGTTTGCACATGAATGCAAGTGCCTGAGAAATCATTGTATTCCCTTGACCTGGAGTTAGAGACATTTAGGGCCCACTCAATGTGGGTATTGGGAGCTGAATTTGGGTTCTCTGCGAGAGCAATGTGTGCTCTTAAACAGGGAGTCACCTCTTCAGCTCCATTGCTCTCTCTTTATTGCCGTGTGGCATCATGTGAATGGGAGGGGTTTGTTTAACCACGCCCTTAGGGGAGGACATTTTGTGTCCTTTCCACCTTGGGGTTATTATGAATAAAGCTGTTGTGTTTCTAGCTTGATTTATGTTGACTTTTGTGAGTTCTTTATATACTTAAGCTATGTGTCCTTTGTTGGAAATACAAAGTGCAAACGCTTTCTTTGCATCTGTACCTCATTTTTTCACTCTCTTGACAGGATTTTTCTCGGAGCAAAAGTTTTAAAGCGGGATGAAATCCAATTTACTAATTTTTTTTTTTTTTTTTTTTTTTTTTTTTTTTTTTTTTTGGTTTTTTTCAAGACAGGGTTTCTCTGTGTAGCCTTGGCTGTCCTGGAACTCACTCTGTAGACCAGGCTGGCCTCGAAAACAGAAATCTGCCTCCCAAGTGCTGGGATTAAAGGCGTGCACCACCACTGCCCGGCCAACTAATTTGTTTTTATGAGTTATACTTTTGGTATGCCATGCCTGAGAAGTCTTTGCTTTTTGGTTAATTGTTACATTCTGTGCTGATTTAAGAATCGCTGTAAGAAACAATGCATTAAGCTATTTTACTATATTTGCCCCTTCACCTGTTAAAGCTAGCGGAACCTGTGTAGCAGCACAGGTGAAGCATCGTGTCTAAAGCAGATGCTTCTCACAATGCAGCATGCATGTAAATTACCCAGGGTTTTGTTGCACTTCAAGCTATGATTCAGTAAGCCTGGGGTCAGCTGGAAAATTTTCGATTCTAACAAAGTTTCCAGCTGATTCTAAGACTGATGGTCTAAGGGCCACGCTTCGAGAAACTAAAATTCAGAATTCAATGTTCCTCAAATATCTGATAATGGGGATAGGTAAGAAATCATGGGTTTCATCAGGAAAAATAAGACATAAATTTGAGACATAAATAGTAGACATGGTTTGACTCCTCTGACTTTTCTCTTGTTTTTACCATGTTGGATTCTTATTTACTCGGCTTTGACTGTTATTACTATAGTGACTACGCGGCGTTTTCTGAAAGCCTTCTTAGGATAAGGCTAATTACAAACAAAAGTGAATGCTTGGAGGTGTAGATGCAGCCTTTGCTCACGCACCAGGAATGGGTCCTGCTGCTTGTTTATTTTTCACTCCCTTTGTTAAAACTACTGTTATAATTGTGTTAAAAATAAACATATCACTTTGTGCAATATTAGAAATTTTGAGTTGTAATTGTCTTTCTCCTAAATTGGCTGACAAGTTCACCTTAACATTAATTTTTTTCTTTTATAAACATAATGTGCTGGGCAGTGTTTAAAAACAGAGTGACCTCCTCCTCTTTCTCCTCCTCCTCCTCCCTCTGCTACTCTTCTTCCTCCTCCTCCCTCCATTCCTCCTCCTCCCCTTCCTCCTCTTCTCCTTCCTCTTCCTCCTCCTATGCCCTAGATAAATACTCTTCCAGAAAACTACCTTCAAATCCACTCCTAGACACAATCTTAAACCTCATGTTGTTTAATAAATAGTATGCAATTGAGTTATGTTTTACAAACTGAGCAACCTTACTGTGAGCGGCACAGACTAAAGATGAAGTAGGTACTCAGCTCTTTTAAAGCAGGTCTGATAAGAGAGACACCATTCTGCAACTGGTTTTAGACATGCATTGCTATGCACAGTGTATTTCTGTAGTGATTTTCTTTGTTTATTCTTTGCCATCTGAGTTCTCCTTAAGGAGACCACCTTATGCGATTCTCCCACATTTGTTGTGAGCTGTTTGGATGAGAAGCTGTTGTTTGTTCACGTGTTAATCCCCCATAACCAGTGAATCGTGTGGCACTTGCTGGTAACTGACTATGACTTAAAACCCTGGAATATGCTTCACATTGCCCTGGTGTGATTCTTATAAATGACATCAGCTTTTAAATAGCATAAACTCTGACAAGCATTAAAAATGGCTTCAGACTGCCAAACACATGATGGAGGTGTAGTTCTACATCTACTGGAATATACTTTGTCCCCCCAGCCCCATGGTTGGTATTGCCTTATATAGATAGCTGTCTTGGTACCACAGATGGCGTCTCTAATGGATTTCCAAATCCTAGTTGCCTTCAGGTGTGGATGCAGCCTTCACACATGGGCCGTTTTAAGAAACCTCTTTGGTTGTTTAGTTGTTTTGTGATGCTGGGGGTCAATCTCAGGACATCATAGATACTAGACAAATACTCGGCCACCGAGCTTCGCTCTCAGCTCCACCCTTGGAGACTGACCTTGTATCTTAGTTCTCTTCCTCTGTTTTACATGGCCTGCCTTTTGAAATCACACAGACCTTAGTCTGTTCTGACCCATTCCACATCTTTCCAAAACTTCAGCTCAGTGAGTAGTAATTCCTGTTCTCTGTGTGAAAACTTCTGCTTTCCTCCTTGGACATTCGTCATGGTGAGAAATAACCTTCAGGTTCCTCTTAGACGTGAAATATATCCACTCACATTTGAAATCTCTGCAGCCAGGGAAGAGGTGGCAGTCTGCAGGTCATGGCAGTGTTGCTGACAAAGCAATACAGGCCTCTTCTTATCCTCCTCAGAGAGTTTAGGCACAGCTCTCTCGTGACAGTCCCCAATCCACCACAAATGTCCTTCCTTCTTTAGGTGGAAGCACACAATGCCATCTGCTCTTCATATCTTCCAAATGCATGCGAGCTCCCTGGATTGAGCTCTTTCCAATGAAGAACACCAAGGGTCTGGTAGATGTGGGGGGATGCCTGGTCTAACTAGCTTTAGCTAAGCCTCTTTAGAGCTGGCTGCCATGGCAATGACATCAGTACATAGGAGCAGAGACTAAATTATACACAATAAATTAAAAGAAACCATAAGCCTGGGCACTTACACATGGAAAAAACACAATTCAGCTGGCCTAGTTACATAAACCAGACAGTTGTCATTCCACAGAGGACAAAGACTCTTCAGACTATATGGGGCTGATTTCCAGGGACTGCCATCAGAGCGAGAATAAATACCCTAGCCACCAGCAGTACTTATGTTCCCCTTGTCTTTCATGCCAGGTAGAGTAACTTCACTCTCAGCACCAGGAAGACACCTGCAGGCAGGACCGTAGAATTGTCAGTATAGCTCAATTCGTGATGACACCATTCCAGGGGAAAGGGGAAAGGCCCAAGAGCTTGTCACCTCCACCTAAGGGTGTTGCCAGTACACACCCCATCCCAAAGCCTAGAGTTGTGACATGCATTGACAGGAGAAGAGCCATCTTCTACCAGCTGCAGGGAGGACCATCTGCTCCCAGCTGTAGGGAGGATCATCTGCTCCCAGTTGCAGGGAGGGCCATCTGCTCCCAGCTGTGAGGAAGTGTCCCCTCTGCTACTGGGGTTTCCAGACAGATTATCAGATATGCCATTTTTACTAAGTCTGCCGAGTCACAGGAGGGGCTTCTTTGTATACAGCCTCACAGATACACCTGGGCACCACGCTGTAATCTGGGAAGGTCAATACTAAAGTTAACCACCACAGCCTCTTATTTAGAGTCAGAAGTGAGGCCTTATACTGGAGTTCTTGGATGATGCAAGTACGAAGCGTCACAAGATATTCTTGTCAGTGGATGTGAGTTCCTTTCCCTGGGTAAAAGTTAGCTGTGATGTGTATCAGAATGACAACATAATCTCATAAAGACATCATTCATAAAATGCTATACAAGATTTTAAACACGGTTGCAGATGTGGTTTCAGCACAAAATAACCATCAATATCAACCCTTCAAGGATTTTCTGGGCTTGGGTGTTCTCTACTGAGTCCAAGGTCGTGGAATTGTAAGAGTTAGAGTGAAACTCAATTTGGGTGTAATTATGGTTAAATTATACCTTAATTTAATTTATTAACTTTTATAAGTTACTAATAAATTAGGTATCAGCTCTGTTATAAAAAGAAAAGCAGCTAAGTGAGTAAAGAATCACATTAAAGTGGTAAGTCTCAAGTAGAAATTGATGGAGCAGTACAGATGGGCCATTTAGAGTGAGTGTAGGGTGGACCCCATTCTTTTCTGTAAAGATGCTTTAATGTGGCAGCCACACCTTAAAATTGCAAAAAGGGGCTCCTTTCCTTTAGAGTTCACACAGAGGTCCAAGGAAAGGTCTCAGACTAGCTTGCTGTGGCATTCACATCTCCAGCCAAACATGGCTGAAGGATGGAATACTGGACCAGGTCATGGAACAAAGCTGGGGCTAGGGTGTGCTGTGAAGGAGAGAGACCCAACCCGAAGGAAAGCTTGCTGGACACACAAAGCAATAGCTGCCATGGGCCCTTAGAGATCTCTTAGAGATGATCACCCAGGAATAGTGATGGCCATCGCTCTTTATGAACTGCCCGCTGTATAATGAACTCAACTGAATACTTAGCTAATAGAACCTGTTGCTTTGTCTGCTTTCTCCAGTGCCATAGGAAGAAAATGTTATTATTCACCTGAAACACACACACACACACACACAGAGAGAGAGAGAGAGAGAGAGAGAGAGAGAGAGAGAGAGAGAGAGAGAGAGAGAGTCAGGTGCTGACCATTACAGCAACCCTAACCTATAACTTGAGATTTTCATGAGGTTTTTAAAATCGCTTACCTCCCTCAGAGAATGTACGAACTAACTAAGGAGGGACATTGCTTTGAATCTCCACATCCCCAGTGGCTAGAAAAGATCTTAAGATAAAAACCCTTGGAGGCCTGAACCAGTGAACAGCTGAAGTTGCTAGGCTCACACAGTGAGTGATGGAGCAGTAAGTACAACCCACAATGCTTTGTTCCTGAGCCATGGTTTTAACCATGTTGAATTTCTCAGAGAAACTGAGGTACAAATTTGGTTCTGCCGGTTTTCTACTGAAAGCTCAATGAGAATGCAAACATCTCACTCATGAGAGGAACGTCAGGGAGCTTCTACAGACAACCTCATATCAGCTTGGAGTACATTTATCTCTCAGCAAAGCCACTTGGCAGGAGATGAAACCCAGAACATGGAAGCTGCAATGGGAAGTGGGGGAGGTGCACAGGGAGTGTTTCCATAAATGAGTGACAGGTTGTTCAGCACAGGGTTGCTCTGCTGAGGACGGGAGAGGGGGATGAGGAGGACAAAGAACTCTGAAGGGCAGAGAAGACCAAAGGGAGGAGGGATGAAGTGGGGCAGAAGACAAGAGCAGGTGACTCCAGGCCCAGAATCTCCACTGTCACTCACTTACACTGGATCCTGCCTGTCCCTGGCCTTCTGAGGTCCAGCAGGTCTCTCTGGACCCCAAGAGTGATGAAAGAGCCCCATGATGTTGTCTGGCACACACTCAGAGGCTGGTTCAGCTGGAAGCAGGCATCTGTCTTATACCAAGTAACACATTCTCTCAGCTTAACGGAGGCCATTCGTACAATGGTACAGTAAGTAAGGAGCAGGCTGGGTCATAATCAAACTCCCTGGAACCTCTCACTGTGACTCAGGGCATTGGAAAGGAAGGGGAAATGCAACAAGTAACATGCATGTGCCCTGACTATGTGTAAGGTAACTGCTGGGAGCTCCCCTTAACCACTCACCCAGATCATACAGCTGTGAACCATGTGTTAAAGCTTCACTGAAAGAGAGCCTAACACACACACACACACACACACACACACACACACACACGCATGCATGCACGCGCACGCACGCGCACACACATATGAATGTCCTATGTCTACTATGGTTGTATGTTTGTGTGCATGTAGATATATAGTAGAAGTGGAATGGCTATCTCTCTGTTTCTTTGTCTCTCTATCTCTGTCTCTCTGTCTGTCTCTCTGTACATTTTACACATGAACTGACTCCAGTTTCTCTTTCCAGAAAAAGGATGGAAGATGAGGAGTAAAGAATGTAGAAAAATGCCAGGCAGTGGAGGCGCACGCCTTTAATCCCAGCACTCAAGAGGCAGAGGCAGGCGGATTTCTGAGTTCGAGGCTAGCCTGGTCTACAGAGTGAGTTCCAGGACAGCCAGAGCTGTACAGAGAAACCCTGTCTCAAAAAACCAAAAAAAAAAAAAAAAAAAAAAAAAAAAAAGTAGAAAAATAGGGTAAAGTGGGTAATAACCACTCTGGTTGATGACAGTGGAGAAATGGACAGATGGGAGAGTGTAGCTCAGCCAACACCTGTCATTTTTCATGTATCTACTTACTCAAGGTGTAGCAGGTGAAACCAGGGCACATTATACACTCAGCAACTACTCTAGCATGAAGTTATATCCTCAGCCATTAGTCCTCTTTTTTGGTTTTTCGAGACAGGGTTTCTCTGTGTAGCTCTGGCTGTCCTGGAACTCACTCTGTAGACCAGGCTGTCCTGGAACTCAGAAATCCACCTGCCTCTGCCTCCTAAGTGCTGGGATTAAAGGCGTGCGCCACCACTGCCTGGCATTAGTCCTCAGAGACTGGGGCTAACTATGTTATTCAGGCAAGCCTTGAACTTGTGGCAATTCTCCTGCCTCTGCCTCCCACCTGCTGGCCTGGCAGGCATGCCTCACTATACCAAGCTCTTTCAGGTACATTTTTAAAACATAAATTTCTTTCTCTTGTTTTTCAAGTTGTAGTTTATTAACTAAGAGTCTTCACGTAGATTTAAGTACTGTGCAAGACAGGGGAGGGTGACACAGAGAAAGACTGTAGTACCCTCTCTGAAGTGGGAACAAGCTGGTAAGGAGCAAGTTTCTAAAGACTCAACATTCATTTCAGGAGGACAACAGTAATTGGCAACTGTGCTGGAGTTTCCTTATAGAGACCTGTGAGGAAACCACCTTGTGGATTATTATACAATTGCTTTGGATGTTTCAATAAGCTTGAACTATCTAAAAGGGTTTCAAGGACCGAGATAGCTCAGTCAGTAAAGTGCTGGCCATACAAACAAGAGGACCTTCCTGAGTTTGTGCCTCAGTAGTTAGAAGAACTGTGTTCAGCTTTCCAGCACCCACATGGTGGCTCACAACTGTCTGCCACTCCAACTCTAGGGGATCCAACTTCCTTCTTGGCCTCTGGCAACACCAACCACACATATGGTGCACACAGATACTTGCAGACAAAGCTCTCATAGACATAAAATTAAATAAGTCCAAAAAGTGTTTCCTAGAGATGTGTAAGTTACTGTGTCCTATTAGGTGGCATCTCAGATCCGATGAACTTCAATGAACTGTTAGAAGAAAAGGTGCGGTCAAAGCGAGGAGGCCACCGGGCAAAGGAAGAGCACTGTGGGATTGAAACAAAGCCTGTGGGTTTGATTCTGAAATTTCAAGAGTTCTGAGCAGGAGGATGATATAATTAAACCTATGCCCAAAGCCTGGTTACCTGAAAGCAGTGGGCAGTCAGGGTAGAGACAGGTTTCTCTAATTTAGGAGATTTGGAGACCATGGAGGAAGGAAGCAAAGGTGAGCTTAATATGTGGAATTTGAGAGTACCCGGAAGCTGGTCAAGGACACAGAACATCAGCCAAGCCCGAGGCCTGGGCACCAGGGCTGAGTGGTGCAGCATGGGGATTGTGGCCAACAATGGCCTCTCCTGTGTGTGCAGCTTGTGAATAGAGCAGGCCTTTTGTGTTTTTTTTTTTTTTTCTACACATGCAGAATTGGATGACTCTCTGAAATTGTGGGTATGCTAATCAGTTTGATTGTAACAATCACTTCAAATATATAGATATGTCAACATATCACATTGACCAGATAAAATGCCAGCATGGGGGTGTGCAAGCCCCATCACTAGCTGAGAAGCTATTGGCATTTGACAGCTGCTGAGAGAGGGAAAGCCACTTTTCTTTAATGGTGTCACCCCTGGCTCCACTTCCAAGACTAACTGGGCAACACAAATTAGACTCCACAGGTTAAAAGACAAGGAGGAGAAAGAAGAGGAGGAGGAAGAGGAGAAAGAGGAGAAGAAAACCTCAAGCCTGGGGCAGTGGAGAGGGGAGGGTGGATCGGGCAGAACTATGAAGGTAGAGGGTGAATAAGAGCAAAATGCACTGTATGGAATTTTCAAATAATTAATAAAATATTGTCAAAGTATGTCACATTATGTTCCAGAATGTGTATGATTCTTATAAGTAAATATCATAACTGGGGTAATGGAAAAATGAGAGTGACTAGCATGCACACATGTTTGTAATCTACAGACACCAACAGAGCACACCACACACACCACATACACACATAGCACACACACATAGCACATACATACATACCACACATACACCACACACACATATACACATATCACACACTACACACTATGTATATATACACACACATCAGAAATATACTACACAGATACACACAGCACACAGACACAGTACACACACAGACAGACACATAGACCCACACACACAGACACTGATACAGACACACACAGAGCATACACACATACACACACACATACAGCATACAATACACAGACACTATATATATACATATATATACATATATATGTGTATATATATATATATACATATATACACATATATATGTGTATATATATATATATATACACACAAGACAAACACATTAGCATACACATACACCACACACACACACAGACACACAGACACACACACTTACCAGCTACACCAAAGGTAAAAAGAAGCCAGTGCTGCGGTGTGGAAAACAGTTGTGGGTTGGTCTTCTCTTCCCCCCACATCCTGGTGATTGCCCACCAGGAACAGGACTAAGGTTCTAAAGGCCGTGGTTTGCCCTGCACTCCTGTTCCTTCTAGGGACTGACACTGGGGCACACGCTGCAGCAGTGTCCTGATCTGAGTCTTCTCTTTGAGGCTTTATTTCACTCTAAAACCAGCACCGGAGTGGCTTATGGACGCTAGTCCTATATTTAATAACTTCTTTCTTTCTTTCCTTTCTTCCTCTTTTTTTCCATCCATCCTTCCTCCCTCCCTTCCTTCCTTCCTTCTTTCTTTCATATTGTTTGCTTCTCTTCTCTCTTTCTTTTTACATAGGGTCTCATGTAGTCCATCTTGGCCTTGCACTTACTGTGCAGCCAAGGCTGGCCTTGAACTCCTCATCTCCAGCATTCATACACATGGTCTGCCCGTGGTAGCATTTATCTATTCATCGGCATGAGCTTTGCTCAGGGGCCATGAAGCTGGGCCATTGATTTCAAGGAAAGAAGGATTCCCATCCTCCCTCCAACTGTGAGTGCTTGCTTCCTAACACCATGTCCGTGCCCGTGGCCATGCTCTGAGTGGTTTCACAGTAACCCTTTGTTTCAGAGCCAAGCCATGAGGCAATCTCCTTCGTGAGGTTTTAGAAGGTAATTAAACGCTACAAGTTTAACACCAGCCACTGTAGACTGATAGTTCAGCTGAACTGATGGCTAAAACAATAGTTTTGTTCCTGTTTGTAGTCATGCAAACCAGAAGGCTTTCTTATCTGCCAGCAGTTTCCAGGCGTTGGTCCTGTAAAATACCTCTTCGTACAGAGGCATGACAGTGTTGGACAAAGAAAGGCAGGGTAATTCCCCCTTATCTTTAGTTTTACTTCCCACAGCATCAGTTGCCTGTGGTCCACTGCATCCTGAAAATGTTACAGAGAGGGGGGAAGGAGGGACAGGGAGAGAGAGAGAGAGAGAGAGAGAGAGAGAGAGAGAGAGAGAGAGCTCAACTTACTTGTATTACAGCACATTGTTACCAGTGATTTATTTAAAAAAATTTTTGCTTATCTTTTACTGTCAGTTTTCTGTTATGATAACAACAGCATAAAACAAAACAAAAAACCTGAGCTAATTAAGTTTAAAACATTTCAGCCCCCAGTTTTAAGGATTCTGGCCCACAATCACTTGGTCCCATTGCTTTGGGGCAGATGGCAAAGCAGCGTAGAGTTGGAAGACATGGTAGGAAACAGCCGCTCCATTCCTGGTCAGAACCAAAAGGAAAATGACGGGAAGGAGCTGGGCTTCCACCCTCTCCTTTAGGACACATCCTCATGGACCAAAGACCTCCCAGAGAATCCTAATTCCTATGACTCTTCTGCCTCCTCCAAGTGCCAAACCTCTAAAACATGGGCTTTAAGGAACATTCCGGATCCAAATGTCAGTGTTCACAGTGCCTGATTCCTAGAGTTAACTTTATTATCATAGTCATATAGAGTGGGGGAGAGGTGAATCCTAAGATATAGAGAGAGCTTGCCATTCCGACATCTCAGCCCCTGCTCCAGGGTTTAGAACACACCCTTCTTACACAAGGGAAACATCTGGCACTGGTGTTTATTGTGTTTCACTTTCACTAGCGTGTGAGCACTGCCAGTGCAGGCACTTACTATTCCACAAGTCCATCTCTGCATCTCACTTTTAGAAGGGAGTCTGGCACAGAGTAGTTGCTCAATAAAATCTTGCCAAACAAATGAGTGAGTGAATGGCTCAGTCAGTAAGCTCTGGGAACCAGGAACATTTCAGTACATGCCAAAAATGTTGAGGAATTGCTGCTGGAAGGTCCACCGGTCTGTATGGAAACAAAAGTCAGTATGTCATATAAGCTCCTGTCGCATTTATGAAAGAGCATGGAAGAGACCATGAACCCTTCATGACTTGGAGTGTGCTGGAGGTGCCGGGTGCCTGTAGGGTAGCCAAGGACACATCTGGGACATATCAGCTGCTTGGCCCTGGAGGTGACTGGGGTGGGGAACTCATCATGCTACTTGTTTTTGACCCTGGCTGACATTCTAGGAAAAAGTAAGATCCCTCTAATGGCAGACTCTCAATGAGGGAGACTCTGCCCAGTGAAAGACAGGGTTTCTGCCTCAGGTAGCTACTGAGCGCTACAATAAAGATCATAGGACAATTCTCCAGGCATGGGGGGAGGCAATATTACCCAGGATACTTCATCTAGCTTGTGCTATGTCCTCTTCCCTAGGTTTTCAGGACTTGGCATTTGTCAAGTAGAAACTTTTGTAAACTCTCAGCATTTCTGTTCTTCCATCCAGAACTGTCTAACTAGAATTCAGTTCTACATATAAGGGGCACATTGGATGCAGTAAACATCCAGTATAGAGTGTCAGTTCCTTCCCAGGCCCCATTCCTTATCAGGCTAATAGGAAATGAAGGCACCAGAAGGCATAAGAACCACATAGTTCGGAATGACAGCAATAACCCAAGTTATCAGAGAAAAGATGAACCTGATTGAGAACCTTCACCAGTTGCCTTCTCATGGCACCCACCCCACCACACGGTCACAAAAGATGCCTGAGACGTGCTTCCTCTAGATTTAGAAGCACATCGTTGCTGCTAGTTTTATAAGGTATGCAGGTATCATCTTCCCAGGATACACGTCCCAAATTCTCACTAATACAACAGTGAGATTCAAACGAGAAGAAAACATCACTCACAGCCATGCTGTCAAGTGAAACAGACAGACTAGAGAAGTTACATCTGCAGTGTGGAAAGGGTGGCTTTGTCAAAAGAGAGGAGTCGGGGTGAGGAAATGTGCACGTCTGTTTTTATGATGTAGCTTGGTGCTGCTTTGTAAAGTTGGATCTGCTAACAAGGGACATCAGAGATGCAGAACTTCGGGAAGTGGGCGAGCCCCTACACAGAAGTGGGAGAGTCAACCAGAATCAGGTGATCTCAGTTCAGAACTCATACAACTTGGGGAATTCATCAGGGGAAAGAATATGGAGCTGGATACAAATGTAATTTTGTTTGTGATGAAAATAACTCACAACTAATTAAAGACTTAAGAATTAGCAAATAGGCTGGAGACCTCTGCCTGGCCCACCAGGATTCCATAGCCAACTAGCACCAGGAGAAAGCTACCCTCCCAGGACTGTGGAAAAGCCGTGAGTGGGGTTAAGGTGAGCACCACTGCCCACGGGGACCCGCCTGGAACCCTCGGGACACAAAGAGTGAGGTAAAGTCAAGGACAGGAACTTTCTGGTTTCCATCTGTGTCTGGGAACCTCAGCCTGGGCCACAGGAGAGAGCTGGTATCCTAGGAGTGCTGACATATCTTTGAGCACAGGCAAAACCACCGCTTCTGTTCAAACTCACTGGATCAAGAGGGACCCTTGCAGAGCCATCAGGACATAGGAACCAAGGGACAGCTGGGGACAGATTCCTTCTGGTTTCTGTCTGCACACCAGAGCTGACCCTGTGCCATGGCTCTCCAGGCCCAAGTACCTCTCATAGACAGCTGGTCTTCAAGGAGTATTGACACAGAGGCCTGCAGGAGGGGCAAGCCACAACCAGACAGAGTAAGACCAGCCAACATCAGAGTTAACAAGATGGCAAAAGGAAAGGGTAAGAACATAAGGA
>CM052710.1:52210617-52241348 GCA_028551405.1 Uromys caudimaculatus | reverse complement strand
TGCTGCTGCTGCTCCTGCTGCTGCTATTGTAGTGAACTCCTGGGCTTAAGTGATGCCCCTGCCTTAGCCTTCCATGCAGCATGGACCATGAGTACACACCAACATACCCTGTTTCTAGATAAGAACTAAAGCAAACTCATAATAAACAGACACCAGAAAAAAATCATCCGGGTTCCAGTGCTCAAGCAGATTCAACCGGGGACATGGTCACAAAGAAACTGTAGGCTATTTAGCGGGGTTCTTCTTCTTCTTTTTCTAATTTGCACCTGTGTTGCAGGATATTTGATCACACTGTAAATGCCAAGACTGTGAAGAAAAGTGTTTCTAGTTGTGGTATGGCTCAGCCCTTAGCTCACACCTTTAATCCCAAACAATGAAGGTAACATTAGTTTGTAGAGGGAAGTACCCGTGTTTGAACCGGGGTGCTCTCTCTTTGGGGTCTTCACACCTTATTAGATCAACATACCATAACTCCTTTTTTTTTTTTTTTTTTTTTACACATTTCATGAGAACATGGGACAGCACACTCCACAGAAAACAGCACAAAGTCATTATACCATTTTCTTTTCTCCAACAGTTTTCTAGAACCATGTCATCTCTCCCAGATGATTTCCTTCTAGTCTCCCGACTCTCAGCACAATGAACACAGCTCTCCATCATTCTCCCTGGAAATGTGCTTAGATTTCCCCATAGACTTTGAAGGGAAGGGGGTTGGTTTAGCTCTGGCCTTGTTTGTTTGTTGCTTCCTCTGTAACTTCACGTTCCTGTACATTGTTTCATGGGAATGGGGGTGAGGGGAGGTGAGAATGAAGATGGAGATGAGAATGGGGATGAGGGTGGGGATGAGGGTGGGGATGAAGATGGGGATGAGGATGGGATGAGGATGGGGATGAGGATGGAGATGAGGATGGGGATGGGGATGAAGATGGGGATGAGGATGGGGATGGGGATGAGGATGAGGGTGGGGATGAGGATAGGAATGAGGATGGGGATGAGGATGGGGATGAGGATGGGAATGAGGATGGGGATGAGGATGGGGATGAGGATGGGGATGAGGATGAGGGTGGGGATGAGGATGAGGGTGGGGATGAGGATAGGGATGAGGATGGGGATGAGGATGAGGATGGGGATGAGGGTGGGATGATGTTGATGATGAGGGCGGGGATGGATGTGAGCATGGGGTTGGGGATGAGGATGGGGATGAGGATGGGGACTGGTGGAGATGGGTACAGAGATGATGGGGCAGAGATGTAGTTAATGATGAAGATGTATGGAGATGGAGAGCCATGTAATCTTAGAATGAAACATGGCTCACTGTAATGTTATACAAGATTCTGGTGTTATTATTTCTGTTGCGACAATGTCAACATTTGTTTTTACTCTGGTTGTGTTGATTTCTTTACTATCCAACCCCTCCCTTGTTCTATTTTTCTAAGAATTATGTTAACATCTGTTCCCAGTACTCTCATGTCCCCCCCCTTCCATATTGTTTTAGGACATTTCATTTTATAAGGATTGTTTATAAACTTATTCATGTTGCTTGTCAACAGTCTGAATGCCCGAGGGAGGTCTGAAATTGTTGCTCTGGTTTAATCTAAATTCTTAAGCTATTCTAAGTGCCTTGAATCTCTCTTGACTAGAGGGATCTAGAGGAATGGTCAGGCATTTCTCCCTGGCTTCACAATTAATGCAGATATGAAGAAGTTAATCTGCTCTGTCCATTTAGTCCTAGAGTGAGTGCCTCTTGTGATTCCAAATTCATATATTTATTGATCCAATAAATGAAATCAAGGAGACTTGCTTGTAGTGTGCCTAGTCTATGCCATGGAGACACTGCACATCATTTTCAGGGTAAAATGCAGGAGGTAACAATTAATGGTGCTTATTCTGGTCCTTTTTTTCAAAACCCTTTTTAGAAGAGAATAATTAGCTGAGATCTACTGGACCTTCGCCCCCCCCACACACACACCAGTTAAGGTAATTAAGATAATCTCCCATAGGCATGCCCAGAGCATCTCCCAGGTGATACTAGATTTTGCCAAATTGACAACACAAACTGCACATCACCTGACATATTAGTAAAATTTAATCCAAAGGGTAACTAAAGTCTAGTGAGATCTTTGAAAGCCTCATCTTGAAGCAGAACAATGGACCACTAAAGGCATTAAGATATGACATTTACACATAACCGGATTTTATCATTCACATTTTAACTACATCAGAAACCATACAGAGGGTGGAAAGCAATGGGAAAGAAAAATAACATTGTGATGCTTAAAGCCAGGGCATGGGCTAAAGCAAAGAGAAGAGACAACATGGATGAAAATGAAACCAAACCAAGCCTGACATTGCAGTCTCTTCAGACAGAAGTTCTTCTTAACCATCAAGAAAGTTGACAAAACTGGGAAACCAGAGTGAGCACAACTAACCTGGCATCTTGACTGGATGGGAGCTGGGCAGGTAAGTCCACCAGAAGTAAATACATCTAACCCTAAAGCGAGGTTTGTTAACTAGAGAGACAAAAGCAAAAAGAGTTCAAGAGCCATGACGAAGGTCAGCAGGATGAGAAACCAACAACACTGAGCCGCTTGCCGGTTCGCTTGTCCATTCTCACTGTGAACCATTCCTGGGCCCCTTCTGCCCTCATTTCTGTTGTCTGGAAGAAGATGGAAGGAAGTGGGAGAGACTAAGCTCAGAGCTCTGTCAAAGCTAATCACCCCCACAACATTTGCTATAACTGGGGCAAAATTCTCAGACATCAGCAAACCACATAGTCATGGACATTTCCTCAGCTAGACCAGGGAAATACAAGCAAGCATGGGGTATTCAAATAAAAACCAACCAACCAAACAAAAACAACAATAACAACAGCAAACCATCAGTGCTGCAGAGATGGCTCAGCAATGAAGAAAGCCTGCTGCTCTTGCAGTGGACTGGGTTCAGTTCCCAGTACCTACATGGTGGCTCACACCGTCTATAACTCAAATTCTAGAGGATCCTAAGCCTTTTTCTGTCCTTTTTGGGAACTGCATACATGTGGTATGCTCAGACATATAAAATAAATACAAACACATCTTTAAAATGTAAATAAATGAACAGACAGACAAGTCAACATTGTTTCTGTTGATGTCGCATGCGAATTCTTCCGTACTCCTCTGAACTCCCAAACTCAGTCCATCAAACAAGAAATTTAAAAAGTATATGTTCACACTAGAGATTCCATGCATAGCTTCTGCTATGGAAGAGGGACTGGAAATCACAGTGGCAGCTGTGCAAACCTGTTGAGTACTTTCCACCTTTTACACCTGAATAAGAAGTAGGGGTAGAAAGAATACACATGGAAGGACCCATGGTTGGAACCACATATGTTGGCCATCAGGGGAGGAGAGGCCCTTGGGCCTGAGGGTGATTGAGGCCCCAGTGTAGGGGAATGCCAAGGTGGGAAGACGGGAGTGGGTGGGTGGGGGAATTCCCTCATAGAGGCGGGGGAGGGGGAGGGGATAGGGGGTTTCCAAAGAGGAGACCTAGAAAGGGGGAAACATTAGAAATGTAAATAAAGTATCAAAAAAAAAAAAAAACCCTTTTCTGAAATGATTTAAACCTGCAAAAAAGCCCCCATGTTGCAAGTGATCAAACTACTAAAAGAGATGGAAAGGCAAGGTGAAAGCAAAGGAGAGAGTGGGGTGGGGAGCAAATAGAGGAGAGCATCTGAAAGCAATAGATCCAGTTTACACAGACAATGATGAGATACAACTGAAACGTAATCAGTGTGCTAGAAGGCCTGAGATAACAACACAAAACAAGAAGCCAAAAGACCGAATGCTCCCTCTTAGACTAGAGAAGAGTAAAGGGGAGAGGGTCTAGAGGCATGCTGAAGGGCAGGTACCAAACACAGAAACATGCTGCTGTTTCAGAGCAGGGATAGACGGGTGACTGGGGCTTAAAACCACCCACTGCATATTTTAGAAGGAACTGGAAGAGATGCGTTCAAAGATTCTCAAGAAAGAGAGACAGGGTGGGAGGAGATGTGAGAGAGAGAGAGAGAAAGAGAGAGAGAGAGAGAGAGAGAGAGAGAGAGAGAGAGAGAGAGAGAGAGAGAGAGACTACAGTATACCCCCCAAAACCATGCAGATTTATTAGACACTAAACATTCTTTAAAATGCAAAAAGTTGCAAAGCAACTAGAAAATAGATTGTAAATACAGGAAACAGACAATGGGGGCAGCACACAGAGAGTAGAATGTGCAGTAAGAATCTGTCTGTCGAGAGAGTGGAAAAAAACAGTTGGGGCTGCAAAGGAGAAGGCATACTGTGTTCTAGGAAAACACTTAGAACAAACAACTTGGGGTGAAACAGAGCCTAAGAATTCTGAGCTTCAAGGATAGAGAAAAAATTCTGTAGGCATCCAGCCAAAAAAAGCAATCAGCTGCTGGTGGGGATGGATGGGGAGCTAGGGGTGTGTGCAGCTTCTGAGTCTCATGAAAATACTCACTGAGAGACGGGGATCACATCTCTAGGATTCTAAATGTTTTCATAAAGTGACCCAGGAATTTTCCTTTAATTTTTTTTAAATGAATGTGTTTGTGTGTATATCTACAGGTATGTATGGGTGTGGAGGTGCTCACAGAAGCCAGAAGAGGGCACTGGGTCCCTTGGCACTGGACACACAGGAGGCTGGGAGCTGCTGAACAGGGATGCTAGAAACTGAACTCACATCCTCTGGAAGGGCAGCAAGTACTTGTGACCATGGAGTGATCTGTCTAGTCCCAAGACTGTTCAATACTAGCTAGTCTGTCATTCAGCTGTAAAACATAGTAGTCTGGGTGTCTACAAAATCAAGGGTTCAGTATGATTCACACAAGGTAATATTTCCAGACAAAATATAAAACAGCCATTAAGGTTGAACTTCAAATAAATAACAACAGCTACCACACTGCTAATGATGGCATCCCAGATAGTGTAGGGAACATGCTTATTCTTTAAAAAGTATTTGCTTTTTAATCTAAACTTCAAATTTCATTGGGAGGTTTGTATTTTGTTTGCTAAGGCTGGCAACCAGATTGTAAGACATTTTGGGGGATCAATTTATTTGAAGAAATTTATCTACATAAGAGCTAATTTGTGACAAAAGAGGACATTTTAAATGGAAGCCAGACCTTGTAAGACTGGTGGGTGAGCCTGCTTTTCTAACATAGACCCAAGGAGGAAAAATGAGAAGTGTGTAGTGGCTAGTTCTGATTGTCAACTTGACTATCTCTGGAGTGAATTACAATCCAGAATTAGAGGGCTCACCTGTGATCTAGATCTTGAGTCTGGAAGACACAGTTTCAGGTGTGGTGGTACTCATAGCTCTAATCTGGGCCACACCTGCTGCTGGAGATCTACATAAGGACATTGGAAGGAGGAAGAATCAATCTTCTTTGTCTGTGAGCCTTGTGGGACTAAGAGACTGCTAGATCCTCGGGTTTTCATTCACAGCTACTGCTAACCATTGTTGGGGAGTTTGACTGTAAGTCATTAACACATTCCCTTACTATATAGAGACTACCTATAAGTTCTGGGACTCTAGAGAACCCTGACTAATACAAAGTGTCATTGCAAAAACTAAAATAAATAATAGAATCATAGCTCTAACCCAAAATCAGGGGTTCTCAACTTGTGGGTTGCAACCCCTTTGGGGGAGTGTTGGACAACCCTTTCACAGGGGTCACCTAAGACCATTGCAAAACACAGATACTTACAATTCATAACAGAAGTGAAGTTGCAAATATGAAGTAGCAATGAAAATAATTTTATGGTTGGAGGTCACCATAGCATGAGGAACTGTATTAAAGAGGTACAGCATTAGGAAGGTTGAGGACTACTGCTTTAAATGAATACCACACAGCATTAATATGCAGACAAACCTATAAAAGGTACAAAATTCTCACCAATGCAAACAAAAACTTGGTAGGAAGAAGACAGAAGCTGTGAGAGAGTGTAAATGAGCTGATAACCACATGATTCCTATCCAGGATCTGATAGGTACAACTCTGTTCCTCCGGCATTCTGGGAGTTGGAGTTAGCAGGATCCCATGACTGTGGCCAGGTGGGCTCACAGGTCAGCATTGAAGACATCATGTTTCACGAAGCACTGTTTTACAACCAGTAAGGCAAACATAAATCAACTTCAATAAGTGAGAGCCACTGAGTCACTAGACAACCAAGCACATGCTTGTGAGCCATCATGGTGGATTTAAAGCAGGGCCCAGTCTTGTTCTCAAAAGCTAGGTTAACTTCTCCTTTGTCTTTCCTGGTGTGTAAATCAGCTTCCTATCAGGAGACCTAGAGACCTGACTGTAAGATGCCTTCCTGTCTGCCCCCTTATTCAAGACCCAGACAGACCATCTTCTTTTGGCTCTTTCAAAAAACAGCAAAGAGCTCTCCTCTCCACATGTCAGGGAGTTCTCAGCAAAACCCTTCATTTTTGGCACAGAGTTAGGTATCCACACTGTTTCTCTTGTGATGGAGGTGACTACGGGATGCAGACCAACTCAAGCGTGAGTCAGCCTCACTCCTAGAACGGGGTGTGGAGACAACTCTGAACATTCCGGAACCGTGCTGATACAGAACAGCACGAGAAAATGAAGTTCATTACTGGGAGAATGAAAGTTGAATGTGGTTGCAGCCACAGTGCCCACTGCAGCCTCAATGGTCTAGGCTGCTTCAAACGCCCAAAGAAAAGTGTCTTACTGGAAATCAGCCTCTTGTTTCTCTGTGCATTCACCCCAGCCATTGTTTTGTCACCTTCTGGAAATGTAGATCATTCCCCATCTGTCACTAGAGGGAACAGAAGACTGGGGGTAGTTGGCTAATGGGTGCTAAGTCATAGTCGACTAGTAGAGAGTCACTCTGGTGAGCTATTACACAGGGGAACTCTAGGTAATGATGACTATTGTTTATTTTTTCAAGCTATAAGAGTTTCCAATGTTTTTATTGTAAAGAAATGATGGATAGGTTTTCTCTGGTTTCAACCTTACACAGACCATATATACATCAAAACATCACATTGCACCTCATAATATTTATAATTTTTATATGTCAGTTGAGATTAAAAGTATATACATAGGGCTTTTTCTTTCTTACGCTCCAGATAGGGTTGTTGTCTTTCTCTAAAAGACCGTGTAAATAAAAAGTTTGTGTTCAGGCTCAGTGTGATGGCACTGATGGCTAATCCCAGCACTTGAGAGGCCAGGGCAGTCAGAGCCTGAATTCAAAGCCATTTCAGGCTACACAGGGAGAGACTGTAGAACAAAATGGAGTTATCATCCAGAAATCCTGGCCCCACATCCAGCATGATGGGAACAGGTCACAGACTGGCATTCCATCCTCCTTCACTCTCCTACAGCTGAGGGAAAGTTACCCTCCCCAGCAGGGCATGGCCACCATGCCTTTAAGCCTAGCACTAGGGAGGTAGAGGCAGGGGGATCTTGGAGTTCAAAGCTAGTCTGGTCTACAGAGCAGGTGCAAAGACAGCCAGGATTGTACAGAGAAATCCTGGAGGAAGGGGCAAAGGAGGGGGAGGGGATGCCTGGCTGCCACCCCTTCCCAGGTCAGAGTCAGTACCCAGGAACTCTGATAAAACAAAACAAACCAAAAACTGCTAATGAACAGATGTAGAAGAAACTCCAGATGCCATTGAGACCACTACAGACATTTTACTGAGTGCCATTATATTAGACCATTAAAAACTCAGTAAATTATTGGTGAGTTAGCAGAAACACAGATCTACTTTTTAAGAACTATGTAGTAATAAAACATGAAACAGTAAGCACAGAATCAAGCAAACAGGAATTGAAAGTACCTGGTAACACACACGCACACACACACACACACACACACACACACACACACACACACACACGGGGAGGGGGGAAGAACATCTTAAGTCTCTTTAAGGTGAAGGACATAATTCAAGCTAGAACATTTTATTTTCTTAACCAAAACACCTCTAAAACCTTATGAGGAGAGAATATTACTGCTAAAGAAGAGAACTTCAGGATCTCAATCATATCACAAAATATAGTAATGAATAAGGCGTTCAAACCGTAGAGCCAAGAAGAACCTTAGCCCCGTGAGTGGACCCATTTGTGGATGGTGGTTAAACATGAAACAGCTTAATCTAAAGGACAGAAGAGCTGAGGAAAGAGACAGACATGTTCCACAGTGGAGCAAGTAAGACCTGGTAGCCAATGGAAATCAGCTCATTGTTAAGCTCCAGGAAGAATCTGGAAACTCACTATAAATGAAAATCCTTTCCCGGGAAAGTGTAAAGGAACAAAACCAGCACTGTGTGCCCCCAAGAACACATAATCATGTTCTAAATGGAAACATATTTTAATTCTTAAAGGATAGATGCTTCCTTCATCAACCCAGTGATGTTGCTGGGTACAGAGGCACATACCTGTAATCCCAGCAGCTGGGACATGGAGAGACCAAAGGAACAGGATGTTAGGGCCATCCTTAGGTATATAGTGAGTTTGGGCCAGCCTGGGCTATCTGAAACCCTGTATCAGACGAAGAAGGTGGAGGGGAAGGAGGAGGCTGTTACTATTATTACTTCAGAATAAAATGATGGAGATTAATTTCCAAATTCAATACAGTATGTTAAACATAACACCCTCAACACACTCCTTGAACTAGAGACTAATTCCAGTGATATTGAGGCAAAAATCCTAGTGTCACACTAACAAATGAAGTCACCAAATGAATTCATATGTGAATTCATAGAATAATATATCACAACCAAACACATTTTAGTCTAAAGCAAAGAAGGATGGTTCTATTTTAGCTAATTTACTCTGTGAACCAATACTGTAATTGGTAAAAGAAAAAAAACATATATTTAGAGGAATTAACATCTAAAATATGTGTGATAAAAATATACATTCTGTATGAGTATAGACCAGAGGAAAACCTCAGGTTTTGTTCCTCAGATCCTCCTCCTCCTCTTCCTCCTCCTCCTCCCCCTCCTCCTCCTCCTCATCATCATCCCCCTCCTCCTCCTCCTCATCATCATCCTCCTCCTCCTCCCCCTCCTCCTCCTCCTCCTCCTCCTCCTCAGAATCATCATCATTTTTGAGATAAGGCCTCTCATTAGCCTAGAACTCACCAAGCAGTCCAGGCTGGTTGGCCAGCCGACCCCTGGAATATTTCTATTTCCATCTTCCTATTGTAGGATTACAAACATGTGCCACCATTCTTGGCAGGTTTTTTTAAAGCCATGTATTTTATGTCTATGAGAGTTTAACCTGTGTGTCTGTACCATGTATGTTCAGGGCTCATGGAGGCCAGAATAAAGCATGAGTCCTCTGGAACTGGAGTTACAGGTGGTTGTGAGCCACAATGTAGATCCTAGGAACTGAACCCATGTCCTCTGCAAGAGCAGCCAGTGCTCTTAACCTCTGAGCCATGTCTCTGGTTTCCCATGCCTGGTACTTTTTGGCACGGGTTCTGGTGATGAAATTCATATCCCGGTATTTTCCAAGGGCTTTGCTGACTGAGCTGGTGGTACCCAGCCCCTCAACAGTAGAAGGATTCTTTCTTGACAATCTCTTACTCATAGACTCTCTGAAAAATAACTAAATAATCAACAGAGAAACAACAATATGGCCTTTGACAGAAATGGGCTCAGGAACCTCAGTAAGATGTTTCCGTTCAGTGCACTGCTTTATCCTGTTGCAGAGAAGCCAGGAGGCCGACATGGTTAAACAAATGAAGTGAAGAGGGGACAGCAGGACTGACTGAAAGTGATGTCTCCAGAAATACAAGAGGACCAACATGAGACCTGTAAAAAGAGTAAGATATCTGCATATACCAAAATCAGTCTGTTTTCTTTTTTGAGACAGGGTCTCTTGCTTAGGTTGGCCTCAAACTTACTATATAACAGAGGACGACCCTGACCTTTTGATCCTCCTGCCTCTGCTTCCCGAGTGCTGGAACTGTAGGCATATACCACCACACCTGACTTTTTTGCTTTATTTTATTATTCTTTACTATGCTAAATATGGGCAAGGTAAAGCTTGGGGAAGGCTGGCCAAGCACCTTCCCAAATGAACTTCATTCTCAGCCCCAAATCAAAGTCTCTTCTAGCACATATATGACAAGATGGCTCTTCAGACAGTACACATGGTTATCATAACGTCAGCTACTAACGTTTGTAAAGTGGCTCTTCTGTGGCAATACTTCTCAGAATACTTTAACTAAGGATTCGGTCTAACCAGCTTCATCACGAATCACATGAATGAAAACACCTTACAGGGAGGGGGAGAGAGACCCAAAACTTTGAAACAGAAAATATTTTTTTCTAAAAAGCAATAACACAGAATGCCTGGTTGCTCAGACATGATGCATAAGTTACTTAAGGTAATTGTGCCTCAGTTCCCATGCCTGTAAGCTGGGTGTGTCTGTAGTGTTTATTTACTGATCTTGCTATAAAATAGGGGCTAATACCTAAAAAGTACTTAGAAGATATGAGTGCTTGTTGTCACTGTTAGCAGGAAGATACATACACCGGCAGGCATGAGAGAACACACCTTGTCTCAGCCACTACGCAGGCTGAGGAATATGGGTCCCTTGAGATCAGAGTGGAGACAGGGTACAGAGAGAAGAGTAGAGAAAGAGAAAGATTGCAGTCATAGCATCATGGTACATATGTGTGGAGATGCCATAATGAAACCCATTAGTTTATAACTTAATACATTAGTAATACATGCATGCATAGTTCTAAAAATTAAAAACAATAATAATTGTCCTCCCCCTCAAAGAAAGCGACAAATAGACATGATTCAGAAGAAGGAACCTTAGAAGTTTACCAAAGCATATGGAATCTTTGCTGCTCCTCAACACACAAGCCCAGTCTTGGTCCTCAGCCCGTGCTATTAGGAGGTGGTGCAGCCTTTAAGAAGTGGGGCAAGGGGGAGAGCTCCAGTCATGGAATGTGTCCTTGAAGGGGCTTGTGGGACCATAGTCTCTTCCTCTTCCTCAGTTTTCCTTCAGTGCTGAGGGGGAAAGGCCTCTCTCTGCCACATGCTCCTCACTGTCAATATGCTGCCTCCCCCAAGGCCACGGGCCGAAACTTCCAAAACAGTGAGTCAAGATAAACCTTTTTCTTTTTACATTGATTGACTGAGGTGTTTGTTATAGCAACGGAAAGCTGACTAATACACATTTATATTTATTAATGCAATGTAATCTCCACAGGTTCTTGTGACCCTAAGTACTGGGTGTGATTGACAGCGAGTCAGAGCCTGTAGAAGACCAAGTGGAAGTGAGGTGGCCTCCTGTAAGCCCAAGGCTTTCCCCACAACACGTTATCAGGAGATGTAATTCCTGGGAAAGCAGAGGTTCTGTGGGGAGCTCAGTGCTAACCTCTTCACCATGTGAAGCCACAAAACTCTTAGTGAATGTGAAAGTTTTTTCTTCTCTATGTTTTTTAGAGCCGCAAAGTTAGTCTTATTTCATTATTATTATCTATTACCTTAGGAGGCCAGTCTTAGGGTTTCTATTGCTGTGATGAAACATCATGAGCAAAAAGCAAGTTGGGGAGGAAAGGGTTTATTTGGCTTACATTTCCAAATTATGTAGTCCATCACTAAAGGAAGCCAGGACAGGAACAGGGCAAGAGGCTGGAGGCAGCTGATACAGAGGCCATGGAGGGATGCCGCTTACTGTCTTGCTCCTCCTGGCTTACTCAGCCTGCTTTCTTACAAAACCCAGGACCACCAGTGTAAGGACACACACACACACACACACACACACACACACACACACACACACACACATAGATTGACATAGCTATAGATATACATGTGTATATACAGATATACATATTCCACTTTTATCACACAATTTTGTATGTCTATATAAAATTTAGAAATCAAAAAATATAAAGAATACATGATACTCATCTATCTGCAGTTAGCTTACTCAGTTTAATATGATTATCTCCAGTCCCGTCCATTTTGCTGCAAACAACATAATGTTCTTCACGGCAGAACGCTATTTCGTTGTGTGTGCATCGCATTCCCTCTGCCCTTTCCTGGATGCATAGGTTGATCTCATAGCTTAGCCGTTGTGAGCAGTGCCCCAATAGACCATGGTGTATGTGTGTCAGCATGAGTGGGTGACTCGGAGGCCTTTGGGCAGGAGTGTGTCATATGGCCAATCCACTGCCAGTGTTTTGAGGACACTCTCTACTGACTTCCACCCTTGTTGGACAAATTCCCAATGGCAGTGTGCAGGGGTTGCCTTTCGGCTGCATCCTCAACAACGTTTGTTGTTATTTGCTTTTGTAGCAATGCCATTCACACTGGGGTGGGATGGAGCCTCAGTGTGATCTTGGTTTGCTTTTCTGTAGTAGCTATTGTGCTGTTGGACATGTTTCATGGGTTTATAGGCCATTTTGTATTTCATCTTTTGGGGATTGTCTGTTCATCTCATTAACCTACCTATTGATTTGGTTGTTTGCTCCTTTGCTTAGTTTTGTTGTTATTGTTGTTGTTGTTGTAGTTGTAGTTGTTGTTGTTGTTTCCATATTCAGGATCCCCTGTCAGGTGACTGGCAAAGGCTATAAACTGGCTCTTCACATAACTATAGAAATAATTTTTTAAAACTTTTTTAAAAATACAAAAGTCAGAGATGAAACATTTAGGGATTTTATAGGTAGGCTCCCCTGCCTAAAATCAGATAGATGAGTAGCCCCTGGACAGGAATATTGAAGACCAGGTGAACCTTGTCGCCCTGACCTCCCTGATAGTCTCTAGTGAGGCTC
Source organism: Uromys caudimaculatus (assembly GCA_028551405.1). NCBI lineage: Eukaryota > Metazoa > Chordata > Mammalia > Rodentia > Muridae > Uromys > Uromys caudimaculatus. The sequence goes on along the minus strand of CM052710.1, from coordinate 52,228,538 downwards.
ACACCACGGATTAAGTGAGGTTCAGAGAGCCTTCTAGACTTGCTAGTCTGCAGCAAATGCCTTTGGGGGCACGGAGGCAGTGATACAAGCTCAAGAACTGATATTATACAGTGCTCTTGGCATGCAGGACATAGTGCAGCACCACAGTGGGCCTCCAATCCTGCGAGACTTTATGATACCCACTTCCTTACAGCAAGCCGAGGGAACAAAAGTAGACAGGAAGTCCATTTGGAACTTGATTTAAGAAACATTTTCTCATGGAATGTGTGTATATAATCCTGACAAACTGTGGTGTGTGTGTGTGTGTGTGTGTGTGTGTGTGTGTGTGTGTGTTGATATTTTATTGTGACTGCTTTTCTATATGCAATTATTTTATCATTCAAAGCATGGCTAAGAACACCATCTCTCCAAGATAAGGAAAGTGGAGGATACCAATATTTTAATGTCTATTTTTATGCCATAAAATGGGAATGATGAAATATAAAATGACTTGGCCAAAGGTTCCCTAATTGTCTACCCTCAAAGACTCCAGCTACGGCGAAGTCTGAATTCTCCATTCCCTTTAAACTGTCTTGACCTGGAGCAACATGACAGAGAAAGTAGAGCCGAGCAGGGAGGCGGTGAGCAGACGCACAGAGGCGAGGAACTGGAGAATCACTGTTTCATTAATTTTACATTCCTCACTGCTTCATTATAACTCTGTCTCCATTCCCAGGAAGTCATTGTGGTGACTTGGATGAGGTCCATGGGAGATGTGCCTCACCATCTAATTTGTGGGTGTGTTAGAACAGGATGCTATTAAGAGTCTCACAGCACCTTTGGAATGTGGGGAGGGAGGCTGTGTTTATTTTATAGTTCCACACTTACTGCTGCTGGTGTCAAGAGGCTTTTGTTCATCTGTTTGTTCATTCATTCATCATTCACTTATTCTAGCACATTGAATGAATGTCCACATCCACTTTCTGTAACACACTCGTACAGGTTTTGCATTTAAAATTAAATAACTTGCGAATTAAGGTAAAGCATTAGAGAAATCAGCTCTTCATTGGGAAGTAAGAAGTCTTCCCTTTCAAACTAACCTATAAGCTGATGCAGAATACTGGTGAAATGAAAAAAGAAATAGTGCCTAGAAATCTAGTGTTGATTTAGTTATCAAGAAGAAATTTTAATGATTCATTTTGTAAGAATTGATCAGAAAGATACACTTGAATACATTCAAAGGTATGTATGTGGATTATGTTTTATCGTTGGTTGTCATAAAAAGATTAAATCTAACTTAAATATAGTTGGTCCCTATCATAGTTAGAGTTTCTATTTCTATGATGAAATGACATGACCAAAGCAACTTGGGGAGAAAAGGGTTTATTTCAAATTACAGTTTTGTTCTACATTACAGTCCATCCCTGAGGGAGTCACAGCAGAAACTTGGAGGCAGATGCTGATGCAGAACCTGTGGAGGGGTGCTACTTACTGGCTTGCTCCCCATAGCTCACACAGCCTGTTTTTGTATAGCACCCAGGACCACCAGCTTAGGGGTGACACTGCCCACAGTGGGCTGGGCCCTCCTCTACCAATCACTAATTAAAAAATGTCCCACAGGTTTTTTTTTTGTTTTTTTTTTTTTCAGACCAATCTGATGGAGGTGTTTTCTCAGCAGAGGTTTCCTCTCCCACAATGACTGTAGCTTCTGTCAAGCTGATGTGAAAGTAGCCAGTATAGATCCATGTATCTACAGATTCCACGCTTACTGGTTCTTCATCTGGGAATTTAGTAAACTGAGATTGAAACATATTTGGAAAAGTTTAAGTGGTTGCTGAATATATACCGCCTCTTTTTTTTTTTTTTTTTTGGCATTATTCCCTCAATGGTATATTCTATCCACATAGTATTTATAGTATATTTGGTATTGTGTGCAATAAAGAGACAGTAAAGTAAAGAGACAGGGCTGATGTTAGCAGTTTATATGCAGATGCTATGCTGTTACTATGAACTCCTTGAGCACCCACTGATTATGGCATCTGTGGGAGGCCCAGAGGGAACCCTTTATGGATATCAAAGGATGGCTGTAGTTAGACGGTTTCATTAAATGATGGCACAGTCACAGTATGACTGGGTGCTGACTTGAACTGTAAAATCCAGACTGTCCCTAGCTCCTGTCTCTCTTCTATATCACTTGGATTAGTTACTAACATAAGAGGTGCTAAGAGGATCATTTCCAAACTGGAATCTAGCTAGCTTATTTGGTATGACACATTCCTCCCCTCTGACTATATAACACATAAAAAGTCAACGTCCATTAATTTGCCTGTCTTGGTCATTCTGGCACATGGTAGAATGTTCCTACACCATTTTGCACTCTTTTTATTTCTGCCTGTAAATCGCCATTTCTGCAACATTTCCAGAGTCTTCTTAGTGGATGAGACATCTAGAATAAAGATTGCATTCAAAAGGAATGCAATGCTCCCTGCTTCTGGGGTGTATAATTCTGGGGTGCATTTAAATTCTGGTATTGCCTTTTCTCATTGCAAAAGTCTAGTTTCTCTTAATATTCTTCATTTTAATTAAACTCTCCTGCCTTCCTCAGGGTCACTCCCCTCTTCTCACGTGACAACATCTGTCTCTTGACTGCACACAGTTTTTAATTTTTCTCTTCTCTAAACATATCCAAAGTAGCTTGCTAATAACCACTACCTATCACTCCCACCAATATGATCTAAAGGAAATTCAGATTTCTTTTCAATTCTTTTATCCTTAAAGCATATGTCACTGAGAGCAGAGGGTTAGAAAATAGTGCTTTCAAGAGTTGCTTGTATTAATTATGTTCTGCCTTCTCTGCGCTTGCATCATACTGACAGAGATTCATTTAATTGATTCTCATGTGTGTTCCACTTTAAAATTCAATCTTAAGCTGCACCTTAGGTTTCAAAAGCAAGGTGCAGACTGGTTAAATTTTAAGTTATTTGCGTTAGGAGGGAAGAAATTTTTGAAAAGATTTGCCTTTGTGTAAAAATGTAGATAGATGAATGTACCAGAAATTTATCATTGGTTCCAGAATGAACAGGATGACTTGGGAGGAGGTGAGAGGATTTTCACGACATGTTGCTCTGTACTTTTAAATTTGAAATGTAAATGTATTAAGGTTTTAAAGGAAGCGACATGCTCCGTTGCGTTCATCCGTCTGTCTTACTCGACTTTATCCAAATGCCTCGGTAGAGGCACAGCTTACAGGCTTTTATCTGATACCCAGAGACTCCCAATTATGGTTGCCCTGACTTCCTGCTATCTCCCATTGGTGACTCATATGGGTGAGAAGGCTGTTTTTTTCCAGGCTCTTGAATCCGCGAGGATGTTTCACGTGAGCACATAGCTGAGCAGTGCCTAGATGTACTTGTGAAGTTTCTTAGGAATCTTTTAAATGATTCAGTGCATTCTCTCTGAGCTCCGTGTTGTCACGTTGAACATTCAGCAGATGTGTTTGGCTCATGCGCAGCTTTTGATTCTCAGAGATGAGGAATTTTTTATTCTTGCTGGTCTGCTGAGTGCCAGAAACATTTGAAGTCAAATGCCTCTCTCTCTCACTCGCTCTTGCTCTCGCTCTCTCTCTTTCTCTCCTGTCTCTCTCTGATTTCTGTTGTCTTGGGTTTGATTTCTCCAGTCTTCTGAGTTTTCAGGTGAATTACAGAGGCCACACATATTTCCTTAGCATAGTTACACCTCTGAAAAGATTGTGTCCTTGCAAAGGTGGGCTGGAATAAAACTAAGAGCAATCTATGGCCAGTATCCTTGTTTGCAATGGTCAGTTTAAGCACTCTCAACTTGACATAACCTACAATCACTAAGGAAGAGAAACTCAACAGGGGTGTGTGTAGATCAGGTTGGCCTGTGGGCATGCCTGTGTAGAAATTTAATTAATTGGAAAAGACCTACCCAGAATGTGAGAGGTATCATTTTAATGGCTGGGCCCTGAGCTGTAAAAGAGTGAAACATACAGACACAAACTGAGCAGTGGACATGCATGCATTTCTTCTCTCTCTGCTCTGGAATATGATGTGTCCCGTGTCTTTGAATATCTGCCTTTACTTTCCCGCAGTGGTGGACTATCACCTGGAATTGAATGGCAAACAAACCCTTTCTCTACTAAGACCCTTTTCCACTGGGGCATCTTTTCACGGCAACAGAAATGATGGCAAGACTGTGGTTTTGTTAGCAGGTGTTTGTCTGAAATACGAAAATCATCGTGTCTTCCCACGAACCTGTGCTATTGCAGATCTAATTGTGGATCAGTCAGTCTGGTTTGTCCCTCCTCTCGGTTGGATGTATATACGTTTGTTTATTTGTTTGTTTGTTTGTGTTATACAAGAGTGGTTACCTGCTAGCCATCGTTCTAGAGCTCAGCAATCCAAATTATTTTGATAAGTACAGCAGTAAAACAGAAATTTTCTTAGAACCTAAGACAGCAGCATGCACATGATGAAAACATAATGAGTGAAAATACTGTAAAATTATGAAAAGGAGAAGAGCTAAGAAAGCCAGGTGGCTAAGCCAGGTGACCGACTCCTGGTGCAAGACCTTTCCTGTTTATCAAGGGGTGAGAACTCTGTGTATACTTTGTGTTAAAGTCCTTCATCAGCTGTGCATTTTGCAAATAATTTCTTCTACCCTGTCCTTTGTCTTTCTACTCTCTTGACAAGTATATTTTCTTTCTTTCTTTCTTTCTTTCTTTCTTTCTTTCTTTCTTTCTTTCTTTCTTTCTTTCTTTCTTTCTTTCTTTCTTTTTCTTTTTTTTTTTTTTTTTTTTTGGTTTTTGGAGACAGGGTTTCTCTGTGTAGCCCTGGCTGTCCTGGAACTCACTCTGTAGACCAGGCTGGCCTCGAACTCAGAAATCTACCTGCCTCTGCCTCCCAAGTGCTGGGATTAAAGGCCTGCGCCACCACTGCCCGGCGACAAATATATTTTCCAAGAGCACAAATCTCTATGTACCTTTGTGAGTGTGTGCTCATGTACATATTGTATGTGGGGGATAGAAGCCATAGGTGTCTTCTTTAATTGTTTTCATTTATTTTCTGTGGAGGTTAGCTGGCTCTTTCTCTTTTCCTTTCTTTTGGTTTGAGGCAAGGGTTTTTGTTTGCTGCTGTGTAGATAAGCTAGCTGCCCTGCAAGCTTTTAGGATGCTCCTGCCTCCTCCTCCCCTTTCACTGTAAGAACGCCGTAGTACAAACATGTGATACCATGCCCAACTTTGCATGAGATCCAAGGATCTGGATTAAGGTCCCATGCTTTCAAGGTAAGTGCTTTGCCTACCAAACCGTCTCCACAGCTTTCTGCCTTTCTTTTTGAGACAAGGTTTCTAACAGAACCTGGAGCTAGCCAATTTGGATAGACTGGCTGGCCAGCAAGACCTAAGTGTCATCTTGTTTCCAGCCTTCCCAGCTAGTATTGCAGATGTGGGCTGCCACATCTGGCTTTCTTCTGTAGGTACCAGAAATCTGAACTTGAGTCATTGTGTATCTCTGTAACCAATAGAGTCTTCCCTGTGTCCCCCGGAACATGAAAGTTTAAACAAGTGTTGCTTTAGATCACTGAGGATTTAGAATTGTTTGTTCTTAAGCACCAACCAAATTATACTGTTTGCTACAAAGGGTGGTAAATACTTTTCACTCCAAAGCATGTTGACTTTTATTAAATGGGAGGTATAACACTGAACTGGCCAGTTGAGTGAGCTTACAGCCCACGTTGTCCAGACAAAGACTAACATACTCTGCAGTGTCTTGCATCGGGAGAAGGAGAGGGGGAATGAGTGGATGAGGGTCATTCAGGACACTGTCTTGGGTGCTAACGTATGTACTTGGATGGGTTGTCTAACTACACAGATGATATCAGTTTCCATGAATCCTCTCCAACAGGGCACAGTATGAAAGAATGGGAGCTAGAGACCTGAGTAATTCTTGCCTCCACATTAAAAGACAATGTTTCATCTCTGAAAAGCTCTCAGTTCTGGGGAAGTAGAAAGAAAGAGTGTATCCAGAGACCATCCTTCCTGTGCATTGTATCCCATGGAATTCTCTGAAAGGCAGGTATGTTTTTGAAAGTGATGGGGGTGTGTGTGCATTTATCACACACTTTCTATGTGCTGGGCACCACAGCAGGTTTTGTATGTTAGCTTTCAAGTGTTGATGCTAGAGCTCTCCTTCCTCCAAAAAGAAGACTCATTGCAGTTTCTTCTGGTAAATGATAGGACAAAATCAAACTCAGGTCTGGGGATGAATTCCTGAGCCTTCTATAGACCGATTTTTCTTTCTCCATGTGTTGTTTCCTTGGGTCTAAAGTTTAAGGAGACTGAAGGAGAAACTACTGAAAGTTGGATTTAAAATACTCCAGATCAAGGATTTAGATGTTGCTTCTCTGCGTCTAAGTATGTGCCATAAGATCTGACCTTCAGCAGAGGAGGGCTTGTCAAACTCATGCATGTTAGTCAAAGTGACAGATGTGCTGCGGCACACTGGCTTTGACACAGTGTGTGAGGTTATGTTCTGTGACTCCGTTGGATCACATGGTTGATGAACACCCCAGCAAGGTAATACCAGAGCTCCTATTTGTTGCAGGGAGAGTGGAGAGACCACGGACAGTGGTGTTATTCAACAAAGGAGAGACCAGACTAAACTGTGCTCATGCATCGAGATAGTCAGACTTCTGCTAGACTCCTTGGGTATTTTGCCAGCAAGCATTCCTCAGGAGCAGGTCTTTTCAACAAAGTGTTGCCTGATTTTTTTTTTTTAAAGAATGACAATAAAAGTAAGAGGGGAGAAAGGCTCTGCCGGTAGTAAATCCATTTGTTAAGCTAATAACAAACTCATTAAAAGGAAATAACACAAATAGCAAGGCAGACTCATCAGGCTAGAGGCCCCGAGTGGTTCCTAAGTGCTCAGTAATTGTATAAATCCTCCTCCACTAAGCAGAGGTCTGAGAGGGAGAAGCTAACAACTGTAACCAGGAACGTTTTGGAAGAGCTGAAGGGTTTAGCAATGGCACACCTCCAACTTTCCGTCTTTTATTTAACTTCTTTGAACTCCTACTAATTTCCAGCCAACACTTTGGCATTCCATTTTTAGCTTCGCCTTTTGAATTATTATTTTTCCCCCCTTGGTGTACAAATCTGTGGATGGAGATGGCCTCTTTTTTCATTAAAATTTTTTTTTGATTGTTGAATAATGCTCATTGCCAGGATGATTTAAAAATAGAGACTAATCTGAGGAAGAAAATAAACAAGATCTGTAATCCCACCATTCGGAGAGAGTCACTGCTAAGGCTTTGGTGCACCTCCAGCTGGGCTGTTTGGTAAATGTTCATAGACTCTTCAAAAATGGGAATTTGTTCGGTAGAATATGGCTGAGAGAGCGTCCTGTAAAGAAGGTTGTCAAAACCATCAGTTTTTCATGACGTGACCCTCATTTATGGCCCGGCTCAGTCATCTAGTGATTTGTTGGGTATAGGGCACATCATAAGATCGGCCTCCTTATAGTAGGTACTGATGGATGATACATGTCCTGAAGGGTGGATGATAAAGAGATTCAAACCTGAAGGTGGCCAAAACACTGGCAAGAAGCCTATGTTGATAGCATTTACTGCCAAAGCTCATGACCTGAGGTTGAACTTTGGGACCCAGATGGATAAAGGAGAGAACCAGTTCTTCCTTTGACCTCCAAATGGATGCAATAGCATGCATGTGCCCACACATAAATACGATAAATAAATAATTTTATTATTTATTACAATACAAAACAATTGGAATTCCATTTTTAGCTTTCTATACAATAAAATAATATTTTAGAAATCCATACAATAAAATAATAATTTTAATTAAAATATTAGCTGTTATCATTGATTCCTTTTTTTGCCCTTAATATTCTAGCATAACTATTTCCCACAAAAATTTCTTCCAGAGTCATAGCTTTTAATAGATGTTTTATCATGTGTCACTCAGTTTGCTATCACTGTAATGAAATATCTGAGGAAAACAAGGAGAAAAGAGCCATTTGGGAATAACTTTGGAGCTGTCACCAGGCTTGAAGTCACAGCAGAAGGACGTTGTAGAAGGAGGCTGCTCCCAGCATGGCCAGGAAGGAGCAGAGGAGCAGGGCAAAGTGACCTGGAACAAGATACATCCTCCAAAGAGGGACCTCACCTCCAAACACAATCGTGTTAACAGTTCTGCTCTTGATTGTTAAGGCTTGGAGGGGCACATTCAGATAGTGAGAATCATTACTGAACTCCTTAATTTTCTGTTTTCCAGCTTTGTCTTAAATCACTATTTTAAAGAGTATTTCATCCTATAATCTTTAAGTGTTTTTTCATAAATGAAAGATGTCGTGACTTGGTAGATAATTCTTGGGTTAAAAAACGTCATCAAAAATGGTTTGTTTCCCAGATGCCAAATCTCCTTACCTTGTAAAACACAGAAAACTGTATAAACAGGCTGTTCCTCTCCCCCAACAACGGCTGCCAGAATTCATTGAATCTCAAACAATGTTTGTTGGGAACGTGTTCTGCAAAGACCAGAATGTTCTGGAGTCTGCAGTCCGTACAGTCCCCGCCTCTTGTAGCTATGGTGCTTATAATATGCCTAGTGCAATGGAAAAAACAGATTTCTAACTGTTTAGATTAATTATTTTAATTTAATTAATTTAATAGTGGCCAGTGACTTCCTTGCTGGACAGCGCAATGCCAGAGATGAAGAATGAAATGGAACCAACTTGGTTGCCATGAACAGTTCATATTACCTTTCTGGATCTTGTGTGCCTTATCTGTGAGATTCTGCAATTTTCTCTTAGCTTAATAGTTTATACTGAGGTGTAGGCCAATGCCCTGAGCAGCAATCATCTCTGTATTGATTGCTTCCTTGTCATGGTGCAATTATCCATTTAATGTTTGAGTCATGAAGTTAAAGATCTTAAGTTAAATTAAAACAATTTTCTTGATTTCCAAACCTTCTAAACTGAGATCTGTGGATTTTCTGACTACCCTGCATAAAATGGCAGTTAACGGTTCTCTATTTTTTGAGCCAGTGAGATGGCTTAAAAGGAACCTGTCACCAACCCTGATGACTTGAGTTCAGTCCCTGGCAGAATGAGAGAGTTGGCTCCCACAAGTTGTTCTTAGACTTCCACATGTATATCACAGCTCATATGTATGACCTTTCCAAAAAAGATAGATAGATAGATAGATAGATAGATAGATAGATAGATAGATAGGTAGGTAGATCCAATAAAAATTAAAAGAAATTCTCTACTTCTTGTTATTTTAAAAGAATTTTTTACTTATTTTTATGTAATTTCATACATGCAAACAGCAGGTCTTGATCACATCAACCCCCAGTTCCTCCTTCCTACTCTTAGTAGGAGCCCACACACTCTCTACTCTTCACTTATTTCCTGCCCCCTGCTCATTAAGTCTAATTAGTGATGCCTGCTGAAATGTTGACTGATCTTGATGGCTTGATTTTGTTCAGACCTTGTGTAGGTAGCCATAGCTGGAGTTCATGAGTACAATGGCCAAGTCACATCCAGAAGACAGCATGTCACAACGCTCCTTCTTGCCATCCATCTGGCTCTTACCATCTTTCAGCTCTTCCCTCTGCTACCTTCTGTGATCTTTCCTGAGCCTTGGGGGAAAGACTTGATGTAGATGTCCCATATAGGTAGAGTCTCTATACACTATTATTCACGTCTCTGTGATCATTCAGAGTCCCTGAATTAGGTGCCTCCCACTGCACAAAGAAGATTCTCCTTCCAATATTGAAAGCAGCACTAATCTACATGAATAACTGTTAGTATTTTAGAAGGCAGTTTGACAATATGTTTACTGCAGCCATGAATCCGATCAAGTTTATAGTACTAGGCCTGAATTCCCTCCTGTGGAGCAGACCTCAAATCCAATGCGAAAGTTGTTCTGTACCCCTAAGCCTTTGCACAATTATTATATCAGTGAGCACCTCTTGCCTGATAGGTCAGTATTATAACACATAGGGTTCACCCCTGGGTAATACCGTTGATAGTTTTTCTTCCAATCTGGTCCACTTAGCACATTCCAGCACTATGAGAATGATCTATGCTTATCCTTGATCTATTCTTTTCTTCTTCTTTCTTGAAATCATGTTGGGCATTTACTTAACTAAACATCTCCTTCTGCCTCAGGTAGATGTTCGGCATCCTGGAGGTAGTGACTCTCTTCATTGGCGGATTCTCCTTGTCTAGAGATACTTTGAAGCATGGTAGAGGCTCAGAATACCCTTACTGAGTGGGGTGCCTGAAATCTGTTCATCAAAAGAAGTTGGGAAAGGTTTGTAATTGTGTGTGTAGGGAGCCCCTGTCCCATCCCTTAGTGTTCTGTTTGTTGATGAGTTTCCTTTGAAGAGCTTTTTTCTTGAGTTCTCTTCTTGTGGAGTTGGGTAGACAGGCTGCCATGCTGATATATTTTCTGCCCAACCCAATTGTCAAGTCTCAGAAGGGCCAACCTTGAGAGGCAGTGCTGTGTCCATTTGATGAGGGAGCTAGGAGAAACATTTTGATCACCTGTGTGACTCTTCAAACTGGGACAGGGCTGCCTGGATCCTAGCATGAACAGAAAGAGTCAGTGAGGCCACACATGAAAACATCCATGGCAATGAGTGACAGTGTCCTCTCTCTAGTGCTCATTCTAATCCTGGAGGGACCGCTCAGTGAGTGGAGGACCAGACCAATCCAGACTTCTGGTCTTAAAATGTTGTGTTCTTTGGCTCAAACCAGGCTTGTTCCCCCAGCCTGTCTGCTGGTCTCTATTCAACATTACTAGTTTAGGGGAGCTGGGAAGAGAGGGGCACTTTTGATGTTAATGTGTATGGACGATTCCAAGTCCTGTCTTCCCAGCCCTGTCTGGTTTGCATGGATACATGTGGGATCATCTCTCTTGATGAGGCAGGGCTTGGTCAGTCTGACCCAGAATCTTGCCTCGTCTAGCTTCATATCTACACTGAAAGTCTGTAAATGCCGAGGAGCCCTTACAATGAAACCTTTCACAATGGAGTGCCTGGATTTTATTGAGAAAAGCCAATCCCCTCCCATCTGTCACTTGGCACTTAGCACTGTAGTTATTCTAGATGAGTGAACACTTGTGTTATATTTTCCAATAGCAAATCTGGGGTCACCAGGGTGCCTGCTGTTTTAGCCGAATCCAGATGGGGTTTTCCTATAAACAAGTGCACACGGGATATTTATGCCGCCCGTGGCACCTGACGCCTTAATACTTAGGACTTCTATGTAGTAGCCACTCTTCCTATAAGTCACTTTAGCACACTAAGTAAATATTTTAATATAGCCATGTCACTGTTTATTATAGAATGGCTTGGGCCCAGATCTTGCCTAATGCTTGGTTAAAAAGTCAGTTTATACCATCCTTTAAAGTGAATTAAAGAATGCATAAACGCCACTCTTTGTTACTCGGAACTCTGTTTACTTTACTTTTCTGTAAACCTTGTGAAATGCTTGCTTACAAAAAGCTGACACATGCCAGATTTGCTCATTAGCTGAAGGTGTTTTCTACATCAGGAAGGTGAGATGAGAATGTGGGAGGTGGGGTGGCTTCTCCACTGCCACCTCCCAATGTCCAGTGTCCAAGAGACCCATTGACTTGTCCTGGGAGTGTGGTCATAGCCACCATGTGATTGGATTGAGAAATACTGAATAATGGCTTCTATGTCCAGTTTGTCCTGTGTCCTGGGATGATGGAGACAACTTGGGCAGTCTGAGACTTTCAGTGATTTTGAAAAAGGAACAGTGCCTCCATTAGTCAAATGACGATGTTAGCATTAGTCAGTTCACTACCACAGTGAGCAAACACCTGACATACACAGCTGAAGTAGGAAAGAGCTTTTCAGGTTGGGCTCATGGTTTCAGTCCCTCTTGTGGAGCCTTCTGGTGGTGTCCAGAGCACATCACCATGGTGTCGGGGGCACGTTCACACTATGTTACACAGGAAAACAGAATGAGACTGAAATCAGGGGTCTGGTGTAACCTTCAAATGCCCGCCCCTAATAATCTACTTCAACCAGCTAAGCCCCACCTCTTAATGGTTCTATAGACTTCCAAAGGAACACTACAAGCTCATTGTGGCACCATTTCAGATTCAATACACAAGATTCCTGGTTTAATGACCTTGTGACAATTGCCAGCTCTTAGTAGCATTTAATTGCTAAGCCTCATCCTGAAGACTATGGCAGTTTTTACTGGCTGGCAATTAAAATCTCAGTGTGGACTTCCCAGTGCCTGAGGGATGCAGTGTTTCTATTCTCAGGGTAGAAAATAAGACATGTTGATACAAGAAATAAAATAAATCACCCTTTTTAATATTATGAGTTGGTTAACAAAGTTGTCTGTGAAGTAAACAGAAATACAATCTCTATCCAGGCTTAAGGAATAAGTTATTTCAGAGCAAACCAGCAGCCCCTCCTTAGTGTATCAATACCCACTTCCCCAAGAGTTATCTCTTAGACATGATGTTTGCCAGGATCAACTTTCAAAAAGGGCCAGTGGACTTCTCTAGGAAAATAGGAGACAAAGTCTATCGCTTTTGACTGTATTTCTTTTTCCCTCAGCACATGAGGCCCCTTTAGATTTGTTAAATGCTCTTCATGAATTCTTGAAGCAGACCTTTACAGAGATTCCTTCTATAAAAATGACATTTTACCATTTGTAATAAGCACAATGATGCCCTCCTGCACCCTCCACCCCAAATGTCCACAACATGAACAAAGCTTGATGTCTGAATTGTTAAATCATGTAACCGAGGGGAATAACAGTTTGAACTGAGTTAAGATTATCAGTCAGTTGACAGTCAAACAGGAAGATTGTCTAGTAGACACAGTGCAACTACAAACATCCTCAACAGTGTGAGAGAGGCTCAAGCAGAGATGACAACAGAGTGGTAAGAATGGGACTCAACTTACCATGGCTGCCTTTGTAAGTGGAGAAAGGGCCACGATCCAAGGAGTGTGACTGATCTGAAATCTGGAAAAGAGGAGGAAGAGAATTCTCTAGAGCCTCCAGGAAGGAATCTGGTCTTGCAGAACACTGAGTTTTAGCTCCTTGACTTTAGATCCATGACTTACTCATTTCTCTCTCTGTCTCTCTCTGTCTCTGTCTCTCTCTGTCTCTGTCTCTCTCTCTCTCTCTCTCTCTCTCTCTCTCTCTCTCTGTGTGTCTGTACGTGCACGCACATGTGCATAGTATGTATAAATGCCATGGTATGTGTATGGAGGTCAGAGGTCACTTTTGTGGCATTGATCCTCTCCTCCCACTTTTGCATGGGTCCTAATGATAGACCTTAGGTGGCCAGTCTTATGTGGCTAATGCCTTTATCTGTTGACCCACCTTTCTGATGCACACCCCCCAAACTCCCTCAATGTAGGGCTTCTATCTTCGAGAACTTTAAGATAACAAATCTGCGTTAAGCACTACATTTGTGATAATGTCACAGTAACAATATAAATAGAGTCATTTACAAGAGAATGATAACAATGCATACAAGGAACAAACAGAAAATAGCAAACGGTGGAGTGAGATAAAAGTTGCAGTACCTGCCGATGCAGAAGGAGATGTGATGCGTGTGACCACTGTTTTCTTCCCCTTTACCTGTGTGGCCTTGCACCAACAATCGTGCTGTTGCTCCATCTTCCCTTATCAAAAGCATTTTTTTATATTTTCCCCGACTTTCAGAAAATGCATGCCTGATGAATCATCCGCATTTGGTTTCTGTCTCAAACATATTTATAGATGGCTGGTGATTTTTTTACTACAGGTTTTTAAAATGACTGAGTCAAAAAAGAATGACCAACTGTTGCCCTTACCAACGTATTCCATGGCCTGACCCTTGGGGAGGGCTGGGGTGATCTTCTACTCCCTGGCATCCTCAACTTGACCGGACTCCATTACTGACAAACACCAGACAGACGTTGCCATTTTTAAAATTGCCACACTGAGAGCTGAAAAGAGCATTTCATTGCTATAATTTGTTTTGCTTTGAGACAGACACATCTGCTCTTTACTGTGTGGCTGACCACCTGTACTGCTGGGAAGTACCTGCTCACGTCATTTTGCTTTTTAACAGTGGTTTTCAATGTTCCTAATGCTTCAACCCTTAAAACAGGTTCTCGGGCTGCAGTGAACCCCAACCCTAAAATTATTTCATTGCTACTTTATCACTGTAATTTTGCTACTGTTATGCATAGTAATGTAAATAAGGTTTTGGAAATAGAGGATTGCCAAAGGAGCTGCAACCCAAAGGTTGAGAATCACTGCTTTCTAGGTTGTATTTTCACATTGTCTTAGATACTGGGGATAGTAACCAATTGCCTATACTATAGGTCACAAATAATTTTGCATAAATAATTCCTATTAATTTATATTACTTGAACATATATTATTTAATGTCTATGTGTATCTATGGTTAAATAAATATATGTATTATGTAAAATTTCATAACAATACTACTGGAAATCTAAAATTGCAGTGCTAAGGGAAAATATCTACCACTATCATTTTTGGCCTCTATTTGAACAGATTGTTTATTATCCATATATATATATGTGTGTGTGTGTGTGTGTGTGTGTGTGTGTGTGTGTGTGTGTGTGTATAAAATTATAATTGAGCCCCATACTATTCAGAGGGAATTCTTTTTGTTAACATCTCACTATACAACACACATGACAATACTAGATACCTAGTTAGCATATCCTGGCTATTGCAGATTCTGCTGTGCAGACAGACAGCTCTATGCAGTTCCAATTGCATTTTTCCTAAGTGTATACCCAGAAGAAGAATTGCTGCGCTACATGCTATTTTCTGTTTTTAACACTTTGAGAAACATAGAAACTAGACCAGAATGATTTTTTATCCATGTCAGGAGAAGGTAGAAAGAGAGGAGATATTGGTTAAAAGGTATAACTTGTAGTCCTCATTGAGGAAGCCAGGGACTCTGATATAGTAAAACAAATATAGTTAATAATACTGAAGTATTAACAACACTAAGCACATTTAACTTTTCTTCTGCTATTCTACAATCAATACGTTCAATGTAGGACAACTACACACTGATATTATACAAGGTATTCTATGGAATGTGCTGGAATGTGTGCACAGGCTACATGCAAATGCTGTAACACTTTACATGAAGGACTTGAACACCCTTTGATGTGCAAATCTGTAGAGTGTGTGGGGAGCAATCACAGACACCTCTGGACTCTTCCGTGCATTTCTCCCATTGTTTGCAGGGGTTCTTTCTCTCTTTCTCTCTCTCTCTCTCTCTCTCTCTTTTTTTTTTTTTTTTTTTTTTTTTTTTTTTTTTTTTTGGTTTTTTGAGACAGGGTTTCTCTGTGTAGCCCTGGCTGTCCTGGACCTCACTCTGTAGACCAGACTGGCCTCGAACTCAGAACTTCACCTGCCTCTGCCTCCCAAGTGCTGGGATTAAAGGCGTGCGCCACCACTGCCTGGCAGGGGGTTCTCAGTTATGAAAGGGAAGAGGAGAGAAGGGATGCAGATCCCAGGTCTGTCCTTACCCTCCCCTTTGAGCTCCTTACCCCCCCTTTGAGCTCCTTACCCTCCCCTTTGAGCCCCGCCCCTCTGATGTTCACTCAGCCTCAGTCCTTCTTGGGTTTGTAGTTTTTCTCTGGCTGATGCTCTCCTGAAGGTTGTTACTCTTGTTAGTCTTAGTACCTGGAAATAAGTTTCCTTGGTCTCTTTTGAGGAAAGGAGATGGAGTGTGGGTGAGCAGAGAATTTAAGATTCTTTGTGCTTCACCAACACATCATCTTGAGGCTCCAACACAGACTGCCTAGCCTCTCTAGCTGCAAGGAAAAAAAAGTTAACTCCTCATAATGGCCATATGCTCATGATAATGGTTTTTTTTTTTTTTTTTTTTTTTTTTTTTTTTTTTTTTTTTTTTTTTTGAGGGATGGAAGTTACACAAGTAAAATATTTTGACTAGTTAAGATTCCTGTTTTTTTCTTCCCCTACCTTTCAGCTGTCACCCATCTCTGATGGCATTGCACGAGGGACTTGGAGGCTTGAACAGTCGAACTCACTTTGTTTGAATGGAGTGTCATGAATGGAGTATCCCCTTCTGTGAATGATGCTACCACTCTACCCTGCATGGGAACGGCTTGCAGGTAAGCTCCTGTGAGCTGTGTTGCCAACATCATTCACACAGATGAATGAAGCCACCATCCATTGTGACAGGACTATGTGCTATGACACTCAGCACCTGAAGATGGAAATGCATGGACCCAAAAATTGGTCAGTGGAAAGTCCTTCTACGTCACAAAATATAAAAGAATTCCGACATTGATTTCCCAAATTCATGATGATATTAATTTACCTAATCCAGACTGTTCCCAAGATGACTTGTCTTTTCTATCTTAAAATGGTAGAAAAATGCTACTCACTCAGTAGACACTGAGTTTCAGATCTTGAATCTCCTTCCCTCTCTGTTTAAGTTGTTTGTCATGTTGAAGACTAAACCCAGGGCTTTCCCAGGTAAGAAGTCTACAGCTGGGCCACATTCTCAGCCCAAATCTTGAATTTTGATTTTGTTTCTAGGTAAGTGATACTTGGTGCCCTATTGATGCATTTACAACTTAAAGTTTGTTCATGTCAACATGCTCTGTGATAAGTAAAGGAACAGCTCTCCTACCAATAATTCTAGGAAGCCAAAAGAAGCTCTCAGTGGTTCTTATCTGAGAAGGTGATTAAAGAGTATAACAGTCCACAAATGTAGAAACTATTACAGAATCACTTAAGTGGTTAATTATTTCATAATAGTGCACAAGTTTTGAGGATTTTATCATGTTAGTTATATTTGCTAATTCTTTTTGTTTGTTGGTTTGTATTTTTTTGTTTATTTTTATTTTTATTTTTTTATTTTTTGATACTTTATTTACATTTCCAATGTTTCTCCTCTTTGGAAACCACCTATTCCCTCCCTGTCACCTCTATGAGGGAATTCCACCTCCCACCCACCCGCCCACCCATTCCCGTATTCCCACCTTGACATTCCCCTTTACTGGGGCCTCTCCTACCCCGGATGGCCAACAAGGCCCTCCTCTGCCACATATGTGGTCCGAACCATGAGTCCCCCCATGTGTATTCTTTGGTTGGTGGTCCAGCCTCCAGGAGGACTGGGGGGGTTAGGCCAGTTGACACTGTTGCTCCCTCCATGGGGCTGCAGACTCCCTCAGCTCCTTCAGTCCCTTCTCCAACTCCTCCATCTAGGACCTCACTCTCAGTCCAGTGGTTGCTGTAAAGTGAAATTTAGGTATTCCAAACTTTTGGGCTAATATCCACTTATCAGTAAGTACATACCATGTTCGTTCTTTTGTGACTGAGTTACCTTGATCAGGATGATATTTTCATGTTCTATCCATTTGCCTGCGAATTTCATGAAGTCATTGTTTTTAATAGCTGAGTAGTACTCCATTGTGTAAATGTACCACATTTTCTGTATCCATTCCTCTGCTAAGGGACATCTGGGTTGTTTCCAGCTTCAGGCTATTATAAATATGGCTGCTATGAACATAGTGGAGCATGTATCTTTGTTACATGTTGGGGAATCTTCTGGGTATATACCCAGGAGAGGTATAGCTGGGTCCTCAGGTAGTATTATGTCCATTTTTCTGAGGGTCAGCCAAACTGATTTCCAGAGTGGTTGTACCAGCTTGCAATCCCACCAACAATGGAGGAGCGTTCCTCTTTCTCCACATCCTCGCCAGCATCTGCTGTCACCGGAGTTTTTGATCTTAGCCATTCTGACTGGTGTGAGGTGAAATCTCAGACTTGTTTTGATTTGCATTTCCCTGATGACTAAGGATATTGAGCATTTCTTTAGGTGCTTCTCAGCCC